>BLBF01000018.1:21801071-21848063 GCA_015471245.1 Laticauda colubrina
GGGGTGGTGGAATACAAGAGATGTTTTAATTGAGGTACTGAGGTAGGAGGAGTGGCGAGAGGGCGGGAGGAGGGACTACATACCCTGAAAAGCTGAGAGTGCTATATAGAGAACGAGAGACAGCGCTACCCGGAGCAGGCTGCGCTTCTGCTACTACTCCGCCTAACATTCGGGAGAGAGAGAGGCAGAGAGAGACAGAGCGAGCGAGAGGAGCGAGATCGGAGGCGTTCATTGACATAAAAGTGAAGGCGCTCTCTCGGTATATATATATATATATATATATATATATATATATATAAAAGGAAGCGAGATCAGGCAGGGAAACGAGATCCAGAGTTCTTCCTTCTCTTCCTTCCGACTTCCTTACGCTCTAAGGATCTGCGATTCATTCTTTTATTCGCCCTTTATTTATTCCCCTTCCCTCGAACTGCTGAGAAATTTCTTCGCTTAAAAGAACTTGGATTTTGCCCTCTTTGGTGGAGGAAAAAAAAGTGGTGTTTTTTTTTTTTTTTTTTTTGGTTTGTTTGGAAGAATTTTCCACGGTATTTTTTTTTTTTGAAAGGCGAGAAGAAGGGGCCCGAATCGAACCGGGCTTGAATGAAGAGTTCTTCCTAAACAGCTTGCTGTTCAAACAAACCCAAACCACCCAAACTTCAGCTGGGAAGCAACGAGTCGCAGCAGCTGTAAGATCCGAGACCTTGGAAAGGGGGAAAAAAAAAATGCACTGAAAAACTTTTGGAAAACTTTTCTTCTTCGTCTCGCTTTCTTTCTTTCTTTCTTTTTTTTCTTTTTTTCTTTTTCCCCTTTTCTCCCCCCACCCCCCCCCGCCGGTGCTTGTCTTGGTGGTGAGAGCGAGCGCGCTCGCGCGTGGTGGTGCTTTGCCACCGAGAGCTGGAGTGTGCGTGGAAAGAGAGGGGAGAGGGAAATCGGCTACTATTCGCCGTGCTGCCGTGGGGGGGGGGGGTTGTTTTGGAAAAGCGGAACCGGCGGATCGGAACCTTTGCTGAGCCGAAGACCTTGAGCGAGCGCGCAAGCAAACCGAGGGCAAACTGCGTCTCTGGGGCCTCGGGAGAGGCGAGCTTATGGACTGGTGAAACCAGAGTCTAAATTCTCCCCCCCCCCTCCCCCAGCTCCAACTCTTCAGCTTGATCAGAGCGACCGCCGAGCAAAGAAGAAGGACTTAAGACAACCCGACCGAGCCGATCCGCCCCTCGTTCCTGGAACCATGAACTTTCTGCTCACTTGGATCCATTGCGGGTTGGCGGCGCTGCTTTATTTCCACAACGCCAAGGTAAAAAAAAAAAAAAAAAAAAAAAGGGGGGGGGGGGGGGGGGGGGGGCGGGGGGGGGGCGGCGGGGAAACCTTCCTCCTCCTCCTCCTCCTCCTCCTCTTCTTCCTTCTCGTGGCCTGTTCGCCGCATGTTACGCTGAACGTGCGTGACGAGAGCGCGAGGGGATCGCGGGGGCCCAAAGAGAGCCCACACGCGTCGGAGGAGAGAGGGTCCGCGAGGCGCCAGACAGCGCCCCCCCCCCTCTCCCCCTCCCCCAGCCGGGTTATCCCGCGCTCAGCCCGCGTGTGCTTGGTTGACCTTGTGAGGGGGGCAACGCGGTTATCTCGGCTCGGAGTCGGCGCTCTTCGGGACTGCCGACAAAAGACCGGCCACCGACCCTCGCTCCACTTTTTTTTTTTTTTTTTTTTGAGCCGAAGGCGAACGAGCAAAGCCTTATACGTTATGGCGCTTTAAGCTGTGACTGCACCGCCCGCGTGGGGCCTGCTGGAAAAAGGGAGAAGTAGATCAGAAGCTGTTGCCCACCCCGGCAGGTCTGCCTTCCTTCTTGCACGTTGCCTTAGCTTAGGCCGTTCCGAGCAGGTTGCCTTTCTCTTCCTGCTTGGGTAGTTTGGAAACCTGGGTGTTTTGCCTTTTTTTTTTTTTTTTGGGAAGGACGCCCTACGGAGGAGGCACGTCTCTGCATCGTCATTGATCGGAGCATATAGGCTGACTTCTTGTAGCAGCGGCGGTGGCAGCCAGCTGGGCGCACGCTGCTCTCTCTGCCTCCCTCCTTCCTTCCTCCCCCCCCCCCCCCCCCCCTTTCTCCTGACATTGCAAAAGCGGTGTTTTTGGCTTGTTTGCTTTAGTTAGTTGGGCAGGTTTACTGACCGGAGTTCAAAATTCCTGCCTTGCAAAAGCAAACAGAGATCAAAGACCGCCAAATGAATTCTGTGGCTCTTCCAGATTGATTTTCAGACTGAACGACCCTGCTGAGTTTCCATAAATAAGAGTTCTTTCTCTATACCGCCCCCCCCCCGCTCCTAAACCCCTCTCATTTTTATTCGTTTCCTTATTATAAAGGCCATTACCCGAAGACCCCACTAGCAGGAGCTTTTGGCTTACTCCTTCAAGGAATTAAATAAGCTGGATGGTTGGTAGCGTTTGCTTGGGTTCAGCTCCTGTTTGAAAGAAAGGGGATGCAGGTTATTGGTGGTTTTTAGGGGAGAGAAGTGAAGTCTTCAAAACCCCCACTTCAAATGCAGGCATGCTGTCCTTTGCCACTTTTCAGAAATCTTGGACCAAAAGTCCTGTCATCTCTAGTCAAAAAGTCACCTGGTGGCGGCGTGTTAAACAAGAGTGTAGAAATAGTTATAACTTCCTTTTTTCAGCCACAGATGTAAGATATCTGCTGTTTCAGATCAGTCTAGCTAGATGTCACAAGCTGTTCAAGTCCAGCTTTCATGCAAGAGACAGCAGCACATTTATCTGTTCTTTGAGGGGAAACCAATGAATAGGTTAGCCTGAGATGGCCATGCTTGCTTTTTAAAAATGATCCTCGGGTTATACAGTTTTGCCAAGCCTGGTTTTACAGATTCTGTCATCCTAAACCAGGGGTCTCCAAACTTAGCAACTGGCTGGAGAATTATGGGAGTCGAAGTCCATAAGTCTTAAAGTTGCCAAGTTTGGGCACCCCTGTCCTGAATGATCTGCCCAGTGATAAACTTCATCCAGCTTGTCTGGATGCCACTAGATTGAGAAAACTGATTTATGGATGAACGACTGTGAAGACAAGTAATAAATAGAATATATATTAAAAAGAGGGAGAAAAGATAGAATGATGGGAAATATAGATGACTTCCCCTCCCCCAATTGATGGTCCTCAACACTTAGGACCTCACAAATCACTCAGGTAAATTGTTAGATACCATAGTCTCATATATTACCAACCCAAAGCAGATGCAGTGTATGAAGTAGGAATCTGGGGAGCACATAATAAATGCATTTACATTTTTTGACCCCAGAAATAGCTTAACATATTGGAAACGTGGAAGATAAAAACTATTGGTGAGAAGAGAATTAAGTTATTCTGTGCAGTATGGCACTTTAAGGGACCATGGAAGACAAGTGTAATCTTTTGCTGAAAGTGAAATAGCATTTATAAGTTATTAGGAACTATTAATCTTTATTAATACATAATATAAACTAATTTCATTGCTTTAATGCTTTAATGCTCTTTTATTAATTATTATGCAATGCTATTAGGAACTGATTGTTTTATTTAGTTTGCTGCTTAATTGGATGGCTGTTCATTGCCGAGAGTTGCTTTTGGTGAAATGGGCAGCCATATAAATTTGATGAATTTAACTTGTTTTATACTATGTGAAGTTTTAACCCATGGTTGACACACCGTAATTGTTGGATTCAAAAAAGCAATCAGCCAAAGCCAAACAAACCACAGTATAGCTTAATTGTACAGCTTAGTAAGTTGTGAGCGCATAAGTCAGGTGAAGGAAATACAGGGCATTGGTTTCCTCTTACAGCTCATCTGTTGGCTGTAATAATGATGCTGCCCCCCCCCCCCTTGATTAATCACTTTTGAAAGTGTTACCCTTGGAGTGACGCATGGGTTAATGGTGAGAAGACCCATGGATAAAAAGACTGAAGTCCAAACCAAAATCTACCTGCCTTTCGTTTTGCTACATTGATAATACTTTGGGCCCTTTTATTATTATCTGATGTAATTGGGGGTGATGCTAAGTTTGTTGCAGTGAGCAAGTCCTGGGGCTCCTTCTCAAGACATCTTTCTGGTCTGAGCAAAGATCAAACAGTAAGGGTGGAAACAAGAGCGTGTGACTGGACTGCTAATGATCTCACAGCCATCAGCCTTTTGCTCAGGTCACATTGGGGCTCCTACTTGCCACCCAGCTGCTGTTTCTAAGGGAAGGCAGTGGGACTTCCTCCTTTTAACTGTGTAGCCAAAGGTGGAAAACTCTCCAAGTAATATCTCTTCCCAATACAAAGTGGGTGTTGGAGCCCTCTTTGGTGTATCCTAGTCATTTCCTGAACTCATTTTCCCTCTTCTTTGTGCCTTGTCAGAAATGCCTCCCTTATTGGGCCATTGCACTTTCTTTCTCCTTTGAGTGCCTAGCAGGGGGAGAAGGAGGGGAACTGCAGCATTTTAGGCAGAAAATACCAGAGGAGGCTCCCCCCCCCCACATCTAAGATGGCATAGTTTTTTAACTCTAGGCCCAGGGGGCCTCCCAAAGTGGCTGGATTGTTTGCTCCAGTCCATAATAGTTACAAAGCTCTTTTAATGAGGCTGCTGAGATTAGGGGACGGAGAAAGCTAGAGAAAGAATGGTTTTGATGTAAAAGAATAGGAAGTGTGTGTGTGTGTGTGTGTAGAAGCAATTTATTGAGTTAACCTTTTCCTTGCTTCATATAGGAATGAGTAAGATATAAGAGTAGAATTGTCAGCTGCCTGTCAACTTGCTGTTGCTCAAGCCTTAAAGGAGATATTTCTCCTATTGTCTGTGTTGAAAAATCTAACACAAGACAGTTAAGTACCTTAACGGGGAAACAATGAGTAAAACCTCCAGCCTGGGAAGAGAGATGGGTACAGGCAATGTGACCTTCAAAAGGGCACTTGTCCCTTGAGAAAAAAAAAAGTTTGTTTTGTCCTTCCTTTGATGGGAACAGAGAACATTTAGACCCTTCATCTAAAGCCCTGAAACTTGGGTCAGCGGAGCCTGTCAGCATTGGCCAGAGAGAATGTAATTCATCAGCATAGGAGCAGAGAAGAACCTTCAGATTTCTCAAATGCATTCAAGGTGACTCTGCTGTATAAATAGCTCCTAGATTCAAAGGCAAATGGCACGAGCAAATGGCATAGATTGTCCATGATGGTTAATGGGGTTCCTTTTCCTTGTCTGACTGCTGAATATGCTGCTTCTAGTTTCTGCTAATCAGGAAATATTAGTCTAGCCTTGATAGGAAGTTCGAAAGAGGAAAAAAAAAAAAAAAGCAGATGGACACAGACCATACCAAATCCCTATTTGCTATCTGGAATCCCTCCTTGTGATTTTTCAGGTCTCTTTCCTAAATGATCTTCCCCCCCCCCCCCCCCCCCCCACTTTCCTGGCTTTGAGAGAGAGAAGGAGAAAACTGTTTTGGAGAAGGTGAAGCAGTAGCAAGGGACAACTTTAGGCCAGAAGGGAAGAACAGTTTCTAGCTGATGCTGCAGGACCCAAGCAGGTCTTTGAAGAATGAAAGCCAGAGGTGTCTCCTTCCCCAGAGCCCTGACCAAGTTATGGCAGGGCTGCATGCTTGGCTGCTCAGTCAGGGCACTTGTGGGCAGCGTGTTTGCCACAGTCCCATCCTGCAGACGGAGGAAGAATCCCAGGACAGCCTGCCACAGCCCACTGGCTCAAAAAGAGTACGTGCTCTACGCGATGCTAGAGAAATGGGCGGACACCTGCCTGACAAGGAGCTGTGGCAACTTGCCACTTCACCAGAGAGCTGCCCGTCTGAAGCGTCTTGAGAAGCAATGGAGGCTGTGCTTAGAACTGATTGTGGCAGCTTGCTGGCTCATGAAGGCCTTGGTGTTTAAGCTTCGACTTCCCCCACCTTGTTTGTAAACGTTGCTCTGACCTTCACCCAGAGATAGAAAAATCTTATTCAGCTTAAAAAAGAACATTGTCACCTGTGTGTGCTGCCCGGCACCTTCTTTGCAGATCCAAGTGATTCTATCTGTTGGGCCATCCCATAGATCAATCCTCCGCAGCTCCTAGAGTTCCTAGTCATTGGCCACATGGGCTGGGAGTTCTTGGAATTGTAGTCCCAAGTCAGGTAGGGAGTATCAGTTTAGAAGGATAACCTATGTAAGTGCCACAATTAGAGCACAGCATTGCATTCTTAGCCTCTGTTACCTTTTGCTGACAGCCTAGTGAACCAGCTGGATTGCTTTTGAAATTCACTAGCTGATTCTCTCCATAATTTGCAAATCAGGAGGGGCCCTAGGTTCTTCCTGTCTGCTGAAACTGGGCTAATGACCTTGGCTAAGTACCCCAGAGATCTGAAACATTGACATTCAGATTCCTGGTCATGCCATTTTTAGAAGGTCACCAATATTGTTTTCTCTTTTGACAGTCACCTCCCCTATTCAGGTTTGCATTGTAGATTTTGATCTTGATGATGATAATAAATGCCTTAAAGCCCAGAAAAACAAAAGCAAACAAATAGCTGAATTGGTTCTTACTGAATAGAGATCTTGCTTTCTCACATTTGTACCTCAGGGGATCTTCTTTGTCTAGAGTATGATAATTGCTTAAATCTACTTTTCTTACATACTTAGAAAATGACAACTCATTGTTTTGCTAATGTGTTTACCCAATGTCTGTATATTTCTTAGCTCCCTTTCAGGAGCTATAGATATCTTTCTATAGTATCTTCCCCTATAATATAGTTTCATGAGCACTGAATCATAAAAACAACTTAAATGAAGTAAGCCAGCTAAAATGCAAAAGACTTTCAAAAGTCAAGGACTATTTAACCTTTTAGACAACAGGTAAGCCACAATTTGCCAACTTGGCACTTTCTAGGTGTATGGAATCAAAGTAGGAATGCTGGCATGGTATGCAACACTTTTAAAAGCAGATGGACATGGAATCTGGCCATGTACAGTATATTTTGTAGGCCACCACTACAGAAACAGAAGCAAAAAGTATCCATTAAGTTCCATGTTTCCAGCAAATGTTTTGGTTCACAATTCAGATGCATTTCCTTTCTGGATTTTCTGCAGAAAAATGGGTGTTAGAACATAATTGGCATGTGCCATTTTTGGTTTTTTTTGTATTCTATAAAGTACAACAGATTCTGATCTTTTTTATTGAAAACCTGCAAAGTGTCAAGATTGAAAAAGGGCTTCAGGGTTTGTAGGGTGAGGGCACCGGATTTGTCTTCTGATTAGTTCTCTGTTGGTTTTGCAGGTGTTGCAGGCTGCTCCAGCCCAAGAGGATGGAGAAAAGCAACCAGGTGAAGGTAAGTGCCCCCTCCCTCCTTCCCTCCCTCCCTCCCTCTCCCTTTCTCTTCTTTGATGAATATATAATAAGAGTACCTTCAAGAAGCTGAATGTGTTGATGGTTTGAGGAGAAGGAGAGCTGGCATCAGTCCATTAGCTGGATTGTTGGGCAGGGAATATTCACATTGCTAACATTTGAAAAATGAATATATGTGAGGGTGTGGGATGAAGGTGGTCTTGGGCTGTAATTCTGTGGACAGAAACAATGGAAGTAACATCACTAACTGGAGTGAAGTAGGATAAAGATTTCCAGCATAACTAAACTGAAAACGTTTAAATGAAGACAATGGGGGATTCTTAGTTGCCAGGTTTGACATCTTGGGTTTCAAGATTTCCCAGGATTTTTTTTTAATCAAGCAGCTGCAGTTATGCACAACAATATTTTGCTTTAAAGGAGAAATGAGATAACACCATGTTTTTATTAAACTTCAAAGAACAATCTTATCAACCCAGATGTGTTAGAGTACAGCTGCAGATCAGACAGACTGTGAATGGCAGGAGTTCAACCTACATGGAGAATATCCAGCAAAAGAAGGTTGTCAGGGAGAATATATTGGACTGGAATGTTGGCATTTTAGTCTGTTTTAAAACTTACTTAAAACTAAGATCAGGCATCTCAGCAATTCTGGGAATAATAGTTGGAGGAATTTACCATGATTTTTTAAGGGAAATCACCTTGAAAATTTCCTGTCTCTCATCTTTTTGCTGACAGACCTTTGACCTATGTTGTTTTGGTCAGACACAAAATAAAGTTATCCAACTATCGGTAATTAAGTTTGTAAGGAACATGGCATTGTCCAACTGAATGGATAATTTTCCAGAAACAAATGAGAAGTTTGATCCATCTTTTTAAATACCACAATGCTACATGCCTACATGGGAATATGCCCTACTCAAAGGAATACTAATTTCTTCTGCATCAGTATGCACAGCATTCACTGTTGGTGTGTTTAGAAGAATTACCTGCACCATAAGGCTGAGTCTGGGAGCATTTTTGCAAATAGGCCATTATAACCAACTGCATTTGGTCTCTTGTTGGACATTGTATTTGAATACGTCAAAAATGGAATAGAACAGAAGCTCCATTGTGCTTCTAAAATTTTAGACCAGTCATCTCCAGCCTGGCTCCTGGATCTGCATCTGTGGAAATGTTTGCTCACACTGGATGGGGATTATGGAAGTTGTAGTTGGGAAGCTATCAGGTTGTTATAAAAAGTTCTGTTATATCTGGAGCCAGAATACTCTGATTTTGGCAGTGTGGATCTAAATGCATTTGTCTTTTAGTCGTTTGCTTTTTAGACTTGGGTCTTGCAAGAGAATTCTCATAAATTCCCCAGCAAAAACATCATTTGTGACAATATTCAGTCACCTTCAAACCTTTGTACTTTGCAAAATATGTGGCAGGAAGGAAGGAAAGGAGAAGATGTAGAAATCAAACACACTATAAGTAAAGAAATTGAGAGGGATTCAGAGAATAATGGCAGTTTCTAAACTACTGGTAAGAAGTTCACAGTGCAGGGAGCACTGGTTTAAACTTAGTATCAATTCTCACAGCCTTTGAAGCTTTAGGCAGTAGAAGTTCACCTAACTTGGAGATTTGTAGCAAACAACTTGCTTTCCACAGTGTAGAAAGAAAATCTGTGGAATCCCTTTAGTCTGGGGGCATTCAGGGAGTGGCACTTGCTGCTGTTCTTAGAGTTAGACAGCAGCAGGGGGCAGCCTTTTCTCTTACCAAGGTTAGTTTCAATTGCAATCAAGTTTTTGGCCTGGTGAACTCAGAAGAGTGTTGTCAGACTCTTAAGGGAGCGTAACTTTGTAAGAGCACACCCTTATATTGTAATCTAATGGCTGTTCTGGTTTTAACTTTTTTTTTTTTTACCCTGAAAATGAATACATGGTTGTTCCTTTTTCTGTGTATGTGAAAAAACAACTGCAAGGCAGGTTGATATTTAAAGCTGCTTGGGCTCTTTATCTCGAGCTGCAAATGTATGAGTGACATTCAAGCACTGGCTTGTATTTTGTGGTGCTACTCTGTCACAAAGGAGTTATTTGGATTTCTTTGAGCTCACAGACTGATAGGAACTCTGCAGAATGCTGTATTTCAGAAAAGGCCAGCAAGGGTTTTGCAGGTTATAGTAATTACATTTTTCCTTCTGCTTAAAGGTTAGACATTATGTCACCTAGTCAACCGGTAGCCAGATAAAACCAGGCTTTCTTAACTAAATCCTGATCTGATTGACATAATTGAATATCAAGAGATGTGATTAGCAAGCCACTGCAAAACAGTTGCTGCAGTAACTTTGCACAACTAGATAATAAAGATCTGGGGTTTCTAAAGGGCCATAGAGCAGCTTATTGGGGGAACTCATAGTGAAGTTTTAAAGATTCAAATGATCAATTTGGACTATTTAAGACTTCACATTATTATATGTTAAACTGGAAATGAGAAGGCCAGCAGCCAAGTACCCGTAATTGCCTCTTTCTGCTTGTGTATCAGTGACTAGTCTCTCTTAAATAGAGACTGACAAATATCTCTTAATTTCCCTTGCTTTTGCATTTGTATATTAAAAGTTAGAGTAGCTAAAGTACTCACATCTCTTATTTTGCACAATTTTTCTTGTTTGAATATCATTCATATGAAAGGGTGGAAAATAACAAAACAATTTCTTACCTTTTTTGCTGATGTGGCTGCATTGAATCTGTTTTTGTAGGGGTCTTTTGCTAACAGATTGGCAGGTTAATTTAAGAATGTTACTTCCATATGAAAAAGCAATAGCTATAGCACTTAGGCTTTATAGTGTTTTACAGCCCTCTCTAAGCGGTTTACAGAGTCAGCATATTGCCCCCCAACAATCTGGGTCCTCATTTTACCCACCCCTGAAGGATGGAAGGCTGAGTCAACCTTGAGCCTGTTGAGATTCGAACTGCCAAATTGCAGTCAGCTGGCAGTCAGCAGAAGTAGCCTGCACGTACTGCACTCTAACCACTGTACCACTGCCGCTCATAGAAGAATAATGCTTTTTTCTAGAATTACTATCTTCATGGAGTGTGCCAGCAATGGAGTTTAGCATTCTAGGTATCTTCTAGGGGTCATTCTAGATTTGATATCACTGAGATACTAACCTAAATTTCATGTAATTCGTGAAATTATATAGGAAGTAAGCAAAGAACTCAGCAATGAGAAAGGACCTTTATTCACTTTTCATATCATTATGATAATAATCAGTTTTTGGAAATTGATAATTCCCCCACTGTCCTTCTCCCTTTCCCATATTTATACATTTGAAAGGGATAAAGCAAAAATAAAAACTCTGTAGAAGGTGCTATATGTCTGCCAACTATATGTGGGCATAGGATGCATCTCTTTTGATGATCCACAGGTTATATACTACTATGCTTTAAAAAAAACAAAAATCATTTAGGACAGCCATTTTGTTACTTTCAGAGAGATTTTAGAGTCACCTGATGGCAGTATATAAATTTAATAAATATTTGTGATGAAATTAAAGGGAGAATTAGCTGCTCAGGCAAAGACAATAGGTACCCTATGACTTTCATACTTACTCCTATTTGGGATACCTCCCCTGCAGTGTACGTGGGGCATGGGATTCCATTACAGGAAATCTTTGACTTAACAACAGTTCATTTAGTGACTATTAAAAGTTACAGCAGCACTGAAAAAGGTGCCTTATGACTGTTTTTCACACTTACGCACCATCTCCCTGATCAAAATTCAGATGCTTGGCAATTGGTTCATATTTATGGCCGTTGCTGTATTGCAAAGTCAATGGGGAAGCCAGTTTCACTTAACAACCACTTAACAAGCAATTATTCACTTAACAACTGAGGCAAGAAAGATTGTAAGACAGGGCAAAATTTACTTCACAAATGTCTTACTTAACAAGAGGCATGTGGTCGTAAGTACCTGTACATGGAAAAACTTGTTGAATTTGTTTCACGGCACAAGGGGCAAGTTGTTTGAGATGCTCAAGTCCTTGTCTCTGTCCATTAGCTTTCTTCTGAATGCAGATGCATGAGGAGGTAGCTAATAATGTTTTCAACTCAGTGTTATTATAACAAAGTTTCTTACTCTATTAATGCTTAGAAAGGAGTGAATAATCAGCAAGGCGTTACATGTCTGGCTATGTGCCGACAAGTTTTCCAGACACTAAATTGATTAATTCTCTGGTTTATGGATAGCTGCATTTTAAGGTTAAGGTCAACCTGAAGGGGGAGAAGGAAGAATTGGCCCACACTAATCGCAGGAGACCTGAGAGGCTGATACTAGATTTTGAGCTTGGACATAAGGTTGCTGTGGAAGGAAGTGCTGCTTTTGAGCTGGAGACTGCCCGTCACTACACGTTTTTTCTCTCTGAGCAACTGTTTAAACAGGCACTTAGGCTGTGCAGCCAGTAGAAACCCCAGGCAGGCTCCTTCTCAGATGGTGACTCTCTCAGCCCCACGTGACCAAGAATTAACTTTCTGCAATTATCAAGAGCCCTGAGCTCACAACTGCAGCACTCTTGATTCTCTCTCCTCCCTCTCCCTACCCCCAGCACGTGCCTGCGATTCAGTGGAGCAACCTTTATGCTGGTTTGTCACAGGTTCAGGACTGTTCAAAACGCTTACCGGTTTCTGTTTTTTCCATGATGCAAGCAATTTGTGCTTGTTATCACACTGGGTTATCAACGCAGACACTGCAGGCCTTGGAAGGTGGGGAAAAAAAAAGCACTTAGGTCAAACAGTATCTCCTGCTTCTGCAAGGACTCTATTAGCTGCTTCTAATGTGCCTGTTGGAGGAACAGACACGAGCCCATGTTTTGCTTGAAAGATCTCATATTCTGTTGGGAAGATAGATTTTGTATTCTTGCATTGAGCCATGCATCTCGTATCTCCTCTCCTCTGTTTTGCAGTGAACCATTAGCTTTAGCCTGGTCATGGTAGAATTGTGTGTTTTGTATGTATGTATAAATTTGTTAGGGCTGGAGACCTTGCATTCTTTTTTTCTCCCTATGTTGCATTAAAAAAAAAATGGAGTGGCATGAATTCCACTTTCATGCGCCTTTTCCTGTATATTTGGATCAGACTTTCTCAACCCTAACTGTAGGCTGTCCAGATGCTTTGGATATGACAGCAAGAATTACTAGCCATTAGCCATGCTGGCTGGTAACTGATGAAGGCTGAGCTAAATGTTGATGACTGAGCTGGGATAAAATACATAATTTCCCAGGTAGAACCTCCTCTGCTTCACTGAAGAAGGTAATCTAAAAACCTTTCAAACATTAAAACTTAATGGTAAATATCATAATAGGGGCAGATCCGGATTAAATATTGGGCACACTAAAGTTCTTTTGAACTTTAGTTTCAATTAGATTGTAGCTTCAATCCAGTCCAGAATGACTGCATATCAAATTCTACAGCAATTGAAGCAAATGATGAGGCCCTTTGGGTAAATACGAAATTATGAAAATGTTTGGCCAGACAACCAGAGTGCACAGCACAGAATGGTGGCAACGCTTTTGGAGGGAATTAGGTGATTGTTTTGCTCCTTGTTGTTTAGAAACATAAATGAGGGGCATTTCTGTGGAGTAAAACCAAAATTAAAACATTTTGAAAGGGGTCAGCAAATGTTATGGCATGGGTTTACGGAAGGGAGGGGGGCCCTTCCCTCCCATTAAGTTCCTTGATTTTTGTGCTGAAAACTACATGAGTTAAGAATGAGTTTCTACTTCTCCAGCTACTTTCCATGTAGTCTTGGCAGTAGCATAGAACTAGAAGTTAAAGGAAGAAGCATATTTTCCAACTACATGGCACTGTGTGATGAGTCCTGGAAAATGTGATATTCCCACTGCAGAAAATTTTCTGAGGAAATTGAATCTGGTCCTGCTCAACAACTGTGCTTTTGATAAAAGCTTTTAGGCTAACATCAAATAGTTATTTTATATGTGAAGGGACACTGGGTTGGAGCCTCTGGGTTTCTGAAATGACCAGGTTCCTTTTTCATTCATTTCAAGGTAAAGCTTCTCTAACAAGCTGCCACCATACCATGAGACTTATGAATCACTTTTATTTCCATCTTGCAAATGCATTCTGTCTCTAGCTGGTTAAAATTCAGACAACACAGATGCTAAACTTGTCAGTGATTCATCATATCTTGCTCATCCACAATCTCTATAGTCTGCCTTCTTAGGCCTTAAGTACATTTTAAGTAGGCAAATGCATTTACTGAGAGACTATTTTGTTAAGACTGTTAGATAAGAATCCAGTAGAAGGGGCAATGATTCTTGTGCGTTAAGTCTGTCTACACTATTGTAATGTTAATGTTGGACTTCACAGAATAAGTGTAACTAATCCCTACTTTTCCTTTCTCCCTCCCCTTTGTTTCCTAGTTATCACATTTATGACGGTCTATGAGCGCAGTATCTGCAGGCCCATTGAGACCATGGTAGATATTTACCAGGAGTATCCTGATGAGGTGGAATACATGTTCACACCATCCTGTGTGCTCCTGATGAAATGTGGAGGATGCTGTAATGACGAAGCACTAGAATGTGTGCCCTCAGAGGTGTACAATATCAGCATGGAGGTGAGACTTTGGTTTAACAGTCAAGGTGACTTAGCAATGAGGATGAGTCTTTTGACCTGCAGTTGTTCTTGTTTTCTTTAATAAATTCCACTATGGATAGTTTCTATAGTTTTGGGAAGAATCAATTGGTGGTCTGGGACCATACCCAGTTCCTAATATAACCACTTGTATCTGTTGGATATGGAAAGAATAGAGAAAGATGAATCATAGATTTATAGGATTGGAAGGGACATCAGAGGTCTTCTAGTCTAACTCTAGTTGAGCTTGAGGGCAAGAGCCTTATATCATCTCAACCAAATAGTTGTCCAGTCTAGTTTTGAAAACTTCCAGTAATAGAGCATCCACAGCACCAGGAGGCAAGGTATTCCTCTGACTAATTGTTCTAACTTTCTCCTTATTTCTAGGTTGCATCTCTCTTTAACAGGGTTACATCCATTACTTCCTGCCCTTAGAGAATAAATCAATCCCCTCTTGTTTGTGACACCCCCTCGAACATGAAATACAGTTATCATGTCTTTCCCCCATCCTTCTTTTCAATAGGTTAGACAAACTTAGCTTTTACCTATTTTTAATGTGACCAGAGCAATCTGACTAGGTCAGGTTGTCCCTGGGCAATATGAGTAGCTCAGAAGTGCTTCTGAGATTACAAAAAGTGCAGCCAAAACTTAAAAACAAAAACACCTCCTCCAACAAAACAACAGAAAAGAAATTGCCCTGGTGTTCTTTGTTATTTCTATAAATATGGCTGTGGCTGCTGTGATGCTCTCATATGTTCTCCAAAGGGAAGACTGGTAAAGTTAGGTGATGTGCTTTGTACACATTCTTTTGAACCCGAGTATCATTCCCCCTGAAAATTCAGAGGCTGGTATTTGACTGTACTACTACATACATAGGAACGCACAGAGAGACATATAGATCACATACCCATGTAATAAAAACCTACATTTCAGGTTTCAAGTTCCTGTGTTTGCTACACTTTCCAAATGCTTTAGAAGATTTTGGTACTTAGCCTAATGAATGAAATAGCTATGTTACTTGCCCTAGATCTGTTATTCTTTATATGCCTTGCTTAATTCTCTTTGAATAACATCCAGATTTTAGAATCTGTATATCAAAGTATCTGTGTGAGGTAGCCAAGACCACTTGGGTAAGGCAATCTGTTTTGGAGAGTAGGGCAAAAAAATTCTTTTAACTTTGTGGATATGAGCCCATTTATGAAGTAGTCCTTGTTGAGTGACTGCCTTATTAAGTGATTGTTTTCAGGTATTATAGGGATGAAAAAGTGACTTTATAATCAATCCAGCTTGCAGGTTTGTAAAGCAAAGGAAAACTGAAGTAAGATCATAAATACAGTTTAATCTAATGACTGATTTGCTAAATCCAATTTGTGATTGCTAAATGAAGACTAAATTTTACTTTTTTGGCATGGCCATTCATATTAGAAATTTAGCATTGCTTTTTGCTTTTGAGCATGTTCCTATACATTTCCTTCTCAAAACTGTGTCCCATGAGTTTAGAGCAGTGTTTCTCACACTTTAAAGATGTATGGATGTAAACTCTCAGCATGGCTGGGGAATTTTGGAAGTTGAAATTCACATAGCCTAAAGTTGCCAAATTTAAGAAATACTGGCTTAGAGGGGTAAAAAGGGGATAGGATGGTGGCTTAAGGAAGCTAGCTAATGTAGCCTTCATTTTGCCCCCTTGGTTTGATCATTATTTTGCTTGCTTGTTTTGTGAGATGGCTATTGAACATTACCCATTTGTAAATGTGACTCACTGTTCATCTTTTTTCTTTTTCCTTTCTGCCCACATTTTTTCCTTCTAGATCATGAAACTCAGACACTTTCAGAGCCAGCATATACAACTGATGAGCTTCCAGCAGCATAGTAAATGTCAATGCAGGTAAGGACAGAGAGTTTTTCTAATTGAATTTGGAGAAAAATTATGCCATTGTACCAATTGTACCAGCTGCCCACCTGTATCCATCTACCATCCAAAATCTTGTGGTGTAGGTCTTGCTTTGCATTGGGAAGAGTCTTTCCTTGCTAGCCAACTGACTTGGTGATTTCATCCATCTTGATTGACAGATGATGTAAGTCCACTATCCAGTAACAGGAGGGCTTTAACTTGTCATCTTAAGAAATCTCAGTTGCATCAACATTGCTTCAGCAGGAGAAGCATTCCTTAAGGGGCTGCATCTAGGTCACAAAATGAATGTGTTTGTGTCTGTGTGCTTACATGCTCTCAAATTCTGTCATGGAAATTTCACTGGCTGCTTGGTACATTCTTTGGGTAGGTGCAATTGAGAACCAGCAACTGGTTGAGAAACATTGTATTGCTATTATACTCCAACTGAGTAAACAGGTGGTTGTGCCTATGTTCCTATGTGCTCTGAATCCTTAACCCCCACTCTTTGTTATACAAGTTTATATGATAATGAAAACATAATTACAGTTAAGACAGCAACTTTGGTGTAGTGGCTAAAGTGCTGGACTAGAATCCCAGAGAGCCACAAGTTCTAATCCTCCTTAGGTGTGAAAGTGAGTTCAGTGACTTTGAGCAGTCATCTCTTTAGCCCAACTCACTGTAAGGGTTTTTTGTAGAAAAAACAGAAGGCAGAAATATTGTATATTTTGCCTTGAGTTGTACAAAATAACAGTGGGATATAAATCTAATAATAAATAGATCCATATAAGGCAGAGCTCAATGCAAGTTATATTCATTTTCATGTCTACATGTACAAAAATCTCCC
Organism: Laticauda colubrina; assembly: GCA_015471245.1. Taxonomy (NCBI): domain Eukaryota; kingdom Metazoa; phylum Chordata; class Lepidosauria; order Squamata; family Elapidae; genus Laticauda; species Laticauda colubrina. The sequence continues at coordinate 21,817,758 of BLBF01000018.1, forward strand.
TTCAGATTTTGCTGTTAGTCAGTGTTGGGCAAAGGGAAATAGAGCTAGGGATATTGAGGGCAAGGACAAAAGGTATGATTTTTTAATGCATGTATTTGGGCATAATATCTGAACAATGTTTTAATTTGGTCAGAAAGAAATGTGCTTCTTTTTCTGCCCCTGGCTATCATAATTAAGGCCAACCTTCACCAACCTGATGGTCCTATGTCATTTTAAGCTTGTGCTGCCATTATCCCCAGATAACATTGCTAGTTGACATGGATAATGGAATTGGTACATTTGGAAGACTGAGATGGGCAGTGCTGGAAAAAACATCCTTTATTATGTTTGCTGCTGAAAGTGGGGTGGTAAAAGCAGGGATGGGATCTTTGCATTTATTGCTAGTTCTGTTCTAATCCTGCTCTTCTTTTCTTCAATTATAGACAAAAGAAAGCAATGAGAATTAAACAAGAAAAGTAAGTGACCTAGATTATATCCCTCTCCCAAATTGGTGTTGGTGATCTCCCTCCTTTCTTTACCAGATCACTACAAATAAGAACTGGTTGTTGCTGATTTTTTTAAAAAGAAATAATCTAAAGAATTATACCTTGAATCCATTCCTCTTAGCTACAGTCACACATGTAGCTTTGACAGCTGTGGTTCCCTTATGCCTTGAAGCCATTTTGAAACTGTTTACTTATAAAAAATATGTCAGGAACAGCATGGAATTAACCTGAAAGCTTTTATCCCTTTTCAGAAGGATTCTGGCTGAAACTTTCCTTACATTTGGAGACCATTGCTCTCCTCTCTCTTTGCTGCTTTGATAAAAACTTGCTGATGTTTACAGCAACTTTCATAAATGTCTAACATTAAGGCTGTGCATGTGGGCTATGCTGTCTCACTTAGAACAAGGGAGTTTGCCCTTTCATGAACCAAAAGCCACGTACGCCCAATCAAAGGTTGGGTAGTGTTCTGATGTGAATTAACTTGGCATATCAATCATGAAAAATGGAATAAAGAGAGTTATATTCATTTTTTCGCCAGCACTCCCCAGCATGGTGCCTTCTATAGTGCTTTTGGAATATCTATCCCAGGCTATTGGTGTTGCAGTCTGGGGCCAATGAGATAGTAGTTCAAAGCATCTGGAAATACTGCATTGTGGTGACTGTAGATGAGTTTTGTTATGGGAATGGAAGTAGCTGATCTTGTAATGTGACACTGACATCTACCTTGAGATTTGTGTCGTATTATTAAATGACAAAATAGACTTCTTTTCTATACATTATCCAGCCGAATCAACTTTTTCAATTTCTAGCTTACAAATAAATGCATGTGTGCACTGTGAAGGGGATATTAAGATGGTTCATAGTCTGCAATTTGGCTTGGCAGCTGGGGGAGAAAGAGAGAGAGAAAGAGAATGGGGCTTGGGGAGGATATTTTTAGTTAGTTGTGCTGTTCTCATACATGTCCTAGTTTCATGGAATTCTCATGAATTCACATTGTGAAGCTATCAGTGGATTACCCAGGGAAATACTGCTAGCTTGGCTTACTCTTCTGGTGCACATGTTATTCAGCTGAATGGCAGAATGTCTCAGAGATGTAAGAGTGTTGTGACTGAGTGAGCACTGTGGCCATAGTCTTCCCTCTGGAACTATAGTTTTCCACTCCTTCAGGTGGCTTACTTTGCTTTGCAAATCTCCAGATCAGTATCGGGTTCCCTCTGGTTTGGGTTAAGCTGAAATTCCTCTTATGCTTGATGTCTTTTTTCCATGGTGTGCCTCTGGATGAATGTGGCATTAATGGATGTAAAACTTTGTGAAAGTTTACTGAAGTAAACATGCTTTCTCTGCCCTGCTAATGTGTTCTTGTGGTTACTTTGCTTGTGGTTAGGAGAGAAAAACTGATGCCAACCAAGAGACTTTAACAAGATCCAGGGCACATCCTGTCTATTAACCTCAGGGACTTCCTCCTTTATTGCAGCATCTCCTTCTTCCAAAGTTTAAATAAACTGTTTCTAGGAAGAAAAGGAGTACTTTTTGCATTAGGTATTGTCCAAAGATTATTGCATTTTTTCCACATGCATTTCTCCCAGAGTTTACTGCTGGAGCAGTAGGAACCTACTAAGTTTCACCTGATTTTCTCCTTGGCTGGGATTGCTGCTCAAAATATGATCAAAAGTATGTAGGAAGACCTTAACATGTGGGGGGTAGGAATTTGCTTCATAGAAGGCCCCAAGGATTTCCCAGGCAGAGCTGAGAAAATCACTTGAAAACCTACCAGAGACACTGGCATATAGTATAGACAATATTAAATCAGATGAACTGGTATACTGTGCAGTAGAGTTGGTTTCTTAGGATCATCATTTTTAATAAAAGAGTGGAAAACCAAACCTGTACATTACTTTCTCTAGCAATTGCAGCAGGGAAGGGGGCTCAAATTCTCTGTTAAAAATATATTGTGTCATCTTCCAAGGAATGATAGTTAGATTAGCCTCGTTGCCTTACCTAACAGTGTAGAGGTTTTCTTTAAAATCTCTAGTACCAGCAAGGGCTTCAGAGCAGGAAAGAACAGAGTTCATTTGCCTGTACGTAATAGCTCATAGAGATCACTTATTAGTGATAACTCCGATAAGTAATGGGTTCAGACAGGCCATAATTACCTTATATTCCAAGTAAGACCAGAGCAATTGAGGTTGAACTGCATATTAATAGTTTACCTCCTTTTTCATAGAATGCAGAATTACCTCCCCATCTTTCACTGTTACCTGCTTGTAGGTGAACAGCCTAATGTTGCCTTCTGATGGTTCCAGTGGGAATACTCAGAAATAATTTGCTGAGGGTAAAGCTTATACATGTCAAAATGAAAACCATAAAACAAGCCGGTGCAAATGGAGCCTGTTTGCACATTGTTAAGTGCTGCTCACCTTCTTTCTTCCTTACTGAGGCTGGAGAGCCCATTCTATCTGGGGACCAGTGAAGTGACTTTTTGGGCCCATACTGGAGCCAAAATAAGGCATTTCAATTTCTTGGGGAAGGAACCAGAGTTGTAGGTTGGGTCATATATGAAGTGAGACATGAGATATGCCTATCTGTAACTGGAGCGAAGTGGAGAGTCTTGTCAGGTTTCATCTTTATTGATAGAGTTGTGTGAAGTGTAGAAACATATTTATTTAAAAGATTTATATGGCCACTCATCTTAAGGCCCTGTCACACTGCCCAACGGATGCAAAACGTGAGTAAAAAGGACACAACGGATGAGAAAAATGTTCCATTCGTTGTTATCCGGTCTCAAAAGGGGCAAAAATTTGCATAAACAGAGCGGATAACACGGAAAGGAATGGACGCGGGGAGGACGCAGAGCGGATGGAAAGCGGATGCGGAACGGAAGCCCAGCAGATGGAAGCAGATGAGAGCGGATGGCACATCTGCTAGGCTTCCGGGGGACCTCAGCAAAACGGACGCGGAACGGATGAAGCGGATGCAGAGCGGACACGGAATGGATGAAGCGGATGCAGAGCGGATGAAGCGGATGCAGAGCGGAAGCCTAACGGATGCCGAGCATTAATTGCGCATGCGGGGGGGATGCATTGCGTAAGCCCCGCGGATATAAAGGGAAGCAGCTCGGAAGCAGGTCACCATTCGGAGGAAAGACCTGCTGACTGCCCTGCCTGCATGCCTTGCTGCCAGTCTTCCTGCCAGCCTGCCTCCCAGCCTCCTGGCCAGCCTCCCTGCCAGCCTTGCTGTCTGCCTCCCTGCCAGCCTTGCTGCCAGCCTGTCTGCCAGCCAGTCTGCCAGCCAGTCTGCCTGCCAGCCTTGGTGCCAGCCTGCCTGCCAGCCTGCCTGCCAGCCTTGGTGCCTGCCAGCCTCCCTGCCAGCCAGCAACCCCACAACCATGGGGAAGAAGCGAAAGCCTCAGCAACCTGCCGCCATCCCTGGCAAGAGGGACAGGGCCACCCTCCCGCCCCCTGTCCCTGACTCTGCTTCTGCTGGGGCTTGTGCTGAGGCTTGTGCTGCTTCTGCTTCTGGAGGAGCTGATGCTGCTGCTTCTGGTGGTGGTGCTTCTGCTCGTGCTTACTCTGCTGAGGCTGCTCCTGGCGGTGGTGCTTCTGCTGGTGCGTACCCTGCTGAAGCTGCTCCTCGTCCTGCTCGTCCTGCTCGTACTCCTGGACTTGCTCGTCCTGCTCGTGCTCCTGGTCTTGTTTGTCCTGCTCGTCCTGCTCGTGCTCCTGGTCCTGCTCGTGCTCCTGGTCTTGCTGGCGCTGCTGGTGCTTACTCTGCTGCTGCTGATCCTGGTCCTGCTAGTCCTGCTGCTGCTGCTGATGATGATGATCCTGCTGGTGCTGCTGCTGGTGCTGCTGCTGCTGCTGATGATCCTGCTGGTGGTGGTGATGATGATGATGATGATCCTGCTGGTGCTGCTGCTGGTGGTGGTGTGGAGGAGCAGCCCCTACTACCTGGGAGCCCCTCTGATGAGGGCCCATCTTGTCCTGCCAAAGGGAGGAAGAGGCATATGCGGGGATGGGAGAGGAGGCAATACTCCATTGAGGAGGAACACGAAGATGAGATACTGGAATGGCTGAGAGAGAATGACTATCTGTGGCGGAAGGGACACTGTCTCTACAGGGACACCAAGCGGAAGCATGCTGCTTGGAGAGAGAAGGCGGAGAGTCTGGGCTACACTTCGGAGGTGCTCCTTGGCTGGTGGAAGCACATGCACACCTGGTACGGGAAGCTGTACCTGAAGAAATCTGGCCAGGCCACAGTTAAGCTGACGGACAGAGAGACCTACGTCATGGCCAGGTGCAGCTTCCTGGAGGGTGAGATCTGCCACCGAGGAGCACCAGCAGCCCCTCTCACTACCCTCTCGCTCCGGCAGCCTGCTGAGAGCCAGTCCTCTTCTGGGTGAGAGTCAGCTCCTGTCTCCAGGCAGGTTTCTGTGGAGCGTGCCACGGCAGAGAACCCCCCCACAGCTGTACTAACTGTGGTGGAGCGCGTGGAGGACTCTGGTGCGGTGGGAGAAAGGAGACAGCACATCCACCACAGCCCTACCCGCATCCACCCCCAGCTCCACCTCCGCAGAAAGGCACAGAGGCACACCGGAGGGGCAGAGCCACACTGTCCTGCTGGAGATCAGGGACACCATCCGGAACAGCATAGATCTCCTCTCTCAGCTGGTCCACACCGACTCCTCATCCTCCAACCGCAAGCCCTTCCTCACCTATGTGAACCAGACCCTCACGGACCCCAGTACCAGGTGGTGAAGGACCGGATCACCGAGCTGCTTCACAACCTTCCAGACCCTGAGGCACCTGTTCCCACCCAGTCTAGGTCTGCTCCTCCACCCCAGGTGATGTCCCTCCCATTCCAAGGCTTTCCACAGGCCCTCACCTACCAGGGCTACGGCTACCAGGAGGTCCAGCAGCACAGGCAGCAGCCCTTCCCAGTCCAGGCACAGAGTCATCAGACGACACCGTTGCCACCGCTTCCACTGATGCCACCGATGCCACCCACGACACTGATGCCACCTACGCCACCGATGCCACCCACGACACTGATGCCACCCACGCCAACAATGCCACCCACGACACTGATGCCACCCACGCCAATGATGCCACCAATGCCAGTCCTCACTCAGCTGCAGACCAGACAGCCCCACTACACTGCTCCTTCCTCCACCCCACAGCCAAGCCCGGCCTCAGTACATCTGTCGTCATTACTGGGGCTGACACTCCATGGCATGGAGGAAGGAGCTCTCAACATCATGGGTCTGAGCCAGCTGTCCGAGAGCTTTCTCAACACACCATCACCTGTTGTCCTCTCGGGGCCAGGCACCCCAATGGTGCTTCAGACAAGCACTCCAGCACCAGCCACCTCCAGAGCACCTGGACCCTTCACCCCTGAGACTGGGCACACCTCCGAGTGACCAAGAGGAGTGCCAGAGACTGGCTGACTGGCTACCTTTGGACTTTATTTGGACACTTGATTTGGGTCATTTTTCTTTTACAGCTTGTTGTTAATAAAGTCTATCTTTGATTCACACACTTGCTTCATTTCTTTTTTTTAATAAAGTCTTGGTGGAAACTTTTAGAAATGGTTTAAGCCTTTACATGCTTGTGGGATGAGTTAAGATAGCAGTGGGGTGGGCAGGGATAGTTTTGGGATGGGTAATAGCTGTGGGATGGGCAGGGATACCTGTCAGATGGGTAGGGATACCTTTGGGATGGGTTAGGATATCTGTGGGATGGGTTAAGATAGCAGTGGGATGGGCAGGGATACCTGTGGAATGAGCAGGGATACCTTTGGGATGGTTAATAGCTGTGGGATAGATAAACCTCCAGTGCAAGCATAGTGGGACTGTATGGTCCACCCTCCCAGGTGCCACACCTGTGGCCCTTTATTATCAATAATAATGTAAGCATTGATCCACACATTTGAACATAAACACAACTCTTTATTAAACGCCCTGTTCATTGTAGGCCCACCCAACATACATGGCCCAGTCTCATCCATGTGATGAGACAGGCTGAAGTAAGCATCCATTAAGCATCTATCATCCTGTCTTGCCACTCCACCGCTCCAGCTGGGGAGTTGCACCAGTGTTTCAGGAGGTTGCGCTGCTTCTTCCCTGCTCTGTTGGGTCCTTGCACATCCTGAGTGTCTATCAGGTTTTGCCCTTGCCTCCGTTCACCAGGCTCCATGTCCCCATTCCCTTGTTGACGGTCCACAAGTCTGTTCTGCAACACTGGGTAGCGGGTGCGCATGAGATTGTGCAGGATGCAGCAAGCTTCCACGATCCTCCTCACGGTCTGTGGGCGATGCTGCATGGTGGTGAGAAGTACCTGGAACCTGTTGGCCAGGATGCCAAAGGCGTTCTCCACCACCCGCCTTGCCCTGGACAGTCTGTAGTTGAAGATCCTTTTTTCACGGGTGAGGAGTCTGGAACTGTAGGGCTTCATGAGGTAGGTTGTGAGGGAGAAGGCGTCATCCCCCACGATGAAGTAGGGCACATCTTGCGTGTCGTTGGGCAGTGGGTCTGGATCTGAGAAGCCCACGATGAGGTTGCATTCCAGACTCTCCTTGAGGTGACTGGCGTTGTATACCTGGGCATCTGAACATGAGCCATTGCCTGAAGCATCGATGTACATGAACTTGTAGTCAGCATCGACCATGGCGAAGAGGATGATGCTGAAGAAGCCCTTGTAGTTGAAATAAGTGGACCCTGACTTGGCTGGCGCTTTGCAGGCCACGTTCTTGCCATCTATGGCTCCAACGGTGTGGGGGAAGTTCCACCTCTGATACCACTGCTCTGCAACTTTCTTCCATCCTTCTTCAGTGGTGGGGCACTGGAGGAGCTCCTCCAGGTATTCTTCGATGATGGCCTGCACCACTTCTCTGACCACAATGCTGATGGTGTTGTGTGGCACCCTCCAGCCGTACTGCATGCTCCTGTAGGTGATCCCTGAGGCCAGGTGGCGCAGAATCAGTGCCACCTTGAGCCCAGGTTCCAGGCTGGGCCGGAAGTTGGTGTTTGCCTTGGTCAACCTGGGTGTCAGCCGCTCCACAACTTCGTCAAACATGATTGGAGGCATCCTCATGAAGTTTTGGAATGCACGAGTATCTTCGTTCCTGAGCTCCACCATCTGCTTGTTGTACAGTCCGTCCCCTGCTCTTCTGGCGATCCATCTTCATACCCAGACGCTTCTTGGCTGCCTCTTTTTCTTCCCGTAGTAGAGTTCACAGAGCCTGTAGATGGCTTCGCACTGTTGCAGAAGGATGGTGGCTGCCAAAAGGACTTTGTTACGATCCATGGTGGACATGACTGGATGCTGTGGAAGAGGAAGAGTCAGATGAAGACTGCAGAGGTCTGCACAGCTGGTCTGCTGGTCTGAAAGTGAGATTCAGATGAGTTGCTCCCCCTTTTTATAGGCAGTATAGGTTTTCCACTATGTGTCCCTTTGCATCCTCTAGGCATCCTCTAGACATCCTTAATATCCGAGATAGGTCCCCTCTGTGAACGTTTTTTCCGTTTTAAATGCTTTCTTTGCGAGCTGCATCCGCTTTCATCCTTTCTCCATCCGTTCTGCATCCGTTCCGCATCCGTTCCGCTTCCTCCCTGCGTCCGTTTACCGCTGGAGCGGATCGATTTGCACGGATGTGTAGAGGATGCCTAGCGGATATAGCGGATGCGTAACGGATGCATCACGGATGCCTAGCGGATGCCTAGCGGATGCTTAGCGGATGCAGAACAGACGCATTGGATACATTTTCTGCGGAAAAGTTTTGAGCAGCTCAAAACCCTCCGAGCGGATGAAACGTCAATAGACGGATGCTGGACGGATAGAGAGGAAGCAAAATGGAGGCAGTGAGAACAGAATGCGTTAACCAATGGATGGTAAGTGTTTTTCTCCATTTTACATCCTCTTTCCATCCGTTGGTGCAGTGTGACAGGGGCTTTAAAAACAACAACTCACAGCAAGAAAACAGAAATGCCTCAACTCCAAGGACTTCCACAGTATAGGTGCTTGTACTTTAGTTAAATGCCTAAGGTAGCTTCTCCCTCTTTTTCCTCTTTCCTTCCCTCTGTGTACTTTCCCTCCCTCCCTCCCTCCTTCCGTCCCTCCCTCCCCCCCCCCTCTCTTGCTTGTTTTGTTTTTCTTCCAGAAAATCAAAGCGAGGAAAGGGGAAGGGTCAAAAAAGAAAGCGCAAGAGAGCCCGGTATAAACCACAGAATTTGTATGTTTTTTGCATCATGTGCTTTTAGAGTCTGCCCTTTACCCATTTCTTTCTATTGACCCCTAAAATCAAAAACTCCTGCTTGCATTACATCTAATTAAACAATCAAAGGAGCAAACAATTTTCACTCGCATCTCCAAATCACTTGTTCTTGTGATGGCACTATAAGTTTGGGGACATTGGGGAGCACATAGAAGCTGTGATCATTTTGTTTTTTCTTGCTTGGGATTATTCTGGTCTTTGAAAGACACAGTGACCTAAAAGGATAGGCAAATTTCTCATATTTGCTTTCCCCCTAAAATGCTCTTACATGATTTCCCCCAACCCACTTCCTTAAATTTCCTCTTGGCTGTTACTTACAAACCTGTTGGTGTGATAGCAAGAGCTTCATACTTGTCTTTCATGCATGTTTGCCTCTGTGTATGTGTGTGTGTGTGTGTGTGTGTATAGACTGATGGCAACTACTAACCATTACCAGAGGCAGCTAAAGGATTCTGGGAAAATTGGGGGAGTGCTCTCTCTTTCTCTCTGCTGGAATTGGGTGCCCTTTCTCTTTCTCTGCCTTTTCTTCATCTCAGTTCACCAAATCCTGCATTTCCAGTCATTCTTAGATGACGGGGTGATGTGGGTGAGGGATTTCAAGAGCTGCTGTTTTGATTCAATCTGTATGGAAAAAGACATAACTTGAACGGGAGCAGCTCGTTCTGAAGTCTCTTTTCTCTCTCTCTCTTTTTTTTTTTAAAAAGACTGGGGTTTCTCTGAAGAAAGAGTTGCCCTTGAGTAGTAGTAGTATTTTTTTGCTATTGGCTCAGAGACCTCAGTTAACAATAAGGAGGCTCTCCTTTCCACTGCAAATTGGACTCATGCAGGATTTGTGGATTAGGCCATTGCAGAGAGCCCATTTCTGCCTTTTAAAAAGCTACTGCAAGTAAGTGTTGGAATGCCTTTGGGAGTGTCCACCTCCCCTCCCAGCAGTGCTCTAGGCATGCAGTGTTGGGAGTGGTGGGCAAGGGGTGGGGGCAAGGGTTGCTTCAATGTGTAGGGTGTTGCATGTGTAAATTTCTTCCTGCTAAAGCACTGTAGCTTAGACCTCTTTCCTTTTGCCTTTTTGCAGTCACTGTGAACCTTGCTCAGAAAGGAGAAAGCACTTGTACAAACAAGATCCCTTGACCTGTAAATGTTCCTGCAAATTCACAGACTCACGTTGCAAGTCGAAGCAGCTTGAGTTAAACGAGCGCACTTGCAGGTTTGTGTCCTGAAGAATGAAAAGCAGAAAATAAACCCCACATACAGCTCTCTCAGACGTATTCATTCACACATCTAGAGAGAGATAAAGGAGTGAGCTTTTGCTAGCTTTTGGTGCAATCTGCCTAAAGTTTAAATCTTCTCTTGTTCTGGCAGAGTTGAACTGTATTGTCTGCCTGTAGGGTGATCAGTGATGTGTTTCAAAAAAATTTCCTAACGGTTCGGAGTTTGCTTCCGAGCTTGCATGCGCAGTGCTCAAATTCCGCCATCTGGACCAAAGCTGGTGAGCTGTGCAGGCACGCCTATCACATGAGTATGCATAACGTGTGAATCATGTGCGCGCAAGGTTCAGAGATGACCCTTCCCTGGTGAGCTACGCTGTTTTTTTAGCTCAGCTGAGGTGCGGAAATCCACTCTGCCATGCGAATCAGCTGAGCTAATAAACAGCCAGATATAGGAGAGGTGAGAAGTAAGAGCAGGGGTAAGAGGGTGGGGCCAGTCAAAATGTTCCCTACTGGTTCTCCGAACCTTTCAAAATTTTCCCTGCTGATCTGCCAGAATACCACCTCTGAGGGTGATGATAAATAATCTGGAAATACATCTCTTAGGGAACAAGGTGGCTCCTTCCACATTGCTAGCACTCAGGAGAACTCCTCAAAGACTTTTATGCAAATCCTTGTTTAATGCAACAGGCTGTTTAATGAGATTGCCAGTTCTCTTTTTGGGGGGAGGGGAGTGGGGGGCCCTCAAAAGCAAAGATCTTGTCCCAATCCATCTTTTTAAGCTCTAAATCTACCTGGGACTTAGTCATAAACCCAGACATGCATTCTTTCCTGCACTTCTCTTTTACTCTAGAATGGTGTCTGCAACCCATGGCTCCAGAGCCACATTCGGCTCTTTGGGCTCTCTGCTGTGGCTCCCTGTTGGGTAATCCCACCACTGGCTGGTGCCACCCCTTGCCCTCTCCTCCCAGTCACTCATTGCCTGGTTTGAGAAGGTAAGGGTGATGGCAGGGGATGGAGAAGTGGTCAGGGCTGATTCTCCAATGCCTCACTCTTGCTGGAGCTTCTTCTGGCTGTTATTGGTGCTGGGTCTGCCTTGGTTGCTTGGGGAGATGCGCAACCTGCTCCCTGCCCCGAGACGCTGGCCCAACTTGGCTTTGCTAACACAAGGGCTGGTAGGGTAGGAATGGGATCCAGGAGGAGGGGATGATGGAAAGGGGGACGGGCCTGCATTGCTCAGACGTGGCTTTAAAACTTTTGCTGCCCGGAGGACACTTTTCAGTGAAAGCCAGCAGTGGCACTGCTCTGCTGGAAGAGTAAAGAAGCTCAGAACAGTGAGAAAAGGGGGCTGGCCCCATCAAATCCTGCACGCCCACACCTCTCTACTCCCCCCCTCTCTCTCTACTTGAGACATGGCTGAGTGTGTAGGGAAAAGATGTGAAGGTCTGTAATCTGAGTGTGGATGCCTAGTGCCGCAGCAAGAAGAGAGCCAGGTCTTCTTGAGTTACAGTTCACTGTGCAGAAGTAGACCCTGGAGAGAAACCAGACAGTTGTCTGACCTTGACCTTTATAGTTCCCCCTCAAATTAATCCATGAGAAGTTTGAAATAATCCTCAAAGTAAGTGCCATGCTATTCCCAGAGAAAGAAAGGGGGGAAAATGGCTAATTAAAAAATTGTCCCTGTGTTAGGACCAAGGCCAGCATACAGGTTGTCCTTGAGTAGTGCCAAAGGATAGGTTGGATTGTTTTGGCTTTGGCAGCTGCTTGGCTACTTCAAATGAACTCTTCACTGCAGGGAGGAAATCTGGACCTCAAAGGGCACAGCTGATTCTTCATTTCCTGGCTTCTGCACAGCTGCTATGGTTGCTGCTGTGTTTAGGCACTAATCTCTGCCTCCGCAAGCAGCGGAATTAAGCTCTTTCTTTGCTCCCCTTTTTGCTTGCACAGGGCACCCCGGCTTGCTTTGGCTGCACCTCTTTTAAAACATAGCAGAGGAGGTTAGTGTGGCAAAACAGGGTAGATTGTTTCTGTACAGGTATGAATGAGAGGCATGCCAGGTTGTAAAAATCAACTTTGGAGATGAAGTAGTATTCTTAACAGTACTCTTATCTGCGGGGAGAAAACTGGAGGAAATGCAGTGCCTTTTTCTTTAAGAGCAAGTCCTTTCCTGTTGGTCCCTGTATAGGATTTTGATTTATTCTGTGGCAAAACACTTCTGCTAATCTTTTAACCCAAGAGGCTCCTTCTTACCTGTTAATGCCATGTTAATGCTGGGAAATCCTGCATATCGTGACATAACCTCTCATCCCTTCTCTCTTCTCCTTCACAGATGTGAAAAACCAAGGCGGTGAGCAGCAGAGAAGAAAGGGAGTGTGGGCGCAGCCTTGATTCTGGAGCCTGACATCTCACCTGGTCAGAAACAGAAAACAAACACTAATCCAAATGAACACTAAAAATGAAGGATCAGCAGCGCACAGCACTTTTGAATATGAGCGATGGACTCTGGAAGGAACATTCCCTGAGGATCTGCGCAGGATTCACCTGTTGGTTTTGAACTAGTTTTACAAAAAAACTTTCCTTCTCATGCTGCTAAGATATAGAGCCAGGGAGAGTAGAGTGGTATATGCTTGGGACTCCCAAAACACATGAAGTATATGTATATGTATATGTATGTATATATATATACTGAATTTCTAAAACATTGCTAACATTATTGGTGTCTTCACTGGATATACTCAACTGCTGTGGACACAAGTGGGCTATTTGGGACACAGAAAGAAACTACGACTGAACTCCAGTCAATACTGCTCAATATATTCTTCATACTCTTCCTGACCCTCTAAAGCTTGCTGGTCTCACTTCCTGTCCCCACTCTCCTGCCCCACTCCTGTGTGGTGAAACATTCGTACGAGAAGAGATGGCAGGGGATTCCCAAAATGGCACCTTGGAATACTGTGGGTCAAAAGGTCAAGCAAAATAACTTAAATGCGAGAACTGATCATTCAATCAAATTCCCTTCCCCTTCTTTCTCGAAAAATCTCTTCTGAGTCTGGCTTACTATCTGTTAGCTTCACTGGGTTGTTGGTGTATATTTTTGTACTGACTTGCTGCAGGAACATTTTGCCACAGATAATGTGTTTTGGCCTTAATGATGGGAAATGGCTGACGTTTGGACAGCTCAAGGAGGCAATCCTGGAATCCTGCCATCCCTGTTGGCTACTTAAATAATGGATATCATATTGGCAGAAGGAGATGGAGGAAAGAAGGGGAACTAACAGAGAATCGGGCAGTTGAACCAGCACTGTCAACCATCATGCACAGAGCTGCCACTGAAGATACTTCTGGAACTTTTCTGGAAAGGGATATTAATTTAAGTATATATGCGCAATAGACAGGATGTGTGAGTGTGTGTGCGTCAGGGGGTACATACATACAACTGTATAGGTTTTTTTTTTGTGTGCCTAATAAGTTTTAAATTGGCTTGTTACATTTTGGGCCTTCAAGGGTAAAGCTAGTGAGAGCTTATACTTTAGCATTGTAAATTTGTTGCTCTCAGTCTTGTCCTATGAATATATTAAGACATATTGTTCTTTGCTGGACCTGTAGAACTTATTACCACCACAAAAAAATTCGCATAGAATCTCCCCATTATCAATAATATCTGATAATTCGGCCCAGCCATCCAGGTATGACTTGAATGAAAAATCAGTGGGACTGTACATTGAATTCCAGAGTTACTCTGCGCCCAGTGTTGGCAGAAGAACTTTTGAATTAAAGAGGGACCTTGTGTAGCATTCTAAAACAACCTTGACTTCCCTAATTAACAATATTCTACAGTTAAGTTACAGAGAATATGGAGGATGAAAGGAGCCATGTGATATTGGGCTGGTTCTAAAATGTTGTCCAGTTATTCACTGCATGAGCTGAAACAATATTAAACAACACTGCTATAGAGCAGATTTAAGGAGGGAGACAAAACCACCATGCTTCCCTCTATCCTTAAAGCTGTGCCTATTTCCAAATTAGGTAATTCACCTTGATATTTACTTTTACTTTTCAAGTGCCCACTGTAGACATAAAAAAATGTGATTGTTTTATCCAGTTTCCCCATTGACCTATACAGACCAGCCATGTAAGCTTTTGGTTAGCCTCCCTCAATCCAAGCTCTTCCATAGCTATTAAGAGTTAAGAATATTAAGAGCCAATGTTCTGAATCAGCAAGGGAAATAGGTGGAGGAAAGTGGCAGTTGCTGTTGGTTAGTTCCGGAAGGTAACAGATTGGGGAAGGCGATCTGAAGCTTTTTCTGTTAGTTTCTTGAATGGTTGATTATTGTATTCCTGAAACAGTTTTGGAACTTAATTGAATAGCCTTAAGTGCTTCTATGCAAAAAGATTTAAGTTCAAGTGCGCACAGAGTCTGATCTAAGTCCCAGAGTTAATAGCATTCTGACAGGAGTGGATTTTGGTTCATCACCAAAATCTAAGCCAGTGTAAATCTGATGAAGGGGAGGAGTGATGGTTTTCTTTTTTACATATCGGTCCAAAACAAGAGGGTTTTTTTGGATAATTGTTTGTAACCAAGCCAGTATACATGTAACTTTCAGAGACAGTAAACAAAGCTCTAGGACCAGGCAATTGGCAAGATTCCATTTTATTCTGGTTTGATGTCCTTTGGACAATGTTATTCAGATTGGCAACTTTAAAATATGTGGACTTTTAACTCCCAGAATTCCTCAGCCATGGGGGTTCTTACAGTTTAACTCATACCTCTTTAAAGTTGTCAGGATTGAGAAACACTGCCTTAGAATATGGAACTTGGACCAGCCAATCTGATTAGTTGAGATTCAGTTTTAGCAATCAGTAATTGTTTTGGGGCAATCAAGCTACAATTTTCAGTGCCTTGCATATAAACACTTGAAACACCAAAGTATCTCCCAAATCACCAGGCATTTAATAGGTGTGTGGACAGAAGATGATAAGGCAGATTTTTAATTCTATTTTTTACACTCTATGAATGTCTGAAGCAATTTGACTTGTGAATAGAAGGCATGGCTTCAGCTTGCTTTGCTGGGAAATGCAAAATGATACTGGTTGACACCTCTGGGTACCATTCTCTGTTAAACGTTCTGCAGTCCCAGATCAAATACGTTAGGAGAATTGAGGCTGCTGGACACCACTGAATCTCCAAGGACAGAATTCCCATTTTTCTTACTGCATGGAACTTTGTTGGACTACCACCAGGCAACATGCCATCCAGCTATTTTAAGTCCAGATCAGTACTGCTGTCATGGGGAAAGCTATTGCTGTATGGTGTGTATGTGATGCTTCCATAGGTATCTGATTTCTGTGAAGTTACTGAATCAACTCTGAAGAGGATGACTGTCTGTATATGTTTGTGGGGGACAGAATCCAAGCAACTCCTTTCCCTACCACAAAGTAGTATGAGATCCTCCTTGCCCTTGCCCTTCTCCTTACCTATTTTCTTTCCCTAAGACCTTTCTCTAGGACATGAAATGGTGCTTGGATCTGGCCATCTGTTTGGCATTGTCAGAACATTTATCAATCCATTGTTGGAAACTGATTGCATAGCTGAGTCTGCAAATGTAGAGCACAATTCTGTGTACCTGGAAAGTTATGTCTCATTGCCTTCATTGGACTGGTCTGTGTGCCTGCTTCTCAGTCTGATTGTTGTTGTTTTTTTGTTTGTTTGCTTTTTTGGCACTATACTTGGTCTATGTCAGAATCCTGCCAAATGCTTGCTTGTTTACAGAAAAGCAAGAAAAACTGGCCTTAAATCAGCCTTTGACGAGTGTGTATTAACCACTATAAAATCCCCCTCTAGCTGATAGAAATATGGTATGCATTCAGTTTGTATGCATCTGTGTCTGTGTGGGGATGTGTGCACATGTGCACACATGTACAACTGAAATGTATATGTTCATGCTGTGTGTGGTGATGTTCTATATACTTGTTTAATGTCCCTTTAAATTTAGAAATTAAAAAGTAATAATAATTTAAACTAGGTATTTTTCAATATTCTTTGTTTAATATTTAATTTTACTATTTATAAGTTGTACCTCTTTTTTTGTACTGTTTTAACTCTTCTGTTTCAACCAATCTTCCCCCAATTGTTGAGAAAGTGAATAGCATGATCAGTTATTTAATTAATATCTTAACACTCATCCCTACACATTCCTTTTAAGCAAAGTTTATGCATATATATATATATATATATGTATATGTGTATGTATGTATTCATATACATATGTATATATATATATATATGTATATGTATATATATATATATGTGTGTGTGTGTGATTAATTAGACACTACATTTTGTATGTATGTATTCATATACATATGTATATATATATATATGTATATATATATATATGTGTGTGTGTGTGTGTGATTAATTAGACACTACATTTTTTTATATATGTAAACTTTTCTTCTGCCCCAGATTATAGAAAATTTTACTATCATTTTATTTATTGGTGCTACTGTTATTATTGGTGTACTGTGGCTAAAAAAAATCACTAGCCACACTGGTTAATCTCAAAATTCCATAAGAAATATTTATTTTTAGACAAAAAATATCTTTAAAAAAAAAACCATCTATGGTTGTTTTGTTTTTTCCTTTTTTTGTAATAAAGAATTTAATGCACACTTGCTTTCTTTTCTTTTCTTTTTCTTCTCCCTTCTCCGCTTTGCATGTTATTTTTCTGTTTGAGGTTTTCGTTTTGCTAATTGGTTGTAGGGGTGAAAAAAAGGCCCCAAACATACCCAGGAACCATCCAAATATATCCCCAGAAAGGAGGATGTTTTTAATGCAAGATGAAAACAGGTTGTTCTCTGCAATCCTTTAAAAAAAAAAAAAAAGCCAACTTCTCATCATATTATAGAGAATGCACTGTTGCTGTAACTTGCCATAACAGTTATAGCTGTAACTTGCTATAACACCATGCCTTCTATGCAGCATGTACATTCATTTGTGTGAGCAGTATCAGCTTCAATAGAGTTTCTCCACTGGGCACTCAAAAGAAAGCCCTACAACTAAATTAATGGATGACTTTCATGAAACGGTGTCTGGTTAAACCCTGTGGAAATGCATTTCATGTACCAGACCTGTATTTGTGCTTCTAATCTGCACTTGAGGTTTGAGGTGCCTGTTAAACACAGTTGGCTGGGAGGAGGGGGAGGTGTGCTGGCATGTCAAGGGGATCAAAAGTCTTCTCTCAGGGTAGGAGTAGATTAATTGGTATAATGTTGGACCTTTCGCACACCAAAGCTGTAGATAGAAAGTATTCTTCACAAAAGGAATAGAATTCTTTCCAGACAGGAACAAAGCTGAGTCACAGGAAAACAGACATCAGTGTAAACTAAAAGTGCATGTCCTGTCATAAGACAATTGCTTCATGTCATAGACAAAATAATTTTGCTAGATAGGATTTCTTTAGCTGGATGATGGCCAAGAACCTTTTTCTATGGCTTTTCAAGGAGATGAAAACATTTGTGCCCCTCCCTCATCTCCATGTTGGTATTTGTCCAATCATGTTATCGCAGGAATACTGGGAGTTGAAGTCCACAAGTCTTAAACTTGCCAAGTTTGAAGACCCTTGGTCTTAGGGTTGTATCTTGAGACCTTCCCAGCATCACTTTGGATAGCAAGATGGGTGGTATAAAATTTAATAGATAGATGATAGATAGAGATAGACAGACAGACAGACAGACAGACAGACACAGATAGATGTCTTCTGGCAAGTGATGCACATATTTATTACTTATGCTTAGAATCTGACCACAAGATGTCTTGATCATGTGGGGAAAATTACTTGTTTTTCCAAGAGTAACTTGGCAAGTTACAAATCATACTCTCCCATTCAGCTGTTTTGCCTCAACAAATTAAAAATTAGAAATGAACCCAGTGGAGGGACTGTATTCACCTGAAAGCTCTGAACCTACAATGCAGCCAGTAAAAAAATGGTAAGTTAGCGGTGGAATATGGTCATCCCTGTATTACAGAATTTTGGTTCTTGGCATCTCTCACTATTGGTGAGGCTGACTAAGTATTGGAAATACCAATCCTGCAGTGACTAAAGTGAACACTGACACAAATCAGGTAAGCTGCTGTGCCTGTTGAATTGTCATGTTACTCTGAAACTTTAGATTTCATAGCTTTTTCTAGCAAAAACAGAAATGATGAGAGTTACTAGGGTTTTCCTTTTGATGATTTATGGAAGTGAAAGTTGGACTTTGAAGAAGCAGAATAGAAACAATATTGATGCTGTGAATTTTGAAATTGAAATAGACTCCTGTAAATACTGTCAAGAAAAAGAACAAACGAACTATTAAACAAATTGAGCACAGTCAGACACATAATTTGGATGTTATTTGAACAATACTGAAAGAGACTCGGAGGTCAACAGAAGATAAGTGCAAGAAAGAGACTCAGAGGTCAACAGAAGATAAGTGGACTCAGTTACAAGGACAATGGGTGCAACCATTGGAAGACTTGAAGGATGAGGCTGAGAACAAATCCATTGGGAGAAAATCTTTGTGATTGCTAAGAGTTGACATCAATTTGATCATACAATTAATTAAAAAAAATCGAAGTTTTCTTGTGATAAAAATGGTTGATGAAAGTGAGTATCACAGTTGCAATCAGACTTCTAGTAACATTGATGGAAGAAGAACAACATTACAAACTAAGAGATAGCAGATGAAAAGACAGTCATCACATTGTTGATTTATGTTCAGAATTATCTACTGAAACATCCAGATCTCATATATATACCCATACTACCCTGTTAAGCAGTTTCAGTTGTTGGATGTTCATCTGTATAGTATCAAGCCAGTGAGTTCTTTGCTTGTCCTTTCTTCTTGAGCAACTAATCATTCTTAGCCTCACTAATTCTCCAATGAATTTGCATGCATGACATGACCAAAGTAAATCAGATGTAATCTTGTGATTTTGACCAGTGATGCTTCTCATTTTATATGATTCTCTGTTGGTTGCTCTAGTTGTTCATGGTATACACAATAATTTACACCAACCCATAGTTCAAAGGCATCAATCCTTCTCAGCTCTTCTTAGTGCCTAACTCACACCAGTACATTGTTATAGGGAAGATTATTGCCAGGGGTGGGATTCAAATTTTTTAATAACTGGTTCTGTGTGTGTGGCTTAGTTGGTGGCCTTGGCTTGGTGGTCATGTTATTGGCTGGGTGTGGCCAACTCAATATCACTCACATTGAGGCACACATCTCGCATGGCCTCTCATGGTTGTGGGGATGCTGCAAAAGTCATAAGTGTGAAAAATGGTCATAAGTCACTTTTTTCAGTGCCATTATAACTTTGAATGATCACTCCACACAAGCAAAGTACCAGCAAAGGAGGGGAAAAAAACTCCAGAGAAGTTCCAGAGACAGGAAATCTAGTCCTGCCAAAAATGTAATAAGGGTTAACAGAGAGGCAGTTTCTGTAAGCAACACCAGAATGTTTCCTTCCTGCCTTCCTTACAGGATTAGGCCAGTAATTTCTTCTAACAACTGGTTCTCCAAACTGCTTAGAATGTTAATAACTGGTTCTAGAGAATAGATGCGAACTGGTAGAATCCCACCCCTGATTATTGCTCTAACTAGCTTGCTTTTTGTATTTATATCAACTTCTCTGTTTTTCGAATAGAATAGAATTGGAAAGACCTTAGAAGTCTTCTAATCCAGTCCCTTGCTCAAGCAGGAGACCCTATACCATTTCAGACAAGTAACTTCCTAGTCTCTTCCTAAAAACCTCCAGTGATGGAGCACCCATGATTTCTGAAAGCAAGCTGTTCCACTGGTGAATTGTCCTCACTGTTGGGAAGTTTCTCCTTAATTCCTGATTAATTCTCTTTGATTAGTTTCTTGTCCTACCCTCTAGTGCTTTGGAGAATAATTTGATCCCCTCTTCTTTGTGGCAATTCCTCAAATGCTGGAATACTGCTACCATGTCATCCCAAATTCTTTTTTTCTTTAAACTAGACAAGTTCAAAACCTGTAGCCGTTCTTCTTATGGTTTAGTCTCTGGACCTTTGATCATCTTAGTTGCTCTTCTTTGAACTTTTTCAAAAGTCTCAACAATAGTAGTGGTACTACTACTACTACTACAGTAGTAGTATGGTGACCAAAATTGGTTGTAGTATTCCAGCTAGGGTTTTATAAAGTGGCACTAATATTTCACGTGATCTTGATTTTATGCTTCTGTTTATACAACCCAGGACTGTATTAGCATTTTTGGCTGCCGTTGCAGACTGCTGGCTCATATTCAAGTGATCATCCACTAGGACTCCAAGGTCCCTCTCACAGTTATTGTTTTAGAGCCAGGTCTTGCCTAATCTGTACTTATACCATTGATTTTTCCTGCCTAAATGTAAAACTTTGCTTTTCTACAAAGCTCAAAATCATTTTGTTGGATAGGGCCTATTGTTTAAGTTTGTCCAAGAAGTAGATTGTGGTCTATTTTGTCAAATGCCTTACCGAAATCTAAGTATACTATATCCAGACCATTTTCCAGATCTTATTTATATTAACCATTGCACTGTGGCCCTAGATTATTCTGCATTTGATTTCAGGTATAGAATTACCACCATGAACAATTTTTGGTCCAAGGAAGATAAATTCTTGAACTAATTCAATTTCTTCCTTGTTGATTGTGAACACCTCATGTCCTTCTGCAGCTATTGTTATCTTTGTTTTCCTGTAATTTAGACTCAGTCCTACTTTTTCACCTTATTCTATTCTCTTTATATCAATCTAAATATGATTTCAAGCCATTGGATCTGGTAACTTCCATTCAAATTCATCCAAACCCAATTTTCCAAATTCCAACATACAAGTCTGACTCTTCTTTATTTCTCTTCGTGTTGATATTATGAACTCAAGTATAACATGGTAACTTTTCCCCCAAGGTTTACTTCTTCAAAACATTCCACCATATTGGTAAGAATTAAATACAAGATAGCAGGTGCCATTGTTATTTCTTCTACCTTCTGACAAACAAAGTGTCATAAACTTAGGATAGGAATTTGTTAAACCTCTGACTGCAGTTAGGTAGTCCAGATAGTGTTAGAATAGATGAAATCTGTCATTATCATTATTTGCATATACCTTTAAAAGCTTGGTAATCTCATGTAGATGCATTTTTCTATCTATATTTTCTATATTTCTATATTTTCTACTTTTCCAGACAGCCTATTATAACTGATGACAGTTTTAATTTTTGTTCTTATATTTCAACAGAACTTCCATGTTCAGTTCATATCCTAACCTTCCTTATGTTGAAGCTACTCCTATTAAATAAGTTATAGACTCTAGGACTGTGTTCTAATCATGTGTAATAAACTTTCATTTATGCCTGTAACATTATATTCAGGGGTGACCTTCAAAAAATTTAGCAACCAGTTGTCTGCCTGGTTGCTGGTGGGTGTGGCCATGGTGGGTGTGGTCTAGTTGCCCTCATGTACCAAGGTGGGTGGCCGTTTCCACCCTCCTCAGGCTCCAGAGGCTTTCTTTGAGCCTCTGGGAGGGCAAAAATGGCCTCCCTGGGCTCTGGAGGCTCTGTGGAGACCGTTTCTGGCCTTCTGGAACTTCCGGGAGACCCATTTTTTGCCCTCCCCAGGCTCCAGAGGCTTTCCTCAAGCCTCCAGGAGGGCAAAAATGGTCTCCTCAAGCTCCAGAGGGTCTCTGGAGTCCAGAAACAGGTCCATTTCTGGCCTTCCAGAGCCTCCAGGAGGCCCATTTTTCACCCTCCCCAAGCCTCTGTGTGGGCCCTGCATTTACTTGGGATCCAAAACAGGCCACATGGAGACTCCTGGGAGGGACAGGGCAGGGTTGGTGGAGCCAGCCAGTCGTTGCAACTTCCAGCTTGGAGAACCAGATGTAAAATTAACATCTGGTTCACCTGAACTGGTTCGAACCGGTAGCAGCCCACTCCTGATTATATTTGCCTTCTACTGTTAAGATTTCAAATTCTCCCTGCTTGTTTTTGCTATTGTTCTTTCTTGCAAATCTCTAATCTGCTTTCCATTCTCATGCTTTTGTCTTTGTCTTCTGCATTGTCAGCTTCAGTCCTTGATGGTGTATTTGATTGTTGGCTTTTATTGCCCTCCCCTTCATTCAAGTTTAACAAAGTTGATAAGATTGGGAAAGTTCCTGTCAAAGTCTGTATGTGAGGTAACCTATCATAAATGGTTTGCCATTTATTTTTATTTATTTATTAATTTGTTATGCTGCCCATTCTTCTGTATAAGGTGACTGAGTGGCTTACAAATAATGACACCTTCCAAGGCTGAGAGAAAATGATTGTCCCAAGGCCCTCCAGCTGGCTTGTGCCTAAGGAAAGACTTGATGCCTTCACCACTATACCAGGGGTGTCAAACTCACATTGTCATGGCAGTGTAATGTGATGTATCAGGACTTTTTTCTCCTTAGCTAAACTGGGCATGGGCATGGCCAGCCATGATGCATCCAAGAGTTTGACAGACCTGCACTTGGTGTGCAGTAAGGATACAAGCTTGCAGTTCTAATAAGTATGCTTTGGGTTGTCTTCAAATAGGAGGACAAACATTGTGCTAATGTATCCTGCAAACAGTGAAAATCTTGCTCCATTATCCATGTTACTTGGAGTTGGAGTATTCCTGCAGAACTCCTAGTCTAAAGTTCCCTCTGCAACTTTGGAATAGTTCCAGCCTGGGTGAAACTCCTTCATCTAGTTTAGGCACAGTCTTATATCCTCCTTTCTATTTCCAGTACACACATCCCATTTTCTTCCCAACATTATTTTCCAGCTTGGGTGACAATGTAGTCGAAACATCTCCAACTTGATCTAGCAGGTGATGTACAGACAGATCCAGTATAAAACTTGTAGAAGTCAGTCACTAAGCATTTTACCAATGAAAACTTCATATTCACTATGGCGAGTGCTTCAATCTGTAGATGTACTCAGTGATTCATATGCATAAATATCTCAAACAACCTAGCCTACCAAAGAACAGTTAAGAATAGTATAACTAGGTTCAGAAAATGACAGTTAGCCTCTTTGCAAGAAATAAGAGAGAGGGGAGATGTCCCTAGACATCTTGAAGGAGGGGATTGTAAGATCATTCCTGTAAACTCCTCCCTAGGCCCAGAAAATTGCAACAACTATGGCTGGTTGCTAATATTATTTTCTTGGGCAAAGCGCTTGAGTGGGTGATAGTTGGGTAAAATCAGTATCTCTGGGATGTGATCATTTCCAATTAGATTTTTTTAAGCCTTTCATACCTTAAATGCTTTGGTTATCCTGATAGATGACCTACAGTAGAACAGGAACTAAGCAACCCTTCTTGGCTGCTCTTGTCTTTCTCTGTTTTGCACTCAAATCAAAAACATTTAGGCCTGCTTGTTTAAGAATGCGACTTCAATTCCCAGAATGCTGGCTGGGAAATCTTAGAACTTAAAATTACTTAAGTAATTAATCACACATCTTAAAATTACCAAGTTCAAAAAGCACTAGTCTTGGAAGGTAGTGCAGTAGGTAAAGCAAAACTCTTTGGATTCTTGGCTTTTTTTATAACATTAAAACCTTTCTGTTGCCTTTTTAAAAACTAAACTGGGACATTATCAGTTATAACATGGAAGAATGCAGAAGTTTTCAAGTTCTACAGTCTTTTTGCTGTGGGGTCAAGTCACTGATGCAGCCTTCCTAATAATTATTTGTTGTGCAATTTAACAGAGACACCTCTGCTAATCCTATAGTTAAGTAAAATAACTTTCACACATAATGTACATGCCTACAAGTGGAATTAAAATTGGAATGGGAAGGAGTACTGCATATAATGACAACACAGCGGACAAAAAGATAGAGGAAAGGGAAAAATTAAGCACAGAGACATCATTTTAAATTTCTTCTCTTGGGGACGCCGATGATTTTTAAATTTTATTTTATTTTTGCAATTGCCTGTGAACCAAAACTAGAGCATGTATAACTTGGGATTTAGCATTTTAGCAAATTGCACTGTGAGGATAGGATGGATGCAAGGCATTACAATGCCAGAAAACAGATTGCAGAGTAAGATATACACCTGGCACTGTGGAGCAAGCAGAACTTCCTCTGAAGCAAGAGCAGAAAATGTGATGAAAGGCTATCACTTCCAGAAAGGGAAATTTATTTACTGATTGTGGTGTAACTGAAACGAATTCCCCACCCTTTTGGTAAATATGGTTCCAGAAAAGATGACTAAGATGCACTTAGAATTCCTTCCAGCTCTGACCACAGTCAGCCCCAAAGAAAACACTCATTGCTGGATGGATAAAGCAATTTTTCCATCTTACCCTAAATTCTGTATGCCACCCAGAGTCATTTTCATGGGCGGCTTTACAAATGTGATAATTAAAGAAATAAATTCTTGCCCCTATAAGGACTATAGTTTTGAATGCCAGTAGAGAAAGAAAGTAAGTGGGATTCCTTTGAAGGGTGTGTGGACATTTTGGGCTATACATTTACAATAGAGGCCAATCTCACCACTATTGGCTTTTATTTTTTTAAAAAAATATTTTTTTTGAAACAGTCAAATTTTTGCCTGTCAGTTAAGGAGATAAAAGAAGAATATATAAGCAGCCTCCAGTCAATTGTCCAGCAAGAAATAAATATGCTCCAGGTTGTCAGTATTTTTAGGAAATACAATACTGTATACTGTAATCATTGACTGACTTTTGACTAAATTTTGGTTAAAATTTAATAATGGGTACAAAGAAATTAATAGTAACATACTTCTGATACTTAGATGTTTACTGCTTCAGTTGAATTCACAATTGTTCTTGCAAGTTGAGGTAATTTAGCCCAAAATTTATGTTGCCAAGTGAGACATTTGTTAAGTGAGTTTTGCCCCATTTTAGGATCTTTCTTGTCACATTTGTTCAGCAAATCGTTGCAGCTAGTAAGTTAGCAACCTGGTTGTTTAGTGAATCTTGCTTCCTCATTGACTTTGCTTGTCATAAGGTCACAAAAGGGGAACACATGACCCCAGGACATTGCAACTCTCATAAATATGAGTCAGTTGTCTGGATTTTGATCATGTGACCATGGGGATGCTGCAACAGTTGTAACTGTGAAAAATGGCCATAAGTAACTTTTTTCGGTACTGCTGTAACTTTGAACAGCCACTAAATGAACTGTTGTAAGTCGAGGGTTACCTGGATTCTTCCTAGCTTCCATGAAAGTTAGATTTCAGGTAAACTGCCAAAACAGAAAGATTATAAAATTACCATGTAGAAATCGCCTAACTCCCATTATTGCTGGAGAGGAACACTGTCAGTCTGTGTGCCTCTTCCCTTTGTGTGTGTTGGGACTTCAACAAATCCACCCTCATTCAAATCAAAAGTTTCTAGCTGCATCTCAGAGAAAACTAAATTGATTTATTAGGAGTGTCCGTGTTCGTGTAAGCTGGATGCAGCCGATACTAAATTACATCATACATTTCCCCCGACCCTGGTCTTCCCCCCACCCCCTGGATCTGACTTCTCCAATCCATCTCCAAGAGTCATCCATCATGCTCTCCAATAACCTTCTTATGCTCTGACAACTTTGGGCTACCAGGGTGATTATCTAGGCATTTAAGGAATGCCTTGTTTTCCCCCACTCCCTTTTTCTGGCAGCTAAAAAGACCAAAGGAGTATCTTTTTAGTTGACAGTGTGAACATGATAGACATGTGCTTCAGTAAGATATACATGTCTGGTAATAGCTGCTCATTGACCCAAAACATGGCAGTCCAAAAGGAAAGGCAAGTTAGAGCCTATAGCAGGGGTGTCAAACTCATGTCGTCACGGTGTTGTCATGTGACATATCACAACTCCCCCCTTCCCTTTGCTAACCTGGGTGTAAGCATAGTCAGTGTGTGGCACATATGGCCCATAGGCCCTGACTTTAACAGCTCTTGCCTGTAGGATTTTGCTGTTGCTTCCTAGGAATGGAACACCACCTAGGAATGGTCCCTCACTGAGACACAGTGAGTATCTTGAATGGGAGGTGTGCATTGAAGAAGCATGTGCAATGAATGCTACTGTACTTAATGAAGAAAGTACAATGAAGAAAGTGCAAAGGAGTTGGGAAGATGGTTCTTTGTCACTCAGTAGAGACTTGTTAAAAATTTTCATAATAGCCTGGAGAAAACAGTGAGTTAAATAAAGGAGGCATAAAAAAAGCAAAGGTAAAGTAGGAAAGAGAAATGAAGAAATGAGGGAATGGATAGAATGGACTGGGTAAGGATTTGTGTGAAAGAGTATGAGGTGACTGTGGACAACCCACTTTAATATTGACTCCACCCAATTTTGCTTCCTGTTTACTGCCCACTGCAGGAGATAATATGGCTCACAGTCTGTATCCTTTATGGACTAGCAACTACTGGTACTTGTACCCATAAGAGGGTCAAATGCCCCCCCCCACTTCTGATCCTTCTCTATACTGTAAATTATGTCTAATGATTATTCAATTAATCTAATTTTATGAGCTTACATCAAGCAGCTGTAAACTACCTAGGTACCCTAGCTGAGTTTGCATAACCCAAATAAAACATGGTTGGCTAATTTATGGTTTGGTGTGTTATACAATGCAGCCTTATAAAGTTAGTTGCAACCATCCTAACATCTTTATTATTGTTTTTTTTAATAAAGCATTCCAAAACTCACCATGAAGAGAGTCACCTTGTTTATGAACCCACCTGGTGATCTTTCTTGTATAGATTTGCAACAGTGACTGGCACCTGTTTTCATACTTTAGTCCAAAGAAAAGAGAAAGCTGACTTCTCTTCACAAATGAACAAAGTAATAAAGTGAGTGAAGTAACATACATAACAACAAAGTCTTCAGACCTTGGCATGTATTATCAATAACCTCTGAGCTACTAACTGTTACTGAGCAATAAACACCTCTCACACTATTAATAAAGCCCTGTCAGCCTTGGTATTTATAATATTAGGACACAGCGCTCTAGTGCGCAGAATGAAGGCTAAATTCAGAGCCACATTTTGCAGCTGGTTTGATACACACCTTGCTTTGTTGTTCCTTCTGTGAATATGCAATCATGATTTTCTCACTCAACTAGATGGAGAGAGAGATAAAGAGTTATACACATTGGGTATTATGCTTCCAATCTATCCCTTCACTACACTCGTCTTTTGTAAGATATAAAGTTACTCTTATAACAATAGCAATAACATTTAGACTTATGTACCGCTTCAAAGTGCTTTACAGGCCCCTTTAAGTAGTTTACAGATCAGCATATCACCCCCAAGAATCTGGGTCTTCATTTTACCAACCTTGGAAGGATAGAAGGCCAAGTCAAACTTGGGTCAGTCAAATTCGAACTTTTGGCAGTAAATAATGAGCTGGCCTACAATACTGCATTCTAACCATAGTGCCACCACAGCTCATGGCAAAGTTACATGAATATTGCTTGCTTTTAAGTATCCTTCATCTTGAAGGAAATACGAAGGGGTATCTAAGTTCTACCAGACTGATGTTGATCAGTGCCATGGAAAACATCTTTACATCTCTGCAAGACTTTCTGCCTACAAAGATATCATAGCTTCTTCAGGTAAGTCTCATTATCAGAACCCATCAAAGAAAGAAGGTGAAGTTAAGGGATACTTCAAACCAAACTGTGCAACATCAGCATGGGTTTCAGTCCATTCCCACAGCCATGGGACCTCCTCTCCAGACTGTGGTTTTGAAACAAGTGAATAGCATCCAAGCCCATAAGAGCACTACTGCTATTAGAAAATGAGATTGTCCAGAGATATAGAAATTCTATTGGAAAGGACGCCTTGGTGTACTTTCCCCAGTTTTGTCGGGAGTAAATGATTGCTCTGGATTGGACATTTGCCATAATTAGTGTTATCCACTCTCAGGTGAATGCTGGAACTTTCTGTATAGAAATGTCAGTCTGAGGAAAATAATGGCAGTTATTGATCTTTGCTCTCAGATCCACTGCTCCTCAGATCTAGGAGAGAAGCAACCTAGAACTAAGAAGACATTTTCTGACAGTTAGAACAATTAATCAGTGGATCATCTTGCTTCCAGAAGATATGAATGCTCTAACACTGAAATGATATATCTGAAATGGTACAAGGCCATGATGGCAAACCTATGGCATGCGTGCTGGAAATGGCACACATTTCTGCTGGAACATGAGCTGTCACCCCAGATCAGGTGCACTGTGCATGCATGCGTGCCTCCTGCCAGCCAGCTGATTGTTTGATATCTGCCACACATATGCAAAGGCATGCAGCGTGTGCAGGGGGTTTCACATGCATGCGCAGAGGTGCACAGTGAATGTGGGGGGCTTGTGCATGTATGTGCAGAGGCATGTGGCACTGACAGGGGCAGTTGTGCATGCATGTGCAGAGGCATGGGGGAGGTTATGTATGCATTGCATTATGGGTGCAGGCATACATGCACACACATGCACACACATGCATGCACTTTTGCCATGCAAGGTTAGCCATCACTGGTATAGGGCTTCCTGCTTGAGCAGGGGAGTGGACTAGAATAGTGGTTGCCAACTGATGGGCCGGGGACCACTGGTGGTTTGCAAGAAAATTTCGGTGGTCTGCAGAGAAATGTCCCCCCCCAAAGCACTCCCCCCAAATCAATTAATTGAGGTTAAGCAGGAACACAAGGCTGCACCACCCACATGGGCCACCCACCCACTGGCCCCCATCTTTTGGCCGAGCACAAACCTTACCTTGAGTAAAGCTGTGTGAGCTGGACCTGGAAGGTAAGACCAATGGGGAGGAAGGAAAATCTATCCTGGGTGGCTTTCTCACATTGGTGGGAAAGTCGGTCGCATATTCCAGAGCTGCGGTAGTCACAGGACTGGTCTTTTGGTCATCCCAGAGCAGCTGCTCCAGTCAATGGCAGGTCGGTGCACGTGGATGGAGGAGCAACTGCTCTGGGACGACCAAAGGGCCAGTCCTGTGACTACTGCAGCTCTGGAATATGGGACTGACTTTCCCACCAACGTCAGCAAAGCACTGTCAGTCAAAATTCATATTAGTGGTCCGCAGGATTTAAAATTATGAGTTTGGTGGTCCCTGAGGTCCAAAAGTTTGGTGACCCCAGACTAGAAGACCTTGGAGGTCCCTTCCAACTACTCTATTCTATTCTATTCTATTCTATTCTATTCTATTCTATTCTATTCTATTCTATTCTATTCTACTCTACTCTACTCTACTCTACTCTACTCTACTCTACTCTACTCTATTCTATTCTATTCTATTCTATTCTACACTATTCTTCCTGGATGGCCAAATATCGTTCCTTCTCTCTAACCATGCCTTCTCAATATTGCACATCATGGTGCAAAAGCTGCAACTTACATAGTTAAAGGTAGTCCTCAGCTTATGACTACAAGTGAGTGCAACATTTATGTTGCCAAGTGAAACATTTGTTGTGTGAGTTTTTGCCCCATTTTACAACTTTTTTTGCCATGGTTTTAAAGTGAATCATTGCTGTAATTAAGTTAGTAACACATATGAACCAGTTGCCGAGCCTCTGAATTTTGATCATGTGACCATGGGTATGCTGCAATGGTCATAAATCACTTTTTCACTGCCGTTGTAATGTTGAACTGTTACTAAATGAACTGTTGTAAGTCAAGGACCTGTACATACAAGCGCAAAATATATGTGGACTGATGATGATCAATGCATTGGTATTGTCACTTTGGCATCATTGTTGTTTGCTGGTGTCACCATTGAATATTCTGCTACTTCCTTGGATTCTAAATGCAAGTTACTGTTTTCTTGGGTTGATTCTCTACTACCTCTTGGCTTCTCTGAATGTCTGCTTCTCATAATTGAAATCCTTCAATAAGAACATGATTGATCTTTGTTTACATAGTTCCTATTAGTAAACCTGACATAAGGCAAATGAAGATTAATTGTGGTATGTGGTCGTAAATGGGCTGGGAATTGGAGGAGATGGGCAAGTTATTTGGAAGCCTCCAGTTTGGAGAAATTTCTTTTTAATTGATAGTGATGGTCGTAAATAATAGCAAGGTACACACAATCAATAAGCTAAGTTACAATATGGTTGGCTAATTTGTGATCCAGCATGTCATTTGAACCCAGCACACATGCTTTATCATGTTGCTGAGCCATGTAATTTTATTAGGCCATAATATAAGGTAATGTAATGTAATGCAATGCAATGCAATGCAATGTAATAATGTAATGTAATGTAATGTAATGTAATGTAATGTAATGTAATGTACTGTACTGTACTATACTATACTATACTATACTATACTATACTATACTATACTATA
>BLBF01000018.1:21848073-21879893 GCA_015471245.1 Laticauda colubrina
TACTATACTATACTATACTATACTATACTATACTATACTATACTATACTATATTATACTATACCATTACATACTATACTAATATAATATAATATACAGTAGTTTATTCAAGCACAGCATAGAACTTTCACTTTACTAATCTGAATTTAGTATGAAAAGGTTATCTTAATTACACTAACTCTAATCAAAGATTACAAAATACTGTGATGGCCATTCAAGGTGGTTAACGTTTATTACCAACATACAAACAAAACAAAATTATAATCAAAACATTATACATTAAAAATGGATCTCTAGAAAGAAATAAACATCATTTAATCAGCCTAAATTGACTTCAACGAATCAGCTTAAGTGCTTTCCTACATAAAAAAAATATTTGTGGAAGGACAACAGAAATGGAAGCAGGTCCCTTTGCAAGACTTCTCACCTAGATGGCAAAGATTTAACATAGGATTTGATTGTGATCTGCACACATAGCAGATCACATTATTTGCTAGAAAAGGTAACTACATAACTACACATGCGGTGCATGTCACACAATATTCTTACCCATTCTTTCATCTGCACTTTGTTACACAATGTCCCATTCCAACATCAAATCACAATACAGTTTTAAATATGGACCAAGTATTGTAGGGATTGGAGGGGCAACATCATCTACTTGAGGAATTTGAAAAATTAAAGTGATTTATTAAGAAGCACATTCCATCTTTCAGAGCAGAAAGCTCAAAATTTTCCTTATACTGAACCAAGCCATTAATTCATCTCCTCTCATTAGCTATAGCTCTTCAGCTTTTTCAAACTTGAATCTTTCTCGGTGTTATGGCATTTCTGTCTTTGCAGTGAGGATATGGAAAGATATATAGTCTTGGCCTGGCTTGGAGCTCATTTACTTTTACACTATTGATCAGCTACTTCTTTTCATCAGTTCTTTTCATCAGAAGAATTCTCAAACCGAGGAGTTGTTGTCTCCAGGGAAATCAACTTAAACCAAAGTCATACAGGCAAAGTAAGAGAAATGATGACACTCGCTTCTGTTTAACATGGGGCAAGCCTACTCATTAATGTCCATGGGAGGATTGCTGGTGATTAAAAAAAAAAAAAAAGGCAAAATGGCCATCATGGAAGTGTGATTGAAATTACTGAAACTCTCTGGTTTTTCATGTGTGTCAATATTGCCAGAGCAGATTTCTGAGAATAAAGCAGAGACCAAAGTTCAAACCAAGCTTAGGGATACCTGAACTTGTGGGTCAAGCCATTTGTCTTCATTTTTATAGTTATAGCACTGCTAGAATTGATCATATTAGTGAATTTTATTCATCTACTATTTATTATTTACTACTACTTTACTAGTAGTGTTGATAATGTAAGTTTACATTTGGAAAAATACTATGAAAAATATCTTTTTTAGGAAATGCTACGTATTTCTTGCCCAATCCTAACTTTGATGAAAGCATTGGTTTTATTAATGGGGAGAGGTATAAATGTATTTATCAGGTAGAGGGTTATGATACCATAAAGTTTGAAAAGTCTTGAGCTAACATAATTTAATGTGCATTATAAAGTACAAGCACTCTTTGGTATTGTGTACCTCTTTCTCAAATGACTGTTTTTTTTCCTTCTCTATATGCATATTTAATCATGAAGGCCTTAATAGCATCAGAGGATGGATCCATCATTCCCAGTACAGGTGACTGAACATCAATATGGCAGAGATCTACCATTACTGACAGGACAATCTTGAGAAATCAGTACACTAAATTAATCCTTTCTTCAAACACTAAATCTGGAGTCAAAACAGTATTTTTTCACATGTGACTAAAATTCTCAAGAATGCATGGATTGTATACATGAAATGTATAGAGGGATTCTTAATCCAGAGAAGAAGGAAATAATTCCAGTGAGTCCACAGTCAGACATCAAGATTCCCAAATCTTTCCTTAAATAAATTCTGTGCAATTTCTGTATTTTTGCATAAGATATTGCAGAATTTGAGAAAGAACATCAAAATTAGGTGATATTGCAAATGTTAAATGGCTGAATCTTCACCTTTTCAGCTAATTTTACAATTTTGTTGAACATTATTTGAAAACATTACTATTCTGGGCTTTACTCCTGTCCATTTCAATTGTGGGAATTGTACAGTAACTAATTAAGATCAGTAGGACATGAAAAATGACATGTATTGGGAATTGTATTGTTAGAGAGAAGCTGATGTGACTTCACACAAATCAAATAGAAACAGAATAGACAGAACCTTCTAGGTATGACCTACTGAGCTGATTTTGTGATAAAAAAAATAGTGGAATGTGATTTTTTTTAAAAAAGGAGGTGTGGGAAAAGAACACAGTCTTTTAAAATATATACCATGTTAATGAGAATAAGATGAGACACACTGCCAATTCTAGAGACAGAATGCAAGCACTATGTACATGGTAAACATAATCTTTGCCACTTTGATTAATATAATTGTTACTTTTAAGAACTAAAGGCCCTGTCACACTGCCCAACGGATGCAAAATGGACACAACGGACGAGAAAAATGTTCCATCCGTTGTTATCCGCTCTCAGAAGGGGCAAAAATTTGCATAACCGCAGCGGATAACACGGACGCGGGGAGGACGCAGGGCAGATGGAAAGCGGATGCGGAACGGAAGCCCAGCGGATGGAAGCAGATGGGAGCGGATGGCACATCTGCTAGGCTTCCGGGGGACCTCAGCAAAGCGGATGCGGAACGGATACAGCGGATGCAGAGCGGATGCAGAGCGGATGAAGTGGATGCACAGCGGATGCACAGTGGATGCACAGCGGAAGCCTAGCAGATGCCAAGCGTTAATTGCGCATATGGGGAGGATGCATTGTATCAGCCCCACGGATATAACGGAAGCAGCTCGGAAGCAGGTCGCCATTCAGAGGAAAGACCTGCTTCCAGAAACATCGACTGCCTTGCCTGTCCTGCCTGCATGTCTGCCTGCCAGCCTTGCTGCCAGCCTTGCTGCCAGCCTCCCTGCCAGCCTTGCTGTCTGCCTTCCTGCCAGCCTTCCTGCCAGCCTTGGTGCCTGCCTGCCTGCCAGCCTTGGTGCCTGCCTGCCTGCCAGCCTTCCTGCCAGCCTTGGTGCCTGCCTCCCTGCCAGCCTTGGTTCCTGCCAGCCTCCCTGCCAGCCAGCAACCCCACAACCATGCTGAAGCACAGCAAGCCTCAGCCATCTGCTGCCAGCCCTGGCAAGAGGGACAGGGCTACCATCCCGCCCCCTGGCCCTCACTCTGGTTCTGCTGGGGCTTCTGCAGCACGGGCTCGCTCTTCTTGGGCTGGGGCTTCTGCTGCTTCTGCTTTTGGAGGAGCTGATGACAAGCACTCCAGCACCAGCCACCTCCACAGCACCTGGACCCTTCACCCCTGAGACTGAGCGACCAAGAGGAGTGCCAGAGACTCATTTTTGTTTTATAGCTTCTTGTTAATAAAGTCTATTTTTGATTCATACATTTGCTTCATTTCTTTTTTTTAATAAAGTCTTGGTGGAAACTTTTAGAAATGGTTTAAGCCTTTGCATGCTTGTGGGATGGGTTAAGATAGCAGTGGGATGGGCAGGGATACTTTTGGTATGGGTAATAGCTGTGGGATAGATAAACCTCCAGTGCAAGCATAGTGGGACTGTATAGTCCACCCTCCCAGCTGCCACAACTTTGGCCCTTTATTATCAATAACAATGTAAGCATTGATCCACACATTTGAACATAAACACAACTCTTTATTAAATGCCCTGTTCATTGTAGGCCCACCCAACATACATGGCCCAATCTCATCAGTGTGATGAGACAGGCTGAAGGAAGCAACCATTAAGCATCTATCATCCTGTCTTGCCACTCCACTGCTCCAGCTGGGGAGTTGCACCAGTGTTTCAGGAGGTTGCGCTGCTTCTTCCCTTCACATGAAGCTCTGTTGGGGCCTTGCACATCCACAGTGTCTA
The DNA here is from genome assembly GCA_015471245.1 of Laticauda colubrina. Taxonomy (NCBI): domain Eukaryota; kingdom Metazoa; phylum Chordata; class Lepidosauria; order Squamata; family Elapidae; genus Laticauda; species Laticauda colubrina. The sequence continues at coordinate 21,852,041 of BLBF01000018.1, forward strand.
TCAGGTTTCACCCTTGCCTCCATTCACCAGGCTCCATGTCCCCATTGCCTTGCTGGAGGTCCACGAGCCTGTTCTGCAACACTGGGTAACGGGTGCGCATGAGATTGTGCAGGATGCAGCAAGCTTCTATGATCCTCCTCACGGTCTCTGGGCGATGCTGCACGGTGGTGAGAAGTACCTGAAACCTGTTGGCCAGGATGCCAAAGGTGTTCTCCACCACCCGCCTTGCCCTGGACAGCCTGTAGTTGAAGATCTTCTCTTCATGGGTGAGGCATCTGGAAGTGTAGGGCTTCATGAGGTAGATTGTGAGGGAGAAGTCGTCATCCCCCACGATGAAGTAGGGCACATCTTGTTTGTCGTTGGGCAGGGGGTCTGGATCTGGGAAGCCCATGATGAGGTTGCGTTCCAGCCCCTCCTTGAGGTGACTGGCGTTGTATACCTGGGCATCTGAAGCTGACCCGTTGCCTGAAGCATCGATGTACATGAACTTGTAGTCAGCATTGACCATGGCGAAGAGGATGATGCTGAAGAAGCCCTTTTAGTTGTGATAAGTGGACCCTGAGTTGGCTGGAGCTTTGCAGGCCACGTGCTTCCCATCTATGGCTCCAACGGTGTGGGGGAAGTTCCACTTCTGATACTACTGCTCTGCAACTTTTTTCCATCCTTCTTCAGTGCAGGGGCACTGGAGGAGCTCCTCCTTGTATTCTTCGATGATGGCCTGCACCACTTCTCTGACCACAATGCTGATGGTGTTGTGTGGCACCCTCCAGCCGTACTGCATGCTCCTGTAGGTGGTCCCTGAGGCCAGGTGGCGCAGAGTGAGTGCCACCTTGAGCCCAGGGTCCAGGCTGGGCTGGAAGTTGGTGTTTGCCTTGGTCAACCTGGGTGTCAGGCGCTGCACAACTTCGTTAAACATGGCTGGAGGCATCCTCATGAAGTTCTGGAATGCCCGAGTGTCTTCGTTCCTGAGCTCCACCATCAGCTTGTTGTACAGTCCATCCTCTGCTCTTCTGGCGATCCATCTTCGTACCCAGACGCTTCTTGGCCACCTCTTTTTCTTCCCGTAGTAGAGTTCACAGAGCCTGTAGATGGCTTCGCACTGTTGCAGAAGGATGGTGGCTGCCAAAAGGACTGTGTTACGATACACGGTGGACATGACTGGATGCTGTGGAAGAGGAAGAGTCTGATGAAGGCTGCAGAGGTCTGCAGCAGGGCTGCTGGTCTGAAAGTGAGATCCAGATGTGTTGTTCCCCTTTTTTATAGGCAGTATAGGTGTCCCTTTGCATCCTCTAGGCATCCTCTAGACATCCTTAATATCCGAGATAGGTCCCCCACAGGGGACGTTTTTTCCGTTTTACATGGTTTGTTTCTGCTAGGCATCCGTTCTGCATCCATTCTGCATCCGTTCTGCATCCGTTCCGCTTCTTCTCTGCGTCCGAGCGGATGCGAGTTGCACGGATGCGTAGTGGATGCCTAGCGGATATAGCAGATGCGTAGTGGATGCAGAACGGACGAATTGGATACATTTTCCGCGCAAAAGTTTTGAGCAGATTAAAACATTCTGAGCAGATGAAATGTCCATAAACGGATGCTGGACGGATAGAGAGGAAGCAAAACGGAGGCAGTGAGTACATCACGTTAACCAACGGATGGCAAGCTTTTTTGTCCGTTTTACATCCTCTTTGCATCCGTTGGTGCAGTGTGACATGGGCTTAAGAGCTATTGTTGCTTCTTGGAGAACACAGATCCTTTCTTAAAGCTTCTGTACTATTCAGGCACATCAACAAAGCTACCTGTGTGACTCTTTGACTTTCCTATGACTTTTCTTGATCATGTAAAAACCAGCTATTTAAAAGCTCTTCCTTTCTGCTTTCTCTTTGGGCTCATCCTTAAGCTCTCTAACTGCCACACAAAGCTGTCCCATTAACCATGTTTCAATGTTCTGACATTGCCTTTGTCTATTGCCAGCTGCATCTGAGGCAGTTTTGGCTCCTTAGTTTTACTGTAACTGTTTGCCATGGGGAAGATCTAGAATCTTTTATGAAGGGTAGACGATGCATATAGAGATTAGTATTATGTAGTTTCCCAACTCTCTATCAAATCTCTGATTTCAGGAGAAGCAGAGTGAGAAGGAAATCAACTTTACCCATCTACCAAACAATCAGAAAGAGCCTCTCCTGCTTTCCTGGTGAGAATAGCAGGATGGCCACAGTTTGAAGGCCTGGCAGGTACTGTGCATAGTCAGACCCAATTCATGGTTTTGCATTAATCTGTGCTCAGTATCCCAAAATGACAAAGTGAAAACAGAATTTTAGAGATGTCTGTAAATTTATTAAAAAGAAAAAAAAGAACTATCACACTGACATAAGTGTTCAGACCCTTCACTCAGTACCTTGCTGAAGCACCTTTGGCAGCAATTACAGCCTCGAGTCTTTGGGGTATGACAAGCTTTGCACACCTGGATTGGGGGGGGGGGAGTTCTGCCTTGCAAACTCTTTCAAGTTCAGTCAGGTTGGATGGTGACCATCAGTGGCCAGCCATTTTCAGATTCCTCCAGAGATGTTCAATCGGATTTAAGTCAAGGCCCTAAATGGGCCACTCTAGAACATTCACAGAGTTGTCCCTAAGCAACTCCTATGTTGTCTTGGATGCGTGATTAGGATAATTATCATGTTGGAAAATGAACCTTCAGCCCAGTCTGAGGTCCTGAGCACTGTGGAAAGGTTTTCATTGAGGATATACCTGAACTTTGCTTTATTCAGCTTCCCCTCAACCCTGACCAGTCTCCCAGTCCCTGCTGCTGAAAAGCACCCTCAGTATAATGCTTTGCTGTTCGGATGATATTGGTGATGAGTGATGCCTGGATTTCTCCAGACAAAACATTTAGAATTGAGGCCAAACAGGTCAATCTTGGTTTCCTCAGACCAGAGAATCTTGTTGTTCACAGTCTGAGAGTCCTTCTGGTGATTTTTTACAAACTTCAAGTGGGCTTTCATGTGTTTTGCACTGAGGAAAGGCTTCCATCTAGTCACTTTGCCATAAAACCCAGATTGGTGGAGGGCTGCAGTGATGGCTGTCCTTCTGGAACTCTGTCCTATATCCAGACAGGATCTCTGGAGCTCAGTCAGAGTGACCATTGAGTTCTTGGTCACCTCTTTTACTAAGACCCTTCTCCCCTGATTGCTCAGTGTGACTGATTGCCATTGTGCTTTTAGGAACCTTCAGTGCAGCAGAAATTTTATTGTAGTCTTCCCCAGATCTGTGCCTTGCAATAATTCTGAGCTCTGCAGGCAAGTAGTTCCTTTGACCTCATGGCTTTTGCTCTGCTACAGTATGCCAGTATGTCAGCTGTGAGGCCTTCTATAGAGAGATGTGTGTCTTTCCAAATCATGTCCAGTCAATTTAATCTGCCACAGGTCAACGCCAATCAAGGTGTAAAAGCATGTAAGCAAGGATCAAGAGAAATAGGAGACACCTGAGCTAAATTTCAAGTGTTGTTGCAAAGGGTCTTACGCCAATGTGATATTTCAGTTTTTTTTTCTTTTTAATACATTTATAGACATTTCTAAACTTCTGTTTTTCACTTTGCCATTATGGGGTACTAAGGGTAGATTAATGGGAAAAAATGAATTTCAATAACTGAAAAATGAAGTTCAATAACCTATCAGGCTGCAGCATAACAAAATTGACAAAAGTCAAGGGTTTCTGAACACACTGTAGATTGCAAGGTTTCCCAGACATCCTTTAGTTCAGAAGCAGGGCAGGATAAGTGAGAAGCCAACCCAGCATATTATACCAGCCTGCCTGACAACAATGAATAGGGATAGAAGGAGGGAATGACACAATTTCTCTCCGGGGAACTTGTTTTGTTCAGAAAACACACGAGGTAGACCGGGTTCCAACAACAAATACTTTATTCTTTAACTAGTCAGTAAATAGGAACACTTGGCTGAAGTCGAGGCCAGCCTTTTATACAGGCTGGCTTGCCTGCTTGCAGCCAATGGAAGTTGTTTAAATTTGCCGCCTTTTAGCAGCTCTTTGGAATGGTTCCTAGTGAACCAATCCAATGCTTAGTTTATTTGACCAATCAGGTTTGCAGATTTGGAGTCACCCACTTTACATATAGAACACCCCTCCCCTCTTAGTTCAGTCCTACGTGGTGACGTAGTCTCGCAGGTAGGCGGGGCTTTTCCAGACTCGACTTGACTTGCGCGGTTCATTCTTAGTGAAGTCTTCGACCGGTTCGGATGGGGCTGCTGTGTCGTCCGTTCTTCTCCCTGGAACCGTCTGGAAGGGTGAGTCAGCCATTTTACCGCCGCCTGAGTTTCTTAGGCTGGCGGTTTTGCCGTTCCTTCCCGTTTCCTCTGGGCAGGTCGAGCTGGCCTGGCTGGCCCCTTCCGATGGGCTCTTCACGCAAGTCTCTCCAAATAGTGAGTCTTTTATTTGCTCTTTTTGATTATATGTTTCATTGGTTTTGGTTTTAAACAGTTCTTTATTTACTTCTCGCCTTTCCCCCCCACCTTGGTTTGCAATTCATCGGTTTTGTCGGTGAATGGTTGTAAGTCTGTGGTTCTCTCTATAATTTGGGATCGAAGCTGGTCTATGTGCCGCTTCCATTCCCTGCCATCCTCTATTATTAATCGGTAGGATTTGGGGCCTGTGATTTGGGTAATCTGTCCTGGTAGCCATACCGGGTCCCCGGTGAAGTTTTTAGCGTATACTAAATCACCTATTTCGAATTGTCTAAGCCGTGTAGAGGAGTCAGGGGGGTTTTCTGGAGTAAAATTTGGGTGCAACCTATCAAGGTGTGATCTTAACTTCCGCCCCATAAGTAATTCTGCTGGGGACTTGTTGGTTATGGTCCTGGGCATTATGTGCTGGAGTGTGAGCAAACGGTTTACTTTCTGTTGGACATCTCCGGTGTCCATTCTTTCTAAACCTTCTTTAGTAAACCGGACCATTCTCTCAGCCCTGCCGTTCGCAGCCGGGTGAGCCGGCGCGGTTAGGGCATGTCTTATACCTAGGGAGGCTAGGTATTGCTCAAATTGTATGCTGGTTAGCTGTGGCCCATTATCTGAGACAAGAACGTCCGGTATGCCATGGGTGGCAAAAAAGTTGTCCAGCTTTTTAATTACAGTTTCTGTTGTCGTTGATGGCATAACTTTTACTTCAAGCCAATTCGAATAGGCATCAATGACAATCAGAAAGGTATGCCCCTTGGTAGGACCCACGAAATCAATGTGTATTCTTGACCAAGGTCCCCAAGGGGTTTCCCAGTCCTTAACGGGTGCTTTTGGTGGGGACGATCTAATTGCCTGGCATTTGTTGCATGAGCTTACCCAATACTCTATGTCCTTATCAATACCCGGCCACCAAACATAACTTCTGGCAAGGCTTTTCATCTTAACCATTCCCGGGTGCCCTTCATGTAACAACCTAAGTACCCTGGGTTGTAATTTGGCAGGGATTACCACCCGATCACCCCACAACAAACACCCCTTTTGGATTGAAAGTTCAGTCTGTCTGGACCGGAAAGGTTTAAAGTTTTCAGTTTTTTGATTCTCCGGCCAGCCTTTACCTACCCAGCTAAGAACGCGGGCAGTCAATGAGTCTTTCGCGGTGGCTCTGGCGACATCATAAGCTGATATGGGTAGATCGGGGCAAGTCTCAATTTGTAGTGTTGTCATCACTGGTGCCGGGTCTTCGTCGGTTGCTGGAAAGGGTGCTCTGCTCAAAGCGTCCGCATGGGAAATTTGTTTCCCTGGGCGATGTGTCAGAGTGTAGGAATAAGCTGCTAGGAACTCTGACCATCTAGTCATTCTTGGGGACAGTATATTAGGTGTTGGCTTGTTTTCCGCCAAAATCCCCATCAGCGGTTTGTGGTCTGTTATGATTTGAAAAGTCCGCCCATATAAGTACTCGTGGAAGCGTTTTACTCCAGCGACAATTGCTAGAGCTTGCTTGTCCAATTGGTGTAATTCCGCTCGGTTTTGGATAGAGTCCTAGAGTAATATGCGACGGGTGCTTCTCTGCCATCAGGTAGTTGGTGGCTCAGGATGGCACCTACTCTGTATGGTGAGGCGTCGCAGGTCACTCTTAATGGCAGTGTGTTGCTAAATTGGATGAGGACGTTTGTTGATGTTAGCAAGCTTTTAATATTTTGGAAGGCTTTTTTTTCTTTGTAACCCCAAGTCCAAGTTGCCTTCTTGTCTAGAAGACGGTGTAATGGTTCTGCTATAGTGGCCTTGTTTGGCAGGAACACATTATAAAAATTAATTAGTCCTAGAAATGCTTGTAGTTCGGTTTTATTTCTTGGTTCAGGTGCATCTTTGATTGCTTTAACTTTTTTGTCTGTAGGGTGGATACCCTCTCCGTCTATTGAGTAGCCCAGGAATTCGACGCTATTCTTAATTAAACAGCACTTTTCTCTTTTTACCTTGAGGCCAGATTCCCTAAACTTAGTTAATACTTCTTTGAGTCTTTTCCTTAATTGAGTTTCATCTCTGGCCGAGATTAGGATGTCGTCGAAATAGGGAACGACTCCTTGTATGCCATTTAGGAGGCGTTCCATCAGACTCTGGAAAATGCCAGGGGCCACGCTTACTCCAAATTGGAGCCGGTGACATTTGAATGCACCCTTATGGGTGACTATAGTCTGTGCTTCTGCTGTTTCTGGGTCCATTGGGAGTTGTTGATAGGCTTGTGCCAAGTCGAGTTTAGCAAAAACTTTGCCCTTTCCCAGGGAGTGAAGCAAATGCTGGACTACTGGCACCGGGTATGCGCTTGGTTGTAATGCGTGGTTCAGGGTAGCCTTATAGTCACCACAGATTCTAATGGACCCGTCAGGTTTTATGGGTGTGACAATAGGCGTTTCCCACTTGACATGGTCCACAGGTTCTAACACCCCTTGGGCTATTAATTTGTCCAGCTGTTCCTCTATTTTTGTCTTTAGTGCAAAAGGAACTCGCCTGGCTTTTATTCTTCGTGGGGCTATTTGGTGGTTTAGATTGAAAGAAATGGGATTTCCCTGATACTTGCCAAGTGAGCCGTCAAAAATGTCCTGGAATTCTCGGATGAGGTCGTCTTCCCAGCCGGTTGTAGTCACTCGATCGACCCTGGTCATCCCGATGCCCAATGGCGCGAACCATTCGATGCCCAGGAGGCTTGGTCTGTCTTGGTCGACTATGGTCAGCGGTAGCACCTTGGCGTGATGTTTGTAGGTGACTCGGAATAGTCCCATGCCTACCACAGGGATTTGGTTTCCCTGATAGTCCTTGAGGGTTAGGTGCTGCTTCTTCAATTCTCTGGGTTTGATACCTGGGACTAGCTGTCTTATTGTGTCCCACGATACCATGGAGAGGAAGGACCCCGAGTCCACTTCCATCTTGCAGTGTTTTCCTTCGATTTTCACGATGACTTTAATTTTCTTCCCACTTTCCGTCTGAGCGCTCTTTATAATGACAGTTTGGTGTGTATTGGCTCGCTTCTCTTGTTGCCACTTTCTCTCAGCTCGTTTAGGCTCAGCTCGTGTTGGGGAATTTCTGCGTCTCGTTGGGCTGTAGTATTTTTTGTTCCTGCAGACCTTCTCGATGTGCCCTTGTTTCTTGCAATGCCGGCAGATGGCATCGAGAAATCTGCATTCGGCTCAGGGATGGTTTCCTCCGCAGCCAGCGCATTCCCGCCAATTTCTTCTTTCGCGCTCTTTTCTGTTCGTGAGCAAACGGTGGACCTCGTCATCTTCTTCGCTATGTGTGTTCATCTTTTTCATGGCTACGGCAGATTTTTTTGTGGCTTCAGTGGCTGTGGCTTCCGCGATGGCTTCGGTAACGGTGATGTTGGGCTTGTTGAGTAATTTACTCTGTGTGGTCGAGTCTCTCAGACCCAACACCACGCGATCCCTCATTGCTTCGTCAATGTTCAAAAATTCACACTCACCCCTTAATTGTCTAAGGGCAGCGATGAAATCGGCGACGGTCTCTCCCTCTCTCTGGTCTCTGCGGTAAAATTCGTGTCGCTTTATTAAGTTTGACACCATTGGAGCGTAGTGTGCTTTGAGGACTCTTTGCAATTCTGTCCACATTAGTTGTTTAATGTCTCGGGGCTTCGCAAGGGCCTTTGCCATCTTGAAAACTGTTGGCCTGCAGTGCGTCAGGAATACAGCTCTCTTGCGTTGCTCTGAAATGTCTTCCATTTCATTGCTCTCCAAATACATTTGGAAGCGATCAGCATAGGAATCCCAATCCTCTTCGTTGGGATTGAAGGGTGCGGGCGGTGCGTTGTTTCCAGACATCTTGGTTGTCATCTGGACTTCTTATCACCGCGTGCAGGTTTTTCCGTTCAGGACGATCCCATCCTCGTCGCCAGTGTTTTGTTCGGAAAACACACGAGGTAGACCGGGTTCCAACAACAAATACCTTATTCTTTAACTAGTCAGTAAATAGGAACACTTGGCTGAAGACGAGGCCAGCCTTTTATACAGGCTGGCTTGCCTGCTTGCAGCCAATGGCAATTGTTTAAATTTGCCGCCTTTTAGCAGCTCTTTGGATTGGTTCCTAGTGAACCAATCCAATGCTTAGTTTATTTGACCAATCAGGTTTGCAGATTTGGAGTCACCCACTTTACATATAGAACAGAACTAACAGCCCAAGCAGCTGATAAGTGGGAAAGAGAGATAGTGAATTAAAGTAGGAGAGAAACAGTTTCACAATATGCCCACCCCAGTGCTTTTCAGCTATTTCTTGATCTACTTTTAAGCAGGGGTGGGATTCTACTGGTTCGGAACAGTTTGGGAGAACCAGTAGTTTGGCCCTTTTCCTATGCTTTATTTCCTTTTTTTTGAGCACAGTTGATTCACGCAGCAGAGCAGTTTGGTGCGCATCAGCTATTTTACTCATCGAGAATGTAGCAGAAGGGAAGTATTATAGCAAAAAATGTTTTTTTCTAAATGCTGTGTACATGCACGCACAAAGTGCACGCTCATCGAACCGGTTGTTACACCAGTTGAACACACCACTGCTTTTAAGCAGGGGTTTCTCAGAAGAGAGCCAAACCCATGTTTCAAAATAGCTTGAAAAACAGCTCACACAAGCAGGTATGAACTGAAGTGAGAATAGCAGCTGTACTCCCCCATACTTCTGAGCTGTTTGCCAAGGTATTATAGCTGTTTCTAAAGGTATTTGTGAGAGTTAATTCTTGCAGTCAGTAAAAAAAAAAAAAAAAAAAACAAGATAAGAGCAAACCTGACCTTTGCAAAAACAAAGGAGAGATGGAAACAGGCCAGAAGGGCCCCTGTAGCTTTTTATATAGGATAGGAAGATATAGGATAAAAAGATAGAAGAAGGCTTGAATATTGTTTCTACTATGTATATAAGGCTTATTTTTGAATCCTAGCAATGGCTGGAAGTCTTTAGGAGATGGCTTCCTAAATGACTTTTTGGATTACTACTAAGCTTGTCTAAATGGTTTTAATTCAGCTTTATTGGGGAAAGTGTTTTCAAAGTAGCTTGAAAAACAGTTGAGAATCATAGTGGGAGAGACAGAAGAACAGCAACTGTCCATCACTGGCAGAGGTAAGGTGGTGAAGTGGGAATCTTTGCTCCTGCCTTGTGCAACATCCTTCCTTCTACCTATCTGCTCTTTTATGGACCCGATGATAGGCATTAAAAGGTTGATTTCTGCTTCTTCCCAGCTTTGATAGCCTCCTCTAACCTGTGGATTGCTGAGTCAAAAGGACTGCACTGTTCAGGGCAGCAAGTATTACACTGGCATCCTTTTTTTCATAGCTCAAGGATGGGTGGATCACACTTTAACATGAAACTGTGCAAAGGTTGCTTGCCTACTTACCTACAACACTGAAGGTTGTCAAAGACTGGACTGACATTTGGCTGCTTTTATTTGTTGTGATGGTTTGTGCTCTCCAATAATCAGCAATGTTTACTCAGATGTCACTGTCAACTATAAAATGTGTATACAAAATATTTTATGAGTTGACATTCATGATTTAATTGGAGTAACTGCTGGAATCCTGACAGTCACATGCCATAACCAGTGGAAGGGGCACTTTCAGTTATCTACACCATGAGATGCTCCTTTTTGCCTATGGTAAGGTTCAATTTCTCCTTGAATGACCACATGAAAAATATCAAAGTTAGAAAAATCAGTTATGACTAACTGGATATGAAATGTCTTCTAAAATGCAATATTAATGCATTTATTTATTTACTTATTTATTAAATAAGATTTAATATATTAAATCTTACAAGCTGTCCAGAGCCACTGGATTGTGAAATGGATGAAATATAAAATGAATAAATAGGAAGCATATTATGACATGATGAGGTGATTCAGATCCATGGTCTGTGATCTTATTGTGCAAGCAAGATCAAACAATTGTTAAATATTTGTCAAACCAGAAAGGTACATAAAGAGAATCATGAAGTTACAAATTAGGGAATATCAAGGGAGATTTGAGAGGATAATAGGGTGAATGGATTGAGCCTTATTCATATTTGCTGCAGTTATTAGAACTTAGTTAATACTTGGACTGCATAATTTCAAATTTGGCAATCTACTTGCTGACTCAAACATGGAAACACATACACATGCATACAGTATAATCAGAGTAGCTCACTATGACCTTTGATTAAATGTTGTGCAAAAATGAATATTTACATTTTGACCATTACAAATAGATAAATATAGTTGAATGTAACATGCATAAAGAGATTTGTTCAATGTTAAAAAGCTCAGATCTTTGGGGAATCATTTATTCCAAATGCTTCTGTATGAGTTTTAGTATAGTTGTATTTAACATGGCTTTGTTTCTGAGAACAAAACATTACACTGCATTTTCTGTCAATATTCTTCAATCATAATCATTCCCAAGAGGGGCATTTTTGGCATTACGGAAATTTCAGTGATGCATAACTTTAATTTTATTAATTCCATCAATGTCACTAGCAAACTACTTGTTCTGCATTACCTGAGGGATGGTTTGGTCTCAGAAGCTTTCCTGAATGATTTTCTAAGGCCCACATGTCTATTAAAAACCCCAGATTTAAAGAAAGAATTTAATTTGGGTATTTGTGGTTCAGATGAGACCACAGGGCTTTGAACACTTTAGTTATTCAATTTAGCACCAAGATACCATTTGCTGGGTTTATAGAAACATTAGTCAAAAAAAGTGGAGAAAAAAAGATGATTTCCTGAGAGAATAAATGGGAAATTATTATACATTTGTTTTTCAATCTCCACACACTGACTCATTCAAGAAAATGGGTAGAAGGTAGATTTAAGAGAAAGAGGGAATCTTTATACAGTGTATGATTTCAGTCTGTATTAAATGTTGTCAAATAGTCAGCCCTTTCCAATATTTAATTCCTGGGGTGAATCTCAAAGGACCTCTGCTGTAATTTCCCTAACAGCTCTTAGGAGAGGCTTGCAGCTGACTTCTATCATCATTCATTCTGTTGAGTTCTGGCAATGGCTCTTTCTGTGTTGAGAAGTAGTGAAAGTAAAAGCCCTTGAAGCCTGGAATCTATATTTTATGTGGAAGACATTAGTATGTCAACATCTTGATATTATTTTTTCAAAGAATTTCAATATTTTTCCCTTTATCTGGTTGGATTTCAAGGATGAATCATCCCTATGCTAAAGGATATATTGTAATCAGGGGTTGTTTTTTTTTTTTGTTCTGATTCAAAATAGTTTCTCAGAAATGTATAACAATGCCAATAGGGGATTTTTTGAGGAGGAGCATGCCAAATAACAATGGGTGGGCAAAATTCCAGTTTAAAAGCTCCCTTTATGTGCTGTTCATACAAAGAGGGTATCATAAGAGAAGGATTGCATGATTTGTCCCATCCCTGAGCATCTGTCCTATTTAAATAAGTGTGCTTAACCTCAGCAACTCTAAGAAATGTCGACTTCAACATGGCTGTCTCAGGAATTCTGGGAGTTGAAGTCCAGGAATTCTGGGAGTTGAAGTCCAGGAATTCTGGGAGTTGAAGTCCATACATCTTAAAGCTGCTGAAATTGACAAACACTGATTTCAATGTAGACATCTCACCTACAGATGAATCATATTAGATGATTCATCTAAGTTAGATGATGATAAGCTCATAAAGACATGCATGACACATCCTCCTGGTGAAATTATCTGGAGACAAATGTAAATGTAATGGGGCACTTAAGTTTTTTGTGTGATTGGAGAAGAAGAGATGAGTTCAAGAGGAGTGTGGATTGAGTATAAAAGTTGAGTGATCAGTATGAAAAAAAAATACATTAAAATATTTGATTATATTTAGAGTTGATTCTGGAAGAGGATAGAAAATCAGCTACATCTGAGTTGTGCCTTTTGAATATTATTTTATTAAGTCACATAATAAGTTAGAAGCCAGTTTAGTGTATAGTTAAGGTACCAAGCTAGAAACTGAGAGGCTGTGAGTTGTAGTCCCATCTTAAGTATGAAGCTAGCTGTGTGTCCTTGGGCAAGTCACTCACTGACAACTCAAGGAAGCAGGCAGTGGTAAAATACTTCCAAAAACCATGCCAAGAAAATGGCAAGATCTAGTTCAGGCAGTCATTAGGAACCAAAACTGACTCAAAGGCACATGTGCAAAACAATCCAAGGTTAAAGTGATGTCTACTATCCTCTTTCAATCATAGTTTGGCTATTTCTTGCCCTTCAACAATAACCATAGGGAGGATAAGGACTGCCAGTTCTTACTTCTTTGGGATACAGTGTATTTGCCCCTCCCCTGGACACTGTACTCTGTGGTCAGTTTTGCTTTGTGCTATGGACTGACATGGCATCTGGATTCCCCAAAGAGCCATTCACAAAATCTCTGGTAATTTTGAAAGAATGTCAGGTTTTATGCAGGCTGTTTTTAAACATGCATTCATTGTTCTTGGAAAACAGCACTGGACTTCTTCAGCACACTTCTGTAAGAAAGCACTAGACCTCTGTTTAAGAATAGCTAAATGGTTGGTCTCTAATTCTCAGATCAGACAAACCCACTTCACTCCACCACAAGATTAAGGAAAGCAAATGTCAGGGTTTGTTTGTTTGTTTTCCCACACTGTGATGAAATAGGAAAGCCACTGGGAGGGAAAGCCAGCCACCAATCGCTTCTCTTAATTTGTCCCTCATTGCAGTTTGAAAGGACAACTCTACGAGCCAGCTTAATCCCTGAAGTAGACTAGAGGGAAGGCAGAGCAATAATGTTGGCATGCATCTGTGCCACGCACAAATGGAGGAAAGCATGTTAAATGTTTGCCGGATGAATGCTAAGAATCACGATCTACTTTGAGGCAAAGCACTTTTAATTAACTCTTACTAGATGAGTTTATGCTGGTCAAATATTAGAAATTTTATAAATAAGTAAGGTCTGTGAATGTAGCTAAATGAGATATATACTATTCCAAGTATAACTTTGCTGTTTTTTTAGTATTCTCCTTTGCCCCAGTATTTAGCTATACGAAGTGCCTTCAACTCTCACACATGAGCAAAACAATGTAGATGTTGTTGAGATTTCAAGCTTCTTAAACAAGGAGCCAAGGTCTTGGAAACAGGGGGTGGGGTGGAAAGAGAGAGGGAAACAGCAAATGATGTTGACCTTTGAGACAGAAGGAAGAGATGAATTATTAAAGAAGAATTAAAAAAAAAATTCTCACCATAAGCATTAGAAAATAAAATTTGTGTTCTTCCCCATACAGTTAAGACTAACGGAAGAAAAAGATTATAACATGTTCTATAAAAGTCACATTTCTCAAAAAGTAAATGTACTAGAGTTACAAAACTATACTAAAATTGTTCCGTCCGGAAAAACGCGAGGTAGACCGGGTTCCAACAACAAAGTCTTTATTATTTACAGCAGTTGAAAAACGGAACATTGGTTCAAGCCGTGGCAGCCTTTTTATAGGGATTTGCCTGCCGGCTTGTAGCCAATGACAGGTATTTAGTTTTGCCGCCTTTTGAGCAGCTTCGTGGATTGGTTCCTATTGAACCAATCCCCATTTAGGTTTTTTAGCCAATCAGAATCCTGTATTAGGAGTCTACTATTCTATATACAGAACACCTCTCTCCTCTTGGTTTAGTCATACGTGGTGACGTAGTCGCACAGGTAGGTGGGGCTTCTTTTGACTCGACTGGACTTGCGCGGTTCATTTCTGCTGAAGACTTCGACCGGTTCGGATGGGGTTGCTGTCTCTCCGGTCCTTCTCCATGGAACTGCCTGGAAGGGTGAGTCAGCCATTTTACTGCTGCCTGAGTTTCTTAGGTCGGCGGTTTTGCCACTCCCTCCTGTTTTTCTCTGGGCAGGTCGAGCTGGCCTGGCTGGCCCCTTCGAGTGGACTCTTCTCGCAATTTTCTTCTAACTGTAAGTCTCTTTTTTACTTTTTTTGTTTATTATCATATTCTGTGTTTAATTTAAACGGTTCTTTATTATTTTCTCATATTTCCCCCCCCCCGGTTTGATTTTTGTCATTTTTTAATATTTGTGGTTGTGTGTTTGTACTTCTTTCTATGTTTCGGGACCGAAGCTGGTCTATGTGCTGCTTCCATTCCCTGCCATCATCTATGGTTAGTCGGTAGGACCGGGGGCCTGTAATTTGTGTTATTGTACCTGGAAGCCATAATGGGTCCCCGGTAAAATTTTTTGCATAGACTAGGTCGCCTATTTCAAATGTCCTGAAACAGGTGGAGGAGTCGGGGGGGTTTTCTGGCATATAGTTTGGGTGCAATCTGTCTAGTTGCGACCTCAGTTTTCTTCCCATTAGTAATTCCGCCGGGCTTTTGTTTGTTATAGTACCCGGTGTAATATGCTGGAGGGTGAGTAGGCGATTTATTTTATCTTGGATATCCCCAATGTCCATTTTTTCTAACCCTCCTTTGGTAAACCTGACCATTCTCTCTGCCCTACCGTTTGCAGCCGGGTGGGCCGGCGCAGTTAGGGCATGTCTAATACCTAGGGAGGCTAGGTATTGTTCGAATTGGATACTCATTAATTGTGGCCCGTTGTCGGACACTAGGACGTCCGGCAGACCATGGGTTGCAAAGAGTTTGTCAAGTTGTTTAATAACGGTTTCAGTTGTCGTAGATGGCATAATTTTAACTTCCAGCCAATTTGAGTATGCATCTACAACAATTAGGAAAGTATGCCCCTTAGTAGGACCCGCAAAGTCAATGTGAATTTGTGACCAGGGGCCTCGTGGAGTTTCCCAGTCCCTAATGGGTGCTTTTGGTGGGGAAGGTCTGGTTCTTTGGCATTTGTTGCAAGAATTTACCCAGTATTCGATGTCCCTGTCTATACCTGGCCACCAGACATAACTTCTAGCAAGGCTTTTCATTTTAACAATTCCAGGGTGGCCTTCGTGAAGCATACCCAGTACCTTAGTTTGTAATTTGGAAGGGATAATTACCCGATCACCCGACAACAAACAACCCTTTTGAATCGAGAGTTCGGTTTGTCTGGTCCGGAAAGGTTTAAAGTTCTCAGTTTTTTGATTTTCTGGCCAGCCTTTACCTACCCAGTTCAGTACACGGGGGTTCAATGGGTCCCTTGCAGTGGCTCTGGCGACATCATTTGCAGATATTGGTAGATTGGGGCATGTCTCTATCTGCAAGGTGGTCATCGTCGGTGCCGGGTCTTCCTCTATATTTGGTAATGGTGCTCTGCTCAATGCATCTGCATGGGAAATTTGTTTCCCGGGGCGATGTGTCAGAGTATAAGAGTAGGCTGCTAGGAATTCTGACCATCTAGTCGTTCACGGGGACAAAATGTTCGGTGTCGGCTTGTTTCCCGCCAAAATTCCCAGTAGCGGTTTATGGTCCGTTATTATCAAAAATGTTCTTCCATATAGATATTCGTGGAAGCGTTTCACTCCAGCGATGATTGCCAGGGCTCCTCTGTCCAATTGACTATAATTACGCTCAGCTTTAGACAGAGTCTTTGAATAGTATGCGATGGGTGTCTCTCCCCCATCTGGCAATTGGTGGCTCAGGATGGCACCTACTCCAAATGGTGAGGCGTCGCAGGTCACCGTCGATGGAAGTGTGTTACTAAACTGGATAAGAACGGTGTTTGATGTTAATAAGTTTTTTATTTTTTGGAAGGCTTTCTTTTCTCTATA
This sequence comes from Laticauda colubrina, assembly GCA_015471245.1. Taxonomy (NCBI): domain Eukaryota; kingdom Metazoa; phylum Chordata; class Lepidosauria; order Squamata; family Elapidae; genus Laticauda; species Laticauda colubrina. Next base: position 21,868,172 of record BLBF01000018.1, read on the forward strand.
ACCCCAAGTCCAAATTGTTTTTTTTATCCAGTAATCGGTGTAATGGTTCCGCTATTGTCGCTTTGTGGGGTAGGAACATGTTATAAAAGTTTATTAGTCCTAAAAATGCCTGCAGTTCAGTTTTGTTCCTTGGTTCTGGTGCGTCTTTAATAGTTTTGACTTTTTTGTCAGTAGGGTGTATACCCTCTCCATCTATAAAGTAGCCCAGGAATTCGACGTGATCAGTCATTAAACAGCATTTTTCTTTTTTTACTTTTAGGCCAGATTCTCTGAATTTAGTTAGTATGTCTTTTAGTCTTTTTTTTAGTTGGGTCGCATCTTTGGCCGAAATTAGGACATCGTCGAAGTATGGTATGACCCCTTTTATACCATTCAATAGGCGTTCCATGAGGCTCTGGAAAACGCCTGGGGCTACACTCACTCCAAATTGGAGTCTGTTGCATTTGAATGCCCCTTTGTGGGTCACTATAGTTTGTGCTTCAGCTGTTAATGGGTCTACTGGGAGCTGTTGGTAAGCTTGCGCTAGATCTAGTTTAGCGAAAACTTTTCCTTCCCCAAGAGAATGTAATAAGTGTTGTACGACTGGCACCGGGTATGCGCTTTGTTGCAATGCGTGGTTCAGGGTAGCTTTGTAGTCACCACAAATTCAGACCAACCCGTCTGGTTTAATTGGTGTTACGATTGGCGTCTCCCACTTAGCATGGTCAACAGGTTCTAAAACCCCTTGGTCTATTAATTTATTTAGTTGTTCCTCTATTTTTGCTTTCAGAGCAAAAGGAACTCATCTGGCCTTTAGTCTTCTAGGGGCTACCTGGGGGTCTAGACTAAAGGAAATTGGGGTCCCCCAATACCTGCTAGGGAGCCGTCGAAAACGTCCTGGAACTCTTGGATCAGGTTTTCTTCCCAGTCGGTTGCGGCCACCTGGTCTACTCCGGTCATCCCGATGCACAATGGCGCTAACCATTCGATGCCCAGGAGGCTTGGTCGGTCTCAGTCGACTATTGTCAAAGGTAGTACTTCGACATGTTGTTTGTAGGCGACTCGGAAATGTCCTAGGCCTACTACAGGAATTCGGTTTCCTTGGTAGTCATTCAGGGTTAATTTTTGCCTCTGGAGTTCTTTGAGTTTGATATCTGAGACCAGTTGTTTGATGGTGTCCCATGATACCATTGATAGGAAAGACCCAGAGTCTACCTCCATTTCGCAGGGGTTGCCTTCTATTTTTACAATTATTTTTACTTTCTTCCCGCTTTCCGTCTGAGCGCTTCCGATAGTGAAAGTCTGATGTGTTTTCCCTCGGTTAGTGGCTCGCTTGTTCCGCTGCCACTTTCTCTCAGTTTGTTTTGGCTCAGCTTCTGCAAGGGAGTTGCTGCGTCTGTTTGGGCTGTAATTTTTTTTATTCCTGCAGACTTTCTCGATATGCCCTCTTTTCTTGCAAGCTCTGCAAATGGCATCTAGAAATCTGCAATCGGCCCGAGGATGGTTTCCTCCGCAGCCAGCGCATTCCCGCCAATTCCTTTTTTCGCGCCCTTTCTTGTTGGCTTATAGGCGGTGGACTTCGTCGTCCTCCTCCCTGGATTCTGACGTCTCGTCAAATTCCTCGTGGTCAGTGGTGGTGGGAGATTGTTTCTTCCCTCTGGCCAGGCTCGTTTCGTCGTTGTTCATGTTCATCTGTTTCATTTTGACCGCCGATTTTTTCGCGGCTTCAGTGGCTGTGGCTTCTGCGATGGCTTCGGCTACGGTTATATTGGGTTTATTTAGCAGCTTGCTCTGTACATTAGAGTCTTTTAAACCCAGTATTACTCGATCCCGCATCGCTTCATCTAAATTTAGAAATTCGCACGGTCCCCCTATTTGTCGGAGGGCTGCCACAAAATCAGCGATGGTCTCGCCTTCTTTCTGGTCTCTTCAGTAAAATTCGTGCTGCTTGATAAGGTTTGACACCACCGGTGCGTAGTGAGCCTTTAGTATTCTTTGGAGCTCTGGCCAAGTCAATTGTTTCACATCTCGGGGCTTCGCCAAAGCCTTGGCCATTTTGAAGATTTTGGGCCCGCAGTGTGTCAAGAAAACAGATCTCTTACGCTGGTCTGAGATCTCTTCCATCTCGTTACTTTCCAAATACATCTGGAAACGGTCTACGTAGGATTCCCAATCCTCTTCATTGGGATTGAAGGGTGCAGGCGGCGCGTTATTTCTAGCCATTGTTCTTCGTCTAGTTTTATTTGTCACCGCATGCTCAGTCTCGCGTTTAGGACGATCCCACCCTCATTGCCAGTGTTCTGTCCGGAAAAACGCGAGGTAGACCGGGTTCCAACAACAAAGTCTTTATTATTTACAGCAGTTGAAAAACGGAACATTGGTTCAAGCCGCGGCAGCCTTTTTATAGGGATTTGCCTGCCGGCTTGTAGCCAATGACAGGTATTTAGTTTTGCCGCCTTTTGAGCAGCTTCATTTCAAAAACCATTTAGGTTTTTTAGCCAATCAAAATCCTGTATTAGGAGTCTACTATTCTATATACCGAACAAAAATAGTTTGAAATGCTTAAGATACTCTTGCCTAACCTAGACTTCCTTCCTTCCTTCTTGTACAGATCTCAGCTCTCTACATTTTTCATGCCTTGACAAGGAATTCATGGAGTTGAAGACTTCAGAATCAGAAGATACCTGATTGGAGAAAATGGTTACATTGGGTATCCAGGTTTGCATTTGCACAGTGCATGTCTGGCATATGTGATCAGAAAAAAACTTCATAGTAGATAGATATATTGATAGCTATTATCTGTGTCATGGAAATGGAATGGCAGAACATCAACATTCAGTTGAGAACTAGAGCCCTTATGTCATACTTGTGATTTTCCTAGAAGCCCGATTATCTATTTAAGAGAAATTGGATTTTTGATGCTGTGATTTTATCTTATAAGTCTTCATCGATTCTTATGTCAGGCAAACAGAGGGATATCAGAGTTGCTCCAATGGGTCGGGAAAGCAAACTCTTCCCAGAATGTCCCATGGGAGCTTCACTATTCCTAAGAAAGGGCCAGAGCTCTCCAAGTTTCCTGATTTGTTTCTAGAAAATTGCTCTCCCTGCTGGAACAGAGAAGGAACTGCTGGTGAGAAATGAAGATCAGTGCTTTAAAAAGGCAGGAATGAACCCAGAATGTTAAGAGTATAGAGAATTTGGCTGTAGGCCATAGGCTGCCTGTCAGATGCTAGTGGCATTTCTGAATTAGCAATGTAAATCCAGAGAGTGAGAGATTGGGTGAAACACCATTTCCCCGTTTTCCTTTTTAGATAAAGTCTTCCAAGCAGATTGAGAGCAATAAAATACAGATAGTTCTTAACAGGTGATACTCAGCAAGTTCTGACCAGTTCTGGAGAAATGGTAGCGGAAATTTTGAGTAGTTCAGAGAACCGGCAAATCCCACCTCTGACTGGAAATTTTACAGTATCCTTCCTCTGCCACGCCCACCAAGCCATGCCCACAGAACCTGTAGTAAAAATTTTTGAATCCCACCACTGGTCCTTAACGTATGACCATAATGGACAGTATGACCATAATGGAGCCTGTCCATTATGGTCATAGATCGTGACTGTTCTAAAGTGGGTTTACGACATGATTGGGTTCATTTTTACAACCTTTTTTGTGGCGATTGTCAAGCAAAAACCGCAGTTGTTAAGCAAACTCATAGTTTGCTATGGGCCATTCTTGCTGAAAACTGAAAGTTGGTGCTGGTTTTCAACAAAAATGTTGTAAGTAGAGGTCACATGCCCATGGGATGCTGTAAATGGCTGTTAATGCAGACCAGTTCTTGAGTGCCTGAAATGCAGTCATGTGACCATGAAGAGAGTAGGGCTGTCTGTCATAACTCTGGAACTTGGTTTTAAATACCTTTTGACTGCTCTGTTGTAACTTTGAGTAGCTGCTAAGCAAAAACACATTTTATACCATAAGGTGGAAAAAGGAAAAACTAAACTTTACTGATTCTGTCCAATGAGGTGGCAACATAGGTAATACATAGGTAACCTAACAGGTAATTAGGTTTCTACTCAGCCTAATTCTGCTACTGTACATTTTAAGGCAAAGAGAAGAAACGTATCCTTAGTATTCTACGTGTCACGGTGATTTCCTCTGATCACTAGTCTCCCAAAAAGAGTAACAATTAATTTCTCTGTGGAAGACATTTGGAAAGAAATGCAGGTTCAAATAAAGCAATTTCTTGATTCACAATTTGTGATTTGATATCAGATTAGCTATAACAGGCTTTTCTAAATTTTCTGACGCAACGTAAGGTAGATACACAACCCTTTCTGCCAATTCCCTGCACATTACAGTATCTTACCCCATTTACAATATAGTATTTTACCCCATTTACCCCACCGAATGATAAATACAGGAAGACCTTGACTTACAACAGTTCATTTAGTGTCTCAATTCCTCCTTCTGCTCCAACTCCACTCCTTCTAACACTGATGATGTTACTTAGTTGGGTCATGAAATGTCTGCAAGGAAACAATCAAGCTCAGAGAGCACCATGGACCCCATAGATGTCGTTATTATCCTCCACATCCTCTCTGCAGTGAAAAAAGTGACTTAGGACCATTTTGACTGTTGCAGCATCCCCACATGGTTTACATTCAGACGCTTTTCAACTGACTCACCTGCAGTGTCCCTGAATCATACGATTCCTTTTTGTGACCTTCTGACAAGCAAAGTCAATGGGGAAACCAGATTCATTTAAAAACTGCTTTACTAATTTAACAACTTCAGTGATTCACTTAACAAATGGGGTGAGAAAAGTTGTAAAATGGGGAAACTCACTTAACAAATTTCTCACTTAACAACATAAATTGGGGTCGTAAGTTGAGGACTACCTGTATGTATATCTGTCAAGATAGGGCCATAATTCGTCTTTTGTGCACCTTTTCTCAATGTACTGTTTTAAATAACTGATGCCTCAGCTTTCACATTTAGTAAACACAAAGGAAAAATTTATTTTGTTCTATTGTCATGCATTGGAGGGGAGAAACCAACCAGATAATAGCACTAACACTTCGACTTATATGCCATTTCACAGTGCTTTACAGCCCTCTCTAAGCGGTTTACAGTCAGCATATAATGCAGAAATAGTTCAACAAGTCTTAATGATAATATCAAGTGCCATAAAGTCCTATTTAAAACTAGTTTTGACTTTGCAGATAAGTCTGTCTTCCTTTTCTCTCTCATTTTGGAGTCTGATAGCCTCCTATAAATGCTGACATATGGAATAGATTGCGTCCATTGCTTACCCTATCCTGACTCTTTCAATATAATTGACATTGGTGTGTCTAAAACCTGCAGTTCAAGCAAATGAGAAAATTGTATCTTTTTGTTGGGTGCTATATGAGGGTGCACTGGAATCCAGGGCAATATTCTTCCATTACTGTTTAAACTGGGAGCAGTTGTATTCCACTTCCTGGTGCCATCTATTAATAGCATGTTCAATTTTGTACATAACAAAAGTTTCTGTTGATAGCACAGGACAAACTAGGAGCGGAAATGTGGGGGGAAACCTCACTTCTCTTCCTTGTAATTTAGAAGAATGGGAGGGACATTTTTCTCTTTTTAATATATGATAGTGTATTGGCCCCAGTGGTGGGATTCAAAATTGTTTACTACTGGTTCTGTGGGCATGGCTTGGTGGGCCTGTTGTGGCTTGGTGGGTGTAGCTTGGTGGGTGTGGCAGGGGAAGTTTACTGCATTCCCTCATTCCCTCCCCACCCCACTAACCTGCTTTCCAGCTCTGTTCTCCTGTGCAAGGCCAGACCAAGCCAATCAGCTGGGACTCAGCAGGCAGAGAATAGATGGGGGCAGAGCCAGTCACAGAGGTGATATTTGCCGGTTCTCTGAACTACTCAAATTTTCCGCTACCAGTTCTCCAGACCTGGTCAGAATCTGCTGAATACCACCTCTGATTGGCTCTGCTATTTAATTATCCTGAAACTCGTGAATAGAGTTCAAGCCCGGGGCATTTCTCAATGAAGGGAACAGGGTAAGAAGAAGACTGCTTTCTCTCAAAACCACATTGCATGTGTGGGCACAGAACACTGGCTGGGGATTATGGGTGTGGAAACCTTCCTAATATGCAGCCATACATCATGAGAACCCTCTTTTCACTGTGGTAGAGTAGATACAGATCATTTTTGGCCAGGGTACCTTTTGAATCACTTTCCTACAACATAAGGAAACAAATTATTGTCCCTGGCCAAGATGGAACCATTCAGCAGAGAAATCTGTAACTGGATGATAAGGTGTGAATATGAAGTTGTGGAAGATAGTCAGGAGATGGTGGATGTCTAAGAGGATGGTAAAAAAAAGGATTCTGGCAGCACCTTTTTGCACTAAAATTTGTATTAAAAGACATTAGCTTTTGTGAATTGCAGCTCATGGATGTCCAGAGTGTCTAGGCTGATATACAGTAGGATTTAATCTTAGGGTGATGTGAGGTGGATGAGAAACGAGGGCAAACCAGGTTACATGTGAGACAGATTACAAGTATCTTGCCAATTAACTGTAAGAGATCTTCAAGAACAAAAAGTCAATAAATCAGGTACATACTTTAGGCCGCAGCCGACTCAAGATTAAAAGAATCAGATCACTTGCCCACACTGAAGAAGAGTAAAGCAACAATACAGAAAAAAAGATTTTTTAAAAAAAATTCAAGTTAGCTCGGAACAATAATGAGGCAGAAAGCTGAAAAGATAATGGGTTTGTTTGTTTGTTTATTTATTTATTTAATAGATTTTGTATGGCCACCCATCTTAAAATAATTCTGGGCAGCTCACAACAATTATATAAACCATGCAATCATATGACAAAAACTAAAACCCCAAGACTGGTGGAATCATAGTGAATGGGACATTGTAGAAATAATAAAACAGATCTCCCATTGATTCAGTGGGTAGCATGGTGGCTCAGTGCTTAAGACGCTGGGTTTGCCAGCTGGAAAGCCGACAGCCCAGGTTCAAGAGAAATGGGATGAACTCCTGTTCCTGTCTACTATATTTTCCTACTATACTCTTGCAGTGGTGGTATTCAAATTTTTTTTACTACCGGTTCTGTGGGCATGACTTGGTGGTGAGTGGACATGACAGGGGAAGGATACTGCAAAATCCCTATTCCCTCTCCACCCCACTAACCTACTTTCCAGCTCCCTTCTCCTGTTCAGGGCAACAAAAGAAGACCCAGTCGATCAGCTGGGACTTGGGAGGCAGAGAATCGATGGGGGTGGGGGCAGTCACAGGTGGTATTTGCTGGTTCTCTGAACTACTGTCAGAACTGGCTGAATACCACCTCTATATTCTTGCCAACCTATGAGTTTGAAAGCAGGCAAATGCGAGTAAATAATAGGTACTGTTCTATATGTAAAGTGGGTGACTCCAAATCTGAAAACTTGATTGGTCAAACAAACTAAGCATTGGATTGATTCACTAGGAACCAATCCAAAGAGCTGCTGAAAGGTGGCAAATTTAAGCAACTGCCATTGGCTGCAAGCAGGCAAGCCAGCCTGTATAAAAGGCTGGCCTCGGCTTCAGCCAAGTGTTCCTATTTACTGACTAGTTGAAGAATAAAGCATTTGTTGTTGGAACCCGGTCTACCTCGTGTGTTTTCTGAACAAAATAGGTACCACTTTGGTGGGAAAATAACAGTGCTCCATAAGGTCATGCTGGCCACATGACTATGGAAATGTCTTTGGATCAGGCTGGTTCAATGGCCTTGAAACAGAGGTGAGCATCAACCCCTTATAGACGGCAATGACAAGTGGAGTAAAATCCACAGGGGCTTTTTTAACCTATTGTTTCAGCAAGTGGCTTGGAAGTAAATGCACTGAAGGAGTCTTTCTGATCTCTGAAAAATGGCCTGGGCTCTGCTCCTGAAGATAAATTCTGATTGGTATTAAGTTACTGGCATTATAATAATAATGAAAAAGATTTATCACTTTTTTCCCTCCATGTCTGTGATTCTTCTGTTGAAGAAATAGCAGTAAAACTGAAGTGTCTTCATCAGGCAATTCTCAAATGAGACAAAATGCAGGCAAATGTTCCAGCACGGTGAGAAAGTCTATTGCCTGAACTCAGATAACCAACTCCAAGTCATCCTGTCTATCTTCTCTGTGTCCTCAAGACCATACTGGGCCTCATTTTCTCACTTTAGACATAATATTTTCTCTTTTCCCTGGTACTCTCATTAACACTGGCACATGGAGCAAAGTGATTTCATAATATTTTTTATGCCTCTTGTTCTTGTGTGTGCTTTCTAAAGATAGATCTAAAAGTCAGAAAGTACCATGAGAATTATGGGTTACTATACTCTATTGTACTTTATAATAATTATAATTATTGTAAATACTGACCCAGACACTGTAATTTTCAGCTCTCCATTGGGTATTTCTTTGCATTTTTATGAGTGTTTCCTAAAAAAAGTTTCTACATGTCACCTTATGCATGTTTAAAATAAGAGCTGAATTCAAAAGAAAGGGGTGGAGAGAAGGTTATTGGAGGTAAAACCTAACAAGGAATGTTACAGCTTATTTTGAGAATATGAAGCATGCCTTACTCAATATAGTATGGGTCTTTTGAGTGGTGGCGCCTTTATTCTGGCATGACATAAGACTGATTCAGGGGACATCTCCATTATTTTTGTTTAGGCACCAAGCTAAACCTTTTTGGCTGATGAAACAGTTTGGTCGTTTTTTGTTTCTGAAGCTTCATTGGATTAGTTTCATGCCTCATTAATAAAAGACGTTTTATCAAACATTTTTTGAGGGGTGGGGGGATGGAATTGGTGAACTTTGGTTAAATTTAAAATTTCTCCAGACATTTTCTTCTACATGTGAAGCTTCTTGAAAAAAGTCCTAAATTAATTTTGCGTTCAGGTAGTTTAGAATATTTTTTTAATAGTATCAGTACTGCTAATATCTTTTGCAGCTATTACTACAACTATATCTTTGGAGAAGCCTGATTTTCATAACAATATAAGTATTCCCAAGATTTATCTTGGGTATGGAACTTCGAGAATTCAACTCTGTTGCAAAACAGTATATATCTACAACATAGGCATTCCCAGGCTAAGAACCCCAAATATTATTTCAAACATAGTTGAACATGGTTAATATGAAAAAAAATCAGCATTGTATAATAAAAGGACACTGCCAACCTAGTCAATCCTGTTGGAACCAATTCTGTTTTTTTATTTGCTATCATTCTGTCTCTCATTCAGTTAGATATAAGTTTACTAGAACAATAGTACAAGGGAAAAGCTAAATGGTAAGGCGTCAGATTTGAAATTAATATCCATTACGCAATGTTCTGTCTATGATTAATATGTTTTGAATTAAGAGGGTAAGGTCCACTAAAAAAGGGAAAGGAAAGAAAAAGAGAGCCAATTAAAATGAGGGTCATCCAACTGCAATAGTTAAGTAGCAAGAAAACCAGATGGCCCAGCAGGTCAGAAAAGTTCAAAGAACTGCTAGGGTATTTGGAAATCACAAAAAAACCTCACTTATCTTCATTTATTGCAAATGCCATAGATTCTTTAGGATTATAGCTCTATCATTAAGAGTTGTGGGAGTTAATGAAATTGGCCATGTTTCTTTCTCTCTTCTCTCGCTCTCTTAAATGTGACTCTGTGGCTGAAAAGTTAAGTGAGTGAGATCTGAGGAAACTGAGCAAGCGAGCTGATTGGCAAGACATTTGGGAAAACTAATTGAACCGTGAGATACTTTCTGTGACTATAACAAGGACAGTAGGAGAGAATGGTTAATTGTTAAAACACTTTGTGTCAGTTTTCCCATACACTAATTATTATATTTCTCCTATTATAGTTTATAACATCATTTTTGTACAATAGTTCAATCTTTTGAAGCTATACTATCAAATGTTTTTCTATTTTTTTTAATGAAGAAGCTCCAGTTAGCACCTTGATGTTTGTTCCCTTCTTGGGTTTGTTTTTTCATGCTTCCCCCCCCTATTCTTGTGGTCCTCAGTCTAATTTTTTGCAGAGATTCCCCGATCAAAGCTCCAAAGGTTAGCACAAATATTTAGTAACAATTTGGAGGCATTTTTTAAAATTTCCCAAAGTAGAAAATAGATGTACTGTATTAATACTCTATAGCATCTCTTCATTTCTCTTCATTTCTTGTCAAAACATCCCTCAAAAATAAATTATAAAAATGGGCCAAATATGAGTTTGTGCTATATATGGGTACTACTAGATTGATTCCACACTGTCTACAGACATTATAACAACTTAACAATGAACTTGCAAGGGTAATGTACCAGTTAAAATGCCAGATCTGGATCAAGGATATATTTAGTTCAAATCCCTGAGCATCTATGAATCACAATGGGTTTGATCTCAATAGATCACGGCATTATTTCGCACCCTAACTTTCATTTCAGGGTAATGGTGAAGATAAAAAAAGAGGGGGAAAGAAGAGATAATATTATTATATTTCTTATGATAATTCTTAAGGAAGGATGGAATTTAGAATTCAATATATGACTCTGGCACACTCATACAGCTCTTAATAATGAGGAATTGATATTTACTACTGTCCAAAAATTTGAAAAGAGAGATGCTAATGAAACTGAATTCTATGTATAAACTGGGGAAATTAATTACATGAATGCCCACATTTTGTTATATAAAATATGTGACAATCAGCTAGATTGAAGTGCATAGATGACAGACAGACAGACTATAGATAGATAGATTGTGTAGATAGATAAACAGAGGAACTCTAAATAAATGTCGCTTTCTTAGTGGAAATGAAGGATCAACTTTTCAATTACACAGGATTTCAGGACACATGTGCACGCACGGACGCACACACATACGCATACACAAGTCCTGTCGAATTGCAAAGTTAATCCTTTATTTTCATCAAGAAATCCAAGTTTAATATCATCTACTGTGTCTGTCTGTCTGATTGTCTGTCCATCTGTCTATCTATCATTTATTTATCCATTTCAATCTAGCTGACTGTAATATATTTTACATACCAAAATATGGGTATACATGCAATTAATTTTCCCAGTTGATACACAGAATTCAGTTTCATTAGTATCTCTCTTTTCAAATCTTTGGACAGTAGTATACTAAAATCCTGTGCGATTGCACGGTTGATCCTTCATTCTCACCAAGAAATCCAAGTTTATCTAGAGTTCTTCTATCAAGCTACAGGATCATCTGTCTATCTGTCTGTCTGTCTGTCTGTCTGTCTGTCTGTCTGTCTGTCTGTCTGTCTGTCTATCTATTTATCTATCTACCCTGTTTCTCCAACAATACGGCCTCTCCCAATAGGAAGTCCCAGCATGTTTTATAGGCATGAAATGAAATTAAGCCCCTCCCCCCAAATTAAGACCTATATTAAAACATGCAAAATGGGGGGGAATGGTGAGGGGGCTTGCTGTTAGGAAGTACTTTTGTTGTTCACCCGGATATGGTGCTGCCTGCGATGACCCCAATACAAAGTGCCTCACCAAATGAGGTCAACATCCAAGCCATCGCCACCCACCCGCCTGCCCAAATTTGATGCAAGGGGAGGGGGAATTAAATCACCTCTGAAAAGATGGCCTAGCCATTTTTTCGGGGCTCAAAAAAAAATAAGACCCAGCCTTATTATATGAGAAACACGGTATCTATCTATCTATCTATCTATCTATCTATCTATCTATCTATCTAT
>BLBF01000018.1:21879903-21948751 GCA_015471245.1 Laticauda colubrina
TATCTATCTATCTATCTATCTATCTATCTATCTATCTATCTATCTATCTATCTATCATCTAATAAGACTGTGGACCTGGAGTTCACTCACTGGCTTTATTTGCATTGAGACTAATTTACATTGTTTGGAGTTAAACACTATCTGAATTAGCCTCTGAAAAGCTTGAGCAAAATACTCAACTTAGGTGTTCACCCATCCCTTTCTTTGTCCAATGTGACTAGGAGAGAGCTCTTGCAAAATTGAATTTCACTTGCTCTGGTTCTTGATTTGCTATTAAAGTAAAAACTTGTTTAAAGCAAACTTTAGTTAAGGAAGCTACTTAAACATTCCAAGATAGGTAATTTTCCTTTCGGACAAAAAGCAACAGAGATTAAAGCATCATTTCTAATTTGCATATAATAGCAAATCAGAATCCTGGAAAATGAAATGGAAGATAAGCAGAGTTCTTTTCCTGGTTTCACTACCAGGAATAGTGGTGACTGGAAGCATGCCAATTATTTTGACAGAGTAGCAGCAGCATCTGAAATTACCTGTATCTCTAAATCTTGTAAACTTTTGGCCATAATGTATGTTATTTCAGAGGTAAAAATGGTTGAATTAACTTAGCCAAAGGACTAGCCTGCTTTTTCTCTTTTCCTGGGAGACTATATAATATAAGGGGGTTAAGCTTTGGGGTTGAAGGCTCCTCCTAAAGCACAGATATCAACTTGTGCCATCACATTGCCATCACATGATGTTTTGCGATGGTTTTTTCCCTTTGCCAAGCTGGGGAAGGTGTGGCCTATGTGTGATGCATCCAGCCCATGGGCCGCCAGTTTGACACTCTTGACCTAAAACCCAGTTCCTGCTTTTAGACTTCATAAATCCCAACTCTATGCAGATACAGGTGAGCTGTAAGTGCTTTTTCAAAAGGCAACTGGACTTTTTTTGTCTTTCCTTGAAGTCGTTCAGCTTCTCATCCAAGAAGCTTCTTCAGTTCTGATCAGTCAAAAATGAAGAAGCTTCTTGAATGAGAAACCAAACATCTTCAAAGAAAAACAAAGAAAGTCTAGTTGCCTTTTGAAAAAGCACCCTTGGAACAGCAGTGACCTCGATAACTGAGAATGTCCAGAGACATGTCGGTGAGCTAATGAACTGGGGGATGAATAGGAAATGGCTTAAATATCTACTGCTGGTTTTTTTCACCTCAACCTTTTGCTTCATTGATCTAGTCTCATTCAACTGCAGAAGAGACAAAGCTATTCGTGCTACTTCACCGACTGTGCTTGAAAAAAACTTAAACTGAGCTTATCACAATTTATAAAGCAAGCTAATCACCAGATCTGAGATTCTTACAATTGTTCACATGATTTCACTGGAAATGGTCCTCCTTTGTCCAGAGCTTAGAAGAAAATCAGAATTAAAAAATGTTGTTTTGAATTTGAAACATTTGGAATATTTTGCATACTCTCACATAACAAGTTCCATGGTTTTGCTTGTGTGGTTAGAGATATGATGCCACTACTACATGTTTGGTGATTTGGCAGGGAGGCCAGTTAGTATTCTTGATTTTCAAATGGGCAACAGTAGCAAAATGATACATTCTGAATTATTCAGCAATTTGAACCCAAATAGTCTTCCAACATTGGTGCTCTAGTTCCTTAGTCTCTTTACAGCTGAATGACTCAGCCTTTGCAATCCCTTCTGGTGACTAAGAATTTACCCAACTGCTGCCAAAGTACCAACAAAAAGTTATCTCATGCCTCTGTATTCTCTGCCTATATTCATACTCACCTAACCATAGACACAGAGGACTTCCTTTGCAGTTATCCAACCTCCATCAGCTGCCCTTTGGGCAGAGCAAAATCACGTTGTTTTTTCTGCCAGGTGAGATGACTGAGATTCCCTCTGCAGTGCAAACAGAAGGGAATCTTAACTTTTAAAGGGCAGTAGCTTCTTTGAACATAGAAAGCAGGAAACAACTTCCTGGCTTGGGTCCACAAAGCCACTGGAGCTAAAGTCTCCAGTGTTGTCCAAAGTTTTGGCAGGGAAATCACACTTTGGGTTTGACCTGGCCAATTCTTAGGCACCACCATCCTTGGAAAGAACTGCACAGAAGTGTCGCACTAGAATAGTATATTCTTCTCTAAATGTCTCTGATGTCTGAGCAGGAGTTTACCTTTACCCCCTCAGCAAATTCTTACAAGCTACAACTCTTGCCTGAACAGAGGAAGAGTAAACAGAGGCTGCGATCAAAGGTGAGACAAACAGGTCATGAAAACCAAGCAGAATAACCGAAAATCTCTCAGATGAACTATGAATAGGAGATAGAGCTGAAGTCCAAGAATCAACTCAAATTTCTGTGTTGGATCCAGCAAATATCAAGCTCTGGGTTTTTTTTTTTTCTAGAGTCTGTAAGGAGTTTTGGACAGTCAGAAGGAGAAGGGAGGTGGTAAGCATTTGTTACAAATTATAGCAAGTTTTAGTTAACTTCAAACTCTGTAACCATAAATATTACAAAAAGATTTACAGCATATTACCATTTTATTTGTTTGATATGGTTAAACATTTTATTAGTTTTATTTCACATAGATAATTAGTGCATCATTTATTTAACTATTATAAATTAGAACAGCTTTTCAGGACCAAAGCCACCCAATGCGAAACAAGTCAGCACACAATAAACCAAGCAATCTAATTTGTAGTTTGCTTTATCGCTAAGTTAAAATTTGTTCATAATGGTGGTCTACTTGCCACTGGTGTAGGAAACTGCATTGCAGAGCAACCTGGGAGATTATCATAATCTTCAAAAATCTCAGCTCAAATCTATCCTCTTTTTGCTTTCTGTAAGAACATTAGATAAATAGCAATTTGTCTTATGGAAGCTTATGGCAACTAAGTTGCAAGTAGCTGCCTGTCAAAAGAAGCAAGAAGGGGAACAACCTAGAATCATATTTCAAATTCTTTTTGGGAAGCTATAAAATTGTAGCTTATTTTCCAAGAAAAGTCATAACATGAGCTCATCCACTAGCTCAGAACAAGGCTACACAATATGAATTTCCAAAATTGAAAAGCCTTAAAACAGGGTTATGTGGTCAATTTGTAAACAAGTTGGTTTGAGGGTCAGAAGGAAGTTTTTTCATGCAGGACCTGGATCTCCACTTCCTCAGGCTCTTCAGCTTTGCAAATTGAGGCTTTATTCATCCCACTGGAACCCCTTTTGTTTGTTTGTTTGCTTATCAAGTTTATATGCTGTTCATCTCAGGTGTGAAGTGATACAAAGCGGCTAAACTACTTGCTTTGGAGGCAGCATGCTGTCCTCTATTGTGTGTAGACTTCAATTGTGATAGTGATGGTCATCCAAGAGTGACTAGTAAAGTCTCCTATGTCATCATCACTTCCTCCCCTTTATCTTTTTTTTTAGAAGGCTGAATTAAAGGTAAAGGAGGGGTTGCTCCATGAAACAAGAAGAAAACTTAAGCCCCTCTTCTTATTAGCAAGGATGGAGTTAACCCTTTTCTGTTGATTCCAACATTGATTGGGATCAGTGGTATTAAAATTAAATATAACAAAGACTGAAGTAATGACAATAGTAGAACAATTAATGTTGGAATTGAAAATGAAGATAAAAGGAGAGCTTCTGCCTTTTAGGATCAACTATCAAAGGTAAAGGAACAAGCAGTCAAGAAATATATTGCAGACTGGCACTTAGCAGAGAAGCCAAAAAGGCCTTGGAAAAGGTATTCAAAGTGATGTGTCTATACCTACAGAGATTATAATTGTGTATGAAGGTTGGAAGGATCGGTTGAACTTTAAAGAAACCGGTTATGAAGAGTATTGATGCCTTTGAACTTTTGTATTGGAGAAGATTCCTGAGAATACTGTGACAATCAAGGAAACAAAATAACAGATCTTCAGACAAAATAACCCAGTCTATCTCCTTAGAACTGGTTGGGGGATTCTGAAAGTTGAAGCTCACATATCTTAAAGTTTCAAGTTTGAGAAACACTCTTCTAAAAGTTTTAATACTGTTCCATTATGTTTTGCCTCCATGCAGACTTGTCTCCTAAGTCGGTAACCGATTTTATAGGAAGTTGAAGAAAGTTGATGAAATTGATATTATTTAGGTTCTGTTGCAGATTCAGCTCTGAAAGGGTAATCTTAATTTACAGTTTTTTCCTGTTATTGCTGCATTTTTAATGGACAGTGATTGGATTATTAATATGACTTGGTATCACTCACTGTGTGTTAAAATGCACATGTTCTAATTGGCTATACTTCCAATGTTTGCAATCTCCCAGGATTTCAAGAAGTATAGTAGTTTTAAGTTTGGAGATAAGTTAAACAAATTATCATACATATAACATTAGAAGGACAAATCTACACCTGATTTGCAGCAATAGTTTATTGACACGTGCTGTTTGGGAACATTTGAAATACGATTTTCCTTCTTCCCCAAATATGGATGAACACTTTTGAGGAATAAGGCATTGTGTTTCATTCTGTTTGGAACATACTTTTCCTGTCCCTTTCTATTTCTTATTCTTGATTATTGTTGCTATTACTTTGAAATTACATTGTTCATTATACTACTATAGGTATTTTTACTCCTTTGTGTTAATTAGTTTAATACAACAAAATTATTTAAACATATTTCAGAGGTACTTGGCTCTGAGACATTTTCTACCTCATGAACCTGTAGAACAAGTCAAACATTTCCTTATGCATTATTCTTTTCCTTCTGAAGGAACAGGGTACTTCATTGTATAATAAAGTTGCTTGTCAGGATCTTGCAAGTAATGTAATGACAGATATGCCAAGCTAACCTTAAAGTTTATGGCTTCATGTTTGCTGCTAACACAGACTAGAGTTAGATGAACAACCATACTTTTGCCAGTTTTAAAATAGTTCATATTTTTCAGTTAACTAACAATTGTACTTAAATATCTTGAACTATATCAGGGTATGTTTTGCATTATAATTTTATTTACTATTTATCATTTAGATGCATATCCAAGAAGAATATATATTTGAATTCCTAATCTACACTCTTCTTGAATACACATCTAAATGATACAGGAAATTACCTGTAACTGAAGGTGTCTAGGACTGAAGTCCAGCTGCATGGTGATAAAAATATACCGTATATACTCGCATATAAGCCGATCTCGCATATAAGTCGACCCTTTAAAAACTGCCCCAAAATGAGGATTTTTGAAAAAACTCGCATATAAGCCGACCCCCAAATACCATGGTGAACGCTTTTTTTTTTTTCCCCAAATTTGGGGGTCGGCTTATACAAGAATAAATCTGGCTGCCCGACTTTGCGCGATGAGAGCCGAGACTCTCATCGCCTTCGCGGGCAGCGGCTTCGCGCAATGAGAGCCAAGACTCTCATCGCGCAAAGTCGGGCAGCCAGATTTATTTGTGTATAAGCCGACCCCCAAATTTGGGGGAAAAAAAAAAGCGTTCTAAAGTCGGCTTATATGCGAGTATATACGGTATATGGTTTATTCAGCAGGTTCTGACCAGTTCTGGAGAACTGGTAGCAGAAATTTTGAGTAGTTCGGAGAACTGGCAAATACCACCTCTGATTGGCCCACCCCCATCTCTTCTTTGCCTCCCGAGTCCCAGCTGATTGACTGGGTCTTCTTTTGTTGCTCTGCACAGGAGAATGGAGCTGGAAAACAGGTTAGTGAGATGGGGAGGGAATGGGATTGTGCAGTATCCTTCCCATGTCATGCCACCAAGCCACACCCACTAAGTCATGCCCACAGAATTGGTAGTAAATTTTTTTGAATCCCACCACTATACTAATATCAATTGTCTTACAGTTATTTTGAAGCAATCAAAATAGGGTTCAGTCATGTTCAATTATTTATGTAAAAAACCACCATCCTTCACTTCTGAGTAATGCTATAGCATTACTCAAAGTGGCTTACAATTTAAAATCACAACACAGTAATATACGCACAAACATGTGGAGACAGACAAGACCACCATCAGTGTTTAAAACTGTCATCCTTTTGGCAAGGCAAAATTGGTTTCGCAATATGTTTGAACAAAGCCAAGGGCCTCCATGAGGCAAGGTGTTCTCCACACAGAGACTCCACACACAGAGACTCCACACACAGGCACTTCTTACGATAAACAGAGATGACTATCAATTCTATGTTTCTTTTAATTTGGATCAGGAGCTGATTTCCTTGGATCAGTATTTGGCTTCTCTTAGCGTAGAATAAGGAAGCACAAACAAGTATAACACAAGTAACACAAAATGTTGATGGATGAACTATTAAGTCTTGAGGTCACAAATGTGTTTGTACTGGACAGGGTCATACTGCTCCTATCAAATCACATTAATAATCTGGGTGAATTCCCAAATCCAGCTAATTACTTGATATTCTGAAGGGCTGACAGCTAGGAATACTTCTAAACTGTGGTACTTTTGCACCACCAGATAATATTCTTCTAGTACATGCTGTGTATGAAACTGCAACAAATTTCCTACACTTTGGTGGATAGATGCTGTTAGGTACAGTCCACACTGTTTCATCCATATTAAAGGCCAAGGAGCATGCCTAAATATGCAGCACCATGTTTATTTATGTTCATCAACATTTAAATGTTGTTTGAAAGTATTGTTTTTTTCATTTACATTTTACTGATCAGTAAAGCTCCTACTGTTTTAGATAATTTCTACATCTGTCCCAAGCTGAGACTCAAGATCCTTGCAGCCAGCCAGCCAGCCTTGGTATCTTCTAGTGCTTAGGAATCCTAGTTATGTACCCAGAACTGATCAGAGCTGTTTTGGCCATTTTTCTTTCTATTAAAATTTTGTGAAGTTCGTAAACATCCAACAGGGTATGTAGATATGACATCACCCCTCCGTGCAGGGGTGGGATTCTACCAATTCTCACCTATTTGCTAAAACCAGTTGGTAACATTCTAAGCAGTTTGGAGAACCGGTTGTTAGAAGCAATTACTGACTTAATCCTGTAAGGAAGGCTGGGAGGAAACATTCTGGTGTTGCTCACAGAAACTGCCTCTCTGTTAACCCTTATTACATTCTTGGCAGTACTAGACTTCCTGTCTCAGGAACATCTCTGGAGTTTTTTTCCCTCCTTTGTTTGTGTGGACCATTCAAAGTTACAGTGGCACTGAAAAAAATGACTTATGACCGTTGCAGCATCCCCACAGTCATGAGAGGCCAGATGTGAGTGATATTGAGTTGGCCAAACCCAACCAATAACAGGACCACGAACCCATGTCCCCCCAGTCACATGACCATCAAGCCATGCCCACCACAGAACTGGTTGTTAAAAATTTGAATCCCACCCCTTCCTCCATGTCATTTCTATGTTTGTGTTGGCAGCAAGGCCCCCTCAAAATTCCACTGCTTTTCTCAATGTGATGAGAGGGTGAACAACAGCAAGAAGGGTTTAAAAAGAATAAACATTACAGTATAACACCAACATCCACTATTAGTGCAATCTAATGGGGATACATTAATCTACATTGCCCACCCCCTCAAGACTTTCCTGAAAAGCCATGCAGAGCCCAACAGGAAGGGAGCAAAGAGGTATATGGGGACAAGCTGTCTCACAGACAGAAGGCATTACTGAGAAGAGTTAACTATCAATGGAGAAGCCTTCTGGCCCAGCATTTACTGAAGAGACATATTCATCCTAAAGAAGTCATCAGGATCAACCTAGGAAAGTCATCAGGACCTAAGAATAAAATTAAGGGTGACAACCAAACATCTAGAATTGCACCTGGAAGCTAACTGGCAACCAATGCCACTCCTACAATAGTGGCGTTATGTGGGTGAATTTAGGAATGCCAACAAGAATTCATTTCCATGGGTTGAAATGCATGTAGAAACTGATCATGCTGGTCTCAGACCACTGGGTTGGAAAGAGGTTGCTAGGGTGAGAAATGAAGGGAAGTACTCATGGGTATGGGGCTATTCATTGCTTTGAATGGATACCCTTTGCCTGGAGAGTTCTTGCCTGGTAAATGTGTACAAATGCAGTTTTGCAAAATAAGCAGCAGCTGCCTTGCTATCATCTGAGGAGCAAGGGCATGCGCCTTGCTTCCCCAGGAGAACTGCATGTATGTCTGCAGTATCTTTAAGAGGAAAGTTTGATATTCATTACAGATTACAGATTAACAGACTTGGAAGGGATCTTGTAGGTTATCTAGTCCAATCACCTACACCATGATGGTGAACCTATGGCATGTATTCCAGAGGTAGCATGCAGGCATGTGAGGTGTTGCCCTAGCTCAGCTCTGCGCGCATGCACAGCATGCCTCCTGCCTGTCAGCTTGTCTTCAGGACTCTGCTGTGCATACGACAGGGGTTTGGGGTGCATGCAGGGCATGCATGTGCATGCACTGGGGGTATGCACGGGGATGCAAACACACGCTGGGGGGTGCATGCTCAGGACACATATGTGGGGACATGTGTGCATGTGTGGGGTGGGAGGCATGTACAGGGGATGCACATACATTGTATCAAGGGTAGGATTCTACCAGTTCTCACCTATTCGCTAGAACCAGTTGTTAACATTCTAAGCAGTTTGGAGAACCGGTTGTTAGAAGAAATTACTGACTTAATCCTGTAAGGAAGGCAGGAAGGAAACATTCTGGTGTTGCTTACAGAAACTGCCTATCCGTTAACCCTTATTACATTCTTGGCAGGACTAGACTTCCTGTCTCCGGAACTTCTCTGGAGTTATTTTTCCCTCCTTTGCTGGTACTTTGCTTTTGTGGAGTGACCATTCAAAGTTGCAATGGCACTGAAAAAAGTGACTTATGACCATTTTTCACACTTACAACGGTTGCAGAATCCCCACAGTCATGAGAGGCCAGATGTGAATGATATTGAGTTGGCCACACCCAGCCAATAACATGATCACCAAGCCACGTCCATCCAATCACATGACCACCAAGCCTTGCCCACCAACTAAGCCACAGAACTGGTTGTTAAAAAACATCAAAGAAAATTAGAATGCATTGGGGTTTATGGTTTCCTCTACTAAGCATCGATTCCTTGAAAATACATCCTTGGTTAAGCAAACGATGCTAGAGACATTGTGTATGGGGTTGTGTAAGAATAGGCTATTTCTACCTGAGATTAGTCATATTGTTGTTTTGAAGAAGAATAAATCTCTTATATTTGGATATACTCCTTTACAAATGAAGGAAAATATACGTGTCCCAGGATAATGTCGGATCCGATCTGGATCGGTACTGGGACTAAAGGTTTAGTCTTCTGAGGTGTCAGACTCAGGCTGCACCCTTTCCTCAGGACTTTGCCTCTAGCATAAGTCCGAAATCTCGGAAGACTAAAACTCTGATCCCAGTGACTGACCCAAATTGGATCCTATATACGTCTTTGCATAAAAGGCCTTTCTCCAGATTGTCACTTCACATGGAGAAAGAAGGCAAATAATGTGGTTGTCCATGGCAGGTGAGCTACTGGAACAATTTAGCTGTCCCCAAATCTTATCTGAAATCCTTTCCTGGCTCACACATGGGATTCACATGATCTTCTGCCGGTATTGACTGGAAGAACTTTTCTTTGAGCATTTTACATTCTACAGCTATGCCATAAATGCATGTTCTTTCTAATCTGTAGTGAATGTGTAGTAATTATCAAACCACAAAAATTAATGCCTAACTGTTCTGACAAACTGCCAGGACACAAAAATGTGCAGGAAACTCCCTCTGTCAGACATGGAAAGCTAAGCTGTTCAAGAATCTATTAATTAAAAAAAAAAGATCTTGCATCATAATTTGTTAGGCTGATTGGTTGTTAGTGATGAAATACTCATAATTCAAATCTACACCTTCTTTCACCGGCTAAAATTGCTAACCATATGATACAACAATTGTTGTGGGTATATAAGATTACATCTTTGCAAATTAGACTTCAACAACATTTTAAAAAGAAGTATATCAGGACTTCAGATCCTCCAATTTCAGAAGTTCCAGAAGTTTGGAATTCATTACAAAAAAATGTTCATAATTTAATGGGGAAAACCCACTGGTGGGGTGATAAGAAAATGGCAGAGATTATGAACTCTTTAGAGTTTCAGGTAGATATCAGCTGGATAACCTCAAGGTTTTCCCTGCAATAAATCCACTATGAAAAAGTGGCACTCATAACTTTGTCATCCCTCATTCTTGGCCTGGTACCCATTCATTCATTTTCAAGACAATGCAAGACTTCACCCTGATAAGTCAGATTTGATCCAGAATGTGAAGGAAGATTGGGAATGCTGATCTGAGTAGATCTCCCTTCCAGTTGTGTTGCATCTTCAGGATAGAAGTGTATAACATTTCATTAGCACAAGAGAGAAATAAGAACAAAGATTTGTGACTAAGTACATTAAAGAAACTGAGAACTGAGAAAATGAAGGAAGTTCAAAATAGAATTGAAATAGAATTTCAGTATTAGGCACAGAATTTAATGAGATGAAAAAACACATTGGCAACCTACTCGTTAACACTGTCAGAGATCCCATTATACCACTCAACCCACAACCAGCCTTTTCCAGGTAAGAGAACGAAACTACAGCACTGTGTATTAACTATTACAATGTCAGCAGCAGTAGGAAAACAACAGTGGATCTGTAGAATTATACCTAAATTTGATTTACTTGAAGATGCCAAGTAAAGTTTCTCAGAGTGAAATTTTGCGATTGTTCTTGCATTTGACATGTAATAATAATTCTATTCCTGGATATCTGAAGGGTATTTATTAGGACATCAAATTAGACATGCTGTACTGATAAGGAAACCATCATGGGATGGTTGAGTTTTCAAGCTGGTCTGGTTGCATTTGGCAGACATAGCTCACCACAATGTGTTTGGAAAAGGCGTAGTCCTGCAGTTAAGTGGGAAGCAATTTCCATGTGGAAAACATGGTTATTTAGACATGCTTCAAGGGTGTTAAGTGAAATTCCAAGATGTTCACTTTTTCAGACAATGATCCAAAGCAAAATGTAAGAATAACATCAATTGTATTTTAAGTACTGTTATTTTTGCAAACCCATGTAATTTTACATAGAAATAACGTAGTTATAACACAAGGATTTGATTTTTAAAGCACTGCTACTGAGAAATATAATGTGAATTTATTTTATGGCAAATGTCATTTTCCCACCCAATATTTCAGGACATATTTGAAATAACAATTAATTAATTAATTAATTTTTAATTAATGTATTTAAAATATTTATATACCTGCTCATCTTATAATCATTTCTGGGCAGCTTCCAATCTCAATTTTGAGAAAACTTGTCTCTGTGGTTTTATTGTCCTGGTGAATGAATGGAGTTAGGATTTTGGGGAAATAATTGCCCCCCCCCTTCCTTTTAAAAAAGAATGTTAAACATTAACAAAAAGTTTCAGATTATTTCATTGTGATTATATTTTAAAAATTAAAAATATCATAAAGGAAATCAAAGATGTCATTTGCAACCGATTGTAAGTATTGGTTGCCAACCTGTAATAGCAATAGCACTAGCACTAGCACTCAGACTTACATACCACTTCACAGTGCTTTACAGCCCTCTCTAAACAGTTTACAGAGTCAGCATATTGTCCCCAACAATCTGGGTCCTCATTTTACCAACCTCAGAAGGATGGAAGGCTGAGTCAATCTTCATCCTGGTGAGATTCAAACTGCCAAATTACAGGCAACCTTCAGTCAGCAGAAGTAGCCTGCAGTACTGCATTCTGACCACTGCGCTCTTACTGAAATATGGAATTAAGAATTTTCTACAGAGGATTTTACTTAAGCCTAAATAAAGAGGATGTAAATTTAAATTCCTAAGTAAAAGGTCAGAAGGTTCTTGGAATAGAAATTTTGGGGGCATTGCATGTCAATCCAAAGATGTTTGAGGGCTCCAAAAGAAACAAACATGT
Organism: Laticauda colubrina; assembly: GCA_015471245.1. NCBI lineage: Eukaryota > Metazoa > Chordata > Lepidosauria > Squamata > Elapidae > Laticauda > Laticauda colubrina. The sequence goes on from BLBF01000018.1 coordinate 21,891,820, forward strand.
TGGGTGTCAGCATTCCAAATGTTGCACCCAAAGAAAGCTGAACTCTGAGGCAGGTAGGTTCCTCAAGGAATGATTTATTGGATGTACATTTTGGCACAACTGGTGAAAACTGACTCTGAAAGTTCCTGTTGTTTTCACCAGATTAAAAAGTGAAAGTTTCCTCTTCCCCCAAGTCATCAGTCACATTGTTCAATAGAGGTGCTGGCTGGTTGCTTTGTTACTCCACTCCTCCTCTCCCCAGCCACCTGTTGGAATGACCTTGGTTCCCACAGGAAAACTTTTTATTTTGACTGCAAACCCCTAGCCGTGTCCCTTCTTCTTCCTTGTGGCAACCCTGAAGCCTCAAAGATGGCTTTAGCAAGGTTCACTTCAGCGTTGACATTGGGATGACCCTTATAAGAAACTTAAGGGCCTGTCACATAGGCCAACGGATGCAAAACGTATATAAAAAGGACACAGCGGACGAGAAAATGTTCCATCTATTGTTATCTGCTCTCAAAAGTGCCCTGAATTTGCATAAACAGAGCAGGACGGGGAGAGGACATAGCGAGGATGGAAAGTGGATGCTCCATGGAAGCCTAGCGGATGGAAGTGGATGGAAGCGGATGGCACATCCGCAGGCCTTCCGGGAGAGCACAGCGAAGCGGACGCACAACAGAAGGAATGGATGCAGAGCGGATGCAGAGTGGATGAAGCGGATGCAGAGCGGAAGCCTAGCGGATGCCTAGCGGATGCCTAGCGGATGCAAAGTGTTCATTGCGCATGTGGGGAGGATGCATTGCGTCAGCCCCGCGGATATAAAGGGAAGCAGCTCGCCAGCAGGTCACCATTCAGAGGAAAGACCTGCTGCCAGACACAGCTCCAGCCAGCCAACAACCATGGGGAAAAAGAGGAAGCCTCTGCCATCTGCTGCCAGCCCTGGCAAGAAGGACAGGGCCACCATCCCACCCCCTGGCCCTGACTCTGCTTCTGCTGGGTCTTCTGCTGCTCGGGCTGACTCTTCTGGTGCTGGAGCTTCTGCTCGTGCTGCTCCTGGTGCTGGGGCTTCTGCTGGTGCTTACTCTGCTGGCACTGCTCCTGGTGCTGGGGCTTCTGTTGGTGCTTACTCTGCTGGTGCTGCTCCTGGTGCTGGTGCTTCTGCTGATGCTTACTTTGCTGGCGCTGCTCCTGGTGCTGGTGCTTACTCAGCTGGTGCTGTTCCTGGTCCTGCTGGTGCTCCTGGTGCTGCTGGTGCTGCTGGTGCTGCTGGTGCTGCTGGTGCTTACTCTGCTGCTGATGATCCTGGTCCTGCTGGTGCTGCTGGTGCTTACTCTGCTGCTGCTGATCCTGGTCCTGCTGGTGCTGCTGGTGCTCCTGGTGCTCCTGGTGCTGCTGGTCCTGCTTTTGCTGCTACTGTTGTTGCTGCTGGTGCTGCTGGTGGTGTGGGGGAGCAGCCCCTACAACCTCAAAGCCCCTCTGATGAGGGCCCAGATGGCCCTGCCAGAGGGACGAAGAGGCATACACGAGAACGGGAGAGGAGGCAATACTCCATCGAAGAGGAACATGTGGATGAGGTGCTGGAATGGCTGAGGGAGAACGAGTATCTATGGCAGAAGGGCCACAGGCTCTATCGAGACACCAAAAGGAAGCAGGCTGCTTGGAGAGAGAAGGCGGAGAGCCTGGGCTACACTTAGGAGGTCCTCCTTGGCTGGTGGAAGCACATGCACACCTGGTACGGGAAGCTGCACCTCAAGAAATCTGGCCAGGCCACAGTCAAGCTGACGGACCGAGAGACCTACGTGATGGCCAAGTGCAGCTTCTTGGAGGGTGAGATCTGCCACCGAAGAGCAGCCCCTCTGACAACCCTCTCTCTCAGGCAGCCCACAGAGAGCCAGTCCTCTACTGGCCAAGAGTCAGCTCCTGTGTCCAGGCAGGTATCTGTGGAGCATCCCACGATGGAGACCCCCCCGACAGCTGCACTCCCCGTGGTGGAGCGCATGAAGGACCCTCTGATGCAGTGGGAGCAAGGAGAGGGTACTTCCACCAGAGAACAACCCACATCCACCCCCAGCTCTACCTGCACAGAAAGCAGGCAGAGAGCCAGACCGGAGGGGCAGAGCCACACTGTCCTGCTAGAGATCAGGGACACCATCAGAAGCAGCGTAGATCTTCCTCTCTCAGCTGGTACACACCGACATACCATCCTCAAACCACAAGCCCTTCCTCACCTACGTCAACCAGACCCTCATGGACATGTCCGAATCACAGTACCAGGTGATCAAGGACAGGATCACCGGTCTTCTTCACAACCCTCCAGACCCAGCTGAACCTGCTCCCACCCAGTCCAGGTCTACTCCTCCACCCCAGGTGATGTCACTGCCCTTCCAAGGCTTTCCACAGGCCCTCGCCTACCAAGGCTATGGCTACAAAGAAGCTCCAGCAGCACAGGCAGCCCTTCCCAGTCCAGGCACAGGTACATCGTATGCCACCGGTGCCATCGATGCCACCGATGCCACCAATGCCACCGACGCCACAGATGCCACCCATGCCACAGATGCCACCCACACCACAGATGCAACCCATGCCACAGATGCCACCCACGCCTCACCTCGCTCACCTGCAGACCAGACAGCCTCACTACACTCCTCCTTCCACCACCCCACAGCCAAGCCTGGCCTCAGAACATCTTTCATCAGTTTTGGGACTGATACCCATGTACCGGAGGAAGGGGCTCTCAACATCACAGGACTGAGCCAGCTCTCTGAGAGCTTCCTCCACACACCGTCCCCTGTTGTTCTCTCGGGGCCAGGCAACCCAATGGCACCTCAGACCAGCACTCCAGCAGCAGCCACCTCCACAGCACCTGGACCCTTCACCCCTGAGACGATGGGCACGCCTCAAAGTGACTGAGAAGAGTGCCAGAGACTGGGTTGCTACCTGTTGACTTTATCTTTGCTTAGGACACTTTACTTGGGTCATTTTGCTTTTACAAATTGTTATTAATCAATTATCTTTGCTTCTCACACTTGCTTCAGTTCTTTTAGTCAATAAAGTCTTGGTGGAAACTTTTAGAAATGGTTTAAGCCTTTGCATGCTTGTGGGATGGGTTAAGATAGCAGTGGGATGGGCAGGGATACTTTTGGGATGGGTAATAGCTGTGGGATGGTCAGGGATACCTTTGGTATGCGTAATAGCTGTGGGATGGGCTAGGATACCTTTGGGATGGGTAATAGCTGTGGGATGGGCTAGGATACCTGTGGGATGGGTAATAGCTGTGGGATGGGTTCGGATACCTGTGGGATGGGTAATAGCTGTGGGATGGCTTAGGATACCTGTGGGATGGGTAATAGCTGTGGGATAGATAAACCTCCAGTGCAAGCATAGTGGGACTGTATAGTCCACCCTCCCAGGTGCCGCACCTACGGCCCTTTATTATCAATAACAATGTAATCATTGATCCACATATTTCAACATAAACACAACTCTTTATTAAATGCCCTGTTCATTGTAGGGCCACTCAACATACATGGCACAATCTCATCCATGTGATGAGACAGGCTCAAGGAAGCATCCATAAATCATCTACCATCCTGTCTTGCCACTGCACTGCTCCAGCTGGGGAGTTGCACCCATGTTTCAGGAGGTTGCGCTGCTTCTTTCCTTCACATGAAGCTCTGTTGGGGCCTTGCACATCCACAGTGTCTATCAGGTTTCGCCCTTGCCTCCATTCCCCATGCTCCATGTCCCCATTGCCTTGTTGGAGGTCCACAAGCCTGTTCTGCAAGACTGGGTAGCGGGTGCACATGAGATTGCGCAGGATGCAGCAAGCTTCCACGATCCTCCTCACAGTCTGTAGGCGATGCTGCATGGTGGTGAGAAGTACCTGGAACCTGTTGGCCAGGATGCCAAAGGCGTTCTCCACCACCCGCCTTGCCCTGGACAGCCTGTAGTTGAAGATCTTCTCTTCACGGAGGTGTAGGGCTTCATGAGGTAGGTTCTGAGGGAGAAGGCGTCATCCCCCACGATGAAGTAGGGCACATCTTGTTTGTCGTTGGGCAGGGGGTCTGGATCTGGGAAGCCCATGATGAGGTTGCATTCCAGCCCCTCCTTGAGGTGACTGGCGTTGTATACCTGGGCATCTGAAGATGACCCATTGCCTGAAGCATCGATGTACATGAACTTGTAGTCAGCATCGATCATGGTGAAGAGGATGATGTTGAAGAAGCCCTTGGAGTTGAAATAAGTGGACCCCGACTTGGCTGGAGCTTTGCAGGCCACGTGCTTGCCATCTATGGCTCCAACGGTGTGGGGGAAGTTCCACTTCTGATACCACTGCTCTGCAACTTTCTTCCATCCTTCTTCAGTGAAGGGGCACTGGAGGAGCTCCTCCAGGTATTCTTCGATGATGGCCTGCACCACTTCTCTGACCATAATGCTGATGGTGTTGTGTGGCACCCTCCAGCTGTACTGCATGTTCCTGTAGGTGGTCCCTGAGGCCAGGTGGCGCAGAGTCAGTGCCACCTTGAGCCCAGGGTCCAGGCTGGGCTGGAAGTTGGTGTTCTGCTTGGTCAACCTGGGTCTCAGCCACTCCACAACTGCATCAAACATGGCTGGCGGCATCCTCATGAAGTTCTGGAATGCACAAGGGTCTGCGTTCCTCAGCTCCACCATCAGCTTGTTATACAGTCCATACTCTGCTCTTCTGGCGATCCATCTTCAGACCCATCTTCAGATCCATCTTCAGACTTCTTGGCCGCCTCCTTTTCTTCGCGTAGAACAGGTGAAAGAGCCTGTAGATGGCTTTGCACTGTTGTACAATGATGGCGTCAACCAAAAGGAGTGTGTGACAATCCATGGTGAAGATGACTGGATGCTGTGGAAGAGCAAGAGCCAGATGAAGGCTGAAAAGGTCTGCACAGCAGGGCTGCTGGACTGAAAGTGAGATCCAGGTGAGTTCCTCCCCCTTTTTATAGGCAATATAGGTTTTCCACTAGGTGTCCTTTTGCATCTTCTAGACATCCTGCAAACATCCTAAATATCCAAGATATGTCCCCTATGCGAACGTTTTTTCCATTTTAATGCTTTGTATGCGAGCTGCATCCGCTTTCATCCTTTCTCCATCCGTGCTACTAAACTGCGTGTCCGTTCCGCATCCGTTTCGTTTCCTCCCTGTGTCCATTTTCTGCTGGAGCGGATTTGAGTTGCGCGGATGCGCAGCGGATGCCTAGTGGATATAGCAGACGCATAACGGATGACGATGGACATCTAACGGATGTTCCCCGTATGTGTAGCAGATGCAGAACGGACGCGTTGGATACTTTATCCACTCAAAAAGTTTTGTGCAGCTCAAAACTTTTTGAGTGGATGAAATGTCAGTAGACGGATGCTGGACGGATAGAGAGGATGAAAAACGGACGCAGTGAGTACAGAATGGAAGCATCGCGTTAACCAACGGATGGCAAGTGTTTCTCTCTGTTTTACATCCTCTTTGCATCTGTTGGTGCTGTGTGACAGGGGCTTAAGCCCCTGTCACACTGAACCAACGGATGCAAAGAGGATGTAAAACGGACAAAAAACCTTGCCATCCGTTGGTTAACGCGATGTATCCGTTCTGTACTCACTGCCTCCATTTTGCTTCCTCTCTATCCATCCAGCATCCGTTTATGGACGTTTCATCCACTCCAAAAGTTTTGGGCTGCCTAAAACTTTTGCGCAGAAAATGTATCCAGTTCATCCGTTCTGCATCCGCTACGCATCCGCTACGCATCCGTTACACATCCGTTACGCATCCGCTATATCCACTAGGCATCCGCGACGCATCCGTGCAACGCGCATCCACCCGGACGCAGGGAGGAAGCGGAACGGACGCGGAACGGATGCAGAACGGATGCAGAACAGATGCCTAGCGGAAACAAAGCGTTTAAAATGGAAAAAAAGTTCGCAGAGGGGACCTTTCTCGGATATTAAGGATGACTAGAGGATGCCTAGAGGATGCCTAGAGGATGCCTAGCGGAAAACCTATACTGCCTATAAAAAGGGGGAGCAACTCGCCTGCATCGCACTTTCAGAACAGCAGCCCAGTGGTGCAAACCTCTGCAGCTTTCATGTGCCTCTTCCTCTTCCACAGCATCCAGTCATGTCCACCGTGGATTGTAACAAAGTCCTTTCGGCAGCCACCATCGTTCTGCAACAGTGCGAAGCCATCTGCAGGCTCTGTGAACACTACTGCGAGAAGAAAAGGAGCCACCCAAAAAGAGTCTGGGTCCGAAGATGGTTCACCAGTAGAGCGGAGGACGGACTGTACAACAAGCTGATGGTGGAGCTCAGGAGCGAAGACACTCGGGCGTTCCAGAACTTCATGAGGATGCTTCCAGCCATGTTTGACGAAGTTGTGCAGCGGCTGACACCCAGGTTGACCAAGGCAAACACCAACTTCCGGCCAAGCCTGGACCCTGGGCTCAAGGTGGCACTCACTCTGTGCCACCTGGCCTCCGGGACCTCCTACAGGAGCATGCAGAATGGCTGGAGGGTGCCATCCAACACCATCAGCATTGTGGTCAGAGAAGTGGTGCAGGCCATCATCGAAGAATACAAGGGGAGCTCCTCCAGTACCCCTCCACTGAAAAAGGATGGAAGAAAGTTGCAGAGCAGTGGTATCAGAAGTGGAACTTCCCCCACACCGTTGGAGCCATAGATGGGAAGCACGTGGCCTGCAAATCTCCAGCCAAGTCGGGGTCCACTTATTTCAACTACAAGGGCTTCTTCAGCATCATCCTCTTTGCCATGGTCGATGCTGACTACAAGTTCATGTACATCGATGCTTCAGGCAATGGCTCATCTTCGGATGCCCAGGTATACAACGCCAGTGACCTCAAGGAGGGGCTGGAACGCAACCTCATCGTGGGCTTCCCAGATCCAGAACCCCTGCCCAACGACAAACAAGATGTGCCCTACTTCATCATGGCAGATGACGCCTTCTCCCTCAGAACCTACCTCATGAAGCCCTACACTTCCAGACTCCTCACCCGTGAAGAGAGGATCTTAAACTACAGGCTGTCCAGGGCAAGGCGGGTGGTGGAGAACACCTTTGGCATCCTGGCCAACAGGTTCCAGGTACTTCTCACCACCATGCAGCATTGCCCAGAGACCGTGAGGAGGATCATGGAAGCTTGCTGCATCCTGCACAATCTCATGCGCACCCACTACCCAGTCTTGCAGAACAGGCTCGTGGACCTCCAACAAGCCAATGGGGTCATGGAGCCTAGGGAATGGAGGCAAGGGTGAAACCTGATCAACACTGAGGATGTGCTAGGCCCCAACAGAGCTTCATGTGAAGGGAAGAAGCAGCGCAACCTTCTGAAACATGGGTGCAACTCCCCAGCTGGAGCAGTGGAGTGGCAAGACAGGATGGTAGATGCTTAATGGATACTTCCTTCAGCCTGTCTCATCACACGGATGAGATTGGGCCATGTATGTTTGGTTGGCCTACAATGAACAGGGCGTTTAATAAAGAGTTGTGTTTATGTTGACATGTGTGGATAATTATTACATTATTATTGATAATAAAGGGCCGTAGTTGTGGCACCTGGGAGGTGCCACAGCTATTACCCATCCCAAAGGTATCCCTGCCCATCCCACTGCTATCTTAACCCATCCCACAAGCATGCAAAGGCTTAAACCATCTCTAAAAGTTTCCACCAAGACTTTATACAACAAAAGAAATGAAGCAAGTGTGTGAATCAAAAATAGACTTTCCTAACAACAAGCTATAAGCCAAAAAGTGTCTCTGGCACTCCTCTTGGTCGCTCAGTCTCAGGGGTGAAGGGTCCAGGTGCTGTGGAGGTGGCTGCTGCTGGAGTGCTTGTCATCAGCTCCTCCTCCAGAAGCAGAAGCAGGAGAAGCGCCAGCCCCAGAAGCACGAGCCCGTGCTGCAGAAGCCCCAGCAGAACCAGAGTGAGGGCCAGGGGGTGGGATGGTAGCCCTGTCCCTCTTGCCAGGGATGGCAGTAGTTGGCTGAGGCTTACTGTGCTTCCGCATGGTTGTGGGGTTGCTAGCTGGCAGGGAGGTTGGCAGGAACCAAGGCTGGCAGGCAGGCTGGCAGGCAGGCAGGCACCAAGGCTGGCAGGCATACATGAACCAAGGCTGGCAGGAAGGCTGGCAGGCAGACATGAACCAAGGCTGGCAGCAAGGCTGGCAAGCAGACATGAACCAAGGCTGGCAGGAAGGCAGGCAGCAAGGCTGGCAGGCAGACCGGCTGGCATCAAGGCTGTCAGGGAGGCTGTCAGGGAGGCTGGCAGGGAGGCTGTCAGCAAGGCTGTCACTAAGGCTGGTAGGCAGACATGCAGGCAGGGCAGGCAAGGCAGCCGATGTGTCTGGCAGCAGGTCTTTCCTCTGAATGGCGACCTGCTTCCGAGCTGCTTCCGTTATATCCACGGGGCTGACGCAATGCATCCTCCCCGCATGCGCAGTGAACGCCAGGCATCCGTTAGGCTTCCGCTGTGCATCTGCTAGGCTTCCGCTCTGCATCCGCTTTATCCGCTGTGCATCTGCTCTGCATCCGCTGTATCCGTTCTGCGTCCGCTTCGCCGAGGCCCCCTGGAAGCCCTACAGATGTGCCACCCACTCCCATCCGCTTCCATCCGCTGTGCTTCCGTTCCGCATCTGCTTTGCATCCGCCCTGCGTCCTCCCTGCGTCCGTGTTATCCGCTCCGGTTATGCAAATTTTTGCCCCTTTTGAGAGCGGATAACAACAGATGGAACATTTTTCTCGTCCGTTGTGTCCGTTTTGCATCCGTTGGCCAGTGTGACATGGGCTTTAACAAGAAGCTTTGAGCAGTCATTCCCTTCTTATCACAATTATTCATATTTATTTTTTATGGAAGCAGTTTATGACAGTCATTAAATATTTCACAGTGCAACTGATTTACTGTGATGGCTTGGCTTAAGGAAAAATATCTGTCCAATAGCTGGTCTTTGAAGAAGGTTAAGCTACATAATTGTGTCATTTAACAAAAGGGGACAATCATATTAAATATTTGACTTTGTGCTATAATTTTTCATAGGCTGCTCCCAGTAAACAGGAGAGATTTTAGCAGGCATTCAAAATAACAGGGATAAGCAAAGATAAACAGACATCAAAGTGCTATGTAAAAGCTTTATAAAAATGATTGGCAGAGACGCCACTGTGTAGCTTTGCTATTGACAGATAACAGATAATTAGAGTTGGAAGGGACCTTGTAGAGCATCTAGTCGAATCCCCTACCCAAGCAGGAGACCCTACACCATTTCTGACAAATGGCAGTCCAATCTCTTCTTGAAAGTCTCAAGTGATGGTGCTCCCACAACTTCACTATTAATAGTAAAGCCAAGCTTGATATAGTGGGACAGCCATGTGGACTAAGTCAGACTTTGATATCAGGACTGGGAGTGTTCTGCTTATTATTTTCTCGATGGTATAAAGCAGACAGTGTAACTCCACAAAACATCCATAACAAAGTATTTTTATTGGTTCATCAGGTATCATCATAGCTCACATTTGTGATGAAGTTCTTAATGTCCAATCCTTTGTATATCTGTCTTATAGTGTAGAAAGATAAAAAGGTCTCAACCCCATGATGATTGAAGCAGCTGCATGGTGTTGTGATTTCTATCAAGAGTGAGGGAGCCTCCCCCAACCCAACAAGGGTCAATGTAGTGACCAATCAGGATTACAGTTGTGGTCACGTGACATGGACTACATTTCCCAGGATACCTTTAACTACATTTACAATGATGCATTCCCTTAAGGGTACAGCTCACAATTCCTAAGTAACTATTCCAAATCCCATTAACTCTAAACTGTCTGGACAGTACAGGGAGAGTGTTTTTGATGGAGTTTCTAAAATTCAGTAAAATAGGAGTCATCTACTGAGGGAATAATGTTCCAAGGAAAGGGGGCAGCATTTGAAAAAGACTCTACCATGACATCATCTAACACCAATCAATGATGGCAATCCCTGAGTTAAAGGACTTGAGCAGAGCTCCTTGTCTGTATGATCTTATCACAGGTTGAAATGGTCATAAGAACGTGATTGTTTTGATAGTAGTGGTGTCACATGGTCAAATCGTTACTACTTAAGGTACTGCATTCTGAACTAGCTGTAGATTCTATGTGGTCTTTAACCCCACGTAGAGCCCACTTCAATAGTTCAAAGAAAAAAAACCCACTAAGGGATGAATGAATAAAGAAGGGTGTCCCATCCAAGAAAGGTCATAGCTGTCACATTAAATGGAATTGTGCAAAGGGTATTTTCGCCAAAGCTGCCAAGTTCCTCAAGCAGGAGCTGAGAGACATGACATACACAACCCTCCCTCAAGTATCTCTCCCTCTAGTTTGGCATTGTATGTATATCCTCATCCTAGACTAAAGGAGGAATATCCCTAAAATTCCATGGCTTGTTCACCAAATGCCACCTTTCTTCTTAGGATTTAGCTTTAGTTGGTTTTTCACATCCAGACTCTAATAGACTACAGGTACTCATCATCTGTTTGACCCTAGGTTTAGATATAATGTTTAACTTTTATTATTGTCTTCCCAGAATGAAGTGTGTTGAATCTTTGAAATGCTCTTTGGCTTAAACTCTTTCCTTCATCTAGTACAGGGATGTCAAACTCATGTCATCATGGAAGTATCAAATGACGTCTCGGGACTTCCCCCCCCTTCACTAAACCTGGCATGGCTGTGGCCAGCACATGACACATTCAGCCCATGGGATGGGAATTTGACAGCCTGATCTAGTAGAATTACACTTCAGGAAGAAGGGCAACTGTTGTAATATGGTGTACTCCACCCACTTCCAATCCTAACAGGAGGTCTATGAAGATATGATGGTCAATAATATTCAAAACTTCAGACAGGTCAAGCAATATTTTAAAATTAGTAGTCATCTTATTCTGGTTTTTCCAACAGTCCTCCTGAAGTGTGATCATTTTAAATGATTTATTTAGCATACAGAGGGACAGAAAATGAATTCACCTGCCACATAACATTGAAAAAGAACAAATCTTAAATCACTTCAAGCAAATGGTCAAAGTGGAAAGATCTAAAAGGCTTCCATCATTTGCAGTAGGGTACACATTACCATAATAATGGTTGCCGGTATGCATTTTTCCCAGAAGGAAAAATGTACAAAAAGCTGTTTGTAGGGAAAAAATGTTGCATGAAACAGAAACACTGATACTTAAGGCTAGGTCCCACTGGCCGATGGACGCAAAACCTATGCATAAAGGACACAGCGGACAAGCAAAATTTCAGGGGTGGCTCCATCCGTTGTCATCTGCTTCAAAAAGTGGTGAAAATTTGCATAAACAGAACAGAAAAGAACTGAAAAGAACGGACGTGGGTAGTATGTAGCGGGGATGTTAAATGGATGTTCATAGAAAGCCTAGCGGATGGAAGCAGATGACACATCCAAAGGGATTCTGGGGGAGAATTTCAAAGCGGACACATAGCAGATGAAGCAGATGCATCACGTACGCCTAAAGGAAAGAAAGGGGATGCTGCGCAGATGTATATCGGATGCAAACGCATCCTTTCCATTTCCGTGCTACTAACGATGTATAGACATTCCATGTACCCTTTCTTTCCTCCCTCTTCCCGTTTTCAGCTGCAGCAGATGTGAGTTGCGAGGATGTCCAGAGGATGCAGAGAGGATACAGCGGACGTTTAACGGATGATAAACAGACATAGAACGTTTGTTGCTCGTATGTCATGGATTTACATCGTACACGGTGGAAAGTTTATCCGTTCACAAAGTTTTGTGCAGCTCAAAACTTCTTGCGCGGGTGAAATTGCAGTGGATGGATGCTCGATGGATAGAGCGTATGAAACACATATACAATGAGTACACAACGGATGCATAGCATTTTCCAATGGATGGCAAGCTTTTTTTAACATTTTACATCCTCTTTGCATCCGTAAGTGCAGTGGGACAGGGCCTTTAAAAAGAGAGCTCCCATTATTGAAATTTTATTTTTAAAGTTAGGATGAGGAAAATAATTTAAAACTTTCTGGGCAATTTATATCAAAGCTTTACAAAATTTAAGGAAAGATTCATAGGATGCCTCCAGTTTCTACAATTGTAGAAAATTGTACCCTTCAGTGTGTTATAGGTGAAATTCTGATGGGCTTTATTTCAATAGGGATCCCATACAGTACAGGCACTTTTCTCAGATGTTAGCTCATAGTTCTTTGTTTGTTTTTATTGTATTTATTTCCTCTAAAATAATCTGTTTTATGCTGATTTCTAATTCTAAAGTAAATGTGTAAAGGTCATTACTACTGCATCGGGGGAAAACATTTAACACTGCATTATTCTCAGTCAATGAACAATTATTCTTAATCCATTGTAATTCACATCCTGTACTCAATGTCCAGGTGGCCTTCTGAGCCTCATGTATACTTCTGTTGTTTGCACCTGTTGTTGGAGCATACTAAAATGAATTTGGCCAAAGGGTAGACAGCAGCACAGAATCCCACTGGCAGGAATCCAATATGTTGGTCTGAGGGAAGATTCCAAATTAAGAGGAATGTTTTAAAGGCAAGAATATGTGTTGACAACTCTGCTTGATCTTCATGTCAGGAGTAGAATTATCACATATTTCTACAATATTTCTGCAAGCAGATTGCTCATTGAATGTTGTAATGAATAAAAGATTTAGGATTCAAGGCACATTGTTAAGTGCATCACTCCAGCAAAGCACCTGTTAACACATAATGCCCTTTCTTACCAAAAAACAAACAATTTATTGATTCATTTGATTCCACATTCTGTATTTTTATGTTACGTTCTTAAAGGAACTACTTAAGGGTTAACTTAAGGAACTACTTAAGGGTTAACATTTATAATACTTCTGTATAAATAGGCCATATTTTATAGAGACCAATATTCATGTTGAGGCAGCTCTTGGTCTGAAGTGTTAACAAATCAGTTCTTATTAAAGTTAAAGGGCCATAAGTGACTGAAGACATGTGCATATATCCTAGCCAACCTAGGATGAGTTTTATTGCAAAACTTATAATGTTTTTAATAAGTGGGCATTTTGACAAAATCTCTATTTTGTTAGCACCTAACAGAATAGAGAATGTAAACATTGTCAGCCATCTTATTCCATGATTTCCCAGACATACAAATGAGACTTGTGGATAATAAATGGAGTCTGAAAATCAGATAGGAAGAGAAAGGGATTTCATAGAGAGAATTTCACAGACAGCTTGGGAAGTTGAAATTGGGAAGAGGGGACAAAAGGAAAATGTCTACCAAGCAAGGTCGAAATTAATCCCACTATGAGATTCTGAAAGGATGTAGATTCCAAAATTACTCAAGAAAAACAAAAACAAATTGGCATAGGCTTAGATGGAGGATGATGCAACACTGACTCTCTATTATATACACAGCAATGTGAAATCACTGCTGCCACTTTTTTTAGTTGGTGTTGGCCTTTATACCCATCAAGTCTTTCACAAGAACTTAGGATGTCATAAGGCATTGGTGTAGAATATGTGCAGATGTGGCTTTTGTAATTGACAGTTAGAAATATTGTCACTGTGCAGATTTTCTAATGCTGCCCACAATATTTTGATATAGCACACAGTGTGCTGATAACCACAATGGAACCACTATGAGTGGTTTATGTCATAATTTTCAAATGTCAATTTTCAGATCTTGGTACTTTATGTTCTTCTATTATTTGTCTTCTATTCTACCATCTCCTGGTATTGCCATGTCAATAATCCACACTTACTTTTTTTCAGTCATGTTTATATATAGTATCTTATGAGCCAAGAATTTATCAGTTTGTGTCCAAAACCCCCACAATATTTTAATCTACTAATTTCAACTACTTTTCCAACTGTATGTTTGTACCAATTTTTCATTACTGGTACATGATAATTTTTACAGATCTTCCAATAAGCTATGTTGGTGACTGCAGAATCTCATCTGCCATCATCAGGCTTCTGTATTGAGTTCGTATGTGGGTCAGGCATATATATGTGTGTGTTGTGTGTGTGTGTGTGTGTGTGTGTGTGTGTTTTCTGAGGTTTTTGCGGGTATTTGTATGTGGATCTTTGGTTATTCGGGTTTTTTCCCGCGTAAAATTGGAAGTATCTAGGCAACGTTTCGAGGAAGTCTCATTCATCATCTTCAGGCTTGTTTCTTCAGCTCTGTGCTTCTCAGTGTAATGTGAGCTTGCAGCTGCTTCTTCATTTTAACTGCTAGTGGGGGTGTGACTTGATTGGGTGGGGGCTTGGCTGTGTTCTGATTGGGTGGGGGTGTGTTCTCATTGGTTGGGGATTTGGCTGTGTTCTGATTGGCTGGGGGTGTGTTCTGTTTTGGTGGGGGCTTGGTTGTGCTCAGGTTAGTCTTAGTTGCTGCGGGATTTGAGCTGGTGAGCTGTGATCCTGTTGTTTGGATTCATGTTCATGGTCGTGACACATCTTCATGATGGGTGTCAGTTCGCTTCTTGTATGGGTCAGAGGGATTTGAAGTGGGTAGTGGTGCAGCTGCGGTACGGCTTTTGGTCCATGGTCATGTCTCATCTTCTTCATCTTCATCTTCTTCTCATCTATTATTGTTGTTGTTGTTGTTGTTGTTGTTGTTGTTATTATTATTATTATTATTATTATTATTATTATTATTATTATTGAATTACCGATATCAAAAGGAGGAGAAAATCCAAATAATAAAAAACAAGATCCACATTTTTTGAATAATGATAAGTTGCCATCTAAGTTTTAACCAAAGCTTTTTGTAAGTCTTTGATTTTTGAAGTGGCTACATTTTAGGATAGACACACTATTATTTTATCAGGGTATTACTATTATTGGCAGGTATATAGATAACTGAAATAGTAGAACATTCAGTCCATAAAGATACTAATTATTTTTCACATTCCTCAGAAGGCAGGCACTGGAAAGATGAAAATTGGGAAGAACTGTAGAACTGTTTGTATATAGCAGCTGATCTTTGCTTGCTTAATTAATCAGAAAATGGAATTTGAGGGGAAAAAATGATGTCTTGTTATGGTAAGAATAAAGGTAAACACTGATATGGGTCAAATGGTGATCCTTGTATGCTGTACTATATCTAATAAATGTTGAAAATAGCAATAGCACTTCGACGTATGATATTGCTTCATGTACTATTTACAGCACTCTCTGAGTGGTTTACAGAATCAGAATATTTCCCCCCCAAAATGTGGGTCCTCATTTTTACCGACCTCGGAAGGATGGAAGGCTGAGTCAACCTTAAGTTGGTCAGGATCGAACTCCTGGGCAGTTGCCAGAGTTAGCTTGCATACTGCATTCTAACTACTGCACCACCATGTTCATAATATATAGGACATGCACATAAAATCCACATCCCTTTTTGTCTCCTGAATGAGTGGGTAGAAAGGGGCTGATGCCTGCATTGGCAAAAACTGACATGAACTACATATAATTTGTCTGACAAAGGAGGAATAGCAAAAAAATGATATTTGTATCACCTTTCCTTGGTAGGTTGACAGTCTCACTTGAAAAGGGTGGATAGTGATATGGACAACAGAGAAGAGAAAATGCTAAATGTTTGATAGTGGAATCTTTCATAAACAGAAACTTTATTCCTCGAAGGCATCTGTTCAAGGTTTGAACCAGAGGTGGTATTCAGCAGGTTCTGACCAGTTCTGGAGACCCAGTAGTGGAAATTTTGAGTAGTTCAGAAAACCAGCAAATACCACCTCTGACTGGCCCTGCCCCTAACTATTCTCTGTCTCCTGAGTCCCAGCTGATCGCCTGGGTCTTCTTTTGTTGCCCTGCACAGGAGAATGGAGCTGGAAAGCAGGTTAGTGGGGTGGGGGTAGGGGAATGGGATTTTGCAGTAACCTTCCTCAAGGAGTGGGGTGGGAATGGAAAGTTTGCAATATCCTTCCCCTGCCATGCCCCAAAACCACACCCACCAAGCCATGCCACACCCACCAAGCCACGGCCACATAACCAGTAGTGACAAAATTTGAATCCCACCACTGATTTGAACTATTCTTTTTTTTACTCAGGTGTGAACAGATTCTTAGTAGGTTTTTGGATTTGTTGAGGGAGATATCTGTCTCTGGCAATCCTTTCTCTCCAAATGGTGTTGCTCCAGTTGTGGAAATTCTTCAAAGGGACCATATAGTACAGACATCTTTGGTGTAATTTTATTGCCTTTTAGTGCCTAAACTTTTTTTTTCTGGGTCTTTTAATCTCCAACTCTATATTTCAAGGCTTGCTTGTTCTGTAAATGTTTTTAGTCAACGTTCATTTTTATACTATTTAATTCTTGCTGAGCTAGCTATCTTGATTGTCTCTAAAATATACTAGATAAATCATAAGTAAACAGATCGACAGGTAATTGCCATTCATTACGACATGTGATCCATGATGAGATACATTTAAACCTATTTGAACCTTCTGATTTTCTGCCTACAATTTGAATATTCTTAGTGGTAACAGAAGAACCAAATCCGGATGATAGTACTGATGACTAAGTTGTTTCCAGCTCCAGAAGAGAAGTGATGTGGGACAGTTTTGGCAATTTGCTTGAGGGTAGCTTATCCTGTGATCAGAGGTTTGTCTCCTCCAACCTCATTTCCAAATTAGGCTTGATTATGTTTGTGCTGGAGCACGTTCATCGTTAAGTGGTTTGGTGATGCCAAACAATGTGTGGATATATTCCTACCAAAAGTTGTATCTGTAAAATTATGTTGTCAGAGGCAGATAATTAAAGTTTTCGTCATGTAATGTATTGTAGGCAGTAAGTGATTATACCTTTCACATGTGATAATAATGGCCAAACTCAAGTGACTAACACAGAAAAAGCTTTGTCTTCCAGGACCTGGGATAGGGAGAAGGTGTTTGATGATGTTAAAGATATTGTCTTAGGGATGTAAGCTGTTTCAACTAAAGACACCTTCTGCAATTGATTGATGGCAATTTTGTCAATGCCAATGCTGTTCAAGTGGTGCTCCAGTTGTCTTGGGATTGCATTCAAGGTATCAATTATTAATTAATATTATTATTGAGAAAGTGGAAGTGAAAGATCTGGAGGTATAATGGGAAGTCCATTTCTCCCCACAGTGAACTACTCAGATTGGCTGATTTTTCTGCAGCTGCATCTGACCATCAGGACCATCTTTCTTCATTGGATGGGAGGTTCAGAGATCATTGTGCCATAATATAATAATTATGTAGTAATACATTATGCAGTAATATAAGTTCTCCCTATAGGATGGTGAGAAACAGTGTCTGTTTCTCTTGCATGCCTACATACATACATAACTTTGCAAGCATTGGTGGTAGGATTATAGCAAAATCCTTCCTGATAAAATTATATTATCTGGCTTGGTTTTTTTATGGCTCCCCCCCCCCCCATCTGTGATTATATGTAACAGAGAACAAATCAAAACTTTAAAATAACTCCTGCCAGCCTCACTTCATCTATTTCAGGAGTTGGTTCATTTCAACATATATTGAACTACAGCCACATCTTTCAAAATTAAACTTCTGTCGTACCTAGAGTGGTTTCTTCCCTCCATGTCCTCTTATGCTGCTTAAAAATAAACTGCAGTATTGTTGTTTTTCTTTTACTTCCTTTGCTTGTTAGGTTTGGGGGTGTTAGTCTTTAGTGGTTAGATTGCTGACAATATTGCAGTGACATCATGGGCCCTTGACCTATTAATGCTATATCTGGAGAGTCTGGAGTAACCATTAGAAAGCACACAACCCTGGGTTTTCTCCTTTGGCTTGAGTGGGCTACATCCCAGTAGGTGTGACTGAGTCTGGTTCTAAATTGAGATCAATTGAAGTCAACAGACTTGGTGTGTACAACCTGCATAAATTTAACATAACAGAGATAAATCAGCTGACAACTTCCTGGCTTTGCAGATAGCTTGTCTTGGAAACCATACAGGAAGAAACACAGAATGGGAACACATGGTAGGGACTCATTAATAAAACATTAATGCATCACTGCATTTTAAGTACATATGCATATATAAAATTAGATGCCCAAGATGTCATTGTAGGTTGTACGGGTAATTTGATACTGCAGAACAAATATCTTTGATTTGGTTTAGTTTTGTTTGCTGGATGATCTGTGTCTATATTGACTAGAGAGGGACCATAACACAATTTAAAAAAAATTAAAAATTTCTTCCTGACTAAATGAAGTAATGCTGAAGTAAAATTGAATAAATAAGAGCCTTATAGCCAATGTTAACAACATTACAATCTCTTTAAAACTCAGGCTTATTTATTGTGGGTGTGCTCTTAGACCTGGTACTGTTCTTGAATTGTCCATGGGGTGGGGCCGAAGAAAGTTTTCTTTCATCTTGGGCTGGTTTACCAGCTACACCCTTTCCTGGGGAAGAATGAAAAAGCTGGTAGCCATGGTAATTCATGCCTTAATGACATCTAGATGAAGTTATTTTAATATACACCACATAAGGTTGCTTTGAAGAATTTCAAAACTGCAACTAAATCTGGATGGGGCCTCCACCCACTATTTCTAATCCAATATTGTGGCCCTTAACTGGTTTCCAGCTGATTTCTAGCTCCAAAAATATACCTTTAATCTTTAAAGCCCAATATGGTCTGGATCCAACATACATCGAGAGCCACATTTTCCAATTTCCCAAACAGTCACTCCATCAAGGTTCTGCTTGAAGATTGAAGATCAGCAGGTCCTGCCAACTGCACATTTAATATACAAATATGATAGTTAATCCTGATCAAACAGTGCAGAATGATATTTATTCTAAAATGAATTCTAGAAATACCCAGTAATATTCTGAGATTCTGAACTTACTATGCTATGTGTCTGAAGGCTTCATGTATTCCTATTCACAAATTGCCAATCCTTTGGGGAAATTCTGTGTTGATACTGTGTTTCCTCAAAAATAAGACAGTCTTATTTTCTTTTGGGCTCAGAAATAAGCACCAGGGCTTATTTTCAGAGGATGTCTTATTTTTTTTTGAGAGCTGCCACTGCAAAGGGTGGAGGGGTGGAGCTGCCCCACTTGCTCTGCATCGGTTCATGTCAGGGCTCCCACATCCTTCCCTCATGACCATGGCACTGATGCCTCACTCTGCCTCCTGCTCTTTTGCAGCCTCAAGAAAGCAGAAGTGGCCAGCAGCCATGTAGGTTCCTGCTGCATGTGGCTGCTGTTGGGGCATGGATGGCCTGGTGGCAGGGGCTCTGAGGTGCATGGGGTAGCTCCACCCTCCCCTCTAGCCTCACCTCCCATCATTTCAATGGCTGTCAGGCGGAGCTCCATTCAAAATCCAGGAAAGAAATACTTAGACTCTTTAATTTAGAGAAAAGATATCTTTTACTGAAAGTGAAGTGGTAGCAACAAAAGAATTCTGAATCTGAGAAATTAGGCGCGCAATTCACTTATACAAAGTGATGGAAGTGTTCCCACCCCCAATAGTTCAGATGAAACTTCCAATTAGAAGTTGTGAATATGATCATGTGGGCATCTTCAGGTGATGATGAGGCCTCTGTCTGTTGACCTTGGCATATTTTGATAACGGGTTGCAGTTGCGCAGAGGAAAGAAAACTAAGCGAGAAATAGAAACCTAACTCTATTGTATGCTCCCCCCCATTTACACAACAGAAGAATGTAACACCTCCAGCTCACTTCCCAGACTTATCCCTACCTCCCCTTCCCCCCGTTACTTATGGCGGCCGAAAGATGCAAAGCGATAGTAGAAGATCTTGAAGGCTGACATTCGGCCCTCCTAGAAAAAGGAAAACCATCAGTCCTAAAAGAGAGAGAGGAGAAAATATAAAGACAATTATTAATCATTAAACAATCACAAAAGAATACAATCCTAAGGCTTTTCAGGATACTTGGAATGAAATGCCTTGACCAACTTAGGGGCTTTAATGTCAGTTTCATTAACCCATTTGGCTTGTGAAGAAGGGAAATGTTTCCAGGCTACAAGATACTGGAGTCGACCCCTCTATTTGCGGGAGTCCAGAATTTTTTTAACTTCAAAATGTTGTTCGCCTTCAATCAGTATTGGTATGGGAGGGTCAGCCTGGATGGGTCTTAAGTCAGAAGTACGTTCAGGTTTTAGCAAACTAACATGGAAAACCGGATGAATTTGTCGAAGAGTTTTGGGTAAGTTCAGCTGGACTGTTACAGGATTTATAATCCATTGAATCGTGAAAGGACCAACATACTTAGGACCAAGCTTCTTTGACTTTTGAGTGGTCTGCAGGTATCTGGTGGACAGGAAAACTTTGTCACCCACTTTATATTCTTTCTGTGGAGATCTTTTCTTGTCTGCAAACTTCTTATGAGCTTGATGGGCCTCATCTAATGCTTTGTGTGTCACTGGCCAGTTAAGTTGGAGTTGAGTTATCCATTCATCCAACGAATGGATGTTAGGTTTTTCACGAGGGAGTTCAGGTATGGGTATGAAATCTTGTCCCGAAGCCACTTTAAATGGAGTAAATCCAGTACTACTGTGTACGGAGTTGTTATATGCCACTTCGGCAAATGGTGGTAAGTCGGACCAGTTATCTTGTTGATAATTTATGTAACATCTAAGATACTGTTCTAACACTGTGTTAGTCCTCTCACAGGCCCCATTGGTTTGAGGGTGGTGGGCAGAGCTTAAACCCTGGGCGGAGCCTATCAACTTCAGGAACTCTTTCCAAAAATTTGAGGTAAACTGGACCCCTCTGTCAGAGATTATGCATTCCGGAACGCCATGTAACCTATAGATATGTGAAATAAACAGTTTAGCCAGCGTCTTAGCAGATGGAATCTTGGAACAAGGTATGCAATGTACTTGTTTGGAAAACAAATCAGTTACTACCCAGATGACCGTGTTTCCACCGCTTTCGGGTAATTCTACTATAAAGTCCATAGAGATTTCCTTCCAGGGGGCCATTGGTCTAGCTACATTTTGTAACAATCCTACTGGCTTACCAGGAGGTCTCTTTGCTGAAGCATAAATCGGACAGCTAGCTACATAAGCTTCAATGTCCTTCTTTAAAGTAGGCCACCAGAATTGCCGCTTAACCAGATGTAAGGTCTTCACAAATCCAAAGTGGCCAGCTGCTTTAGAATCATGAGCCTGTTGTAGTATTTGGCCCCTCAGCACCTGTGGCACATACAACTTGGTCCCCACCCAAGCCAAACCATCTCTAACTGTATAGTCACTTGAATGAGCCAGGAACCATTTGTCCAGTTTTAAAGCTTCTTTTAATTGTTCTGTTAGGTCATTTGATAAATCCACTTCTTGTTTCTTCTTTTGGGCTCTGGTGATCACTGGGGCGGCTAGATGTTTGGTTGAGACAATTGGGCTTATCACCTCCTGGCGCATACTATTATATTGGGGTAGTCTAGAGAGAGCATCCACCATGAAGTTGTTTCCTGCTGGAATGTACTTCAGTGAGAAATTGAACCGCTTGAAGTACTGGGCCCAGCGAACTTGTTTAGGGGAACTTGTTTAGCTTCCGGGGCGTTTTTAAGGCTTCCAAATTCTTATGATCAGTCCATACCTCAAATGGGCGTTTTGCTCCTTCCAGGAAATGTCTCCAGGTCAGTAAGGCCCAACGAACTGCAAAAGCTTCTTTCTCCCAGACGGCCCACCTTCTCTGTTTCAGACAGCTTATGGGAGGTATACGCACAAGGCTGTAAGGTCCCTTTCTCGTTGATTTGAAGTAACATCGCTCCAATAGCCACATCACTTGCATCAGCTTGAATCACGAAAGGAGTTTCCATATCTGGGTGCTTCAGCACTGGTTCTGCAGCAAACAGTCATTTTAGCTTTTCAAAAGCTGCTTGGCACTCCATGGACCACTCCAGCGGCTTGCCTGGCCTTGGCTTCACCTCCCCTTTTGTTTTTAAGAGATTGGTGATGGGCATTGCTATCTTAGCAAACGTCGGGATGAATTGCCGGTAAAAATTTGCAAATCCCAAGAAGCTTTGAAGTTGTTTTCTGGTGTGTGGTGGAGCCCATTCCAAAATGGCACACACCTTCTCTGGATCCATTTCTATGCCGTCAGATGAAATGCGATATCCCAAATAGTCAATTTTTTCTTGGTGGAATTCACACTTTGACAATTTAGCATACAACTTAGCGGCACACAGTTTCTGTAGAACCGACCGCACTAGTTTCACATGTTCATCCAGAGTTTTCGTGTAGATAAGGATATCATCAAGATAAACCAGAAACCCCCTGTATAAATGTTCATGTAACACTTGATTGATCATCTGCATGAATACAGCTGGGGCACCTTGTAAACCAAAAGGAAGAACGTTGAATTGGAAGCAGCCCATCGGGCAGTTAAAAGCGGTCTTCCACTCATCCCCTTCCTTAATTCGAATTCGGTAGTATGCTTCTCTCAAATCCAACTTCATGAAAATCTTCCCCTTCGCTAGATGGGCCAACATGTCCTTCATCAAAGGAAGGGGGTACACGTTTTCCACAGAAATAGCGTTCAAATTTCTATAATCCACCACCAAGTGTTTGGAACCATCTTTCTTTTCATGGAACAACACTGGGGCTGCTACCTGGGGCCTAGCAGGTTGAGTGAAACCACGTTCCAGATTTTTATCTATAAACAATCTTAGCTCTTCCAATTCCCGTGGGGTCATTGAGTACAACTTCGGTTTTGGGAGCTTCACCCCAGGTAAAATCTCAATAGCACAGTCTGTTGGCTGGTGAGGCAGAAGCTCATCTGAGGCCTTCTCACTGAACACTTCTTTTAAATCCCAATACTCTTTGGGAATTTTCTCCTCCCCTTTCACGGGCTCAGTACCTGTGGATGCTATTTCAATTGGGTCCTGAGGCTTTGGCTGGGATCTGCCCTCTTTTCCCAGTCGCTGCTTGGTGCGTATGCGCAACAACCCCTTTCTCCAGTTAACCTGGGGGTTCCATTTCCGGAGCCAGGGCAATCCCAGTATTAATGGTTGCTCCATCCCAGGGACCACAATAAAACATAGAGACTCATCATGCTCTCCCATGATCATTTCTATAGGTTCCGTGACAAAATGGGCAGGGTGACCTCCAGCTTACTGAACCATCTAGTTGGCAGAAGGAAATGGGCATCTTCAAAGGTTTTAGTTTTAGGCCCATTTTCTTCACTACTTCCGTGTTGGTTATACATCTTGTGCACCCAGAATCTAACAGGGCTAGCATTTCCCCTTCGACCCCTGAATTGGGTACCCTCAACTTCACCGGAATGGTCATAGGGCCCACGCTTGGACTTACCAGGAAGTCATCTTCCGAGTTGAAATCATCCTCCTCAGTGGTCACTGGGGTTTCTGATTCTTCTCCTGCGGGAGGGGCGACCTCTGCCGGATCTTTCAACTTTAGTGCTGTTTCGTGAGGCTTCGTTGGGGACTTTTCAGGTTTCTTCCCTTCTTTTGGCGCCCCCTTTGGTTCCAGCTTGACTCTGCAGTTCACAGCCCAGTGACCTTCCTTCCCGCATCGAAAGCAGGCTGAGGGGTTGGGTCTTGCCGCCACTCCTCCCCTCTGAGGTTTGGGAACCTCTTGAGGACATGGGGGGGAAGGCTTGCTCCACCCAGAACCTCCCCGCTGTCTGCTTTGGGTCAAATCAATCTCTACTTCTTCTGCCAGCAAGTACCACATCTGCAAGTCATTGGGGACTCTTCTAGCAATGCATCTCTGGTACACATCTTCATTTAAACCATCTTTAAACGCTTCTATCAGAGCTTCCTGGGACCAGCCTCGGATATGACCAGTTAACTGTCTGAATTCTTGGGTGTAGTCAGCCACTGACCTACACCCCTGATTTATGGTCTTCATCTTAATCCAGGCCTTGCGCTCTGCCAGTGGGTCCTCAAACCTAGCCCGCAGTGCAGTCATGAACAGGTTATAGTTCAGCAACCGGGGAGCATTATCATTATGCAAGGTCACCATCCACTTTGCAGCTGTTCCCTCCAGAGCTCTGGTAACACACCTCACTTTGGCCGCTTCTGAGGGAAAATCCTCCCCATATTCTTCCATATAGCTCTAAACTTGGGCTAGGAAAAATCCCAAGGTTTTGGGATTTCCCCCGTATTTTACTTCTAACGGCAGCGGCCTAGGAGCTCTATGCCTTCTAGGAATCACACCTCCCACTGAGGGCCCCGGGGCTGCTGCTGGATCAGGTTGATTTATGGGAGAGGGAGCTGTTCTGCTTCTTCTGGCTGGGGGTACTTCCCCTCCCCCTCCCCCTTCATACCTTTGTGCAGCTTGGAGTTGTTCAAAGGCTTCATCAAGGAGTTTCCTGGATTGAGTCAGTGAGAGTTCTCTTTTTTCCTTCTCTTGCCATGGCTACTCTTTTCCATGCTGGTGGGTAGTTGTGACCCCGGGGGGGGGTCCTTCTCCAGATCTTTCCAACCAACCCCCACCGACCATCTGGGCTTCACAGCTGGATCCTCTTCCAGACTGAGCTCTGCTAGCGATTGGGCTTCCTGTACCAGCAGAGAATCTTGCCCTCCAATGGCTCCCAGGTCTTCCTGATCACTAGTTGAAGATGACATGATGTCCAGGCCCCCTTGGAAGAAAATTGGGTATTCTCTCTGGGTGGGCTGGTAGCAGACAGATTCAGAATAATGTCAGGCGGAGCTCCATTCAAAATCCAGGAAAGAAATACTTAGACTCTTTAATTTAGAGAAAAGATATCTTTTACTGAAAGTGAAGTGGTAGCAACCAAAGAATTCTAAATCTGAGATATTAGGCGCACAATTCACATATACAAAGTGATGGAAGTGTTCCCACCCCCAATAGTTCAGATGAAACTTCCAATTAGAAGTTGTAAATATGATCATGTGGGCATCTTCAGGTGATGATGAGGCCTCTGTCCGTTGACCTTGGCA
Organism: Laticauda colubrina; assembly: GCA_015471245.1. Taxonomy (NCBI): domain Eukaryota; kingdom Metazoa; phylum Chordata; class Lepidosauria; order Squamata; family Elapidae; genus Laticauda; species Laticauda colubrina. Next base: position 21,916,699 of record BLBF01000018.1, read on the forward strand.
TATTTTGATAAAGGGTTGCAGTTGTGCAGAGGAAAGAAAGCTAAGCGAAAAATAGAAACATAACTCTGTTGTATGCTCCCCCCCCATTTACACAACAGAAGAATGTAACACCTCCAGCTCACTTCCCAGACTTATCCCTACCTCCCCTTCCCCCTGTTACTTATGGCAGCCGAAAGATGCAAAGCGATAGTAGAAGATCTTGAAGGCTGACAATGGCACTGCAAGCAACCAGACAGAATGGGCAGGCAGCTGGCTGCACAGGTCCTTAAGTAGGGCTTATTTTGGGGGTAGAGCTTATATTGGGCACATGTGAAGAAAACATGATAGGGGCTTATTTTTGGGATAGATCTTATTTTCAGGGAAATATGGTAATACCACAAGTTTTAACATTTTGTTTGTTTTTAAATTCCCACTGTGTGCATCTGGAAGAATCTTCAATTCACATCAAATTAAACTAAAGTATCTTATAAGGGCAACCAACTTCAAGTAATTCAGTTCTAGACAGTCAGGAATCCAGCACTTTTAGAAGCTGTGAGTTCATGTATCAGTCTTTCTGAAGTCAAGAATCAAGTACTAACAAGTTGCAAGAAACATTCAGCAGATAAATGGAAATTAAGCCCAACAGAAAATTAGGTCTCTTTACAAATAAGAAATCATTTAGAATTATGACCTTATTAATAAGAACAAATTCTTCCCAGAGGGTCAGAATTCCTGCATCAGGCATCTAGAGTTAGTACAGAAGTTCTGGCTTTACAATATCACTATGTAGCATTGACAACAAAACTGTTTAACTGGTTCTTAACTTTGCTTGTGGTGCACAGCCTATAATTTTTTGGAGCTAATTTCAGCATGCTAGTGTTTCTCATTACTGGAACTCTTATAACTCATAATAACTGGGTTTTCCCCCCTTCCCCACTTTTCTATTGTGATTTCATTTGGTATACTTTTAATTCTATGTACCAGAAGAATTCTACTATTTTTCTTTCTTTTTTCTCTGCAGTTTAAGGTGTTAATTTCTTGGTTGCATGGTACAAATTCATCTTCAATAATACAGTAGCTCAAATTGTTTGTATCCACAATTTTCATTGCTAGGGAAATATGCACAACTTCACTGTACTTCTAGCAATTATTCTATATATAATCATTGTAATAGTATAATTTTTCCCATGAAACTATATGTGGCTTCAAAAGCAAACTTGAAAAAAAAAATTTAGTTATTTCTTTGGGTATATTTTGAATTACCAAATTTTATTAGTCATGATTACTGTAGGTTAAAACCAGGGGTGGGATTCTACCAGTTCGCACCTATTCGCTAGAACCAGTTGTTAACATTCTAAGCAGTTCGGAGAACCGGTTGTTCAAAGAAATTATTGGCCTAATTCTGTAAGGAAGGCAGGAAGGAAATATTCTGGTTTTGCTTAGAGAAACTGCCTCTCCGTTAACCCTTATTACATTCCTGGTATGATGAGACTTCCTGTCTCAGGAACTTCTCTGGAGTTATTTTTCCCTCCTTTGCTGGCGCTTTGCTTTTGTGGAGTGACCATTCAAAGTTACAATGGCACTGAAAAAAGTGACTTTTGACTGTTTTTTACACTTATGACTGTTACAGCATCCCCACAGTCATCAGAGGCCAGGTGAAGAGATGGTGCCTCAATGTGAGTGATATTGAGTTGGCCACACCCAGCCAATAACATGACCACCAAGCCATGTCCACTCAGTCACATGACCACCAAGCCACGCCCACCAACTAAGCCATGCCCACAGAACTGGTTGTTAAAAAATTTGAATCCCATCCCTGGTTAAAACTACAGAGAAAACAGGGGACTAGTTGTCTAAATAAGCAGGGGATAAAGACAATTAAATGGAATTAATGTAGCTAAAAAAAGATATAACAATCTTCAACAGGAAATATGGAGACTTGTTAACATAATTAAGGAAAGAAGACAGCCCAATTCAATAGTCCAATGCAATGTCAGATAAACTGCTAGAGAATCCTTTATTTCTATGAAATTAATTCATTGAGAAAAGTCATCTAAAGTTTCAATCCTATGATTTTTAAGAACCTTCAAAGAGCCAAAGACTAGAGGAAAACCCCCTCCAACTTCAGAAGGGGAAATGTGATAGTGGAAACTCCCTTGCTTTTTCTTCTGCTGTTTCCAAGAGGAAGGATTAACAACACACACATACACACACACACACACACACACACACAGAGAGAGAGAGAGAGAGAGAGAGAGAGAGAGAGAGAGAGAGAGAGAACAGAGAGGACAAATGGAGCAAATGCTCCATTTCATATTAGTTTCCCAAAAAAATAACGCATATAACAGCTCATTCTTATTTAGCTGACAGCAACATGATAAGTAAGATTACTATGTAACTCCATGTAGGAATCAATGATATATCCAGAAACATGACAATGCAAGATCCATTGAAACTTTGAATAGACATGTATCTTATAAAATGAGGCAGCCAAAATACATGTTGATTTTTATCCTTCTAAATCATCTATTCACAGTGTTGAATAGATGTGTTGAAGTGTTGAAATCCAATCCATACATGCACACACAGTTAAAAAAAGCAAAATAAAAAAGCAGTCATTGGGATGGGAAATTGATAGATCAGAATTCTATCTTAGATTTCAAAATATAGAAGAAAAGGGTGAAAACCTTGCTGAAATGATGACAGAAATCCTGGCAGAAGCATTAGAGGTAACTAAAGAGAAGATGATGGATGGAATGGATGAGGTTTTTCATGTCTATATAAGATATGCAATGAGAAATAAACTGCCAAGAGAAGTTCATATCAGATTTACTAAGAAAATAATTAAATCACAAATACTGCAGGTGGCAAGAGAAAATAACACTAAAGTACAAAGTTAAAGAGATAGTGGTACTGAAACAGGTAACCAGAAGAGTGAGAGAGATAAGAGAATATTTATTCTTGACCAAAGAGTTACTTAAGAGAGGAATACATTACAGATGGCTGATACCTAAAGGTCTCATGTTTACCTGGCAGGAACAAAGACACAGAATTGATACAGTTGAAAAAGCTCAGTTATTCTATCTGGAATATTTTAGAGGAAGATACAAGAGTTGTTAATTGAATTTCAAGAGGAATGTACAGCAGTAATTGAAAAAGAAGAAGGAACTGTAGGTGGTGTACCCAGAGAACAACGAGAACCAAGGTCTATTATAGCAACAAATCCTTCTTATAAAGTCGAAAATGGATGAGAAAAAACTGATTACAATTAATATAAATGGGCTTAATTCAGTTATTAAAAGAAGAAAAGTATTTCATAAGTTAGAGAAATTAAAATTTGATATGATCTGCCTACAAGAATTACCTATTAAAAAACAACATGATTATATATCGAAACAACAAAAATTAGGAAAATTATTTACAGCGTTGACACACTGTAAAAAGAGAGGAGTGGTGTTATACATTAGAGATACAATCTCTGCGGAACAAATATTGTCTGTAGACAATAATCTACAGACACTTTTGATAGCAATTTATACCCCAAATGATAATCAAGAAGATTTTTTACAGGAAATTACATAAGAAAATAATTGAAGCGGATTATGTTAATATCTGTCTGATGGGAGATTTTAATGGAATAATAAATGACAAATTGGACTATAAAACACAAAAAACAGCAAAGAAAACAAGAAAGACATTGCCAAAATCCTTCTTTCGAATGGTAGATGGTAGATGAGATAAATTTAAAAGATGCATGAAGAGAGAGAAATGCAGAAAATAAACAATATACCTTTTATTCAAATAGACATGCATCATGGTCTAGAATAGATATGATATGGATGTCAACAGAATTGCTTTCTAACATACAAGACATTGAAATAGAAGCAAGTACCTGGGCAGATCACAATCTAATAACACTTGTATGGAAAGGACAAAAAAGGAGATCTAGATGGACTTTAAATAATACGATATTAAAGGAAAAAGAAAACAGATTTTTTTGTTTTTAAACAGAACATTGAGAGAGAATTGACTTTTTTCTTTAAAGAAAATACAAAAGAGGATCCATCATTACAGAACCTCTGGGACACAATGAAAGCTTATACAAGAGGTCTGATAATGAACTATACAAGGAAAAGAAATATAAAACAGAAAAAAAATATTTTAAAATTGGAAGATGACTACAAGAAGTTGGAAAAAGAACTACAGAAATTTCCACAAAAAAGGACATTAAAATTAAAATGGACATAACTAAGCATAAAATGGGGCTAATGGAAAAAGAAGAAATAGCACAAAAAATTAAAAATGCTAAGCAGGACTATTTTGAAGATGCAAACAAACCAGGCAGATGGTTAGCATATAAACTGAGAAAGGAAAAATACTCGAGAAGAATAAATCAATTGATAAACAAACAAGGACATATATGCTATGGAAATGCAGAGAAGAAAAAAATCAGTCAAGATTACGATGGAAAACTGTACCAACAAGAGAATGTTCAGGAAGAAAGAATTCAACAATACTTACAGGAAGCACATTTGCCCCAGATACCCAAAGATATTGAAACAATGTTAGAAAGTAATATAACAATGATGGAATTAACAGAAGCTTTAAAAAAGCAAAACATTGGAAAAGCACCAGATTTGGACGGTTTGCCAGGGGAATTTTATAAGACATTCCAGGAAACATTGAATCTTCACTTATTAGAAATTATGAATTACATTATGACAAAGAAGAGAATACCCAAAACATGGTCAGAAGCATATATCACACTTGTACCGAAGGAGGACACAGACCTCAGCAGGTTAAAAATTGCAGACCTATGTCACTATTAAATTCAGATTATAAAAATTTTGCTTCAATTCTGGCAGAAAGACTGAAAAGATACTTAAACAATTTTATTCATGATAAATGGAGAGTTAACAGACTTTATAGATATAAGAAAAGGGACCAGACCAGGCTGTCCACTGTCGCTTCTGTTGTTTGTGTTAACACTGGAAGTGCTGAATAGGAACATCAGAGAAGAAAAAGAAATAAAAGGAATGAAAATTTAAAAAAAGAGTATAAATTACAAGCTTTTACAGATGACCTGGTATTTATATTAGAGGATCCATTGGAGTCTACACCTAAACTGATAGAAAAGATAGAGGAGTATGAGAAAGTAGTAGGTTTGAAAATAAATGAAGCTAAAACAAAGATTTTAGCAAAGAACATGTTAGTAAGATGAAAGAAAGAATTGGAGGAAGTTTTGGGGATCCAGGTCACAAACAAGGTTAAGTATTTAGGGATACATATAACACCAAGATGTAGCACACTTAAGGAGGACAATTATCTCAAACTTAATCAGATTGCAACAGATTTGATAAAATTGGAAAATTTACAATTATCACTGATTGGGAGAATATCTACAATTAAAATGAATGTATTGCCTAGAATCTTATACTTATTCCAGACAATTCCAATCAGATAAGGGAAATAATTTTTTGAAGATTCAAACAAAAAGTGCGAAAATACATTTGGCAGGGGAAGAAAGTGAGAATAAAACTTAAATTGCTACAAGACATAAGAATAAGAGGAGGATTTGCTTTGCCTAGTTGGGAATCATACTACCAAGCGATGAGTCTGATGTGGGTAAAGGAGTGGATAACACTAAGGAATATTAGACTTCTGAATTAAGAAGGACATGACCTGCTGTTAGGGTGACATGCCTTCCTCTGGTATAAGGGAAATGCAGGGGTATTTTAGAAGACATTATATTCGAGAGGCATTGTTTTTAAATTGGGAGAAGATCAAAAAGCAATATTATTTAAAAATTCCGCTATGGTTATCGACTATTGAAGCTTTTTCCTATCCAATAATATATAAAAAGGAACAAACAGTTAGATATGGTGAGATATTGAATGAAAAGGGTGAACTTAAATCTAGGCAAGTGTTGGAAGAACAAGGTGTAAAAATGAATTGGTTTTCATATTTGCAAATACAATCTAGATTTGATAAAGATGTTAAAACAGAAGGTACCTATGATAAGTTGACTGATTTAGATAAAATTTTGACAGGTACTGATGAAAAAGTAATAAAAAAACTTTATGGACATTTGCTAGAGTTAAATTAGAGGAAGAACAAGTAAAAGAAATAATGATTGCCTGGGGGGAAAAATTTCAGATATGGGATTGACTTAGATAAATGGCAAAAATTGTGGTCTCAAAATTATAAAATGACAATGTCAACTGCGTATAAAGAAAATTTGTACCATATGTTTTACAGGTGGCACTTACCCCCAATGAGAATTGCGAGGATGTTCAAAAATAAATCGGACAAATATTGGAAATGTCTCAGATACCTGGTTCATATTATCATGTGTGGTGAACATGCTCAGATGCAAAATGATATTAGACTATAATCCACACACACACACATGGTTGGAAAAAATGACAAAACAACACATAGACTTTAAACCTGAGATATTTTTATTGGGAATTATACCAGAAATATATTGTAAAGCATTGAAATATTTGATTGCAAATGTTTTAACAGCGGCTAGAATTGTATTTGCTAAGAATTGGAAAAATGAAAAAAATACCTATGCAGGAGGAAATTATTAAGAAAATCATGGACTGTGCCAAAATGAGTAAATTGACATTTGAAATTAGAGAACAAGAGGATAAACAATTTTATATGATATGGGATTTATTTTATCAATGGTTAAATAAAAAGATATGGTAAAGAAATAGATTAGTAAGCCTTAAAATAAAAGTTAATAGACTGATAAAGAATACAATATAAAATATATAACCGTTGGATGAATGTATAAGATTAAATAATAATGAAAATTAGAATATCTCATACAAAACGATAGGAAAATAGTCAAATGAATGTTTAATAATTGATATTACATAAGCACAAGCTAGACCGATAAGGTGAGAATTTATATAACTTGTGAGTAATGGTAAAAAAAAAGGATAGCACAAAAGATTGTAAACAACTGACATACTGTATATATATAATTGAAAGAGGTTTTTATTTTTTTATGTTTTGTTCATAAGTTTGTTGTAAAAAATAAAAACTTTGTTAAAAAAAAAAAGCAAAATAACATTGTTGTTGTCCTGCTAAACAAATAATACGCGCTTCCACACCACCATCATTCTGAAGATATATAATCAATGATATAAATTTTTACAATAAGGCAGTACTGATATGATCTGACATTTGCATAGCCACATGAAAGTTTACTTAACAAAGAAAATTGCAACACAGCTTCCTTCAACTTCTTGCTAATCTCTGACATTAAAGCTGCATTGACAGCTTTGATCAAAACACAATCGTGCAGAAGAGATCCAGATGGGAGGGTGAAAAGCATATAGAGATAATTGCTGCAACCGACCATTATACTTTGAGATTTTCATTTTCCAGAAATGTAAAGTTTTAGAAAGTGACCATACAGACAGTTAAAATGCCTAGGTAGATCATGGACAATATAGTGGGCCATAATGAGAATGAGTAGCTTCTTCCAAATATATGATATAATCTAATTTATCATTTATTTACATGTTTAACTTTAACAATGAGATTATAGCAGAAACCTGCCAGTTTATCAAGTGTACCAGAAATAGACACTTACTATCACCTTGGCTATTGTAATAAAAGCCTTGTTATATTAGTGTTCTATTGATTTATCTTAATTAGGAACAGTTACCTTAATTAATAATTTATTTGAAGAGTACAGTTAGAAAAAAAAGCTATACTGCAGAACAGAGTGTCTATGGCATGGCTGTCAAACTCCTGGCCCACAGGCTGGATGCAACATGCGGTGGCCATGCCCACGCCCGGTTTAGAAGGGGAGAAAAATCCCGATATGTCATGTGATGCTGCTGTGATGATGTGAGTTTGACACCTCTGGTCTATGGAGATTCTCAGTCATCCAGGTCATGGTTGTCCCAAAGATGCTTTTTTCAAGAGGCAACCAGACTTACTGTTTTTTCTTTGAAGACATTTTGCTCCTTATCCAAGAAGCATCTTCAGCTCTTTGGTATAGAACAGAGCATTTAAAGACTTGACAGAATGCTTATTGGATCATCTTCTGCACCCTCTTCCTTTCTTCTCACTGTGCCATTCATCAGTGTAATTTTTCTTCTTTCATGTTGAAAAAAAACACGGTCTAGTTATCAAGAATGTATAAAAGAATCTGAAATAACTGTTGGCATTCAAATATTGGACCATACTACAGGTATAGGATCCCATGTGTAAATAGTAAAACTATCGGTAGATTTATTCACATCGTGCTCTGATAAGGAAGCTACCATATGGGCTTCATTAAATGGAAGGACCCTCCTTTTCAATGGTCTCAAGTTGAAAACTTCAGCCACAGAATCATCAGAGAAGCCATAGGGATTGAAAAAAGACCTGAAAGCATGAATAGAAGAGATGATTTCAGCAGACTGTCAATCATTTGGAAGCCTGCATTCTCAAATAGAAAGATCTCTACACCACAAGCCAGGCAAACACATGGGCACAAACAGACTCCCTCTGATGCCTCCAGCTCAAACACCCCCCCACCAGGCACCCAGATGAAACCTAGCTTCCTGATAGATAACAGCCATCCTTTCACATGAAGCCAAGCTGCACTGAAAGCCTCCAGTGCAGGAGCAGATCAAAGTTGCCAGCCAATCAAAGCCACAAAACAGACAGAAGAAACCAGAAACACCAATCAAACAAACTCCAAGTCCAATAAACACAGACCAAGACTCCCAACCAATCAGGATGTAGAAAAAAACATCCTGCCACAATAATAGGCTAGCCTCAAATTTAAAACCAATGGCTGTGATAGCCTGACCCACATACAAACTCAATACAGAAGCCTGATGATGGCAGATGAGATTCTGCTGAAACGTTGCTACAACTTTAACAGCACTACAATGACGTGGGATAATACCCGAGGGAAGCTGAACAGCACACACACACACACACACACACATATATATGTGTGTGTGTGTGTGTGTGTGTGTGTGAACTTGTACTCTGAGAAACACAAAGCTGAAGACACAAGCCTGAAGATGATGAATGAGACTTCATCGAAACGTCGCCTAGATACTTCCAATTTTATGTGGGAGAAAACCCGAATAATCAAAGATCCACATACAAATACCCACGAAAACCTCAGAAAACAAATATATATATTGTATTTATATATAAATATATATATATACTGTATTTTTTTCTGCTCTGTTTGAAAGCTGCATTCTGATCCAGTGTTTTTTGGCATCCACTTTGAATTCACATTGTACATAACTGACTCCAATTCCTGCTGTCAAATCACAGCAAATATGAGAGGAAGAAAGATGTTTGACTTCATAGAATCAAGCTTCTAAGTCATAACAGAAAGCAGAAAAAGAAATAAGAGTGGTAGCTGTCAAAAGAAAAGCAAAATATAAGTGTCCAAGATAATGTTGTGGTAGAAGACAGATGTGTACCAGTGGTGGGATTCAATTTTTTTTACTTCCAGTTCTGTGGTCCTGGCTTGGTGGGCGTTGTTGGGGAAGGATACTGTAAAATCTCCAGTCTGTAAAATACCACAGGTGGTATTTGCTGGTTTTCCAAACTACTAAAATTTTCTGCTACTGGTTCTTCAGAACTGGTCAGAACCTGCTGAACACCACCTGTGATGTCTACTCTGAAATTCCTAAGATGAGGAGCTTTTTCCTGCATAATTTTTAGCCCAAATACAATATTTATTTTGTTTGCAAAGAAACAAAAAAGCATAGAATGTATTAACTGTATTTGGAATTTATGTTTCAGCTGCCAAGATGCAGATGCATCAAACAGGACCAAAAATATATATTTCATGACATCAGTGTTTACAAACAGAACAAACGTGTAGTTTGATTCCATCTGGAGTTTGAAGGAAAACAATTTGCAGTCTGTTTCTCTGCTTTGAAAATCTGTAATTTGCAATTCTCTCAATATCTTCCTTTTCTCTTTATAGTATCAATTCATTTTATTTTCATAATCTTTTAGAATCTTTCTATTAATTAGATTCCCAGATTTGGGCTGCTAAAGATGAATGCTGATCAAATAGCTGCAACGAGACACCAAAAATGCCTACCATTAATTTTTTCAGTAGCTTAGCAGGAAATTTTGCAATCTAGAAGTTAGAAATTATATTTTAAAAAGAAAAAAAATGTTTACATTAAAATTGTTATGAATATGTTGCTATTTTGTTTATTCAGACAGTTTTTGCAATATATTAATTTCCCCAATATAGTCATGCTCTTCTGTTACTTTTATGAATGCAGTACATGCATTTTTGCTTGGATTTTTCTTTTGTATGCACCCATGAAACTTTGTGTGGGAACTACATTGAAAAATTTTCAGAGCTGCATGTTTAAAACGAAAACTTATTTTTGCCCATGTATTTGAGAAAATGTGAAATTAGATAGGTAAAGAAATTAAATATTCAGATGTATGGCAAAAAAATAACTTGCTAGCTTCTAACTGAATGTCATTTGAGATCTGAATTTCCCCCCAGAAAAGTTAAAAAGAAATTCATGTAAAAATGCACAAGAAATTGCATTTATTTAATAAAAATATTTATATATTGCCACCCAACCCACACTCAGGTCCCAGTTTACAACATTAATAATCCACAATCTACTTGAATTTAGAGTTGTTTCAACATCCCATCACACATTTCTCACCAAAACCTTTTCACAGGGAAAAAAATAATATCCAAGAATTAAATATTCTGGGTGGTGCTTGAGATAAAAGTGCTGGTCTTTGGAGATCGGTTTTCAGATAGCCAGTGTCTCCTGGTATAGATGATAGAAGCCTAAATCCATCTAGTGGTTCTACCTTTATTGCTTTGGCTTGTGTTAACATTCCTGAAGTATGATGCTTTATTGCTATCGTTCATTCTCACTGTTCTTTTGTATCTAAGAATTGCAGTTGTTTTATGAGTGCCTTTGCCTTGGGCAGGGCTGATTGTCTTTGACAATCCAAGCACCAAGTCTTCCAGTTAATACAGACCACATTCAACAATAACACCATACGCTGAAATCAAACAGGCCAGAAATAATTTATATGTTTTAGCTCTTTCTGTCCCACCTGATTTAACAGGGCATCTATGCATTGTTAAAATACCAAGAGGCCTTCAAAGCAAGGCCATTCTTACTTGGTCTCCAGTGTTTGTCTGAAGAAAGGAGATACAATTGTTCTGTATTCAATCAATTGAATCAATGATGCCAAGTGCATGAGTTATCAGCAGCTGGCACACAACTTTTCAAGCATACATATTTACTAAGATTCAAGCAATCAAAACAATGCCATTTATTTCTTGTTTCAAACATAACAAGGAGAAAATCTGGAGGAATGAATTTCATAGGCAGGATCTGTCAGGAAGGAAACCCAGAGAAAACAAATGGAACAGTTACAGTTCATTTAGGCTAAGCACGCCAGGGAGAAGGTCATAACAGACCATGCCTGGGGCCTTTGTTGTGCTGAATTCTCCATCTCACAGGAATATTTCAGGCATATCTTCTATTGAGACCTGATTGGGCAACTTTCTTACAGCAAGGGCCACATTAATTTTCCTGGCTGGAGGGACTAGTTGGATCACAAATGAATGAGGCCAAACCTTTTACAATCTGTTTAGTGGGTTGGGAGAAGCACAAGAGTGAAGATGCTTTGAGCCTTGCACAAGAGTGAAGATGCTTTGAGCCTTGCACAAGAACCCTTTTTTCAAACAAACGGGAGAAACCAGTCCATTCTGGGAGCTGATAGATTTTTTTTTTTTTAAAGTGTGATTTGATGCCTCTGCAAGGCTTAGCATTAGGGGAAGGGGGTACTTTTACAAATTTCAAGCATGTTGACAATTCCCTCTCATTTCTCCATTGCAGTCTGTTTCTAGCTTGCTTGGCCTTACCATATGAGTTTGGAATTACAAGGAGTCAATTTTTTATTTCTCCACACCTAAATAAAAATTGCTCAGATGCTTTAACAATTGGAGAACGAAAGTTATGAAACATATGGAGGTAGTAATAGGGCAGACCAAATGAATTTACAAACAACTGAGGCTGTGATGACTAAAAGGCTTCTTGTTTCCGTTTTTTCTCACAGTGGTTTGTACTTTAAAAGAGATAACATGGCTCAGGACATGTGTGGTTATCCCATTTTTGGCTGAGATAAACAGGTTCGGTAGCTTTGCACTACTACAAACATACTGAATCTGTTTGGCCACTGGCAATCTAAGAAAGGAAACATTCATATGTAGGAGGGAGCACTGCCTCACCACCACACTCACTTCCCCTTATGTAAGAAGGAGCTTGATTTTTTTTTCTTTTTTTCTTTTTTTCTTATTTTTCAGTCCCTCTGCTCAATTCCTCAGTGTTGAGTTTTCAAGTACACTCCTCAGAGGATGGCTGAACACTCAACACTAAGAAAGAATTAAGGGGGGGGGGGGAGAACACAATGAGGAAAGAGGTGAAAAGGATTAAGAAGGCAGCAAATGATGTTTCAGCCACAGAAGCAACCATAAACTGTCCATCACTTTAAAACCAGGGTTTCCTTAGATATTATTCAACTTTGCCCACTCTGCTCACAAATCAAGCCATTATGTGTCTGTTTAGTTTCGTGTTTTTCAAACTTGACACCTTTAAGATGTGTGGACTTCAAGACCCAGAATTTCCTAGCCAGCCTGCTTGTGAGGAATTCTGGGAATTGAAATCTACTTATCTTAAAATTGCCAAACAAATCTCTTAGAATTTTGGCATTCAAATATTCATTTCATATGTAAAGTCAATTATTTTTATTATTTTGAATTGTTTCAAGATTTTTAATGAAGGTTTAATCTCCACCCATGAGAGAGAGAAAAAAAGGAACTGAAGAGCTTTATAAAACAAACTATTTAGAAAGGGCTCTAAAAATCCACCCAGGAGAATTCCTGCAAAATATTTTGGATTAGTAACATTATAACTCATGCATCTGGAAGCATCCTCATTCTCTGCCTCCAATCTAAATTGCAATTTAAATGCTAGTTGTCAAAGAGATTGGAAAGATTGGGCAGGTAGGGAGGTTGAAGATACATAACTGATTGTATGTCTCCATAGCAAACATTCCTTCCAAGCAGAAAACTATCAAGTTTAAGCATTCAGCTTAAATTACTATTTATTGCTATTGTTTACAAATTGTTTAGTTACTGTTATATACATCACAGTTCCCATGTGGCTAAGAATCTCTTGTACAAAATGAGTCATTCCATAACGGCATGCTATAGGCCAAATTCAGGTTTATTGCCTCAATGAGAGTCAATTAGGCCTTTATTGCAAATATATAACTCATGATTTGAGCTCCTCCCAGTAGCAAGTAGTGCATCTTGTAAGTGCAGAATCTCTTGCTGTTGAGCATCCCTTATCATTAGCCATATCACTTTCTTGGCTGCTTTGTTGAGCTATTTTCCATCCAGCCCTGAGTTTACTGGAGGTTTGTATCTGACGAGTGTGTGTGTGTGTGTGTGTGTGTGTGTGTGTGTGTGAGAGAGAGAGAGAGAGAGAGAGAGAGAGAGAGAGAGAGAGAGAGAGAGAGAGAGAGAGAGAGAAAGTTGGGAGGTCTGCTGTCATAGCAATTGTGGAGGACGAGTAGTTCTTCCTTGGTGGAGATTTCTGTACACCAAAATTTCTTTTATTTGTATGCTTTCAGAAGCATTTGATGCCCATATACGGTTCCGATAGAAGAGAAAATTCATATTGTTCTACTTCTTAATAAATAAAGTGGATTAGAACTCCATCACTATTTCCGTCAATTAACTGTTTATGATCTATGATGAATCTAAGTGGATACAACTATCCGTATTTCCCCAAAAATAAGACTGGATCTTGTTTTCTTTTGGGCCCCAAAATAAGAACTAGAGCTTTTTTTCAGTGGGTTTCTTATTTCCATGTATGGGAGGCCCACTTCTTCTACTTGCTCACAGCCACAATGGAGCAGGAGAAGGAATGATGTGCCAGTGCTCGCAGCCACAAGGTGAGGGTGGAGCTGCCCCATACACCCCCATTGGCTTATCTCAGGGCCCTCAGCCAGACCATCCATGTCTCAACATCTTTCTCACCTTGTGGAAGCAGCACATCACTTGATCTCCTACTCCATTGTGGCTGCAAGAAAGCAGAAGTGGACCAGTGGCTATATGGCCTCCTGGTTCACATGGCTGCCAATGCTGCTGCCATGAGGCAGCTGTCAGGGTTTGGATGGCCTGGCTCCGGGGGCCCTGAGGTAAGCTGATGTGGGGTATGTGGGGCAACTCCACTCCCATGCCTTGTCTCATAGCCATGGCAACATGAGCTACCAGACAGAATAGGTGGGCAGCCAGCTGCATAGGCTTTTAAGTAAGGCTTATTTGGGGGGTAGGGCTTATATTAGGTGCACACATAAAACATGCTAGGGATTATTATTGGGATAGGTCTTATTTTGGGGAAAATAACATAATAATATAATATAAAATATTCCATCTAATACAAGGCATTACCTTTTTATCATTGCAGTTAGCTGCAGAAGTCTATTCTAGGATTCAAAATAATGTTTTCTCTTGGATTCCAATGTTAAGGTTAAAAACTGCAAATGGTGATGCAATTTTTAATAGGCTATTAAACAAACTGCATTTGGGCATTATCCATCAGAAGTAAGCATTTTGGAGTTCTAATTTTCGAGATGGAATGAACCTGTAGGCTTCCAAGAGCTACTCTCTAACCTTAATGCTGTTGTTTATCTCATGATGTAGAAGAATATCTGATTGAATAGATTTCCCTGATTTTTTTTAGTTGAGTCATATTGTTAAATGTCCCCATGATCTTCTCTATCTCCTTTATCTCCTTAACCTTCTATTTTTCCGATATATCTGCTCACTAAATAAATAAACTCAGAATTTACTGAATTCACTGGCATTCAACAGAGTGACAAAGGCTTACATTGTTTTAATGCCCTTCTTCACAACTCTTGAATTAATTGGTTACATCCTGTGAGGCCGCATGCCACAACTAAAGGAATAATACTGCAAAAAAGCTTTAGAATCTCTCTACAAACATTGGAGTATTGGCATCAGCATGATTCTTCAGAATGAAAACCTGCATGCATTGCCACATATTTGAATAAGAAGAAAACCCTTATTGGCTTTCAAGCTACTGCGTAGATTTTGACTATATCAATGACTGATACAGTTTCCTGAGAACACTGAATAAAGTATATCAGTTGTTTGAATCAACTTTTGACAGTATTGGAATAAATCTCAATTGACTGTGATAATTTTATTAGATCAGTTTGTTAAAAAAGTAAATACTCGAAACTCGAAAAATTAGAATATCGTGCAAAAGTTCATTTATTTTAGTAATGCAACTTAAAAGGTGAAACTAACATATGAGATAGACTCATTACATGCAAAGCAAGATAGTTCAAGCCATGATTTGGCATAATTGTGATGATTATGGCTTACAGCTCATGAAAACCCCAAACCCACAATCTCAGAAAATTAGAATATTACATGCAACCAATAAAACAAGGATTGTACATAGAACAATATTGGACCTCTGAAAAGTATAAGCATGCATATGTACTCAGTACTTGGTATGGACCCTTTTTGCAGCAATTACTGCCTCAATGTGGCATGACATGGAAGCTGTCTGTTGTAACTATGTATCATTCATGTGTTTGCAACTGTGTATCATTGCAACTATGTATCATTCAGGCATTTGCAACATTGTATCATTCACGTGTAATCATTGAGCTTCTGTCTCCTCAGTGACCTTTTGCAGGGCACGTACAGGGACAAGGAGCTAAACATCTGTAGAAATAGCTTATTTACATTGTGATTAGTTCGTCTAGCATGCAGCTTTGTAAAGCAGGAATATCCTGATCGAATTATAAATCTTGCAATCCTGTCTGACCTGGTATCTTGCCTTATCTGAGCCATTGTAAATCCTGTATATCCTGTCTGACCTGGGCTTGACCTAGGCTCTGAATAAACAATCACCCCCTTTTGAATGAGCATAATAAAAGAGCGTGTACCCAGACATTCTGGGCACACTCATCCCGAGGAACTTCGTCTCCTGTCGTTTCTTTCTCCTTTCGCTCCCTATCATGAGACGCCCATCTAATGCGGGATAGCAGATACCGCATTCTGGTGACCCCGATGTGATTCCCTAAGGGGGATACGTTGCGACGCGCTCATATCTTACCCGCTCGATGGGAGCTGTGCATCGCCAGGCCTGAAGCGAATTGCACATCATCGGATCTGAAACACGGTCTCGACTTTCGTAAGTATGGGCGGAAACTTTTCTCAACAACAGACAGAGCATCTGAAGGAATTGAGGGAGTTAGTCGCTTCTTCTTCTAAATATTCTGCTAATTTAAAGGGCTCGCCTGTAAAAATGAAACCTATTGCTACATTATTGACTTATGTGTGGCAACATTGTCCCAATTATCCAGAGAAAGGGTCCTTAAAAATCTCCATTTGGCAAAAAAATTGGTGACTATCTCCATAGTCCTCCTCGTGCACCTATTGGCATTTTGGTCACTTGGAGGAAAATTATGGAGGCTTTAAAAGTCCATTATAAAATAGAAGCAGAGAGTGTATTTGAATCTCCTCCACCAAGTTATGATAACTTTTCTGTCCTTCAACCCTCCGCTCCCGATGATCATAAGTCATTACGGGAGCCTCCCTCCATTCAATCCACTTCCTTAAATGTAGAGCCCTCGTGTCCTCCATTACCCTCCCGAGGTGGGGGGGGGGTGTTGTAAAAGCCATTCAACAAGCCTTTTATGAAGGAGAAATGGATGAGGACACCCTTGCAGCTGCCTCCCTTTATCCTATCATACAAACCGGCAATCCTCCAGCTCCTCAGTATACCCCAATGCCGTACAAAATAATTAAGGATTTAAAAGCAGCTTGCAAGGAAAATAGTATTCAGTCTCGCTATGTACAGGGTCTTTTAGGATCAATAGCCCAACCAGGAGCTGACTTGATAAATGCTGATTGGCGTACATTATTTACCATGATCCTCACACCTTCACAATTTTTGGTCTGGGAGTCAGAATTTCATAAGCGTACTGCAGCCGCAGCCGCTAGAGGCTTGCCGGCAAATGTCACTCTAGATATGCTTAACGGTACTGGCACTATGTTTACCGTTGCCCAGCAGATTGCCACAGATGCAGCTGCTTTCCCTATATTACAGGATTGTGCTTTGGCCGCTGCTCGAAAGGTTGATAATGTGGGATGCGTGCCCAAATCTTTCTCTAAAGTTATTCAAGGACCTTCTGAGCCTTTTTCCTCCTTTATAAACCGTCTCACAGAAGCCTTAGAGAGACAAATTGATAATGAGGAGGCTTGTAATGAATTAAAATTGAAACTTGCTTATGAAAACGCAAACGCTGATTGTCAGAAAGTTTTGCAACCATTAATTAATAAGAAAAATGTTACCTTGGCAGATTATCTTACAGCCTGATGAATCATAGGAACCACATCCCATTCCATGTCTACTCTGGCTACAGCCATTACTGAAGGCATGCAGCAGAACATGAGCTCTCTTCTTCCCATTTCCCAACAAAATACTCGCAAAATGGGCAATTGTTTTAATTGTGGCAAGCCAGGTCACTTTAAGAGCCAATGCAGAGCCCCGGGCGGGGGAGCAAATATGTCAAGAAACCAGGTAGCTCGCCCAAAGACGCCATGCCCTCGATGCCAAAAGGGCTATCACTGGGCTAATCAGTGCAGAGTCCAAAAGAATGAACAGCAGAATAACCCTGCAATCATTCAAAAACCTTTTTTGAATCAGGGAAACTAGAAACGGGGCAGGCAGCCAGCCCCACAACAAAGGCTGCTGAAACTTGCAACTTTTCTTCTTTCGCTTACGATCTTGTTGCTAATGAAACTGTTACTTATCTTCCTGGTGTCGCTGACTTTCTCTTTGTACGTCCTGTTCAGCCTTTTCATATGCCCCCCGATATTCCAGTGCTAGTCTTTCCTGTAAGGGATTTAGCTGAACAAGGTATTCTTGCCTCTCCTTTTCTGCATGACCCCACTGTATTGTCTGATGTCTGTCTGTCTGTACTAGCTAATACAGAAGTTACTATAAATGAGGGGGATGTTGTGGCAAAAATGACTGTGCTCTTAGACCAACAACAAGAGCAACCCTATGCAATTGAAAGACCAATTAGTCAACCAAAACCTACGGTAACATTCTTATTGAATGGTCGATCCTTTCTTGGTCTTTTAGATACTGGAGCGGATATTTCCGTCATCCGAACCGCTGAGTGGCCAAACACCTGGCCTGCAGATGTGGCACCAGCGATAAGAGGAGTGGGGGGACTCCAGGAGACTCGCATTAGCAGAAACTGGGTAAAAGCCCATTCCCCTGAGTCTCAATGTGTTGCTTATATTAAACCAGCTGTAATTCCTCTGTATACTAATTTGTGGGGAAGAGACCTTATGTCACAGTTTAATGCACAACTTACCCTCCACTAACCATGCTTCGCTTGCATTTGACTCACAATAACCCTGTGTGGATTGATCAGTGGCCTCTCCCTTCTATAAAGCTTGAAGCCTTACATTCTCTTGTTCAAGAACAATTAGATAGAGGTCATCTAGAACCTTCATTGAGTCCATATAATACCCCAGTTTTTGTTATCAAAAAGAAAAACGGCGCTTGGAGCCTCCTTCAGGATTTAAGGGCTGTGAATTCGGTCCTCCTTCCAATGGGACCCCTGCAATGTGGTCTTCCAAATCCTAACATAATTCCTCAAGAGCATGACCTTATCATTATTGATTTAAAAGACTGTTTTTTCTCCATTCCATTACACCAGTTAGATAGAAAATTATTTGCTTTTACAGTACCAACCTTAAATAATCAGAGACCTACCAAACGATATCAATGGAAAGTCTTACCGCAAGGCATGTTAAACAGTCCAACTATGTGTCAATATTTTGTGGATTTAGCCTTGCAACCATACAGGGACAAATATCCTCATTTTTTAATCTATCATTATATGGATGATATATTGGTATCTGCACCTGGCCCAAAGGGCACGGTATTAAAAACTCTGCCATGCCTGACCTCCATTCTAGGTAAAGCAGGTCTCACAATAGCCCCAGAAAAAGTACAATCCAAACCACCCTTTTCCTATTTAGGTCACAAGTTACTTGCTTCAGCTGCTGTTCCTTCCCTTCCCCTCCCAACACTTCCCCCGAAACCCACACTTGTGATCTTACAACAGTTCCTAGGAACCTTAAATTGGGCACGTCCTTATTTGGGTCTGACCACAGCTACATTAGCTCCTCTTTTTAATGCCCTCACACAAGGTAAAGCCCCGTCTGACGTTATCATTCTAAATAAAGAGCAGTTGCAGGCATTAAAAGACGTTTCCCATTCACTGGCTACTCGATGGGTGGATAGAGCTATAGAGAATTGCCCTTTATCAATTGCTTTACTAAATACTGTTCAGAGACCAACAGCTGTTATTATGCAATCTCATCAGACACAGGTTCTGATTTTAGAATGGCTGCATTTGTCTCACACCCCACGGACCACAATCACTAGTAAAACCTCTGCATATTCCCAGTTGATCTTTAAAGGTCGACAAAGATGTAAACAACTCATGGGATGTGAGCCTGTTTCAATATTCACTCCTTGCTCACTGACCACGTGGGAAATGCTATGGTGTAATTCAGAAGAACTACAATATGCTTTAGAAGAGTGGCCAGGGCAAACTTCTTGCCATTTACCAGCGGACCCACGTTTCACTTTTCTTAAAACTCTCCCTTTTGAATGGCAATCCCCCCTCTCAATATCTCCATTAGTAGATGCACCTACGCTTTATGCAGATGGGGGGAAAATGTATGGTGCTTGTCCATGGTACCAAGAGGGAGAGTGGAAAACTAAAATTACCCCTCCGCAATCTTCTGCTCAACAGGCAGAACTTGCTGCATCTCTTATTGCGTTTCAACAGTTTCAAAAAGCTCCTTTTAATTTAATAGTAGATTCCTTATACGTTTCTCAGATTTTGAAAAATATATATCAAGCCTATTTATCTCCTAGCATATCTGTTCCTTTGTTAAAATTGTTGCTTCCTCTACAACAATGTATCAATAGCCGTACGCATCCATTCTTTGTAGCACATATCAGGAGCCATCAACCTCTTCCTGGTATATTACAGGAAGGAAACAAGGTGGCAGACGCAGCTGCAGCAGCTGCATCAGGTAAATCAATTTGTAATCTGACAGCAGCCCAAAGCCATGACTATTTTCACCAAAATAAAAAGGCATTACAAAAACAATTTTCTCTAACTCAGGCAGAAGCTGCTGCCATTATTCAACAATGCCCCACATGTAGTAAGCAAGGACATTCCATTCCCATAGGAGTAAATCCTAGAGGATTAAAAGCTTGTGAAATTTGGCAAATGGATGTAACTCAGTATCCACCTTTTGCCCCTTGGAAATATTTGCACGTTTCCATCGATACATATTCAGGGTTTATTCTGGCTACTCCTCAAAGGGGAGAAACTGTAAAACATGTCATCAATCATTCAATTCGTACTTTTGCCTCGCTGGGATGTCCAAAAGAAATCAAAACAGACAATGGACCTGCCTATACGAGTTCTGCTTTCCAGGACTTCTGAAACAGATGGGATGTAACTCACAAGTTTGGGATTCCCTATAACAGCCAGGGGCAGGCTATTGTGGAACGAGCTCACTTATCTCTGAAACGTGCTCTTGATCGATATTTGTTGCGGGAAAAAACCCCTAACCTCCCAGCATTGCAAAATTCTCTTAACATTTGTCTTTACACTTTAAATTTTCTTAATCTAACTGGCATTCCTCCCACTTCTGCTGCTTCACGTCATTTTTCCTCCCCCTCACCTCCCCCTAACAGACCTCTGGTACATTATCGCAGATTGCCAGATCCCGCCTGGCAGGGTCCCGCTGAGCTTCTCACCTGGCGACGAGGCTACGCTGCGATTTTACTACCAGACAAAACCACTTGCTGGGTCCCTGGTCGGGCGGTAAGACCCTATCATGGGAATTCCTCCGCTACATCTGCATCTTAAACTCTTCCTGATATTCTTGCCTATATCCTCTTTGCAATTTCTACCTTATTCATATCCTACTTATACCTTTGTTCAACATGGTCATTGGACCACATTAGAATTTCGCTTTATTAATTATGATAGTGACTGTCCTATTGTTTGTTGGCATAATAATCTTCCCATAAATCTATCTCCTTATATTCACACATACTTCAACAAAACCTATGCTTCCTGTCAAAAGATTATTCGTGTTAAAGCCACTTCATTAACAGAGGGCTATTATACTTGTTCCATGTGGGTAGGTCATGAAAATGCTACCCATAGCTTTCACTCTGTCACTTCTGTTTTGTTCACAGAACACTCTATCACTCGCTCTTTTGTTCCTTCTTTACTCTTCCTATGGAAAAGAACCTTAAAATCTTTTCCTCTATTCAAGCTAGATATAGGGGGACCTAAATGTCCTTCTCTTGTATTACGGGTTCCTCCAACCCAACTAACATCCTTGATGAATGACCAAATTAATCTTCATTGTCATTATTGTAATTATTATCCTTTTTCTACTAATTGCATTCCCTTCTCATCTCGTAAATGTTCTACAACTAACTTGTCCATAGTCCTCTCTCCTACTTGTGATGCTTTTATATACCCGAACTCTGATCCTGTCAACAAACGATGCTTCAAAAGAACTGTCCATGACAATCCGCAGAAGCCTCACAGAAAATATAATATTACTTGGACTATAAAAGACTTTCAAGGCATTCGTTTAAGCTCCACAACCAATTCTTCTCGCATAGAAGACTTCTACCCACCACTTCAATTCGATTTGGCAGAAATGCTTGTAGGCTCCACCGCCTACAACTCGCCTTCTCATCCAACGGAGCCTAGTCATAGAGTCATAAATAAATATAGGTTTTATGTATGCCCCGGACAGCCCGTTTCCAACACTCAGTCCCCTGCCCAACGACTTCTCGATTGCGGGGGGTCGTCGGATTACTTTTGCAAAGCCTGGTTGTGTGTTTCAACTGGTCATATTTATTGGGATCCGGGCACTAAGGGTGATCTCATTACTGTCACTCGCACCACATGGGATATTCCATGCAGTGATAAAAAATTGCCCAAATGCAACCCGGTAACCATAAGGTTCACGGACCAAGGCAAGAAAAGTACCCTATGGGACACTGGCTTGAAATGGGGTGCCCGCCTAAAAGGAGTCTGGCCAGAAAAGCATTATGGAAATATTTTTTACATTCAACGTCACATTGAACTCCCTCGCTCTAACCCTGTGGGACCACATGAAAAGGTTATTAAATCCCCATTCTTGCAACCCATAACACAGGGAGTTAACCCATTGATTCCATTGATCAAAGCTTCCTATGCTTTGCTGAACTCTTCAAACTCATCAATTGCCTCCACATGTTGGCTTTGTATTTCTGCCTCTCCACCTTTTTACGAAGCCATCGTTTCCCAAGAATCCATTGCTAATTCCACATCAGACGAACGTTGCCGTTGGAGGAACTCCACTATTACTGTTTCTTCCATCACTGGGTTCAGTTGTTGCTTGGGAAATATTCCATCCAATTACTCACAATATTGTCATAATGTTTCTAATGGCTATCATTGTAATGTATATCTTCCTAAGAACCGCCTTGGCCGCACCCACACCACCGGA
Source organism: Laticauda colubrina (assembly GCA_015471245.1). Taxonomy (NCBI): domain Eukaryota; kingdom Metazoa; phylum Chordata; class Lepidosauria; order Squamata; family Elapidae; genus Laticauda; species Laticauda colubrina. The sequence goes on from BLBF01000018.1 coordinate 21,939,395, forward strand.
GGATACTCTGCAGTCTACACCACTTCAGGAGGAAATTTAACATCACGCCTGAAAGGAATGTATTTTATCCCTGGCAATAATTCTGTCTGGGCTTGTTCCACCGGTCTCACAGCATGTGTCTACGGGGATGAACTTATTAAATCCAAATCATTTTGCATTCAAGTATGGCTTGTACCAAAAATTGACGTGTATAACTCTGATGATTTTATATCCTTACAGGCACCCATGGAATACCCCCTCAGAGCAAAGCGGGAAATTATTAGTACTCTCACTCTAGGTCTACTGCTTGCTCTGGGTACCATGGGCGCAGCCACGGGCATTGCAGGACTAGCTGTCTCTGACCAAAAAATTACAGCTCTGGGTTCAGCCATTGATGATGATTTATTACGAATTGAGAAATCAATTACAGCTTTGCAAAACTCCTTGACGTCCCTCTTGGAAGTGGTCTTGCAGAATCGTAGAGGCTTAGATCTATTATTTTTAAAACAAGGGGGATTGTGTGCTGCGCTTCAAGAAGAATGTTGTTTTTATGCTGATAGCAGGGGGATCGTGTTGGATTCTATGAAAGAATTAGAAAAACGCTTAAAAGATAGAGAAAACGAAAGGTTAAACATGTATAATTGGTATCAAGGCTTGTTTTCTATTTCACCATGGCTTACAACCCTTTTAACTGCATTGGCAGAACCATTAATAATCATTATATTGATATGTATTATAGGACCTTGTTGTTTTAATAGAATATTGCAATTTTTGAAAAATCAATTATCCTCCATAACTGCTAATGTTAATGTGTTATTGCAAGCTCATGTTAAGTCCTTAACACCGGATGAAAAAATGTCATTGCTGAGTTACCGCTCCTTGGACAACCCTGACGCTGATGGGTCGCACTCCTGCCTAGATGACTGGGACGGCGAACATTTCAAAAAAAAGGTTCCTGTCTTCTTGGACAAGGAAGAAGACTCGTCATAAATAATAAAAACAGAGGAGATGTTGTAACTATGTATCATTCATGTGTTTGCAACTGTGTATCATTGCAACTATGTATCGTTCAGGCATTTGCAACATTGTATCATTCACGTGTAATCATTGAGCTTCTGTCTCCTCAGTGACCTTTTGCAGGGCACGTACAGGGACAAGGAGCTAAACATCTGTAGAAATAGCTTATTTACATTGTGATTAGTTCGTCTAGCATGCAGCTTTGTAAAGCAGGAATATCCTGATCGAATTATAAATCTTGCAATCCTGTCTGACCTGGTATCTTGCCTTATCTGAGCCATGGTAAATCCTGTATATCCTGTCTGACCTGGGCTTGACCTAGGCTCTGAATAAACAATCACCCCCTTTTGAATGAGCATAATAAAAGAGCGTGTACCCAGACATTCTGGGCGCACTCATCCCGAGGAACTTCGTCTCCTGTTGTTTCTTTCTCCTTTCGCTCCCTATCATGAGACGCCCATCTAATGCGGGATAGCAGATACCGCACTGTCAGCCCATGGCACTGCTGAGGTGTTAGGGAAGACCAGGATGCTTCAATAGCAGCCTTCAGCTCTTCTGCATTGTTTGATCTCATGTCTCTCATCTTTCTCTTGGAAATGCCCCATAGATTCTCTATGGGGTTCAGGTCAGGCAAGTTTGCTGGCCAATCAAGCACAATAATTCCATGGTCATTGAACCAGGGTTTGGTGCTTTTGGCAGTGTGGGCAGGTGCCAAGTCCTGCTGGAAAATGAAGTCAGCATCCCCATAAAGCTCAACTGTGGAAGGAAGGATGAAGTGCTCCAAAATCTCCTGGTAGAGGGCTGCGTTGACCCTGGACTTAATGAAGCACAGTGGACCAACACCAGCAGATGACATGACTCCCCAATTCATCACAGACTGTGGAAACTTCACACTGGATATCAAGCATCTTGCAGTGTGTGCCTCTCCTTCAGACTCTTCCTTCAGACTCTGGGTCCTTGGCTTCCAAATGAGGTTCAAAAGTTGCTCTCATCAGAAAAGAGCACTTTGGACCATTGAACAACAGACCACTTCTGTTTTTCTTTAGCCCAGGTAAGGCGCTTCTGACGTTGTTTGTTGTTCAGGAGTGGCTTGACAAGAGGAACACTGTTCTGTATAACTTAGTAGAGTCCAAGTGGTATAACCCTGATTGGCCAGAAAGGCCAGTAGTGGATTGGTTCATTAAGAACCAATCCAAAGAGCTGCTTAAAGGCGGCAAAGTTAAATGGCCACCACTGGCTACAAGCCGGCAGGCAAGCCTGTATAAAAGGGCTGCCACGGCTTTAGCCAAACTGTTCTGCTACTGTTTGCTTGTTGTAAATAAAGAACCTGTTTACTGGAACCCGATCTACCGCACGTTTTCCGGACTGAACACTGGCGATGATGATGGGATTGTCCTAAAATGCGAGACTGAGCACACGGCAAAGAAATCCAGGCTAGAAGTGATGGCTGGAAGGAACGCGCCGCCCGCACCCTTCAATCCCAACAAAGAGGATTGGGAATCATACATAGACCGTTTCCTGATGTTCTTAGAGAGCAACGAGATGGAGGAAATCTCGGATCAGCGGAAGAGGGCTGTCTTCCTAACGCATTGTGGGCCAACCGTGTTCAAGATGGCCAAGGCATTGGTGAAGCCCAGAGACGTGAAACAGATGACCTGGTCTGAGCTTCACCGAATGCTAAAGGCTCACTACGCGCTGGTGGTGTCAAATCTTATTAAAAGGCACGAGTTCTACAAAAGGGACCAAAGGGAAGACGAGACCATTGCTGATTTTGTGGCGGCTCTCCGACACCTAGGTGGAGTTTGCGAGTTCCTGAACATGGATGAAGCCATGCGAGATTGTGTCATCTTAGGTCGAAGAGACTCTAACTTACAAAGTAAATTACTAAATAAACCCAATATAACAGTGGCTGAAGCGATCGCAGAAGCCACAGCTGCAGAAGCCGTGAAAAATTCAGCAGCCACCATGAAGCTGATGAATGCCAATAATGATGCGATGACCCTACCCAGAGGAAAGAAGCAAGCTCCCGCTACCACACACCACGAAGACCTCGACGGATCATCAAAAATGGGAGACGATGATGATGAGGTCCACCACCTGTACGCCAACAAAAAAAAGCACGAAAAAAGAAATTGGCGGGAATGCACTGGTTGCGGGAGAAACCACCCTCGAGCCGAGTGCAGGTTTCTTGATGCCATCTGTCGGGCTTGCAAGAAAAGGGGACACATCGAGAAAGTCTGTAGGAATCGCAAAAATAGCAGTCCTAGCAGACGCAGTAATTCCCCACTAAGAACTGAACCAAAGCAAGCCGCTAGAAAATGGGAGCGCAGCAAAGGAACCAGCAACCAAGAAAAGACCCATCAAACTGTCACTATTGGAAGCACCCAGACGGAAAACGGGAAAAAAGTCAAAATCATTGTAAAAATTGAAGGAAGCCCTTGCGAGATGGAAGACTCAGGATTCTTCCTGTCAGTGGTGTCTTGGAACACAATCAGATGACTAGTTCCAAATATTAAATTAAAAGAGCTCCAGAAACAAAAATTAATTTTAAAGGACTACCAAGGAAACAAAATCCCTGTGGTTGGTCTTGGGCATTTCCAAGTAACATACAAGCAGCACGCTGAAGTCCTGCCACTAACCATAGTTGACCAGACTGTCCCAGTCTCCTGGGCATCGAATGGTTCGCACCATTGGGCATCGGAATGACCGGAGTGAGCCGAGTAACCGCAACCGATTGGGAGGAAAACCTGATACACGAGTTCCAGGACGTCTTCGACGGCACTCTAGGCAGGTACCAGGGGACCCCAATTTCCTTTAGTTTAGATCCCCAGATAGCACCCAGAAGGTTAAAAGCCAGACGAGTCCCCTTTGCGTTAAAGCCAAAATAGATGAACAATTAAACAAATTAATCGCGCAAGGGGTCATAGAACCAATTGACCATGCTAGATGGGAGACACCAATAGTAACACTTGTAAAACCTGACGGGTCAGTATGTATCTGCAGAGAGTACAAGGCTACCCTGAACCATGCGTTGCAGCAAAGCGCATACCCGGTGCCAGTCGTGCAGCATTTACTGCACTCACTTGGGGGAGGAAAATTTTTTGCCAAGCTCGATTTAGCCCAAGCATATCAACAACTTCCAGTAGACCCAATAATGGCCAAGGCACAGACAATAGTAACTCACTGAGGGGCATTCAAATGTAACAGACTTCAATTTGAAGTAAGCGTTGCCCAAGGCGTCTTCCAAAGCTTCATGGAATGCCTATGAAATGGAATTAAAGGGGTCGTTCCATACTTTGATGACGTCCTAATTTCAGCCAAAAACACGACCCAATTAGAAACAAGGCTAAGAGAAGTGCTAACAAAATTTAGAGAATCCGGCTTGAAAGTTAAAAAGGAAAAATGCTGCCTAATGACTGATCGCATCGAATTTTTGGGGTATTTAATTGACGGAGAGTGTAAACACCCGACAAAAAAAAAGTCAAGGCTATTGAAGATGCATCACAATCAAACAACAAAACGGAATTGCAAGCATTTTTGGGTCTAATAAACTTCTATAATGTATTCCTCCCCCACAAAGCAATGATAACAGAACCATTACATCGTTTACTGGATAAGAAAACTAGCTGGACTTGGGGTCATAAAGAACAAAAAGCATTCCAAGGCATAAAAAACTTATTAACCTCAGACACCGTTTTTATTCAGTTTAGTAACACACTTCCATTGACGGTCATCTGTGATGCCTCACCATTCAGAGTCAGTGCCATCCTGAGCCACCAATTGACTGACGGGAGAGAGGCACCCGGTGCCTTTTACTCAAAAACACTCTCCAAAGCGGAACACAACTATAGCCAACTAGAGAGAGAGGTCCTGGCAATCGTTGCCAGAGTTAAACATTTTCACGAGTACCTCTATGGGAGGACATTTTCCATTGTAACTGACCATAAACCGTTATGAGGAATTTTGGCGGGAAATTAACCCACACCGAACATTTTATCTCCCCAAATGACTAGATGGTCAGAATTCCTAGCTGCATACTCATACACATTGATATATCAACTCGGGAAACAAATCCCACATGCAGACGCATTAAGTTGAACACTGCTACCAACAACAGAAGAAGATCTAGCTCCAACGATTACCACCCTGCAAATAGAAGCCTGCCCGGAACTGCCGCTATCTGCAAATGATGTCACCAGAGCCACCGCCAAAGACCTAGTGACTGCCCACATTTTAAATTGGGTAGGCAAAGGTTGGCCGGAAAACCAAAAAACTGAAAACTTTAAACCTTTTCGGACCAGACAGACTGAACTGTCAATACAAAAGGGGTGTTTGTTATGGGGTGATAGGGTGGTAATTCCCTTCAGATTGCAAACAAAGGTGTTGGGTATGCTTCATGAGGGCCACCCAGGCATAGTAAAAATGAAAAGCCTGGCCAGGAGCTATGTCTAGTGGCCTGGCTTCGACAAAGATATTGAATACTGGGTTGCTACCTACAATAAATGCCAGAGAACCAGGCCCTCACCACTGCAAGCACCAATACGGGACTGGGAGACCCCATGAGGCCCCTGGTCTTGGATTCACATTGACTTCGCAGGTCCTACTAAGGGGCATACATTTTTGATTGTCATAGATGCATACTCAAATTGGTTGGAAGTTATAGTAATGTCATCTACGACAACCGACGCTGTTATCAAGCAACTCAACAAACTATTCGCAACCCATGGGTTGCCGGATGTCCTAGTGTCCGACAATGGGCCACAACTAACCGCTATACAATTTGAACAGTTCCTAGCTTCTTTAGGTATACGCCATGCACTAACTGCGCCAGCTCACCCGGCGGCAAATGGTAGGGCCGAGAGAATGGTCAGGTTTACTAAGGAAGGCCTAGAAAAAATAGACCAGGGGGATGTCCAAGACAAGATAAACTGTTTACTCACCCTCCAACATATCACTCCCAGTACTATAACGAATAAGAGCCCGGCAGAATTGTTAATGGGGAGGAAACTCAGATCACATTTAGATAGATTGCACCCAAATTACACCTGTGAGAAACCCCCCCGACTCATCCAGCTGATTCCGCACATTTGAAATCAGTGACCTAGTCTATGCAAAAAAATTCACTGGGGACCCTCTATGGCTTCCAGCCACAATCACACAAGTAACAGGCCCCCGGTCCTACCATCTAACCATGGACGATGGCAGAGAGTGGAAGCGGCACATAGACCAGCTTCGTTCCCAAAATATCGAGCGAAATATGACCGCGCAACCTCAAACAATAAAAATCGATGAAAACAAAACCAAAGGGGAAGGGAATACAAAGAAATAATAAAGAGGGTAAAAAAGAACTATTAAAAATAAAATAATCAAAAAGAGCAAAAAGAACACTTACGGTTAGATGAGACCAGCAGAAATAATCCAAATGAAGAGAAACCTGTCCTGGAAGGGGCCAGCCAAGCCAGGGAAAGCCAGGAGGGAGCGGCAAAGCCACCGGCTTGAGCAACTCAAGTGGTAGCAACCATGTTGACTCACCCTTCCAGGCGGTTCCATGGAGAAGAGCCAGAGAGAAAGCGATCCCGACCGAACCGCTTGAAGTCTCCAGCGAAAATGAACCGCACAAGTCAAGTAGAGTCAGAAGAAGCCCCACCTACCTGCGCGACTATGTCACCCACGTAGGACTAAACTAAGGGGGGAGGGGTGTTCTGTATCACTTAGTCGAGTCCAAGTGGTATAACCCTGATTGGCCAGAAAGACCAGTAGTGGATTGGTTCATTAAGAACCAATCCTAAGAGCTGCTTAAAAGCGGCAAAGTTAAATAGCTACCCTTGGTTACAAGCTGGCAGGCAAGCCTGTATAAAAGGGCTGCCGTGGCTTTAGCCAAACTGTTCCGCTACTGTTTGCTTGTTGTAAATAAAGAACCTGTTTACTGGAACACGGTCTATTGTGCGTTTTTCCAGACTGAACAAATACGACATTTGAAGCTCATGTCCAGGATCCGTCTGTGTGTGGTGGCTCTTGATACACTGATTCCAGCCTCAGTCCATTCCTGGTGAAAGTCCCCAACACTTTTGAATGGTCTTTTCCACCAGGCTGCAGTCATCCCTGCTGCTTGTGCACCTTTTTCTTCCACACTTTTTCCTTCCACATAACTTTCTGTTAATATGCTTTGATACAGCACTTTGGGAACATCCAACTTCTTTTGCAATTACCTTTTGAGGCTTTCCCTCCTTATGGAGAGTGTCAATGATGGTTTTCCGCACAACTGTCAGGTCATCAGTCTTTCCCATGATTGTGCTTCCTACTGAACCAAACTGAGAGACCATTTAAAGGCTTAGGAACCCTTTCAAGGTGTTATGGCTGAATTAACTGATTAGAGTGAGACATTTTGAGCCTAGAATATTGAACCTTTTTGAAATATTCTAATTTTCTGAGATTGTGGATTTGGGGTTTTCATGAGCTGTAAGCCATAATCATCTCAATTATGACACATCACAACTTGAACTATCTTGCTTTGCATGTAATGAGTCTATCTCATACATTAGTTTCACTTTTTAAGTTGCATTACTGAAATAAATGAACTTTTGCATGATATTCTAATTTTTCGAGTTTCACCTGTGTTGTCATGAATATCATAGAGGTCATATTTTCATTCCCCCCCCCCCAACAAGAACAGAGCGTTAGATTATGCCCACTTCATTCCCTTAACCCAAAGGTTAAGGGGACTAAACTAAAATGCTAAATCAATTTGTTATTTTGGTTGTGAAGTTAATGTTAAGTATATATACATATATATGCATGTGTATGTCTATGTGCGTACACATGTGGACACATACAAAAAAATGCAGTGTATTAGAACATACAAGTTAATATAAGACAACAGATCATTTAACGAGATGTGGAGGATTTTGTCTATGAGAAGCTTCCTACAAAGTACACACAAGCAGATATATCCTTCCTAACAAGAACTGCAATAAAGAAAAGTTATAGTAAGAACTGAATACTACTGTAATCCATAGGAATTAAGACTTCCAACCCATGTGAACAATTAAAAAAAATGGAGTATTGAATTTCCTTTAATTCGCTTCAATATATCAGGGATAAATACTCAAATTATCAGCAGGAAAACTTGTATGTTTGGGGAAGGTGTGTGAGAATTTAGTCATACATTTGTATTAAAATCTTCAATTTTTGAGAGCTGTTCTGCACAGCGAAACTTTGTTTTGGACCTTAATTCCCATAGAAGATGGAAATCAGTGAACAAAAACTTCCAGAGAACAACTAAAACTAGAAGAATATAGACATTCTTCAAGAGAAGGATTAGACTTTTCCTTTGGAGGTTACAGGGACAGTTAGTTTTTGTTATTTTTTCTTTTTGTACTGAACGGGATATCTGGCGGCTTAATGTTGTTATGCTTGAAACTAAAATACAGTTTGTTCCAGTAATTACTTTGCAAATTCTCTTGTGGCTTAATGGGCTATACTTAGAAATGGCTTTCCTCTTGCCAGTCTATCAACTATCATCCTGCGTGCTACTTTTATTTTCAGGTGACCACATCATTAGAATCTGTATGTCAACCTAAATTATATCATGCTGACAGTGGCTTCACCTATTCTCAGTTACATTGTAGCAAATCTCAGCATGAATATCTCTGATAATGACTCACAAAGAATCATACACTGACATCAGGACTGTGTGTGCTTCCTTTAAAAAAAAAAAAAGTCTCAGGCAGTCTATTTTTTATAGTAAGAAAAGCTTTGACCTGTATGAATAATGCAGTTTGAGTGTACTTTCTCTGATTTAGCATTATTTTTTGTTTTCTACATTTCCCATTTATTTTGCTGCAACAGAGGGCCATGGGTGGGATAAAGGTAAACCCAGTCTCAAAACTTTTCTGCATCATAAATTATACAGTATTAGGCTTCTCAGTACTTTGGGGAGGTGTCAATGATTCCTCTTAATTTACTATTTAACCATTATCTGCATTATTATATTAAAAAAATCTTGCTTTAATGAAAACTGTACTATAATTGTAGGTGTGCTGAATTCAGTACTCGCATTCTTCACAGTCATGGGGACTGTTGGAATATTATGATAGGTTTTCATTTCCTTATATTACATAAACCGATGGAGGATTTCTTTCTACTTCAGATTGGATATGTGAGTAGGGTAGGTTGAAAAGTGATGGGTTGACCTTGTTAAAAAGTTAAAGTTTGTTTCACTTTACTATGTTTCTAGGGCTCATGGTAATAATGACATATGGGGAAAAGTTCATCTGAATTATAAGGGAGAGATAATTGCCAAAACTATCTATCTATCTATCTATCTATCTATCTATCTATCTATCTATCTATCTATCTATC
>BLBF01000018.1:21948761-21967547 GCA_015471245.1 Laticauda colubrina
ATCTATCTATCTATCTATCTATCTATCTATCTATCTATCTATCTATCATCTATCGATCAATTTACCTACCTCCTTACCTACCTACCTACCTACCTACCAGAACTTATTTATTTTTGCATATATTAACTCCCCCCTTCCTTAAAGACCTTATAGCAGTCATTCAAAACTGCCTGTTCCTTTATAACATCACCCATTAGAACAGAAAACTAATGCTTTTGTCTACATATCAGTTTCTTATGAAATAGGTTCAAATATGTAAATGAGCATTGCATTCAAATGTTGCCTAAACTTTTCTTTCTCCCATTTCTCCTCTTTTTCTTAGAATGGGATCTCATTAATGGTCTTTCTGTTAATTTACCAAATCTGATTTGTGGTTAGAGTTAGCCCTGCCAAGCTGATACTTTTTGGCTTAATATAGCTGATATAGACTTAATTTTTCCAAGTGCTTTATTCTAACAAACTTCACAGAGCTGTCCCTTCCTGATGACATCATTCAACTGGACAAAAGGTCAGCTTTTTTTTTTAATTACAGTCCAACTGCAGAATCCAGGAGGTTTTGAGAACCTCTGAGAAGCTCTTGAGAACAACTAATGAGCTTTCTAAAATAAGCAGCCGATTCAGCATGAAAAATAGTTTTTTCATTGGTAAACTGCAAGGAATATTATTTATATCCTTGCCTAACTTGAAGGATTCAATATTTGTTTATCATCAGCCTAAAAATAGATGTATATATTTTCTTCACTGTTTTAATCAATCCCAGCATTCTTGTACTCTCATTTACTCATATAATTATGTATTTTTATTCATCACTTTATCCTCTGTATTTATTTGCATTTCGATCCATAGCTTTTCAAGGGTATTCAGGCTATGGCATGGAGAACAAGATTTTAAACTAAAGTAAACCTTGCAATTTTATTTTTGAAAAAAATCACAGGATTATCAAAACCAACGTAGTAAAAGTTGTTTTTCCTGTTTATGGTAGGTTGCCTTCAAACTAGTCCAGATAGTCCACAATAGTATTCCTTATGCCTCCAGGCTTGAAATTTTGGGCTTGGACAATCTTGAACTATGCTGCCTGTAGTCTGATCTAAGCATCATTCATAAAATTGTCTGCTACAACATCTTGCCCATCAATGACTTCTTCAGCTTCAATCACAAAAATACATGGGCAAACAACTGTCACAAACTCAAGGTAAACCTCTCCAACCTTGGTTGCAGAAACTATGACTTCAGCAACAGAGTGGTCAGTGCCTGGAATGGCCCACCTGAATCCATTGTTACAGCCTCAACCCCTCACAGCTTCAACCTCAAACTGTCTACCATGGACCTCACCCCATTCTTAAGAGGTCCTTAAAGGGGGTGTGCATAAGCGCACCAGCGTGCCTACCATCCCTGTCTTACTGTCCCCATTTATCTGTATTTACTTCCTTTGTTCATGTTTATGTACATACCTAAACTTATTATCTTGTACATGTTTGACAAATAAACAAACAAACAAATAAATAAATAAATAAGATTTCTTAATTTAACACCCAGACGTTCATAATTGGCGAAGAGTTTGAGAAACTGAAATCCAGACTCATCACCAGAGCAGTCTTCCAATATTTGATAGCAGTCTTCCAATATTTGAGGGGCTGCCACAGAGAGGAAGGGGGTCAAGCTATTTTCTAATGCACCTGTAGGCCAGACAAGGAATAATGGATGGAAACTGAACAAGGAGAGATTTAACCTGGAAATAAGGAGAAACTTTCTGACAGTGAGAACAATCAGCCAATGGAATACCATGCCCGCAGAAGTTGTGGGAGTGCCATCACTTGAGACTTTCAAGAAGAGATTGGACTGCCATTTGTCAGAAATAGTGTCGGGTCTCCCGCTTGGGCAGGGGGTTGGACTAGATGACTACAAGGTCCCTTCCAACTCTGATGATCTGTTATCTGTTATCTACAGCTAACAGCTCATGTCATTCAAATGCATCTGGGCAATGAGACCTTGATACCGAATATATCCCATCAGAGAAATTGCTTATGAATGTCATTTGAGATATGTTTTGATCTTTCTCACTCTGAGTAAAACAGAGTCTGACAAAATATCAGTTGCTCCATAGTTATACGAGTGACCCTTGAACAGTAGTTGCACAGATTAATATATTCCAAGTATGCATTGCTAGAATGAACATCCTGAGGTCATGTGCTACATACTCACTGCATGTGGATCCTCATTGTAAAAGAACAACAGCACTGTCAAGCTGCAAGCCCTGCTATAACATGCTTTCTCTTATTTGAGGTGTAAGCAGCCATGCTTCAAATTTCTTCCTTATCCTCTCAGCTCAAGTGCCAATAAACAAAAATAAGTGACAGGACACAAAAGGACAGAGAGATCTCAACAAAGACCAATTTTTATGCTTATTTTCACTCACTGTTTATTGCATAAACTAGCTGAATCATATATCCTATGTTGCTTGTGAAAGAGAAAGATACACCTGAGAGCTATTTTAAGACAGAAAATTATGTAAGATATGGCATTGTTCTAGGAAAGGGCATTAAGTTATTGTATTCTGTTTTTAAAAAATTGGAAATCCCCACTGCTTAAGGGCTTAAATCTGTATGCCTTGTAGTGCAAGTATTCCTCATAAGTGGCTATAGACAAATGATGACAAGTTATCCTCAGGATAAACGTGAAAGTTATATTAGGTTAAATAAGAATTATTACAGACAGCTCTACCAATATTTTAATAGATTGTTGATCTTTGAACCAGATTTCTATGGACAGATAGTCTAATGTAACCTCTCTATCTGATGTGACAGAAATGCCTCAGTATTAGCCTGACTCATCTCCAAACATGTGACAGGACCATAGGCTATTTTAGGTAGGCATGGTTTCTCCTGCTTTTTACTTTCTCCAATTATTAGTAATGAAAATCCTGAAAGCACAGCACAATGGCTGTTAAAATATCCTATGGAAGATTGAGTTGGTGGCCTGATACAATTTTAAAGAATATAAACTGGTTTAGTGAAAAATTACATTTCATTAAAATGATTGTTTCAACGTACTTTTAAAAACAGTTCTTATAAAGAGTCCAAATTCCCATTTTGGAAATTAAGTGCATACAGTCCTTGAGTTACAACCACAGCTAAGCCGAAAAAATTTTGTTGCTAAGCAAGACATTTATTAAATGAATTTTGCCCCATTTTACGATCTTTCCTGCCACACTTGTTAAGTGAATCACCGCTGTTTATTTATTTATTTTGTCAAAAGCATACAATACAATAGAAACAAGAATAAACATAAGTTTAAATATAAGAAATAGGAACTAATAATTGGGGACAAAAGGGCAGGGATAGTAGGCATGATTGTGTGCTTATGCATGCACCTTACAGACCACTTAGGAATGGGGTGAGATCAATAGAGGTTAGTTTGAGGGTAAAGGAATGGGGGTTTGAGCAGGTTATAACAGTCAGGTAGTGAGTTCCAGACATTGACCACTCTGTTGCTGAAATCGTAGTTCTTGCAATCAAGTTTGAAGTGGTTTACATTAAGTTTATATTTGTTGTGTGCTCTTATGTTGTTGAGGTTAAAGGTGAAATATTCATTAACTGGTAAGTTGTTAAGTTAGTAACATGGTTGTTAAGTGAATCTGTCTTCCCTATAGATTTTGCTTGTTAGAAGGTTACAAAGGACAGTTACATGATCCCGGAACAGAGCAACTGTCATAAATATGAGCCAGTTGCCAAGCATCTGAATTTTGATCATGTGACCAAGGGAATGCTTGCAATGCTCGTAAAGGTGAAAAACAATTATAAGTCACTTTTTTTCAGTGCCATTGTAACTTTGGGCACTAAATGAACTGTTATAAGTTGAGGAGTAATTGTGTTTATATTGTCAGGGAATCTATGGCAATTCCAAAGATTTCTGAACTATAAATCCCAGGATCCCACCCCATTGGATGATCCTGCTAATTTATTTTTCTTTACCGACTTCTAACATGTGGTTAATATGGGAGAAAAAATTCCTTTTCCATGAAAATTAACTCCAATGCATTCAAAATGTCAGAACCTCAATTCATCTTTTGTATTGTTTCTTCAATATGTCAAAGCCACATAATTTGGTTTCATCACTTCAAATCAGTTATTTAAATAGGGAAGGAAGTTTGTTGCAACAGTTAAAGTGTTGAATCAGGACTGGAGATCACAGGTTCAGTCCTGTGTTATTATTATTATTTATCTCCTCTCAGAGTTCTGTTGGAAAAAATGGGAGGAGGAGGGCTATATGTGCCATAATGAGCTCTTAGGACAAACATTTAGGCATTCATTTATCAGATAAAGAAAAAATATTATATTGACCTCATATCAGCTTTTTTTTCCTGTTGAATTTGGAGAAGTGGCAACAGGCACAGTTTCCCATATTTTGTGGTTTTCACATCATTTTTGTGGCTTTATGATCATGAAATAGTGACCATGATTATAGTAAATGGGTTATGCCATTTTCTGGAAGCTAACAATGCCTGAAGAGCTTGGAGATACTCTGGGTGGCATTCAGGAGCCATTTTTTGTCTCTTTCAATGTACCATATCAAGCATTCCAGAAGACTTACAGATGCATGTTTTAAAAACATTAAATTCCATGTCCTCCAATACACACCTATTTCTGATGGCCCTTCAACTCAGAGGCGTGAGCAATGATCTGAGGAATGGAAATTGAGAAACATTTCACCTACCAGGAGTAAGCTTCCAAAATTACAAAGATCAGGTCTCTTTAGGAATGCATGAATGTTCTTGGTTATTTTTTTTGAAAGACTCCCAAGCATAACAAGGTGGTAAGTTGTCACTTAGTAATGGGTGCTATGCAACATTTCCCCTAGTTTTGCAAATCTGACAAAGCTTTGTCCAAGGTCACATTTTTCTTCCATAAAGTTTTGCGAAATAACCAGTTTTTCTAATAATAAACAATTCAGCCTGAAAAAAAAAATACATGACTGTGGTTTGGGTAAAAGTTCATTTAACAATAAACATAACAAATTAGACAATACTATGATATACATATCTTGAGCTATTGAAGAAAGTAAAAAAATGCATTGGCTTCTAAAATGTGCCCATCATAAAGTCTCATTGTTTTCATTTGGAAGATTCAAGCTAATCTGGCAAAACTGGAATCCACACTGCCACTTCTCAATGTTTGTAATAATTATTCTGAACAGGATTTATTTTTATACATTGTGCTAAGCCATGGTTAGTTTAAGTCATTGCTTGCTGAATAAATAACAATGTGAAATAAACCACAATGTTTATATACCATACTAAGTCATAAATCATGGTTAAAAAACCACTGTGCCTAAGTTCACACTAAATGGTAAGACAAAAAAATTAGCTTTACCACAATATAAATTCAGTGACTAAGTATAGGTTGCCTCCAGTAGAGAGGGACCGAAGATTGATACAATAGCAAAAAACCAATACTGAAATGAAGAGTTAGCAAAGAAAATATTGTATATATGTATAAAACAAGCTTTGAGCCCAATTTTGAAAACAAATTCCATGCTTTATTTCTTAATTTGAAGAATATACCTCACTTGAAAACAACTATCTTTTAAATCTAGCTTTTGGATCTTAAGGATCTAATAAAAACTAACATTTATCTATCTATCTGAACTCTTTTATAGAGCTGAAATGGAATGTTAACCTCTATTGATATCCAGGCCATCTTTTTTTTACTATTTAAATACACATCAGCAAATCATATAATTATTGATTTTTGTGACTATTTGAGGCAGCAAGCCATAGTAATATGAAATCCTACCCTACACAAATCCATAAAAGATACAATCACAGGGGGAAAACAAGTGCCAGAATTAGCCAGTACAATCATGGCACTTTATTCTTTTGATCAGATTATCAACCACCTTTTTCAGTTTCTTTTTTTTTTAACAGAGTGAATGAGACCATTCTGGTCAGAATGGTTCTGACCAGTTCTGGAGAACTGGTAGCTGAAAGTTTGAGTAGTTGGGAGAACCAGCAAATCCCTCTGACTGTCCCTGCCCCCATCTATTCTGTGCCTCCCGAGTCCCAGCTGATTAGCTGGATCTTCTTTTGTTGCCCTGCACAGGAGAACGGAGCTGGAAAGCAGGTTAGTGGGGTGGGGAGGGAATGGGACTTTGCAGTATTCTTCCCCTGGAGTTGGATGGGAATGGAATTTTTGCATGCCTTCCCCTGCCGTGCCCACCAAGCCACACCACCAAGCCACACCATGCCCACCAAACCACACCCACAGAACTGGTAGTAAAAATTTTTTAATTCCACCACTGATCCCCACTAATTGCTTCTGAATTGGAACTGGTATATGGTGATGCACAGTCTCAAACTGGAGGGGTAAATAGGCCCCTCTTTTATGAATTTATCTAATATTTTTAAAAAGCAGTCTAAGTTCGTGGCTTTCTGGTTATGAATTGTACAAGTTAATTATGGACTTTCTTTTGCAAATTCTAAATCTCCTTGGTGAACTGCTTCTCCTCATTCTGAAGGATGTTCCTGCTGGGTATTTCAGCTTAAGGAGGAAAGCGAAACTCTCAGCTGTTCAGTCTAGCATGGCAGCAATGAAGGAGGCTGGAGGTTATAATCCAGTCACATCAAAAAGGTCACTGTCGACTATTTCTCCTTTTCCTTTAGATGTGCTAGACTACAAATCCCACCAAGCTTAGCTAGATGGTGAAGAATGCTCAAGAGTTCCCATGAATTACATCAGGGTTCTCCAACTTTGGCAATTTTAAGCTTGGTGGATTTTCAAAGATATTTTTGTGATTTCTCTTAGTTGCTAGTCACAAAGATGAAGTAGGCTAAGGGAGTTGAAAAATTAGCATGCCAAGACCTTATATTGTCATCAATCAGTTGAAGCTTCTCAGCATGAAACAATAACTGGAACTGGGGCTAAGATTGGGATTGAAGTAGTATTTAAGAAGTTGATTGGAATGATTGGCAGGAATTTCAAACAAGTATTTCATTAAAGATGGAGGGTGTGGAAGGTGTGCCTTCCCAAAACCAATTATTTAAGCGGAAAGAACTTGTTTGCCCAAACAATGTTCACAATATTGAGGTGACTTTGATAAGCACTTGTGAACATATCTCAAAGTGGTTCTATACAAACAATTCTGGGACCAGGACATGATCATCAAAGTAGATGAATCTATAAATATTCTATGTTAATCTTTATATCTATATTATGACAAAAATGATAGGCAATGAAGTATGCACATGTCCAGATTTCAACATTTGTCATTCTAAAATATACAAAGTCATTGAGAAAGTAGAACACCTTGTTCATTTGAATATTTTATACACTGACATGCATAAATATCCAACATATCCACATGAAGAAATAAAATCAAACTTTTTTTCTTGAGTAAGCATAAATATGTTTGTTATATGACTCCAAAGTCATTGTCAATCACTTGGTCATTTTGTATAATATATGACAACAAGGATCCAGAAAACCTGTTGTGAGTCCAGGGCCACAATTTGACACAGACCTTTTTCTGGGATTTGTGAGAGGATCTTTTCCCTCAAACAAAAGAGAACATGGTTGTATTTGCTTTTCCTCACCTGCTTTGGTAAAAGCAGCTGTCTACACAAGCTTCAGCACTGAACAACCTGAATGTGATTTATATCTTTAGCCCCCTCACCTCCCTCCATCAAAGAAGAGGCCAGGAAGGAAGCAAGAAATAAGGTGAGGGAGGGAAAGATAAGATGGTGTCCTTTCATTCTCTGCATCAGAACAAGACTAAGCATGATTTAAACTTGCAATTTCACCAACTTTTCAGAACAGTGGCCAAAAGAGAAGAACATATGTGAAATAAAGATATGAAAGAAAATTGGCTGCATCTCAAATCCCACTAATATCAACTCAGCAATAGCTGACCAAGGAACTAATACTTCAGGACATGAAAATTGCTTGAAAGACTAGATTCTAAAAATAATGCTTATTTTCAACTTAAGCAAATTTATTTATTTTCATGAGGTAGCAAACAGAGATTAAGAAAAAATGTAAAATATTCTTACAAAAAAGGCTTGAAAAAATTATGTTAGCTGCATATTCAAATGTGATTGTCACTGAGCAACAAAGCAAAACAAAACATGGAGAATATCTTTATCATTTATCAAATGTTTCCACCCATAATATTTGATATGTTTTCCACCAACAATGGAGCAAGGAAGCAATAAATTATTATTTGCATGCTGAAGTACAAAGCAAGATATTGTGTTTCTATGGAGTGTGGAGCAAGATTAGCATGAAGGAATGAGGTCAGAAGAAAAGGAAGAAAGAAAATGACAATTAAGCTTATTGAAGGGAGGAACTCACAATCATAGAGAACCTCATTTCAAATTCTCAGTGTTGGTTGGCATGGAATTGTAGCATGGAAGCCAATCGAAGGTGTTAACTTGTCATCTGTGGCAGCCTATTTCCATTTATAATTTTATGGATCAAATTGGTGAGTCAGTTTGGTATAGTGGTTAAGACATCAAACTGGAATGTTCCCAGTGACATCCCAGTACAAATCTGCCCATACTTACTTATCTATGGATATTCTCAGCAATCCAAATAATGATTGTCCTGAAGGTACTTTTTCAAAAGGCAACTGGACTTCATTTTTCCTTGAAGATATTTTGCTGCTTATCCAACAAGTTTCTTCAGCTGCTACAATATAATTTTAAAATTGTAAGGAAAGGACTCAATCATCTAGAATATTCCTTTTAGAAATTAATATATTTGATTAATTATTTCATACCCCATTTTGTCTTGCAATAATTAATCCTAACAGTTTGTATTATATTATTTGAATCAATAATAACATAGTTAGTGCAACCCTTTAAAATATTTCCAGCTCTGGTATAATGTTCTCAATATTTTTAGCCTATGTAGAGCAGGGCTAGATTAAGTACAGAGGGATAAATTTCCCTTTACCAACATTTTGAGGAACTAAGAAGGTAGACCTTGGGGAAGAAAAGATAGCTGGGTGCTCTAGAGCTTGAGGGACAGATGAAATGTTCATGCTTCTCATGAAATAATTAACAGTGCAGGATGATGCAGGCCATGTTTCCCATGTCTTATCTTCTTTCATTCTGTCATCCTCATGACCACAGAAGCAAAAGGGATGGGAAGCCACTAAAGACTAGCATGCAAAAGGTCTCTGGTTCTTTACAAATGTGAATGGAGATTGATTTTGCTGAAGTCTATGCAGAATGGAGATTGATTTTGCTGAAGTCTATGCAGAATGGAACATATTTATCATTCAGGGTGTGGCTTTTCTTTTCTTTTCTTTTTCAATTTTGCAGTATGGTTCTCTGCAATAAATAATGTGAACACTGATAGGTTTTGTAGAAAATGGTATTTAAAATGAATAATTTAGTATAAAGTGGTAAATTTTCATATGATTTTTTTGTAAGTGGAGAGGAATATCACAAATTAATGAAAGCACGCACATCATATCGTTATTCTTGTCCCTTAGTAGGAGTTCCTGTCTGGCTGACATAACAAAAAAGGAGGAGGGCTTTAGACTGAGCTATTGGCAGAAATCAAAGTCATGGCTGAAAGGCATTTTCCTTTTGGATAGGAATGTTTTGGAGAAATGTTAATTTTTTTCTCCCTAGGGTCCCTGGTCAGATCCAAGTAATTTTAAACTTGATATTTCCTTTTCCAGCTTCTCCATTTACTCTAAATTTGATCATTTCTGGAGAGTTATTGTACCTATGGAATAACAGGGAAAACCCCTACCCTGTTCACAAATTTATTTCACAACATTTTGTTGGGTTGGAAAGAATGACAAGGTAAGGAAAGCACAGAGAGGAAGAACTTTCAAGTCCTTTACCAGCAGTGGACCAAGAAAAAATCTATGTAATGAAATAGTATGTCGTTGTACATGTGGGCACACTTACTTCCTGGGGTTTAATCTGGGGTGGGTAGTATTACTCTTGGGGACCCCATGAGCTTCCCTTTTTGACTTCAGACCTTCCTCTAGAGTATCATTGTTCTATATGTAAAGTGGGTGACTCCAAATCTGCAAACCTGATTGGTCAAATAAAATAAGCATTTGGATTGGTTCACTAGGAACCAATCCAAAGAGCTGCTAAAAGGCGGCAAATTTAAACAACTGCCATTGGCTGCAAGCAGGCAAGCCAGCCTGTATAAAAGGCTGGCCTCAGCTTCAGCCAAACGTTCCTATTTACTAACTAGTTGAAGAATAAAGTATTTGTTGTTGGAACCCGGTCTACCGCGTGTGTTTTCCGAACAAAACAATCATGACTCCAGAGACAACTCTATTTAGAGTTTCAGAGAGCTGTGAAGATCTTGCTGTTCCAGATGACCACAAATGGGGTGGAATGTGGCATGAATTCAGCTTCAATTCAGTTGCAGTGGTGGGTAGGAAGGATATTTCTGATATTGGTTTCTTAAAATGAGTTATATGGCTTATATTACCTGAATTACAGGATGGATAAGTTGAATACTAATAAGTTGAAGCCTGTTTTGACTGGGGTAGCACAGAAGCTACAGTTAATAAATAACAACAGCTACAACTGTTGTTATTATGTATTGCTTCTGCATTTGGGTGGGTGGGTGAGGGCAAATCCCCCATAGAGGTACAATGTGGGGATGGGGAATGAGATTTTTTTTCTTGGGAAATGTTTTCTCTTCAACTTTTGGATAGATCTAGTCCATTTTCAAGCATTTGGAACTTTTCAAACATTTTCAAACTTTTGCTGCATTTCCCTGCCATACCGAATTGGATACTGCTTATTCAGTTTTCAGCGACTTATCTTGCTGATGGATTGATAGACAAAATTCTGGATCTCTTTACATAATTTCTTTCCAACATTCCATTGGGTTGGAGAGACTAAATCTAGGACACAATGGAGTTGTGGGTAAAATGTGAATCTGAAATAGCCTAGAAATAGACTGACTCCCTGCCCCCTTTCTCCCTGAATAATAGTATGTTTAGATCTATACCACCAACTTGCTTTTGGCAGAGACCCACTCATGGAGAGGTAGGAGAACTGTCATTACCGAAGCATCCCTATTGTTGAGGATTGGAAGAAAACTTGGAAAGTATGTTGTACTGTTACCATGTTTGCCATGGATTTGTGAGTGGAAAAAAGTTGTAGAGAATTTTGTCTGCTGTGCTGATTCTTCTTAATCTAATTCATGTTTTATGTTTTTTTGTGTATATTATGTATTTTTTAAAATTTGTAAGTTACTTGGCATCTTTTTGGAATTGTGATACCCAATCAATCAGTCAATCAATCAAAGATTTTAGTGTACAACCTTAAAGTCAATCAATCAATCAATCATATAAATCCACATACCTTATGCTACTATTTCCTATCCTAGGAAACTGGGAGAATAAAGTACTTTTCCAAAATGAAAGTCTATATTTGAAGTGTTTTGTTAAAGAAAACAAAGGAAGGGTGGTTCAAGCAGATGGAAAAATATTATGGATCGCCTTAATAATTATATACAGGTCCTGTACTACATCAACCTAAGCTATACTGTTCTTGTTAATGATTCTCTCTAATATTTTTGTGTGTCTGCGTAGGCCCATGTGTGTGTCCTTCACTATATATTATAGAAATTTTGCTTTTAACTAGGAATTTCAAAATGAAAATGCTAAGTTATGGCTTTTGACTATTCATTAATTCAAAGTTATTGTTTTGGAAACTTAAGGATGTTCAAAGATTAAGTTAATCACAACTAAAATTCTCTTTCAAGTTCTTTACAATGAATGAATGAATGAATGTGTTTTAGCTCACAATACTGTTGTTTTTCTGTATTATGGATTCATGAAGAAATAACAGATGGACCAGTCATAGGGTTGAATGTTAGCATGCGGTAAATGTGGTAAGTCTAAGAAAATTGTAGATATTTCAATGTTAGCAAATTCATGGCTGGTCAAGTACTAGTCATAACAGTCTACCTACAGTTGTCACTGCTTTCCTGTATTAAAAACAAAACAAATAAATAAAAGCAAACATGGTAGGTATTGTTATGATTACTGTTATAATTATTTGGATGATTATTTGTACATATCTTGCTATATATAACACTTTCTCATTTGGAGCTCTTTATGTATAAATATTTTAGATAAATTACTTTTCAAAATAGGTTTCAAAAGGTTGATTGACAATCATGTGATTTTTCTTCATTGCCTCAGTTGTTTTTGAAGACATTCCATTTCAAGAGGTAGATGATTGACTCACCTACCTAGAAATATATTCTTAATTACTTACAAATGCTAATTTACAAGCTGGCTAGTGCATTGCTTTGTGAATAAACACAAATATGCATAGTGTAATTCAGAGATTTGTCTGTTATATATATTAGAGTTAGAAGTCACCTGATTCAAAAAATGACTTTAGGGGGTTTACATCAAAAGAACAATAAATGCAAAAAAATAACAGCAGCAGCAGCAACAACAATAAATTGTAAAGAAAACCTGTGTATCTGGACAAACACACTTTCATTAACAAAAAATATCATTAAAAGGTCTCCACAAATTCTGTATGGAATTATAATTGAACCAGTACTTGGCTGAAAAGAGGCATATTTCACATTGAGCAGACTTTCCCATGATTTTTATTTATTTTTTATTTATTTTTATTTGTCAATTGCTTACAAGATAATAGGTATAAGTATATACATAGTTATGAATACATGGATACATATAAGAAAAATAAAAAAATAAAAAGGAAACAATAGGACCAGGACGGTAGGCACGTTGGTGTGCTTATGCATGCCCCCTACAGACCTCTTAGGAAAGGGGTGCGGTCAATAGTAGGTTGCTGAAGTTGTATTTTCTGCAGTCAAGTTTGGTGCAGTTAACCTTGAGTTTATTTCTCTTGTGTGCTCTTGTGTTGTTATGATTGAAGCTGAAGTATATTCATTGACAGGTAGGACATTACAATGTATGATTTTATATACTATATTTAGATTGGACTGGAGGCGGTGTAGTTCTAGGTTTTTAAGTCTGGTGGCATAAGGTATTCTGCAACGAGTAGAGGAGTGGAGAGCTCTTCTTGTGAAATATTTCTGGACTTTCTCAACTGTGTTAATATCAGATACATAATGTGGATTCCAGACTGATGAGCTGTATTTGAGTATTGGTCTAGCCAATGTTTTGTATGCTCTTGTTATTAGTGTAATATTACAAGAGAAAAAGCTACGAAAAAATTGGGATAAAAACTCTTAACGCCTTTTTGGCTATGTAGTTACAGTGGGCTCTAGCACTTAGGTCATTTGAGATGAGTTCTCCAAGATCCTTGACAGAGTTTGGGTCATAAACAAGGTCTTGACTATTCAGTCTGTATTTTATTTTCTGGGGTTTTTTTGCCAATATGTAGGACAGAACATTTATTTTGTTATTGCTTTGTAGAAGGTTGCATGTATGGGTTCAGTTGTACATTCGTTAAGGGTCCAGTTAATATGAGGTAGATTGAAGTCATCAAGAAAGATAAAAGCATGTGGACAGGATCCTGCCCATGTTAGTTGTGTATTTACCTTGTTTGTATGTTCAATGTCATAATCAGGGGTTCTGTAACATAGTAAGAACCGAAATGTGATATTTAAGGATAGTTCACAGATGATGGTCTCAGGAAGAGCAAGCTCCTGGGTAACTTGGATGTTTTTTAGATGTAAGGACTTTTTATAGAAGATAGCAACAACACCTCCTCCTCAGATTTCACTATCTGATCAGTAAACATGATAGTCTCTTATTGTGGTTATGGAGTCAGGGAGAAATGCATTGAGCCATGTTTCACAGACAAATTTAATGTTGAATTTAGCCATATTTAGTAAGAGGAGAAATTCAAGTATTTTATTTACAAGGTTTCTTGCATTGAGTAGCTTGCATTTAAGGCCAGTTGTGGTTGGAATAGAGATAGTTAGGGGCATGCATACCTAGTTTTGAGTGATGTTGGATTGGATGGGGTGGGTTTGGATGCGGAGTTGTGGGTTGTGTGACTTTCTTTTGATGCAGTCAGCATGGTAGTCAATGTATGGATCCTTTTCTCCATTGTCTAGATGGTTTTTGAGTACCTTGCGGAGTTCACAGGAGCGGATTCTTTGCAGTGTGGATAATTCTGGTCTTGAGCGAAGTTTTTTGTGGTTGGGACTGGTTTTTGCAATGGCATTTATTGTATGAATGAATAAACATTTGCTTATTGGACTCATTTTTGCATACAACTCTATAAAATCTTGGGGCCACAGAGCCATCATTGTATTTTTATCCATGGCCATCTCTGGTTATTTCAATGATATCTTCAGGAGAGATGTTTGTTGTATTTGAGTTGCTTATGATATCGCAAACTTTGGTGATGTCATCTGATTCATTGGTGTCCTCGAGATCAAATAAGATGGCATTTGGACATTTCTCTTCATGTTCCATGGTGTCTCTGATGAGTAGGGAGATATTATTTGTGGAATTATTTGATGGGATAGTAATTGTTTGTGGCTGTGGTTTGGTGTTTATTTTTGGTTGTAGTTGTGATTGTAGTTGAGGTAGTGGTTATGGTTGTTGTGGGATTTGATTTTGAGCTGATAGGTACTCACTTATCTGTGCTGTATTTTTTTTCCAAGATAAATTAGGCTTGCTTGTATAGTTGTTTCAAAACATGTTGCTAAGCATTCTTCTATTGAGTGAGTGATTCTATGCTTTCAACTCTGTCAGGTAGGGTACTCAGTTTGTTTAGCTTAGGAGAATATGATAGACATAGGTAAAAGAATGTATCTGAATTTTTAACCATATCAGCTAGGCTTTTGTTTGTGTTTAAGCAGGCAGGGTGGCCTAGATTATCACATAGGCAGCATTTGATGTAAATTTTGCTTTCATTGATGGCTTCAAGGCATTTGAAACACATGCAGGAGTCTGGGAGGTCATCGGTAGATATATTTTTCATTTGCTTTGGTTTGGAGTTTTTGGCTGGCATGGTCAATGGCAATAGTACAGTAATCAATTACAATAGCTAGTTTATGTGATCGGTAAACAGTTATTTAATGAATGTTGGTAATTAATAAATGTTAATTGATATGTTAGAGAACAAATCAAAAGTAAGGTTGCTTAATACTAAAAATTGATCAGTCAATCAATTGGTTATTCAAATCACTCTAATCAAATAATTTTCCTAAGCAACAAACAGCCTAATTTATTACAGTTATTACTAAACACACTGGTCAATTAAATTCACTAAATCACTGATTTTACTAATCAGATATTCAGAAATTACACTATATGTGCTAAACACTCAATCACAGTAAGCAATAAAAAAAATAAATCAATTGTTTATTTGATAAAAATAAATTATTTTAAAGAAATTGATTTTTTTTTGAGATAATGAAAGTAATGAAGTAGTATTGAGAGTTGGTTAGTAACAGGTTATTGCTTTGCTTTGTTTTGCTTAAGCCCATGTCACACTGCACCAACGGATGGAAAGAGGATGTAAAACGGAGAGAAACACTTGCCATCTGTTGGTTAACGCGATTCATCCGTTCTGTACTCACTGCATCCGTTTTTCATCCTCTCTATCCGTCCAGCATCCATCGACTGAGGTTCCATCCGCTCAAAAAGTTTTGAGCTGCTCAAAACTTTTTGAGCGGAAAATGTATCCAACGTGTCCGTTCTGCATCCACAACGCATATGGGGAACATCCGTTCTCCATCCGTCATAATCCGTTACGCATCCACTATATCCGCTAGGCATCCGCTGCGCATCCGCGCAACTCGCATCTGCTCCAGCGGAAAACGGACACAGGGAGGAAGCGAAACAGACGTGGAACGGACGCAAAGCGTTAGTAGCACGGACAGAGAAAGGATGAAAGCGGATGCAGCGCACATACAAAGCATTTAAAATGGAAAAAATGTTCGCAGAGGGACCTATCTCGGATATTTAGGATGTCTGCAGAATGCCTAGAGGATGCAAAAGGACACATAGTAGAAAACCTATATTGCCTATAAAAAGGGGGTGGAACTCACCTGGATCTCACTTTGAGTCCAGCAGCCCTGCTGTGCAGACCTCTGCAGCCTTCATCTGGCTCTTGCTCTTCCACAGCATCCAGTCATGTCCACCATGGATCATAACACAGTCCTTTTGGTAGCCACCATCGTTCTGCAACAATGCGAAGCCATCTACAGGCTCTTTCAACTGTTCTACAGGAAGAAAAGGAGGCAGCCAAGAAGTGTCTGGGTCCGAAGATGGATCGGGAGAAGAGCAGAGTATGGACTGTACAACAAGCTGATAGTGGAGCTGAGGAAAGAAGACTCTCATGCATTCCAGAACTTCATGAGGATGCCTCCAGCCATGTTTGACAAAGTTGTGGAGCAGCTGAGCCCCAGATTGACCAAGGCAAACACCAACTGATACTGTGGATGTGCAAAGCCCCAACAGAGCCTCACATGAAGGGAAGAAGCAGTGCAACCTCCTGAGACACTGGTACAACTCCCCAGCTGGAGCAATGGAGTAGCAAGACAGGATGATAGATGATTAATGGATGCTTCCTTGAGCCTGTCTCATCACACTGATGAGATTGGGCCATGTATGTTGGGTGGGCCTACAATGAACAGGGCATTTAATAAAGAGTTGTGTTTATGATGACATGTGTGGATGAATGATTACATTATTATTGATAATAAAGGGCCATAGGTGTGGCACCTGGGAGGGTGGACCATACAGTTCCACTATGCTTGCACTGGAGGTTTATCCCTGCCCACAGCTATTACCCATCTCACAGGTATCCTAACCCATCCCACAGCTATTACCCATCCCACAGCTATTACCCATCCCAAAGGTATCCCTGCCCATCCCACTGCTATCCTTACCCATCCCACAATCATGCAAAGGCTTAAACCATTTCTAAAAGTTTCCACCAAGATTTTATTGACTAAAAGAACTGAAGCAAGTGTGTGAAGCAAAGATAATCTTTATTAATAACAAGCTGTAAAAGAAAAATGACTCAAGTCAAGTGTCCAAAGCAAAAATAAAGTCAACAGGTAGCCACCCATTCTCTGGCACTCTTCTTGGTCACTCGGAGGCATGCCCAGTCTCAGGGGTGAAGGGTCCAGGTGCTGTGGAGGTGGCTGCTGCTGGAGTACTGGTCTGAAGCGCCACTGGGGTGCCTGGCCCCGAGAGGACAACAGGGGACGGTGTGTTGAGGAAGCTCTTAGACAGCTGGCTCAGCCCCGTGATGTTGAGAGCCCCTTCCTCCATGACACGGGGTGTCAGCCCCAATACTGATGACGGATGTACTGAGGCCGGGCTTGGCTGTGGGGTGGAGGAAGGAGCAGTGTATTGGGGCTGTCTGGTCTGCAGCTGGGTGAGGACTGGCATCGGTGGCATCTGTGGCATGGCTGGCATCGGTGGCGTGGGTGGCATCGGTGGCATCAGTGGCACCGGTGGCATCCGATGTACCTGTGCCTGGACTGGGAAGGGCTGCCTGTGCTGCTGGACCTCATGGTAGCTGTAGCCTTGGTAGGGGAGGGCCTGTGGAAAGCCTTGGAAGCGCAGTGACATCACCTGGGGTGGAGGAGCAGGCCTGGACTGGGTGGGAGCAGGTTCATCTTGGTCTGGAGGGTTGTGAAGAAGATCGGTAATTCTGTCCTTCACCACCTGGTACTGGGGTTCCGACATGTTCATGAGGATCTGGTTGACATAGATGAGGAAGGGCTTGTGGTTGGAGGATGGGGCATCAGTGTGTACCAGCTGAGAGAGGAGATCTACGCTGCTTCTGATGGTGTTCCTGATCTCCAGCAGGACAGTGTGACTCTGCCCCTCCGGTCTGCCTCTCTGCCTTTCTGTGGAGGTGGAGCTGGGGATGGATGCGGGTTGGGCTGTGGTGGAAGTGCTGTCTCCTTGCTCCCACTGCATCAGGGGCTCCTCCACGCGCTGTGCCAGGGGTAGTGCAGCTGTTGGGGGGGTCTCCGTCGTGGCACGCTCTACAGATACCTGCCTGGACACAGGAGCTGACTCTTTGCCAGAAGAGGACTGGCTGTCTGCGGGCTGCCTGAGAGAGAGGGTTGTGAGAGGAGCTGCTCCTCGGTGATGGATCTCACCCTCCAAGAAGCTGCACTTGGCCATGATGTAGTTCTCTCTGTCCGTCAGCTTGACCGCGGCCTGGCCAGATTTCTTGAGGTGCAGCTTCCCGAACCAGGTGTGCATGTGCTTCCACCAGCCGAGGAGCACCTCCGAAGTGTAGCCCAAACTCTCTGCCTTCTCTCTTCAAGCCGCCTGCTTCCTCTTGGTGTCTCGATAGAGCCTGTGTCCCTTCCGCCAAAGATATTCATTCTCCCTCAGCCACTCCAGCACCTCCTCCTCATGTTACTCTTCTATGGTGTATTGCCTCCTCTCCCGTTCACACGTCTGCCTCTTCCTCCCTTTGGCAGGGCCATATGGGCCCTCATCAGAGGGGCTTCGAGGTTGTAGGGGCTGCTCCTCCACACCAACAGCAGCAGCAGCAGCAGCAGCAACAACAGTAGCAGCAGCAACAACAGCAAAATCAGGACCAGGAGCACCAGCAGGACCAGGAGCACCAGCAGGACCAGGAGCACCAGCAGGACCAGGAGCACCAGCAGGACCAGCAGGACCAGGAGCAGCGCCAGCAGAGTAAGCACCAGCAGGACCAGCAGGACCAGGAGCAGTGCCAGCAGAGTAAGCACCAGCAGAAGCACCAGCACCAGGAGCAGTGCCAGCAGAGTAAGCACCAGCAGAAGCACCACCACCAGAAGCAGCATCAGCAGAGTAAGCACCAGCAGAAGCAGCATCAGC
>BLBF01000018.1:21967557-21996243 GCA_015471245.1 Laticauda colubrina
CCAGAAGCAGCATCAGCAGAGTAAGCACCAGCAGAAGCAGCATCAGCAGAAGCACCACCTCCAGAAGCAGCATCAGCAGAAGCCCCACCACCAGAAGATCAGGCCAGGGCAGCAGAAGCCCCAGCAGAAGCAGAGTCAGGGCCAGGGGATGGGAGGGTGGCCCTGTCCCTCTTGCCAGGGCTGGCAGCAGATGACAGAGGCTTCCATTTCTTCCCCATGGTTGTTGGGTTGCTAGCTGGCTGGCTGGCTGGCTGGCCAACTGGCAAGCTGTGTCTGGAAGCAGGTCTTTCCTCTGAATGGTGACCTGCTTGCGAGCTGCTTCCCTTTATATCCACAGGGCTGATGCAATGCATCCTCCCCGCATGCGCAGTGAGCGCTAGGCATCCACTAGGCATCCGCTAGGCTTCCGCTGTGCATCCGCTTCATCCGCTTGGCATCCGCTCGGCATCCGCTCGGCATCCGCTCAGCATCCGCTCTTTCCGTTCTGCGTCCACTTTGCTGTGCTCCCACGGAAGCCTTGCGGATGTGCCATCTGCTTCCATCCGCTAGGCTTCTGTGGAGCATCCGCTTTCCATCCACCCTACATCCTTCCCCTGTCTGTTCCTTTCCATGTTGTCCGCTCTGCTTATGCAAATTCGGGGCACTTTTGAGAGTGGATAACAACGGATGGAACATTTTGCTTGTCCGCTGTGTCCTTTTTACAAATGTTTTGCATCCGTGTGACAGGGCCTTTAGCTGTTGCTGACATCTGAGAATAGGTTTATAACCCTTGATAAACTGGCAGGAGGTCTCTTTCCTGGGCTGTTTGAAAACAGTCAATGAGCAAGGGTTTACACTCTCTTACTTGTTTTGTAGATTGAGTTTTTGAGATAGTAAAGATGCAAAGATGTTGAAGGGGGGATCTCTAGCCCCTTCTTCAGCAGAGATAAACAGAACAATTCACTGGGAGGAAGCAGGAAACTTTTTGTTTGTTTTCCTTTATGAATGGGATTTCTGGCCCCTTCCTGGTTAATTTAAATACACTTTCAAAGTTTGTTGCTTTTAAGAGAAAGAGAAAGAAAGATAGTCTTGCACTGGCAATTTGAACAGTTCATATTTTTACTATGTAGACTCAGATTTGTATTGAGCATTCGCTCCTGGCTTCAATATACTTCTGCTTCTCTCACAGGAAATAAAATTGCTTCCAATCTTCACAGGAATTCAGTTATACCAATACCTCCCGACTTATTGAAAGTCCAAAATTACTGTCCTTTTAAAGTGGAAGTCCGGATTAGTAATTTGGTGAAGAGAGAAGAGGGAAGGAGGGGCAGCAGGGAGAACTAGTCTATTTCACACCCTGGCTGCAAACATCTGAAGACCAACTCATAGCTCCTGGTGCTCACCACCCTGCAAGGATGGGATGAATCTCGCTGTCTCACCACCCTGCAAGGATGATTGTTGTTCCCCCTGGTACTGGTGAGCCCCACCACCTTACCTTCTAGTAAGGATAGATCGAGTCGCAGATCGTTGAGCACTTTTGAATAGAGCGCTCCTGAACTTAGTGCCCACCAAGGAATGAGTTCTTTACTGGTGTGTTGATCAAGGATGGGAGGAATCTGAGATCTCTGAGTACTCTTGAATTGAATGGAGCTCTTTTCTAGCTTGCTGGCAAGTCTTGGGCATTAGGCTTTCCACCTCACCGGCTGGACCTGCAAGGATTAGAGGGCTTATCACCTTGGCACTGCCCATACCCGCTGGAACTCCTCATGCTGCCTCTACTGCTGCTGCCATCTTGTATATTTCATGGAGAGAGTGGGATCTTGTACATTTCATGCTGGTAGAGAAGGAAGGAGGAAGGAAACAGTAATGGGGCCAGTAAATATCAAAATTTCTTGTGTTGAAGACATAATAATACCTGACATAATACCTGGGTTAGTCAAATGTGGGCATTTGTGTGATCTCAAAAGCAGAAAATTCATTAACTTGGCAATGACTCTAAATACCTTGTCTGATGTGAGAGCAGACTCTGAAGTTGTAACTTCAATGCTTAAAATGCATTCTTCTATTACTTTGCATTCCTAGGTCACTATGTCATCTATTTGGATTTAGTATTTAGTATTTATTTGATTTGTCAATCGTTTACAAGATACAGGTATAAGAATAAATATAGTTTTGAATACATGAGATAGATACTTATAAGAAAAATAAAAAAAACAAAAGGACAGGGATGGTAGGCATGATTGGTGTACTTATGCACACCCCTTACAGGCCTCTTAGGAAGGGGTGAGGTCAATAGGAGACAGTCTAAGGTTAAAGTTTTTGGGGTTTGGGGAAGAAACCACAGAGTGAGATAGAGTATTCCAAACACTGACCACTCTGTTGCTGAAGTTGTATTTTCTGCAGTCAAGTTTGGTGCAGTTAACCTTGAGTTTATTTCTATTGTGTGCTCTTGTGTTGTTATGATTGAAGCTGAAGTATATTCATTGACAGGTAGGACATTACAGTGTATGATTTTATATACTATATTTAGATTGGACTGGAGGCGGTGTAGTTCTAGGTTTTCAAGTCTGGTGGCATAAGGTATTCTGCAACGAGTAGAGGAGTGGAGAGCTCTTCTTGTGAAATATTTCTGGACTTTCTCAACTGTGTTAATATCAGATACATAATGTGGGTTCCAGACTGATGAGCTGTATTTGAGTATTAGTCTAGGAACTGTTTTGTATGCTCTAATTATTAGTGTAATATTACCAGAGAAAAAGCTATGAAAAAATTGGGATAAAAACTCTTAATGCCTTTTTGGCTATGTAGTTACAGTGGGCTGTAGCACTTAGGTCATTTGAGATGAGTACTCCAAGGTCCTTGACAAAGTTTGGATTCTCAACAAGATCTTGACTATTTAGCTTGTGTTTTATTTTCTGATTTTTTTTTCTGCCAATATGTAAGACAGAGCATTTATTTGTTGAGATTTGAAGTAGCCATTTGTTTGACCATTCTGATACATCATCAAGGTCTTTTTGAAGGGTAGTAGTATTGTCTATGGTGTTGAATAGCTTTACATCATCCGCGAAGAGAATGCAGTTGCTCTTAATATGATCACAGAAGTCATTTATGTAGAGTATGAAAAGAGTTGGTCCTAAAACTCTGCCTTGGGGGACACCACTGTTGACAGGTACAGAATTTGATAAGACAGTCCCAATTTTGACTATTTGTTGTCTGTTTGATAGGAATGCTTCTATCCAGTTATGTAGGTGTTCAGAGATACCATAAGATTTTAATTTTAATAGTTGTTTGTCATGTACCACTGAATCAAAGGCTTTACAGAAGTCTATGTAGATTGCGTCTATTGCTTTGCCCTGATCGAGTTGTGTACTCCATATGTTTTTACAGTGTAAGAGTTGCAGATTACATGATAGTTTTTTCCTGAAACCAAATTGTTTATTAGAGAGTAGGCTGTTTGTCTCTAAGTGGAGGATAATGGATTGGTTAATAATTGATTCCATGACCTATTTGGATTTAGTTTTTATTTTAGTATGCAATATGAAAGACAACTTCAGATTATCCGGGTGATAGTGCTAACTACGGCTTAGTATAGGGTATAAACCTAGCCATATTGCATCAGAGATAGCCATTGGCTTCACAAGGAAGGTTCCCTGAATCCACTGTCTCAATAATGGATTCAGCAATCAGTTGTGCTTTTCTTGTTGGCTTCCCTGTTACTGCAGCTGTACATAAGAGAGATCTCTTCTATGATGAGATGCTCTTAGGACAAAGTGGTTTAATGGCTGAAAGAACTGTCCTGATAGCCAAGGGGATAGTGTATAAGTTTTTGAACTTTGTTCTGACTAGGGAAGAAATATTTGTTCGAATTACTAATTGGTTATGATTCTAATAGCAGACATAAATATGTCTAACAGCTTTTGTACTCTTTAATCTTTTGGTCTGTTCAGTACTGTTTGACCTTTAGATTAATCACCTTTTATGTCTGGTCTCTATGGTGTTATTTCAGATTTTGATCTTGTTTAGCGGAAATCCTGTTATCTCTTCGACTGGAAGTAATGCTTTGCAAAGCTTCAGTAGTCAGCTGTAATGACATTTCAGGTGATCAGGATCATCACTTAAGATCAACTTTCCTAATTCATAGCCTTACCAGCCGGTGAAGTACTCTAGTCCTCACACATTTGAAAGGCACCAGATGGAGATAGTGTTCCTTTAATTGCTGTATAGGTACATTTTTGTTTCAGATTAAGGTAGGATAAAATCTCTAGCACACCATATGTTTTTCTATGACAGTTATCAGTTAACTTAACAAGTCCAGGCTGACTGAGATGGCTGGGAATCAACAACTTATGAAAAGCCACATCCCCCAGTTTAGCCAACGTAAATAGTTTTGTCTATCCAGAGAAACTGAAGAAATCCTACTTCTTCTGAGGCCAACTTAGTTGAACAAATACTGACTATGTAGTTGAGCTACAATCCCCTATTTTAAGCTTAATTCTAAAATTCTAGGAATTGTCCAAAGACAAATGTAAGGTCTGCTTTGCATGTTCAGCTACAATGGGAAGATGGACACATTGCATCCTGTCATCCTCTGTTTGTGTTCTCATGAGTCAACATTAGCCATTTCTACCTTCAAATAACCCTCAACTTTAAAAAGGAAGATTTCAAGTGTTATTTATGCTCATTTATGCCATGAAATAAACCAGGGTTGAATGGGAGTAAATATCTGGTCTGTTCTTCAAAAGACCAGAGTAAACATTGGATGACCTGTTAGCTGTTCTTTGCCTAACCTGGCTGAACTTTAGAAGAATGTTATAAATAGCAACAGCAGTAGGCGCCATCTCTAAGTATAACATTCCCACATCCTCATACGAGGTATTCAAAAACTGGTATGTTCGAGAAATAAAAACAGTACATGGGCAAAAAGAAGGGATACCAAAGATCTGTGGCCTAGTAGAAGGCTCAGAATCATCAAAGTGGGTACGTTTAAGACCACAAGATTTGATTTGTAATCTGATTCAGCAGTTTGGGAGAATTTCAATACTTACTGTGAAACCTGAATCTATATTTCCTATTGATAATGACTTTTAACTGCTTTACAGAACCGGATATTTATAGGAAAATATTTCTATTATGAAATAACATAGATATCATTGTTTTATACTCAGCACATACAATTTTTTTGATGTTTTTTTTTAAAAATAATTGGAAGATCTTGATGAAATTTACTGGAAAGGTTGGGACATATCCTCATGCCACATTTCATATGATTGTATCAGAGTTATATATAGTTTAGCAGCCACAATTGGGACCTGCAATTCACTCATTAAGCAAATTGGCTGCTAGGTGAAACCTCAGCTGTACTTATGATTTTACTTCAGCTTTCCTTTGCTTTACAGACCTGCAAAGGTACTAAATGTAAAAAAAAATGGTTGTAAAGTTACTTTTTCATCACCCTTGTAACTCCAAATGGTTGTTAAACAAGACAGTCTCTAAATAAGGACAATCAATATACATAGATACATAAAACTATAAATCATCCTATTCCTTGTCAGGGTAAGAGATATGCAACAAGCAGAAAAAAAGATAAGAACTGGTACCCCAAAGCAATTAAAAAATGAGATAAGGAGAAGGGGAATTTAGTAACATATCCTTTACACCATTTTGTTTCTGCAAACCACCCTTTATTTTGCAATGTCCATAATAAGTTATGCATTACCTTTCATTCTTTTAAAAATCTCATATCTCTCTTTTTGAGTTTCTTATTCAATTTCCTGAATCCTTTCTCTTCCTCTCAGTCCATCCACTCCTTATTAAGATCTCCAAACAAGAGTTTATCTTGCAAGCTAACATAGTGCTGACTGTATTCCACAAAGTAGGAGTACTGAGACATACTGAGAATCACATTTTGATTTGGAAAATGGTTTTGATAAGTCTCCTGTCGTAAAAGTTGATTTATCTTTCCACCCTCCCTCTGTATTTCCTTTCTTTCCTTTCCCGCTCCTTTCTTTGGCAATTTTGATGAAAATTACATGCATCCTAGAAGAAGGCCTAGGCATGAAACCTACAAATTTTCAAATGAAGAGATGCAAAGATTAAGGAATTTTGGATGAATGTGAAAAAGAGGTTAAAACCTCTTCTACTTATAGGCTCTTCTGCCACTTTTTCTGATTTGCAGCCTTTCTCAAGCAATTGAATCTTATCTGCAATTATCTTCAATTATGCTGACCTTGACATCTGGGAATATGCAAAAATCAACATCATTGAAGTTGTTGATCAAAAGGAGTCTAAATGATATTGTTCATTAATGCCCATCTCCAAGTAACCACAAGGGCTCAGAATAACAAAATCCCTTTAACCTCATTGCACATAAAAAAATGTAAACATATGGCTCCCCCAGCCCACTGCTTATTGCTATGATGAAAAGCTCTTTAAGAGAATGTGACTATAAAAAACAAGCCACTTTAGCACCATTCTTTTTCTGTATTCATGGATAAAAGGATGCCACATTAGCAGAAGGGAGAGATTCTAGACAAGTCAACAATTTTCACAAGACGATTTGTAATGCACAAATGGAAGGGAGAGAAAAGGAAAGGGACTCAGTGGTTTGTTCATTTGACACCAAAAACAAATCTAAGAATCACTGATGAATGAGCAGTAAACAATAGGGGAGGCAGGGTGTAGATATCCAGGGGTTTGTGATTTTTTTTCAGATTCTACCAAAGATTTTTAAAATGGCAAACAGTATTGAACATTAGAGTTGTGTAATATATACTGCTTCTATGTTTGTTTCTCAAACCATGCTGATCAGAGAACTCTTGCAACACTATTCACTGTAACTACAAACTAGTTGCTTCATTGTCTTTTCCCTCAGTCTATTATATCAGCTAGAGGGCTTGGGAAGAAATTAATCTGATTTTGTAATCACCATGTCTTGGCATTTTTATGTACTCCAAGTAACAAACTGTTTGCAAAAGGTTCCTGTTGAGATTTTGTCTATTTTGACAACATCTTGATTTGGATATCCATCATCATCATTGACATTAGGATAAATGGTTGCACTAAAGAACATGCATCTTCATAAGAATCAGTGTTTGTTATACTTATAGAAGTACTATAAATACTTCTTAAACTATTTATTTTAAAAATGACTTTAATCAATGGCATATTTGAAAGGAACAGATAATTTATAAGCTACAAACTTTTGTAATTATTCTTCTGTGTTATATTTTGCTTTCAGTGCAAGGGAGAATTAGCTCTCTTAATTCCACTGCTTTTTGAAGTGTGATAGACTTCTGATTCTTATCCTTCGCTACTATTCTTTTATTTAAGATCTTGATTTGCAGCACAGTGACAACACATGCAATTGAGAAAACCTGGACTTAGTCCTCAAAAGAACTGCATCCTGTGCTTGCTTCAGCAGCACATATACTAAAATTGGAATGATACAGAGAAGATTAGCATGGTCCCTGTGCAAGGATGACACGCAAATTTGTGAAGCGTTCCATATTTTTATGCAGATTATAAAATTTTCACATCAATATTGGCAGAGAGACTCAAAAAATATTTAAATAATTATATTCACCCTGACCAAAATGGATTTCTGCCAAAGAGACAAATTCAAGATAATTTTGGATACTTTGGAATATTATGAGGCACACCCTGCAAAGCAAATGGCTTTGATATTTTTAGATGCACAAAAGGCATTTGATCATGTAAACTGGAGATTCATGTTATTATTATTGGAACAGATGGGCTTCGCCAGAAAATTTATTCAGGGCAATACAAGCCATATATTATACGCAAATGGCAAAGGTAATGATAGAAGGAGAATTAATAGACTCCATCAATATAAGAAAAGGTACAAGACAAGACTATCATCTTTGCTATTTATACTAACTTTGGAAGTGTTAAATAGAAACATTAGAAACAAAAAGAGTATAAAAGGAATGAAAATTAAAAAGGAAGAATTTAAATTGCAAGCTTTTGTGGATGACTTGGTCTTTATTTTAGAAGACCCTCTAGAAACAGCACTAAAACTATTGGAAAAGATAGAGGCATATGGCAAGGTGGCCAGCTTGAAAATAAACAAAGATAGGACAAAGATTTTGACAAAGAATATGCTACTAAGACAAAAAGAAGAATTGGCAGATGTATTGAAAAATCAAACCACGAATAAGGTTAAGTATTTGGGGATACATTTGATACCAAGATGTAGTACACTAAAAGAGAACAACTACACTAAACTTAAACAACAGATAGCACTAGATTTGACGAAATGGGAGAACCTACAATTGTCACTAATAGGGAGAATTTCAACAATCAAAATGAATATTTTACCCAGAATTTTATTTGTTTCAAACAATATCAATGAGGCTTGGAAAGGACTACTTTGAAGATTTAAATAAAATTGTGTTGAAATATATATGGCAAGGTAAGAAAACGAGAATAAAGTTAAAACTTTTACAAGATGCTAGAATTAGAGGAGGATTTGGTCTGCCTAACTGGGAGTTGTACTACCAAGCTACAAACTTGACATGGGCTAAGGAATGGATAACATAAAGAAATACTAGATTGTTGACATTAGAAGGACATGATTTGTTGTTTGGGTTGTTCCATATTAACATACTTCAAATAGTCTATTCCTATTGGTTAACAAACACTGAAAGCTGATTGGTGCTCTAGCTAGTCTATGATTGGCCAGCTCAGCGGCGGGAGAATCAAGGAGCCGTCATTGGCAACAAGCCGCGAGCAGCCTATCTATAAAAAGGGCTGCCGTGACTCCTGGCTCAGACGGATTTTCAGAATGAAATAAAAGAGCTGAAGTTACGCTGGTCTCCAGTCTCATTCTTTGTGAACCCTACAGTGGTGGCATGCCTTTTTATGATATAAGGGAACTAAAATTCAGGGTTATTTTAGAAGACATCATATACGGCAGTCTCTGTGGTTAAATTGGGAGAAGATTAAAAGACAATGTTATTTGAAAATTCCAGTCTGGTTATTGACTATTGAAGCATTTTCTTATCCTATAACATATAAGAAGGAACAAACAGTTAGATGTGGGGAACTTTTGAATGAAAAGGGTGAACTTAAATCTATGCAAAAACTAGAAGAACAAGGTATAAAGATGAATTGGTTTTCTTATGTGCAAATACATTCAAGGTATGAAAAAGATTTTAAAACAGAAGGTTTCTATAATCAACTGACTGTTTTAGATAAGATTTTGACAGGTACTGATGAAAAGGTGATTAAAAAACTGTATGGGTACTTATTAGAAATTAAACTAGAAGAAGAAAAAGTTAAAGAGACTATGATTGCTTGGGGGAAGAATATTGGATGTAGGAGTGATATAGAGAAATGGCAAAAATTGTGGTCTCAAAATTATAAAATGACAACGTTAACAGCATTTAAAGAAAATTTGTATAAGATGTTTTACAGGTGGCATTTTCCCCCGACAAGAATAGCAAGAATGTTCAAGAATAAATCCGAAAGATGTTGGAAATGTCATCAGATACCTGGCTCATACTACCATATGTGATGGACTTGTGTGGATGCAAAAATATATTGGACTAAAATCCACACATGGTTGGAAAAATGCCTAAAAAGCACATGGATTTAAAACCAGAGATATTTTTTGGGGGAATTCTACCTAATACATACAGCAAAGATTTAAAATATTTGATTGTAAATGTATTAACAGCAGCTAGG
Source organism: Laticauda colubrina (assembly GCA_015471245.1). Taxonomy (NCBI): domain Eukaryota; kingdom Metazoa; phylum Chordata; class Lepidosauria; order Squamata; family Elapidae; genus Laticauda; species Laticauda colubrina. Next base: position 21,977,242 of record BLBF01000018.1, read on the forward strand.
ATTGTATTTGCTAAAAATTGGAAAAATGAGAAAATACCATCTCAGGAGGAAACTATCAAGAAAATACTGGAATGTGCTGAAATGAGTAGATTGACATTTGAAATTAGAGAACAAGAGGATAAACAATTTTACAAAATTTAGGACCTTTTCTATCAATGGCTAGATAACAAAATATAATAATAAAATATGTAGTATTTTAGAAAATAATGAATATATAAAGATGTATTTTTCTTTTTCTTTATTATTATATATATAAAATGTTTTCAGGATAGATTTGGGAGGACTATAAGAATTGTTATAAAATAAACTAAGTAAAGTATAGCTATCTCTCAAAGTATGAATGAACAAAATTATAGTCAAATGATTGATTAATAATAATACTAGGATATTCAATTTTTGATTGATAATATGAGTTATTATGTAATGTAACCGTAACTGAGACTATGAAATCGAAGCACAAAAAATTTGCAAACCAACTGATACACTGTTTGTACATTTATGGAAGAAAGTTGAATGTTTTTATGTTTTGTTTGTTTTTTGATTGTTTTTAAAAATCAAAAAAACTTAATTAAAAAAAAAAAGAACTGCATCCTGATGGCATGCTTTGAATTTCATCTGTAAAACAAGGCCATCAAACTGTCTTCAGTCAGTTTATGGCCAAAGGAGCCACTGAGAATCTTCCAATAATAAGCAACCTAGTAACTATTTAAAATTTAAATACCCTAGTTTAATATTTATTCCAATTAAAATTTCTATTATCATACCTCAGGAAAACAATTTAGAAGGAAATAATACCTATCCTGTTTATTTTTGCAAAAACTCATCAAACTATTTAAAAAGGAATATCTTAATCTTTATATTTCTCCACTGGCAATCCAAAACAATTTACTTTTTTTCTGGTGATTTGAGGAAGTTTACTGATGCTCACAAGGCAATTCAGAAGAAACATACTGTGATTGCTTCAATGCTCTACGAACATTAATGGATTGGTTGGTCAAATTTCTTGATGGAAATCCAAGTGACTGAAAATCTTTGTTCCCTTGTTAGGATAGTGAATAAAGAGATTTTAAGAGAAAACAGATTTTAAAAGATCAGTCATAACCAAGCAGCCTCTCCCAATTTAATGTTCTCTGGAGGTATTGAATTGCCATTCTAAGGTTTTTACTGGCTTAGGAGTCAAAGTAGTTGACCAACATGACTTGAGAACAGATATCAGGTCTGAGCTGCCAAAATGTGTATGAATAGACAACAACTAAGAGGGAGAGGACACTCTGTTTTCTACCATTCTGTAGTTATTCATATTGCTATGGCCTGCATCTGATAGCCTTTCCCTTTGCTGGGAGGAAAATTAAAAATAATCCAGTCAGAGCCCCTGTCCAGTGCACAATGCATCCTTGACAGAGCTTCTGGTTCAAGGCTTCTTGCAAAGAAAAACTCATCACTTTATGAGATAGACTGGTATTTGAGAGCAATGGATTGGAATAGCTATCATATTTTACACCTTTCCCTAATATACGCAATAATATCTTCCAGATTTGTTATGTTTCTGTAGGGCACTGGATGGGAACTTGTGGCAAGTGGAAATTGCTGATTGGCCACTTTAACATCCTTCATCGCTGATCATGCTGAAGGAAATTGCTTAGAGCTGCAGATTTTTCATATCTCTAGTCTAGGATTTTGATCAGTTCCCATATCACCTTTTAGCATTAAGTACTGAAGATTTTCATCCTTACAATATATGATGAATGCTGTATCATGATCCATGTAATGAGACTCCAACTTGCTCTACTTTTCCCTAGCCACTCCAGAGTATTAAAGACAAGCATTTACATATGACTACTGTTTCCATTCTCCAATTTCTGAAAAGCAGGTTGAAAGTGATTCATGATTGTGCTAACATATGCAAGTCTCAAGAGTTTGAGAATGTAAAAAGTTTATTTACTTCAAGTGAGACTTAACAGAAGGAAGAGAGCAATTAGTTTGTACTTAGTTAGCATGATAGGCAACAAAAAGAAATAAAACCCTTCAATTGATAATTCCTTTGGGAAATAAAAGTGATGGTCAATGGACAGGAGACCGAAACTGCAAGTTTGAAGTTTATGGAATATTTTTCTTCCTTCCTGAAAAAACTTCAAGTGTATTTACTGTAAATAAAAGCTGCATTGGAAAATGTATATCACTGTGTGTGAGATGCTGAAGAAGATGAACTGTTGAACTGAAGTATTGGCCCTTCTAGAAAGCCTGACAGATTCTCTTACTATACTTTTACCCAGAAGCTGACATTGAACTCTTCTAGAGATGGGAATTATAGAACAAAGTATGAGGGGGTGAGAAGGGGTGTTGAAGGTCCAAATTGAATGACACTGGCTCTCCAACAGTATCTGGTGTATGGTACCCCAAGAGGAAATAGGGTGCAGATAGAGTTTAGGATTTATTCTGTGCCTCTTCTTTGTCTATCACTCATTTTGGTTTTTGTTTAAAAGATAATCTTGAGCCACTTTCTTCTGCTTTCCTTTCCAGATACACATGTTCACAAAACTAACTCTTGAATTCTCACCTTGATAGGTTGTCACTAGGCTGATACTAAGCTTTCCTATCTATTTTATCTTATTTTTATTTATTTTGATTTGTCAGTTGCTTACAGGATAATAGGTATAAGTATATACGTAGTTATGAATACATGAAATGGGTACCTATAAGAAAAATAAAAGAAACAATAGGACAGGCACTTATGCATGCCCCCAACAGGTCTCTTAGGAAGGGGGTGAGGTCAATAGTAGATAGTCTAAAGTTAAAGTTTTTGGGGTTTGGGGAAGAAACCACAGAGTCAGGTAGAATATTTCAGATGTTGACCACTCTGTTGCTGAAGTTATAATTCCTGCAATTAAGTTTGGTGCAGTTAACCTTGAGTTTGTATCTATTGTTTGCTCTTGTATTGTTATGGTCGAGGCTGAAGTATTCAGGTAGGACATTGCAATGTATGACTTTATATACCATATTTAGATCGGACCAAAGGTGGCATAATTCAAGGTTTTCTAGGTCTAGAATTTCAAGTCTGGTGGCATAAGGTATTCTGCCATGAGTAGAGGAGTGGAGAACTCTTCTTGTGAAATATTTCTGGATTTTCTCAACTATGTTAATATCAGATACATAATGTGGTTTCCAGACTGATGAGCTGCATTCGAGTATTGGGAACTGTTTTGTATGCTCTAGTTATTAGTGTAATATAACCAGAGAACAAGCTACGTAAGATTAGGTTAACAAACTCTTAATGCCTTTTTGGCTGTGTAGTTATAGTGGGCTCTAGCACTTGGATCATTAGACATGAGTATTCCAAGATCCTTGAGTTTGGATCATCAACAAGGTCTTGACTATTCATCCTGCATTTTATTTTCTGATTTTTTTTTGCCAATATGTAAGACAGAGCATTTATTTGTTGAGATTTGAAGTTGCCATTTGTTTGACCCTTCTGATACATAGTCAAGGTCTTTTTGAAGGGTAGTAGTATTGTCTGTTGTGTTGAATAGCTTTACATCATCAGCGAAGAGAATGCAGTTGCTCTTAATATGATCATAGAAGTCATTTATGTAGAGTATGAAAAGAGTTGGCTCTAGCACACTGTCTTGGGGGACACCACTGTTGACAGGTGCAGAATTTGACAGGACACTCCCAATTTTGACCATTTGTTGCCTGCTTGACAGGAATGCAGTTGTCCAGAGATACCATAAGATTTTAGTTTTAGGAGTACTTTGTCGTGTACCACTGAATCAAAGGCTTTACAGAAGTCTATGTAGATTGCATCTATTGCTTTGCCCTGATCGAGTTTTGTAGTCCATATGTTTTTGCAGTGTAAGAGTTGCAGATTACATGATAGTTTTTTCCTGAAACCAAATTGTTTATTAGAGAGTAGGTTGTTTGTCTCTAAGTGGAGAATAATGGATTGGTTAATAATTGATTCCATGACTTTACAAGTGACGCAGCATAAGGAGATTGTTCTGTAATTTTCAACTAGGCTGGGGTCTTCCTTTTTGAAGATGGGGATGACCGTGGCTTGTGACCATAGATTTTGGCAAGGAGCTGGTCCTGAAAGATTTTTCAAAGATTATGCTTAGAGGTTCTGCTATGGCAGTGCATAGCCTTTTTAAGAAGTAGGCACATATTCCGTCCGGTCCAATAAATAGAGATGGTTTTAGATTGCGTAGTGCTTTTTCAACATTGTCTTCTGTAAAATCGATATGTATTAGATCATTGTAGTTATCTGTGGTTCGACTAGAAAATACTGGGCATGATGCATTGCTGTTTACAAATATTGAGCCAAAGAATGTGTTAAAGAGATTGGCTTTAATAGTGTTGTCGTTGCAGGCTTTACCATTGGGTCCTATCAGAGGTGGGATGGACCTTGAGTCTTTTATTTGGTTGTTTACAAAATTGTAAAAAGCGCATGTGGAATTGGTGCATGGAAGGTTTTCCTCTTGTTTAATGTGATAATTGGTGCATTCAGTCTTTATCCGGTGGCATACATTTTTGTATTGGCTTTTGAGGTTGGAAACGTGAGCAGATTTGTTTTCCTGCCAGAGTGATCTCTTTTTGGATTGAAGTTTCCTTATTGTTATGGGTAATCTGTTTTTTTTTTGGGGGGGGGGAGTTGTTATTGGTAAATATAGTTTGATGATTCTTTTGACTTCAAGTAAAAATATGTTGTAATGGTTTTCAACAGTATTGCATCCAGTGAATAGAGATTGCCAATCAAGGGATGAGAGATCGTTGTCTATAAGATCATAGTTGCCTTTTTTGAAGTTATAATTGGCGATTACATCATTGTGATGATTTTTGTGTGGGCATGTGTTGAGACAAAAGTCAATCATATTGTGGTCACTTTGTGGAAAAGGATTCTTTAGTTTGTATTCCATAAATTAAATTCAAACTATTGCAGAAGATGAGATCAAGGCAGTTGTTTAGTATTACTGGTAAATAGTTGTTCCAGTCCCAGATTAGTAACAGCATTGTAGAAAGTTTATATAACATGAATATAATTCATATAAATAAATCTCCTTTATTGATATAAAAGAAATTTATTCTTTCCTAATCCTTGCTTGCATTATATTCTGCTCTCAGGAACACTAATATGAATGCTTCAAACTCAAATAAAAATACTGAAGAGGACTTAAAACTTGTTAAGCCTGGGTTCCCCAACCAGGGTTAGGTAGACAAGCTAAACAGAATGTGCAGCGTTAGTCAGATAGGCACACAGATAAATGAGTGAGCTAAGCTTGTATGTTTATTAACATACAGTAAAAATAACAGATACGCTTGTGCTATCAAGAATATATTTTATTCCAGTATAAGTTTATAGCATAGTCAAAAACAGTCCTATATTCATTTACCATGTAGTCAGTCCATTCAGGGATATTCAGTTAGCAAAGTCCATGTAGAATATCCTATTGTCAGTTCACATAAATCAGTCCGTTGTTGTCTCTCCCGTTCGAGCAATGCAGTCTTGCTTCCAAGCAGTAATCAGGGATCATCAAAGCCAGAGAGAGAGAGAGCAAGCTGTAGCCTTGCTACTTTTATATGGTTTTCATAACCACACCCACAATTGCCATTTTACATTTAAAGCTGCATACACTAACTATGATTCATAGTTAGTATTTCACCTAAAACAGTTAGGGTGAACAATGTTATCCCTAACAAAACTGAACTAAGATTAAGAGTAAGATTTCCCTGCTGGATGCATCATTCCAACTAATTGGAATTTGAATAGTTGTGAACTTGCTTTTATATGTATCGATTTGCTGTGCCCATTTCATTTAAATGTCTTGCTTATCAGTCTGTCATCAAATATTTTGCCAAACATTTACAGCATTCCCACAATCTATTAAGGAAATGGCCATTAAAAAAAATCCAGGACTAGCAGTGTTTATAAAGAATGAGCCCATGACCTGCCCAATGAGCTGTCAGTTCTTCAGGGACAAATCATCTCTCACAAATGAAGGAAAATGAGAATACATTATTATTATATCCTTTATCCCTCCATCCATGACTTTTGCTCATAAGCCACAAACTGAAATCCGTTTTATGAGAGAGCTAAGGGTGCTGAAATAGATAATATCAGTAAGCATGATGCTTCTTTTTTTCTTCAAGTAGTCTTCCATTTGCTTAATAAGTACAGGCATAAGCTGTATCTGGGAAGGCTTAATTTTGAAGGGTAATATGTAATTTTTAAAACATAATTTTAAAATATTTCTGTGCCACTTAAGGTCTGCCTCCTGTGCATGCTGACAAGAGTATACTTGATGTGCAAGTGTGCCATTTAGGCTGCAATTCCAGCTTTGACAGGAATTATCAGCTGATCTCACAGGCTAGTTCTTACTCATCAGAGTCTACTAAATTATGGTGTCCAAAGTATCTCAATGTAGTAAAGGGCCTGTCACATAGGCCGATGGATGCAAAAAGTATGTAAAAAGGACACAGCAGACGAGAAAATTTTCCATCCGTTGTTATCCGCTCTCAAAAGTGCCCCAAATTTGCATAAAGAGAGTGGACAACAACGGAAAGGAACGGATGGAGAGAGGATATAGCGAGGATGTAAAGCAGATGTTCCACAGAAGCCTAGTGGATGGAAGCGGATGGCACATCCGCAGGGCTTCCGGGGGAGCACAGCGAAGCGGACGCACAGTGGAAGGAGCGGATGCAGAGCGGATGCCAACCGGTTGCCTAGCGGATGCAAAGCATTCACTGTGCATGCGGGGAGGATGCATTGCGTCAGCCCCGCAGATATAAAAGGATGCAGCTCGCAAGCAGGTCACCATTCAGAGGAAAGACCTGCTGCCAGACACATCTCCAGCCAACAACCATGGGGAAGAAGAGGAAGCCTGTCCCATCTTCTGCCAGCCCTGGCAAGAAGGACAGGGCCACCATCCCACCACCTGGCCCTGACTCTGCTTCTCCTGGGGCTTCTGCTGCTCGGGTTGACTCTTCTGGTGCTGGGGCTTCTGCTGGTGCTGCTCCTGGTGCTGGTGATTCTGCTGGTGCTTACTCTGCTGGCGCTGCTCCTGGTGCTGGTGCTTCTGTTGGTGCTTACTCTGCTGGTGCTGCTCCTGCTCCTGGTGCTTCTGCTGGTGCTTACTCTGCTGGCGCTGCTACTGGTCCTGCTGGTGCTCCTGGTCCTGCTGGTGCTGCTGGTGCTTACTCTGCTAGTGCTGCTCCTGGTCCTGCTGGTGCTGCTCCTGGTGCTGCTGGTGCTGCTGGTGCTGCTTTTGCTGCTGCTGTTGTTGTTGCTGCTGCTGCTGGTGGTGGTGTGGTGGAGCAGCCCCTAGAACCTCGAAGCCCCTCTAATGAGGGCCCAGAAGGCCCTGCCAGAGGGAGGAAGAGGCATATGCGAGATAGGGAGAGGAGGCAATACTCCATCGAAGAGGAACTTGAGGATGAGGTGCTCAAATGGCTGAGGGAGAACGAGTACCTATGGCGGAAGGGACACAGGCTCTATTGAGACACCAAGAGGAAGCAGGCGGTTTGGAGAGAGAAGGCGGAGGGCCTGGGCTACACTTCGGAGGTCCTCCTCGGCTGGTGGAAGCCCATGCACACCTGGTACGGGAAGCTGCACCTGAAGAAGTCTGGCCAGGCCGCGGTCAAGCTCACCAACCGGGAGACCTACATGATGGCCAAGTGCAGCTTCTTGGAGGGTGAGATCCGTCACCGAGGAGCAGCTCCTCTGTCTACCCTCATTCTCAGGCAGCCCACAGACAGCCAGTCCTCTTCTGGCCAAGAGTCAGCTCCTGTGTCCAGGCAGGTATCTGTGGAGCGTCCCATGACGGAGACCCCCCCGACAGCTGCACTCCCTGTGGCGGACTGCGTGGAGGACCCCTTGATGCTGTGGGAGTAAGGAGAGGGCACTTCCACCAGAGACCAACCCACCCCCACCCCCAGCTCCACCTCCACAGAAAGCAGGCAGAAAGCCAGACCGAGGGGCAGAGCCACACTGTCCTGCTGGAGATCAAGGACACCATCAAAAGCAGCATAGATCTCCTCTATCAGCTGGTACACACTGACATACCATCCTCAAACCGCAAGCCCTTCCTCACCTACGTCAACCAGACCCTCATGGACATGTCCGAATCACAGTACCAGGTGATCAAGGAGAGGATCACAGGTCTTCTGCACAACTCTCCAGTCCCAGCTGAACCTGCTCCCACCCAGTCCAGGTTTGCTCCTCCACCCCAGGTAATGTCACAGCCCTTCCAAGGCTTTCCACAGGCCCTCACCTACCAAGGCTATGGCTACCAGGAGTTCCAGCAACACAGGAAACCCTTCCCAGTCCAGGCACAGGTTCATCGAATGCCATCGATGCCACTGATGCCACTGATGATACCGATGCCACCGATGCCACAGATGCGACCCATAGCACAGATACCACCCATGCCACAGATGTCACCCACGCCGCACCTCGCTCAGCTGCACACCAGAAAGCCCCACTACACTCCTCCTTCCTCCACCCCACAGCCAAGCCCAGCCTCAGAACATCTGTCATCGGTCTTTGGACTGACACCCCATGTCATGGAGGAAGGGGCTCTCAACATCACGGGACTGAGCCAGCTCTCTGAGAGCTTCCTCAACACACCATCCCCTGTTTTCCTCTCCGGGCCAGGCACCCCAATGGAGCCTCAGACCAGCACTCCAGCAGTAGCCACCTCCACAGCACCTGGACCCTTCACCCCTGAGATGATGGGCATGCCTCAGAGTGACTGAGAAGAGTGCCAGAGACTGGGTTGCTACCTGTTGATTTTATCTTTTCTTGGGACACTTTACTTGGGTCATTTTGCTTTTACAGTTTGTTATTAATAAAGTTTATCTTTGCTTCACACACTTGATTCAGTTCTTTTAGTCAAGAAAGTCTTGGTGGGAACTTAGAAATGGTTTAAGCCTTTGCATGATTGTGGGATGGGTAAGGATAGCAATGGGATGGGCAGGGATACCTTTGGGATGGGTAATAGCTGTGGGATGGGCAGGGATACCTTTGGGATGGGTAATAGCTGTGGGATGGGTAATAGCTGTGGGATGGGTTAGGATACCTGTGAGATGGGTAATAGCTGTGGGATAGATAAACCTCCAGTGCAAGCATAGTGGGACTGTATGGTCCACCCTCCCAGGTGCCACACCTATGGCCCTTTATTATCAATAACAATGTAATCATTGATCCACACATTTCAACATAAACACAACTCTTTATTAAATGCCCTGTTCATTGGAGGGCCACTCAACATACATGGCACAATCTCATCAGTGTGATGAGACAGGCTGAAGGAAGCATCCATAAATCATCTATCATCCTGTCTTGCCACTCCACTGCACCAGCTGGGGAGTTGCACCAGTGTTTCAGGAGGTTGCGCTGCTTCTTCCCTTCACGTGAAGCTCTCTTGGGGCCTTGCACATCCACAGTATCTATCAGGTTTCACCCTTGCCTCCATTCCCCATGCTCCATGTCCCCATTGCCTTGTTGGTGGTCTACAAGCCTGTTCTGCAAGACTGGGTAGCGGGTGCGCATGAGATTGTGCAGGATGCAGCAAACTTCCACAATGTTCCTCACGGTCTCTGGGCGATGCTGCATGGTGGTGAGAAGTACCTGGAACCTATTGGTCAGGATGCCAAAGGCATTCTCCACCACCCGTCTTGCCCTGGAGAGCCTGTAGATGAAGATCCTCTCTTCACGGGTGAGGTATTTGGAAGTGTAGGGCTTCATGAGGTAGGTTCTGAGGGAAAAGGCGTCATCCCCCATGATGAAGTAGGGCACATCTTGTGTGTTGTTGGGCAGGGGGTCTGGAGCTGGGAAGCCCACAATGAGGTTGCGTTCCAGCCCCTCCTTGAGGTCACTGGCATTGTATACCTGGGCATCTGAAGCTGACCCATTGCCTGAAGCATCGATGTACATGAACTTGTAGTCAGCATCGATCATGGTGAAGAGGATGATGTTGAAGAAGCCCTTGGAGTTGAAATAAGTGGACCCCGACTTGGCTGGAGCTTTGCAGGCCACGTGCTTGCCATCTATGGCTCCAACGGTGTGGGGGAAGTTCCACTTCTGATACCACTGCTCTGCAACTTTCTTCCATCCTTCTTCAGTGAAGGGGCACCGGAGAAGCTCCTCCAGGTATTCTTCGATGATGGCCTGCACCACTTCTCTGACCACAATGCTGATGGTGTTGTGTGGCACCCTCCAGCCATACTGCATGCTCCTGTACGTGGTCCCGGAGGCCAGGTGGCGCAGAGTCAGTGCCACCTTGAGCCCAGGGTCCAGGCTGGGCTGGAAGTTGGTATTTGCCTTGGTCAACCTGGGTCTCAGCCGCTCCACAACTTTGTCAAACATGGCTGGCGGCATCCTCATGAAGTTCTGGAATGCACGAGAGTCTTCGTTCCTCAGCTCCGCCATCAGTTTGTTATACAGTCCGTACTCAGCTCTTCTCGCTATCCATCTTTGGACCCAGACACTTCTTGGATGCCTCCTTTTCTTCCCGTAGAACAGGTGAAAGAGCCTGTAGAGGGCTTTGCACTGTTGTAGAACGATGGCAGCTATCAAAAGGACTGTGTTACGATCCATGGTGTTGATGACTGGATGCTGTGGAAGAGCAAGAGCCAGATGAAGGCTGAAGAGGTCTGCACAGCAGGGCTGCTGGACTGAAAGTGAGATCCAGGTGATTTCTCCCCCTTTTTATCGGAAATATAGGTTTTCCGCTAGAAGTCCTTTTGCATCCTCTAGGCATCCTGCAGACATCCTAAATATCTGAGATACGTCCCCTATACGAACGTTTTTTCCGTTTTAATGCTTTGTATGCGAGCTGCATCCGCTTTCATCTTTTCTACGTCCGTGCTACTAACACTGCATGTCCGTTCCACGTCCATTTCGCTTCCTCCCTTTGTCCGTTTTCCGCTGGAGCGGATGTGAGTTGTGCATATGCACAGTGGATGCCTAGCAGATATAGCGGACGCGTAATGGATGACCACGGACGTATAACGGATGTTCCCTGTATGCGTAGCGGATGTAGAACGGACGCGTTGGATACTTTATCCGCTCAAAGTTTTGTGCAGCTCAATACTTTTTGAGTGGATGAAATCTCAGTAGATGGATGCTGGACAGATCGAGAGTATTAAAAAACGGACGCAGTGAGTACAGAACGGATGCATCGCGTTAACCAACGGATGGCAAGTGTTTCTCTCCGTTTTACATCCTCTTTCCATTCGTTGGTGCTGTGTGACAGGGACTTAATCCAGTCTTTAAAATATGTTTGGAAAAGACCTTGGGAGACTGAATGAAGAGACACTACCTAGGGAATGATCAGGTTAGAGTCAGCACAATTTAACTTATAGTTTCAGCAAAACTGATTGTTTCTGGCATTCCCTACCAAGTTAAAACTCTCTAGAATCTATCAAGAATGGATTAAATCTCTACCTCTTTTTAAGAGAGAGAGAATAAACACCCATTTGATATGATTCTCAAAGTCGGTGCCCCTATTCTCCAACACTTTCACTGTTCTTGGTTCAATTGTGAAAGGCCATGATTATAGTCAACAGTTATACAGTGCTATATCCAAAAAACAAAAAGCAACCCATATCTAACAGTGTAGAAAAAGAGACAACATTTTGGCTGTCTAATTTATGAGCTATTAAAGAGCTTAGTAATCAGCAAGAAAGCCCAGGTATCAGTTAAGGCAAAGTTTGAAAAGTTGATTTCAATGGTTGAGTTTCTGTTGTTTAGAGGCACTTGTTTCTCAGCGTTGTTTGCAGGGCCAATTGCTGCTCCCTCTATCTACAGGCAACATCACAGGGGCCGGGCCGTATTTCATACATTAAAACAATTAAAAGTCTCTAAAGTGTGCATGCTTTCCATTGTGTAATTGCTGCCAATAGTTAAGCAAAAATAACTCCCTTAATTAATATCTATGGACTCTTAGAGTTTTGTCAGTGCTCGAGATTCCCATGGTTTCATTGGACACTCCCAAGACAAATGGTCCAAATAACATAACAGTTTTAGTATAAACCAGTTTCTGGGAAAGAACAGATTCCAGTTTCAAGTGTAGCAAGATCCATTTGTCTCTCATTATGAAGAGGAGAAACCACAAGACAGTACATAATGTGCCAGGACACAAGAAAAATGAAGAACTGTCAAAAGGCTGCAAAGCTTTTAAACTTATGTTCTTCAAGAAAGCCAACAAGATTGGGGAGGATCTGGTCTGGGATAGCTCTTCCTTTAGAAATGCAGGTGTAGATGCTTCTTTCAGATCATCAGTGTGTGGGGGCAGAGCAGAGGTTGGCAAGGAGCCTACAAAAAGAAATTGCAGATGCTTTATAGGACCCAAAATATGTAGGGAAACTTGCATATGAAAAGACACTTGGAGAGTTGAATCTATTCGAAGGTTACAGAGTTGCTACTCCAGTTGCAGCTGTCAAAGGACAACTCCATTTGTAATAGTAATTCACTTATACAAAGTAAAAGAAAACATAGAAAGTGCAAAAAAAGAAAATAAAATAGAAGAATGTTGAAAAAATATATAAATAATTTCTCCCTTAATGACAAGTATAAATAATTTTAACTTCATTTTCTCTTACAATACAACCAATCACCTCTTCTTTGCAAATCCAGTCTCTTATCTATAAACACATCCTTAAAGCCTAATCAGTCAATCTAATATTAAATTGTTAAAGCCCCATCCAAAGGAAAACTTCATGAAACAACAATGAAAGAATAAAAAATATGCTTTGGAATGGTCATGTCCATATTCAAATGCTTGCCACTTACGAAGCTCTTTGGGTAAGCATTGGCCAAACTACCTCACAGAGAAATTAAGAGGGAAAATCATTCTGATGGTCATAATTTACCAGTCAAGTAAATTAACAAAACAATATGTATTGCAGCCAAGAGAGGATCTTAAGCCCATGTCACACTGAACCAATGGATGCAAAGAGGATGTAAAACGGACAAAAAACCTTGCCATCAGTTCAAAAACGCGATGTATTCACTGCCTCTGTTTTGCTTCCTCTCTATCTGTCCAGCATCCGTTTATTGACGTTTCATCCACTCAAAAAGTTTTGGGCTGCCTAAAACTTTTGCACAGAAAATGTATCCAGTTCCTCCGTTCTGCATCTGCTACGCATCCGTTCTGTATCAGTTACGCATCCGCTATATCCGCTAGGCATCCGCTGCACATCCGCGGAACTCCATCCGCCCGGATGCAGGGAGGAAGCGGAACGGATGCAGAACGGATGCAGAATGGATGCCTAGTGGATGCAGAACGGAAACAAAGCATTTAAAATGGGAAAAAACGTTCGCAGAGGGGACCTATCTCAGATATTAAGGATGTCTAGAGGATGCCTAGAGGATGCCTAGTGGAAAACCTATACTGCCTATAAAAAGGGGGAGCAACTCGCCTGCATCTCACTTTCAGAACAGCAGCCCAGCGGTGCAAACCTCTGCAGCCTTCATCTGCCTCTTGCACTTTCACAGTATCCAGTCACGTCCACCGTGGATTAGAACAAAGGCCTGTCGGCAGCCACCATCGTTCTGCAACAGTGCAAAGCCATCTGCAGGCTCTGTGAACTCTACTGTGAGAAGAAAAGGAGCCACCCAAAAAGAGCCTGGATCCGAAGATGGTTCACCAGAAGAGCAGAGGATGGACTGTACAACAAGCTGATGGTGGAGCTCAGGAACGAAGACACTCGGGCGTTCCAGAACTTCATGAGGATGCCTCCAGCCATGTTTGATGAAGTTGTGCAGTGGCTGACACCCAGGTTGACCAAGGCAAACACCAGCTTCCGGCCCAGCCTGGACCCTGGGCTCAAGGTGGCACTCACTCTGCACCACCTGGCCTCAGGGACCACCTACAGGAGCATGCAGTACGTCTGTAGGGTGCCATCCAACACCATCAGCATTGTGGTCAGAGAAGTGGTGCAGGCTATCATCGAAGAATACAAGGAGGAGCTCCTCCAGTACCGCTCCCCTGAAGAAGGATGGAAGAAAGTTGCAGAGCAGTGGTATCAGAAGTGGAACTTACCACACACCGTTGGAGCCATAGATGGGAAGCACGTGGCCTGCATATCTCCAGCCAACTCGGGGTCCATTTATTTCAACTCCAAGGGCTTCTTCAGCATCATCCTCTTCACCATGGTCGATGCTGACTACAAGTTCATGTACATCGATGCTTCAGGCAACGGCTCATCTTCAGATGCCCAGGTATATAACGCCAGTCACCTCAAGGAGGAGCTGGATGGCAACCTCATCGTGGGCTTCCCAGATCTAGAACCCCTGCCCAATGACACACAAGATGTGCCCTACTTCATCATGGGGGATGACGCCTTCTCCCTCACAACCTACCTTATGAAGCCCTACACCTCCAGACTCCTCACCCGTGAAGAGAGGATCTTCAACTACAGGCTGTCCAGGGCAAGGCGGGTGGTGGAGAACGCCTTTGGCATCCTGGCCAACAGGTTCAAGGTACTTCTCACCACCATGCAGCATTGCCCAGAGACCGTCAGGAGGATCATGGAAGCTTGCTGCATCCTGCACAATCTCATGCGCACCCGCTACCCAGTCTTGCAGAAAAGGCTCGTGGACCTCCAGCAAGGCAATGGGGACATGGAGCCTGGGGAATGGAGGCAAGGGCGAAACCTGATTGACACTGAGGATGTGCAAGGCCCCAACAGAGCCTCACATGAAGAGAAGAAGCAGAGCAACCTTCTGAGACAATGGTGCAACTCCCCAGCTGGAGCAGTGGAGTGGCAAGACAGGATGGTAGATGCTTAATGGATGCTTCCTTCAGCCTGTCTCATCACACAGATGAGATTGGGCCATGTATGTTTGGTTGGCCTACAATGAACAGGGCGTTTAATTAAGAGTTGTGTTTATGTTAACATGTGTGGATAATTATTACATTATTATTGATAATAAAGGGCCGTAGGTGTGGCACCTGGGAGGGTGGACCATCCAGTCCCACTATGCTTGCACTGGAGGTTTATCTATCCCACAGCTATTACCCATCCCACAGGTATCCCTGCCCATCCCACAGCTATCTCAACCCATCCCACAGCTATCTTAACCCATCCCACAAGCATGCAAAGGCTTAAACCATTTCTAAAAGTTTTCACCAAGACTTTATTAAAAAAAAGAAATGAAGCAAGTGTGCGAATCAAAAATAGACTTTATTAACAACAAGCTATAAGACAAAAATGAGTCTCTGGCACTCCTCTTGGTCACTCAGTCTCAGGGGTGAAGGGTCCAGGTGCTGTGGAGGTGGCTGGTGCTGGAGTGCTTGTCATCAGCTCCTCCAGAAGCAGAAGCAGCAGAAGCGCCAGCCCCAGAAGAGTGAGCCCGTGCTGCAGAAGCCCCAGCAGAACCAGAGTGAGGGCCAGGGGGCGGGATGGTCGCCCTGTCCCTCTTGCCAGGGCTGGTAGCAGATGGCTGAGGCTTGCTGTGCTTCCACATGGTTGTGGGGTTGCTGGCTGGCAGGGAGGCTGGCAGGAACCAAGGCTGGCAGGAAGGCTGGCAGGGAGGCAGGCACCAAGGCTTGCAGGAAGGCTGGCAGGCAGGCAGGCAGGCAGGCACCAAGGCTGGCAGGAAGTCTGGCACCAAGGCAGGCACCGAGGCTTACAGGGAGGCAGGCACCAAGGCTGGCAGGAAGGCTTGCAGGCAGGCATGCACCAAGGCTGGCAGGCAGACATGAACCAAGGCTGGCAGGAAGGCAGGCAGCAAGGCTGACAGGCAGACCGGCTGTCAGCAAGGCTTGCAGGCAGGCTGGCAGGGAGGCTGGCAGCAAGGCTGGTAGCAAGGCTGGCAGCAAGGCTGGCAGGCAGACGTGCAGGCAGGGCAGGCAAGGCAGTCGATGTGTCTGGCAGCAGGTCTTTCCTCTGAATGGCGACCTGCTTCCGAGCTGCTTCCGTTATATCCGCGGGGCTGACGCAATGCATCCTCCCCGCATGCGCAATTAACGCCAGGCATCCATTAGGCTTCCGCTGTGCATCCACTGTGCATCCGCTGTGCATCCGCTTCATCCGTTCGGCGTCCGCTCTGCATCCGCTCTTTCCGTTCCGTGTCCGCTTTGCTGAGGCTCCCCGGTAGCCCAGCGGTTGGGCCATCCGCTCCCATCCACTTCCATCCTATGGGCTTCCATTCCGCATCCGCTTTGCATCCGCCCTGCGTCCTCCCAGCGTCCGTGTTATCCGCTCTGGTTATGCAAATTTTTGCCCCTTTTGAGAGCGGATAATAACGGATGGAACATTTTGCTCGTCCACTGTGTCCTTTTTGCATCCGTTGGGCAGTGTGACATGGGCTTAAATTAAGTGTGACTATGGACCATACAAATTCAAGGAGAAGAGAATTCCAATGGTACTAAAGTTAATTGTTTGGAGATAATATCAGAGATAGATTATTGCCTTTAAATCCTGATTACGGGTGTCATGAATGACAAACAAAACTCACATTCAAGATGACCTTAAACCACGGAAAATTGCTAAGTAACTTTGGACCAATCATTCTGTCTTCACCTCACAAATTATTTGTTGGTGGGAAAAAATGAGTGTCAAATGTAGACTAGCATCACAACTGGAGAAGAGGAGAATATAAATATAAATAAAAAAGGATAGATGGATGGATGGATGCTGTTATTTTACTGAAATGACTCAGAACTGTTTCACACATAATGAATCTACTATATAGATTTTACATTCAGTATAATGAAAGGTTTAGTGACATATAGAGGAATTGAGGCTAAATATTATTCTAAGCCTCCAAATGCAATTTTTTTTGGGGAAGTGTAGAAATAGAATATTTTATTGGCCAAGTGTGATTGGACACACAAGGAATTTGTCTTGATGTGAATACTCTCAGTATACATAAAAGAAAAGATACATTCGTCAAGAGTCAAGAATCATAAGTTATGACACTTAATGATAGTCATAGGGTACAATAAGCAATCAATCATACTAGAAAACAGTTAATATAAATCATAAGTATACAAGTGACAAAGTTACAGTCATAGAGTCACAAGTAGGAGGGGATGGGTGATAAGGAGTGATGACAAGTTTAACAGTAATAGTAGTGCAGCTTTGTAATAGTTGAATAGGGTTGAGGGAATTTTTTGTTTAGCAGAGTGATGGCTTTCAGGAAAAAAACTGTTCTAGTGTCTAGTTGTTCTGGTGTGCAATGCTCTATCGTGTCATTTTGAGGGAAGGAGTTGAAAAAATTTATATCTGAGATGTGAGGGGGTCTGTAAATATTTTCACAGTCCTCTTTTTGACTTGTGCAGTATACAGGTCCTCAATTGAAGGCAGGTTGGTAGTAATTGTTTTTTCTGCAGTCCTAATTAGTCTCTGAAGTCTGTGTCTGTTCTGTTGGGTTGCAAAACCAAACCAGACAGTTATAGAGGTACAGATGACAGACTCAATCATTCCTCTGTAGAACTGTATCAGCAGCTCCTTGGGCAGTTTGAGCTTTCTGAGTTGACACAGAAAGAACATTCTTTGTTTTGCTTTTTGATGACATTTTGATGTTAGGTATCCATTTTAGATCATGTGATATAGTAGAACCTAGAAATTTGAAGATACTGTATTGTCTAGTATTGTAAGAGCTGACAGTATGGGAGGGTTTCTTCTGAAGTCTACCACCATTTCTATGGTTTTGAGAGTGTTCAGTTCTAGATTGTTCCAGTTACACCATAAGACAAGTTGTATAACCTACTGTCTTTATGCGGATTCGTTGTTGTGTCAAATGAGACCAATCACTGTTGTGTCATCAGCAAACTTCAGGATTTTAACAGATGAATCATTTGAGATTCATTCATTGTTTTTTGGGAGAACAGAAGTGGAGAAAGCACACAGCCTTGGGGGCCCCCTGTGCTGATTATACAGGGATCAGACATGATTCTGCCTAGCTTCATTTGCTGCTTCCTGTCTGTTAGAAAGCTTATGATCAACTTACAAGTGTGTTCAGGTACCACTAATTGGTTTAATTTACTTAGAAGATTGTCTGGATTGATGGTATTGAATGCTGAACTGAAGTCTACAAAGAGGAACCTTGTGTAGGTATTTGGAGATTCAAGGTATTGTACGATGTAATGCAGAACCATGTTAACAGCATCATCTGTCAATCTATTTGCTCGGTATGCAAACTGCATGGGATCTAACAGTGGATCCATGATGGTTTTCAGGTGGGACAGCAAAAGCCTTTCAAAGATTTTCATAATTACAGATGTTAAAGCAACTGGTTTGTAGTCATTCAGTTCCTTGATGGATGAGGCTTCTTTGGCACTGGAATGATAGTAGAGCGTTTGAAGCAGGAAGGAACATAGTACATATCTAGTGATTTATTGAGGATTTGGGTGAAGATAGGGGCCAATTGGTCAGCACAGACTTTTAAGCAAGAAGGAGAGATCTTGTCTGATCCTGGTGCTTTTCATGTCTTTTGTCTGTGTAATAGATCTTGCACTTCGTTTTCTGTAATCACCAGAGGTTGTGAACCCAATATATTGGGGCCAGTTGTAGGAGGCTTGGCTGTTGGTGTGTTTGAGATGTGGGTTGTGCAGATAGGTGGCTGTACTTTCCTTTCAAACCTATCATTAGTATATATATATACGTGTGTGTGTGTGTGTGTGTGTGTGTGTGTATGTATGTTTTTTTAGGCTTTCGCGGGTACTTACATGTGTGCTGTTTAGCTTCCTTCGGGTATTATCCCACGTCATTGTAGTTCTGTTAAAGTTGTAGCAACGTTTCAGCAGAATCTCATCTGCCATCCTCAGGCTTCTGTATAGAGTTAGTTCCTGGTTTCAAATTTGAGGCTGGTCCATTCTGATTGGCTGGGAGCCTGGATCTGTGTTCATTGGACTTGGAGTTTGATTGATTGGTGTTTCAGGTTTCTTTTGTCTGTTTTGTGGCTTTGATTGGCTGGCAACACTCTGTTCTTGTGTTGGAGGCTTTTACTGCAGCTTGGCTCCATGTGAAGGGACGGCTGCTCTTCATTAGCAAGCTGCT
>BLBF01000018.1:22031243-22049013 GCA_015471245.1 Laticauda colubrina
GTGCCACATCTTCATGGTGGGTGTCAGTTTGCTTCTTGTATGGGTCAGAGGGGTTTGAAGCGGGTAGTGGTGCAGCTGCAGTATGGTTTCTGGTTCGTGGTCGTGTCTCCTCTTCTGTGTGGGTGTGAGTCTTTTTTCTGTGTGGAAGTGTGGTAGTGGCATCTTGTGTGGCACTTGCGGGTGTGGGTCTGGTGTCATTCTTCAAGTTAGTTACTCGTTTATTACTGAGGGCAGGTTTCCAAATGGTTGGTAGGCGGGAGGTATCATCTCGTCTATTCATGCTGTGTGGCCGTTTCTCTATCTCTATGGCTTCTCTGATTATTCTGTTGTTGAAGTGTTCGGTTTTGGCGATGGTTTTGGTATTTTTAAAGTCAATTTCATGTCCTGTGGCTTTGAGGTGTTGGACCAGGGAAGAGGTCAGTTCTTCTTTTTTGATTGAGTTTTTGTGTTCTTCAATGCGTGCACTAATTCTTCTGTTAGTTTGTCCTATGTATGTGGTGGGGCAGGCAGTGCAAGGGATTTCGTATACTCCTTGGTTTTCTAACTCGATTTTGTCCTTAGGGTTTCTCAGGATGGTGGATATTTTTCTGTTTGTGCAGAATGCTGTTTTAATGTTGTGTTTTTGGAGGATCTTGCTGATTTTGTCTGTAGTGCCTTTTATATATGGGAGGAGGGCTTTGCCATTCTCTTGTTCTCTGTCTTGGCTTTTGGTTGGGGTTTCTTTTTGGATTAGGTGGGTAATCTTCTTTTTTGGAAATCCATTGGCTGTAAGTACATTAGTGAGAGTGTGTAGTTCGTTTTTTAAGTGTTGTTCATCGGCTAAGCATTTTGTTCTGGAGATGAGTGTCTTGGCTACGGAATTGAAATGTGCTGGGTGGTGGTGTGAGAGTGCATGTAGATAGCGGTTTGTATGTGTTTTCTTCTGGTAGATGGTGTGTCCTAGGGAGCCATTGGATTTTTTGTATACTAAGACATCTAGCAAGGGAAGTTGATTGTTGGCTTCTGTTTCCATGGTGAATTGTATTTTGGGATGTAGGCTGTTGAGGTGTGTGAGGAAGTTGTTCAGTTTTTCTTTCCCGTGTGGCCAGATTATGATGTCCTAGATGTCTTAGGCCATATAGTTCGGGGCATCTGGAAGATTTTTCACTTGGATGATCGTCTGTTGGATCTCTTTGCTCATGTGGCTGGTTATAGTTTTCTTCTTGGTTATTTTTTCCAGATATGTGGTTGGGTCCGTGTTTATGGGTTTTATGTGGAATCTTGGAATAGGTCTGTCAATTTTGTTTAGTAGTCTTTTCTATCCATTATAACTGTGTCATTACCTTTATCTGCTGGAAGTATGATTATGCTGCTGTTGTTTTTTAGGGCTTGCAGTTTTTTTAGTTACTTTTTGTGCAAGTTGCTTTTTGGGTGGTTTGCTTGTGCTTAGGATGTTACTAACTTGGTGTCTTATTCTATCAGCTTCATCTGTATTTAATTTAGTTAGGCTGGATTCTACTGCACATATGATGGATTCTGTGGGGATTTTTTGGGTGCTATAGCATAATTGAATCCTTTGGTTAGGACATCTGTTTCTGTTTTGGTAAGTTCTCTGTTGGAAACATTATATACTGATTCTTTCAGGTGTTGTTGTGAGTTGTTAGGGGCTTTCTTGTCATGTTCTAATTTCTTTAGTTTCTTCAAGGGTTTGTCATTTTTGTAAGTGGTTTCAGTTTCAGCTCTCCAAATTGTAAATTGATTTATCTCATCCCAAAGTAGATGGTGGATTTTGCTGCTCAGTTCCAGGTGTAGTGCTAGCAAATCTTTGTTTCACTGATCCAATTGAAATCTCCATAGAAAGAGATTCCAACTGGATCAGTTAAACTAAGATTTGCTTAAGCCCATGTCACACTGCACCAACGGATGCAAAGAGGATCTAAAATGGACAAAAAAGCTTGCCATCCATTGGTTAACGCAATGTACTCACTGCCTCCGTTTTGCTTCATTTCTATACGTCCAGCATCCGTTTATTAACATTTCATCTGCTCAGAAAGTTTTGAGCTGCCCAAAACTTTTGAGCGGAAAATGTATCCAATGCATCCGTTCTGCATCCTCTAGGCATACGGGGGACATCTGTTCTGCATCCATTACGCATCTGATATATCTGCTAGGCATCCGCTGTGCATCCGCACAACTCAAATCTGTTCCAGCGGTAAATGGACGCAGGGAGGAAGCAGAATGGACGCGCAGCGTTAGTAGCACGGATGGAGAAAGGATGAAAGCGGATGCAGCTCATCCGCTCTGCATCCGCTCTGCATCCGCTCTGCATCCGCTCTGCATCCTCTACGCATCCGCTCTGCATCCTCTACGCATCCTCTACGCATCCGCTCTGCATCTACTCTGCATCCTCTACGCATCCGCTCTGCATCCTCTACGCATCCTCTACGCATCCTCTATACATCCGCTCTGCATCCTCTATACATCCGCTCTGCATCCTCCCCACGTCCATTCATTTCCGTGTTATTCACTCTGCTTATGCAAATTTTTGCCCCTTTTGAGAGCAGATAACAACGGATGGAACATTTTGCTTGTCCGTTGTGTCCTTTTTGCATCCGTTGGGCAGTGTGACATGGCCTTTAGACTATACCTGGAATTGAGCAGCAAAAAGAGAGGGGGGGGAGAGAGAGAGATTTGATGCAGCAGATTGAATGAGGCCTAGTTTAGACTGAGGCCCTTTTCCACATTGAAACATCTTTGCCAGCGCATTGAAACATTTTTGGCTTCTATTAAAGGTTTTGTGGACGAAACATGGTCAAGACTATCAGAAAGCTCCCACATTTTGTTGAGGCTTTAAGCAGGATCCATTGGACCAGATCTCCACCCTAAAAATTACTTTTCACAATGTTTTAAAGTGCCAATTCTGAAGAAGGCAAAACCAAATTATGAGAACACACACACACACACACACACACACACCCTTCTAACCCTGCTGGAGCAGATGATTGGACTAGAATAGATATCTCAGTATCTTTCTCCTCCGTCCCTCTGTCCTTCTTTATTTCTTTTTCTTTCTGTCCCTTCCTTCCATCTCCCCCTTTCTTTGTCTGTCCCTTTTTCTTTCTTTCCCTTTTCTCTTTCTTTTCTTCCTTCTCTCTTTCTCCCTCTCTTTATTTTCTTTCTCTCTTTTTCTTTCTCTCAGGCTCACCCCATTGACTTGGTGCACTGCTTCACTTGGACATGCTTGGGCAGGTCCCTCCAGTGCAGTGGGCTCAATGCAGTGGACCTGCGGTGCTGGCACCTAAAATGCAGCAGTGGTGGTATGTTTAAAAAGTCGAGCAAAGCCAGAGGTTGGTAATTTTTGCTGCAAAGAATCGCAAAAGCTTCTGGGTTGTGCACAAGAATGGACACACATGTCAATGCAGTTCAGCAACATAAAATGAAGAAATAAAAATAAAACAAATCAACAAGAATGGGCAAAGCATATCTGATTAGATTTTATTCACTACTAGAATCTAATCAGAGATGCTTTGCCAATTCTAGTCCAATGAACTGCTCTAGCAGGGTTAGAAGGGAATGTGTGTGTATGTGTGTGCGTGGCTGCCAAAATTCCAAAAACAGGTGAAGTACCTCTGGGGAGGCCAGTCATAAATTAGAACACTCGCTAAACAACTGGTCATTAAGTGAGGACCACTTGTATTTGATTTTCCAGCAACCTGGCCATGCCCACCCAATCACATGACCATCAAACCACACCTATCTGGTCATGTGATCAGCAAGCCACACCCAGCCAGCAAGCCACACCAGCCAGTCACATGACCAGCAAGCCACGCCTACCCAGTCATGTGACCAGCAAGCCACACCATCAAATTAGGCCATGCCCATAGAAGTTTAAATTCCACCCCTGGGGTGGAATGAGGATGAGTTTTTAACACAAAGAGGGTGGTGGACTGAAAAAGTTTGGGAACCACTGCCCTAGAGCCCTAATCACACCGAGCTCCTCTCCTCCCCCAGAGAAGTGAAGCTCTTTCCATTGAGCCCTATTAACCACACCGGTGGAGCTCTTGAAATGGATCACTTGAAGCCAGTGGAGCACAAACAATGTACCTTCATTTAAATCCCCCACACAGCTGATTGAAGTATCTTCCACGCCAGACAACATGTCTCCATTAATATCCCCCACACAATTTTCCTGGAGCCACATCGGACAGCTGGCAGGGAGAAATAAGGAGGGAGGATACAGAGACCAAGTGTTTAAGGAGTTTTTCAGTTCTTTCTTGATCAGAGACAGCTACATGTTTTGCTCTTTTTTCAGCGTGTTCAAAAGCAAGGTTATAAGTAATCAGATTGCCCAAATCCTCTACCTGAATTATTTTCTCTCTCTGAGCCACAAACTTTTTTTAAAATCAAAGAGAAGGGGACAGAGATTCCCCCCTTCAGCATCTTTGCATCTTTGCCATCTCAAAAACTCAATCTACAAAACAAGAGAGAGAGTGTAAACCCTTGCTCACTGATTGTTTTCAAGAGGAAAGAGGAAAACAGCTTTTGTAGGACTTGAAAATGTTTCCTCTGTTCATGTTTTAAAACCTGTTTGACACAAAGAAACTGCTGTTTCTCCAGCCCAGGAAAAGGGGCCTCCTGCCAGTTTATTAGGGGTCATAAACCTATTCGCAGATATCAACAACAACTAGCAAAACAATAACCCTTCACTTGCTCAATATGACTTCATTACTTTCATTATCTCAAATCTTATAACTTTCTACCTCAAGACTGATATCAAACATTAGATAATGATGTCTCCAAATCAATTTCTTTAAAATAATTAATCTTTATCAAATGATTAATTGATTTAATGTTTTCATTGATTAGTGTGATTGACTGTTTAGTGCATATTACTGGATATCTAATTAGTAAAATCAGTGATTCACTGAATTTAATTGACCAGTGTGATTAGTGATTAATGTAATGAATTAGGCTGTTTGTTGCTTAAGGTCCTGTCACACTGCCCAACGGATGCAAAACGTTTGTAAAAAGGACACAGCGGACGAGAAAAATGTTCCATCCATTGTTATCTGCTCTCAAAAGGAACAAAAATTTGCATAAGCAGAGCGGATAACACGGAAAGGAACAGACGGGGGGAGGACGCAGAGCGGATGGAAAGCAGATGCAGAACGGAAGCCTAGCGGATGGAAGCAGATGGAAGCGGATGCAGAGCGGATGCAGAGCGGATGCAGAGCGGATGCAGAGTGGATGTGTAGAGGATGCAGAGCAGATGCATAGAGGATGCAGAGCGGATGCAGAGCGGATGCGTAGAGGATGCAGAGCAGATGCATAGAGGATGCAGAGCGGATGCAGAGCAGATGCAGAGCGGATGCAGAGCGGATGCGTAGCTGCATCCGCTTTCATCCTTTCTTCATCCGTGCTACTAATGCTGCACATCCGTTCCGCTTCCTCCCTTTATCCATTTACCGCTGGAACGGATTTGAGTTGCGCGGATGCACAGTGGATGCCTAGCGGATATAGCAGATTCATAATGGATGCAGAATGGATGTCCCCCGTATGCCTAGAGGATGCAGAACGGATGCATTGGATACATTTTCCACTCAAAAGTTTTGAGCAGCTCAAAACCTTCTGAGCAGATGAAATGTCAATAGACGGATGCTGGACGGATAGAGAGGAAGCAAAACGGAGGCAGTGAGTACAGAACGGAAGCATCGCATTAACCAACGGATGGCAAGTGTTTTTCTCCATTTTATATCCTCTTTCCATCCGTTGGTGCAGTGTGACAGGGGCTTTAGCAAAATTATTTGATTAGAGTGATTTGAACAATCTATTGATTGACTGATCAATTTTTAGTCATAAGTAACTTTACTTTTGATTTGTTCTCCAACATATCAATTAACATTTATTAATTACCAACATTCATTAAGTAACTGCCTACGTATCACATTAACTAGCTATTGTAATTGATTACTGTACTATTGCCATTGACCATGTCAGCCACAAACTCCAAACCAAAACAAATGAAAAATATCTCTACCAATGACCTCCCAGATTCCTGCACATGTTTCAGATGTCTTGAAACCATCAATGAAAGCGAAATTTACATCAAATGCTGCCTATGCGACAGTCAAGCCCACCCTGCCTTCTTAAACACAAACAAAAGCCTAGCTGATATGATTAAAAATTCAGATATATTCTTTTATCTATGTCCATCATGTTCTCCTAAGCTAAACAAACTGAGTACCCTACCTGACAGTGTTGAAAGCATAGACTTACTAATTCACTCAATAGAAGAACGTGTAGCAACACATTTTGAAACAATTATACAAGCAAGCCTAATCTCTCTTGAAAAAAAAATACAGCACAGATAAGTGAGTACTTATCAGCTCAGAATCAAATCCCACAACAACCATAACCACTACCTCAACTACAATCACAACTACAACCAAAAATAAACACCAAACCACAGCCACAAACAATTACTATCCCATCAATAATTCCACAAATAATATCCCCTAACTCATCAAAGGCACCATGGAACATGAACAAAAACATCCAAATGCTATCTTATTTGGTCTTGAAGACACCAACGAATCAGATGACATCACCAAAGTTCGCAATAAGCAACTCAAATACAACAAACATCTCTCCTGAAGATATCATTGAAATAACCAGAGATGGCCATGGGTACAAATACAGTGATGGCTCTGTGGTCCCAAGATTTTGTAGTTGTATGCAAAAATGAGTCCAGCAAACACATATTCAATCATACAATAAATGTCATTGTAAAAACCAATCCCAACCACAAAAAACTTCGCTCAAGACCAGAATTATCCATACTGCAAAGAATCCGTTCTTGTGAACTCCGTGCATAACTCAAAAACTGTCTAGACAATGGAGAAAAGGTTCTATACATTGAAGATGCTGATTGCATCAAAACAAATTCACACAACCCAATATTCCACATCCAACCCCACCCCATCCAATCCAAAATCACTCAAAACTAGGCATGCTAACCCTAACTACCTCTATTCCAGCCACAACTGGCCTTAAATGCAAGCTCCTCAATGCAAGAAGCCTTGTAAATAAAATACCTGAATTTCTCTGCAACCAGATAAAGACTGAATGCACCAATTATCACATTAAACAAGAAGAAAACCTTCTATGCACCAATTCCACCCACACTTTCTACAATTTTGTAAACAACAAACTAAAAGATTCAAGGTCCATCCCATCCCTGAAAGGACCTAATGGTAAATGCAATGACAACACTATTAAAGTCAACATCTTTAACACATTCTTTGGCTCAGTATTTGTAAACAGAAATGGATCATGCCCAGTATTTCCTAGTCAAACCACAGACAACTACAATAATCTAATACATATCGATTTTACAGAAGACAGTGTTGAAAAAGCACTACGCAATCTAAAGCCATCTCTATCTATTGGACAGGACGGAATATATGCCTACTTCTTAAAAAGGCTGTCCACTGCCATAGCAAAACCTCTAAGCATAATCTTTGAAAAATCTTTCAGGACCAGCTCCTTGCCTAACCTATGGTCACAAGCCACGGTCATCCCCATCTTCAAAAAGGAAGACCCCAGCCTAGTTGAAAATTACAGACCAATCTCTTTATGCTGCGTCACCTATAAAGTCATGGAATCAATTATTAACCAATCCATCATCCTCCACTTAGAAACAAGCAACCTACTCTCTAATAAACAATTTGGTTTCAGGAAAAAACTATCATGTAATCTGCAACTCTTACACTGCAAAAACATATGGACTACAAAATTCGATCAGGGCAAAGCAATAGATGCAATCTACATAGACTTCTGTAAAGCCTTTGATTCAGTGGTACACGACAAAGTACTCCTAAAACTAAAATCTTATGGTATCTCTGGACAACTGCATTCTGGTCAAGCAGGCAACAAATGGTCAAAATTGGGAGTGTCCTGTCAAATTCTGCACCTGTCAACAGTGGTGTCCCCCAAGACAGTGTGCTAGAGCCAACTCTTTTCATACTCTACATAAATGACTTCTATGATCATATTAAGAGCAACTGCATTCTCTTCACTGATGATGTAAAGCTATTCAACACAACAGACAATACTACTACCCTTCAAAAAGACCTTGACTATGTATCAGAAGGGTCAAACAAATGGTAACTTCAAATCTCAACAAATAAATGCTCTGTCTTACATATTGGCAAAAAAAATCAGAAAATAAAATGCAGGATGAATAGTCAAGACTTTGTTGATGATCCAAACTCAAGGATCTTGGAATACTCATCTCTAATGATCTAAGTGCTAGAGCCCACTATAACTACATAACCAAAAAGGCATTAAGAGTTTGTTAACCTAATCTTACGTAGCTTGTTCTCTGGTTATATTACACTAATAATTAGAGCATACAAAACATTTCCTAGACCAATACTTGAATGCAGCTCATTAGTCTGGAACCCACATTATGTATCTGATATTAACACAGTTGAGAAAGTCCAGAAATATTTCACAAGAAGAGTTCTTCACTCCTCTATTCGTTGCAGAATACCTTATGCCACCAGACTTGAAATTCTAGACCTAGAAAACCTTGAATTATGCTGCCTTTGGTCCAATCTAAATATAGTATATAAAGTCATACATTGCAATGTCCTTCCTGTCAATGAATGCTTTAGCTTCAACCATAAGAACACAACAGCAAACAATAGATACAAACTCAAGGTTAATTGCACCAAACTTGATTGTAGGAAATATGACTTCAGCAACAGAGTGGTCAACGTCTGGAATACTCTACCTGACTCTGTGGTTTTTTTCCCCAAACCCCAAAAACTTTAACCTTAGACTGTCTACTATTGACCTTACCCCCTTCCTAAGAAGCCTGTAGGAGGCGTGCATAAGCGTACCAATCGTGCCTACCATCCCTGTCCTATTGTTTCTTTTATTTTTTATTTTTCTTATATGTATCCATGTATTCATAGCTATGTTTTCACTTATACCTATTATCTTGTAGGCGATTGACAAACCAAATGTTTTCCAGAGCAGCAAGAAATAGTTTTTCTTGCCCTATCCTGCACTGATGAAACTGGAGAATCCCTGGTTATCAAACTGGTAAAACATCCCTGCCCGGGAGAACTCGCTTGGTGTGTTGGATCTGATAATCTCTAAGGAGATTTAGAGGCCCCTGCTTCTGAAATTCATTTCAAAGAGAGCTGGATAATAGTCTGACTCATGAGGATGTAACCTTCATTATGGTCTTTGATTCTGTGCCTTTAACAACAATCTAAAATGGAGGAAGTTATGTTCATCAGTTTATCTCCATGATCAGAAAAAAATGTTACCAGTAAAATTCTGGCAGTCCTTTGGAATGCAGAACATAACAGAGAGAACAAAACAAATTGTTTTTACTGATTTCATGACAGAGAAAATCTTTTGAGTCTATGTGCAAATATGGGAGTTTCTGCTGTTTCATTATCACTGGATTTATCGTTATTTTTTAGCTCCCCCACCTTCATCAACCAGCCTGTTGGCTGGTCTATTAAAAGATCTGGGATATTAATCTATGTGTCTTCTTTGACTTCTTAAAACAATGGAATTTAGATGGGAAGGTGTATGGTTACATGTACCACTAACCAAACTTGTGGTAGTGACTAAGTTAACTTCTTGCTCTGGAGCAAGCTTCAACACATAAATCACCACATCTTGATATACCACCAGCATTGTTTGGTCATTCCACTTGTTCATATTTCATCTCCTTGCACTTTGGAGAGAGGAAACACTGGTTCACCTTTTGGCCTTTTCTGCATAAATGTGTCATGTTACTATGGTTACTTCCCATGGGAGGACATGCTCTTTAGAGTTCTGTTAATGTCTGCACTGATTGACAAAGAGGCCCTAAAGATATCTTTCTAATACCCCAACTGGTTGTTGAATAGATTTTGACAAGTAAAGGTCAGGGTTGTAACCTGTTCATTGGCAGCATTTAATGGACATTGATTTATTTCCCCATATTTTGGGGCGAGATTCCATAAACCAGAAGGGTTCCACAATCAAAACTGCTAGATGATAATTTCAAACCATGCTAAGATATGATGAATGTTTCTAAATTTCTACGTGTATCTATTTAGGACTGAAAGATTAACAATTCACATTCATTTAGTAGACACTTGTGCTTTAAGCATCATATTAAAGATGTATTACTTTAATAGCTTGGTGTTGCTATCAAGGTATCAGATTAGAAACTCATAATCTGTGAGTTCTAGTTCCATCTTAGGCAAAAAGTAATCTCGGGCCAGTCACTCTCTTTCAACCCTAGAAGGAGGCAATAGCAAACCACCTCTGAAAATCTTGCTAAGAAAACTGCAGGGACTAGTTCAGGCAGTCATTGGGAATCAAAAACTGACTTAAAGGCACAAAAACAAAAAATAAACTTTCATAAATCAGTGGATCAGAAACCTGAAACTCAGTAAGTAAATTAAATAGGAGAGAAGTGCAATATTTGACCAAGGTCCAAATCATTTTTCCAAAATAAATAAATAAAATAAGCAAGTACAGTCCTATTTATTCCTTTTTTGAGATGAAATGCTAGAGAGGGCTCACAAAGAGAAAGGGTTCTTTAGGCATTCTGTCTCTGTTGCCATGTTACTTTCTATCTCCAGCTTACAGCCATACAAGATGGTGATAAACAGCTTTAATTCCCTAGACTGTTCACAGTGGCACCAGTTCTGATCAGCCCCTTGTGGGGTGTTCCCCTCACCACACTTTGACAAGTGAGAGGAAGAATTTCAAGGTCCTTTACAGCAGCTGGGAAGACTGAATCTCATCAGACTCACTCAACAGGCCATATACCAGGGGAGCAGCTAGCTGGGTGAGCCATCTCACATGACAAGGCAATGCTCTTCCTTTCACTCATGCAGGAGGCAGGAGAAAGAGGAGCCAGTCTGGTTCTACTTCTTTTGCCACACTTAAAAAAAGATTCTACATCTAACTATTTTCAGATACTAAAAAATAGCTAGGGTTCTCATCTTCTGTTTCTGCCCCTCCTTCTTCTTCTGAGTTTTGAAGCAGCTGCCGATTTATTTGGCATTCTGTTTGCACAAAATTTGGTCCTTTAAAGATTTCTCCCCTATGCATTCTTTCAGCAAAATCATGCAAAAGCAACTTTTAAAAAAACATATACCAATTGTGAGCAGAACCAAAGTCATGTTGGATGACCCATTGAATTAAATAAGGAAGTGTGTCTCAAACTCAGTAGCTCTGCTAAATAAGAAAGTGTTCCAGTTTGTGCACAGAGAAAAAAACAAGATAAGGCTAGAACAATGGGGAATTGTAATAAAGTGCTGTGATGTCAGAAACCGTGTAACTGCTTTTGCTAGATAGGGAGCTAGTATGAACCTTTGAAATATATGTGTCAATTTGAAAACAGAAAGAATGTGAGCCAAGCCCTTGTACGAGGGGGCAGACAGTTAGGGTATAAAAATGCTGCCTGAATTTTGCTCTGTGTTCCTTCAATGCCTGAGTGAACCCGTCTCTGCAGACACGTGAATAAAACCTTGTTTTCCTTGGATCAATGAATCTTTTGGTGGTTTTTTATCTGCTTCCACCATGGAATTTCGACTGGAGAAAAGGGACTGGGTAAGTGTGGCACCACCACCTCCCATTGTAGAGGGGCCCCTCCCTTGTCTCAGTTGGATCCCAGGGTAACTGCACTCAGCAGATGATCCTTGGAAACAAGAGAGAGAGAAGCCAGCCTGATGCTCTGGGAGTGTCGTTGATCATCTGAAGTGGGGACGCCCACACTCCTTTCATCTCCGGGAGACCAGGGGTGTATCAGGTGAGTTTGTTGCCTTTTGGGATAGAAGAAGGGATACACTGTCCTTAAACTTTGGGAATCCAGCGACTGCTGGAGGACAGTGTAAATCCCTGAGTTGGGACTCTCTGGGAGATTGTTGGTGGGTAGCATGGAGAATGGGAAAGGGACAAAGCAAGTGTGAGATGTTCCAAGAGGGAACGGGTATTGAGATAGAAAAGACCCCGAGAAGATTGATTCCGACTGACTCCCCATTGGGTCAACTACTACAACAATAGTCATTGCCCCATCTGAGGACTTACACTCGGAGTCTAGAGAAAAAGAAAATGATCTACCTATGCCAATATAAGTGGCCAAAGTATCCCCTAGTAGACCCTGAGTTTCCTTACCACTGGGATCCTGAAGGGAATACCAGCACATACTGGATAACTCAGTTGAAAGAGTATATAGTGAAACACCGGATGAAGGAGCAAATACCCTATGTGGAGATATGGTATCATGCTCACTTTGAAGGTCCAGTTCCACCAGAAACAGAAGTAGGACAGTTTGTCAGCAAGGTGGAGGAAAGCGAAACTGAGGACTGGATGGGGAGTCCACCGGCATCGGCTCCGGCAGTCCTGGCACCACCGCCCCTGCCAGCTCCAGTTGCCCAGGCTCCACCTCCACCTGCATATCCAGGACTCAGAAGGGAACTGGCTCAATTAAACAAGGACCTAGAGAATTTGCCTCTAGGAGGAAGGTTGGCCAATCCTGTGTCGGCCTTCCCAGTCAGAGAAGTCCCAAATGGCATGAATGCACGGGGGAATCCAGTCACCGTTTTCGTGGCTGTCCCCATAAAATCTGCTGAGTTACGGGATCTGAAAAAGACCCTTCCAAAACTCCATGAGAATGCTCATGAAGTGGCGGAACAGTTGGAATTGTTTCTGGGGCCCAATGAATACACATACCAAGAACTGATGTATATTCTTGGACACCTTTTCACCCCCGAAGAGAGGAACCTCATTAGGAGGGCAGCAATGGCTGCCTGGAATAGGAGACATGCAGGGCAACAGGGAGCAGTGGCTGCAGACACAAAGTTCCCCATAGCCGATCCAAATTGGAACATCAATGATGATGCTCATAGGGAGGACATGAGAGACATGAAACACATGATCACTGAAGGAATTAAATTGGCCATCCCTCAAGGGAAAAACTTGACCAAAGCATTTGAAATAACACAAGGAAAGGATGAGTCCCCGGGGGATTTCTGTGCTCGTGTCCGTGAAGGGTTAACCAAGTACTCCGGAGTGGAGCCAGAAACCCCTGCCTTTGAGACTCTCCTGAAGATGCAATTCATCACCAAAGCATGGCCAGATATCCAGAAAAAGATCCAGAAGTCAGAGGGATGGACTGATTTGGGCATGACAGATTTGATGAGAGCAGCCCAACAAGTTTTTGTGAACCGAGACTCAGTTAAAACCAAACAGAAGTCTCAGATGATGGTAGCTGCTGTGCAAACGGCAGCCAAGAATGAAGTTAGGAAAAACAGGGAGACCCAGATGTCAGATCCGAGGCCAAGGTGGAGAGATGAAAGATCTCCCAGCAGTGAGTGGAGACCCCCGGTTAGGCGAGGAGGTCCAGGGGGCAATCGAGGCTGTCGATTCCAACAGCCGTCCCAGAGTAGAACTTGCTTCAGATGCAGGAAAGAGGGACATTTTGCATGCGAATGTCCCCAAACCCCAGAGGAATGAAGTTATGCCCTATACGATTAGGGAAGTTCCAGCTCCCCAAGAGGGACCCGCGGGGAGCCATTGGTAAATGTGTTAGTGGGTCCTGACCATCAAGAATG
Organism: Laticauda colubrina; assembly: GCA_015471245.1. Classification (NCBI taxonomy): domain Eukaryota; kingdom Metazoa; phylum Chordata; class Lepidosauria; order Squamata; family Elapidae; genus Laticauda; species Laticauda colubrina. The sequence continues at coordinate 22,044,860 of BLBF01000018.1, forward strand.
GCTGTTCCTGATCAACACCGGCACAAGCCGGACATCTGTATGCGATCCGGTAGAGGGAGCATGCAGGTCAAAGCAGAATTTAAAGGTGGTTGGGGTGAGTGGGAAATCCCAAGAGGTCAAGATTTTGGAAGAGGTGAGATTGGAATTGAATGATGTGGTTACTGAAACTGAAATATTGTATATTCTGGATTCAGGGGTGAACTTGCTAGGAAGAGACTTGTTGGATGTTTTTGGAATAGAATTGTGGGATAGAAGGAAGGAAGTTCGCATGTGTATGCTAACAACGGAAGATGAGGAGAAGATATCATCAGATGTGTGGGCAGGAGGTGAAGGGGTTAGTAGGAAAAAAAAAGTGAAATATTTGGGACATTACATTCAGCAGGGGGTGAGGTCCTTGGACCCTGAAAGGGTGAAGGGGATCATGAGCTTGGCTCCTCCCAGGAACAAGACAGAGGTGCGGAAAGCGTTGGGATTATTGGGGTATTGTAGAATCTGGGTAGACCAATTCACAGTGTTGGCACAGTTTTTGCATAGAAAGTTGCCTGGAAAGGGAGAGCACATAGAATGGGAAGAGGGAGATAGTGAAAGGTGAGAAGAGCTGAAGAAGGCTTTGTCAACCACTCCGATTTTAGCCTTGCCAAACCTGAAATTACCGTTTCATTTGTATGTGGTGGTGGCTCAGGGAACAGCAGTTGGAGTCCTTGCCCAAAAGAGGGGGGGCAGTACCAGCCGGTAGCCTTCCTAAGCAAGGGTTTGGAGCCAGTTGTGAAAGGATGGCCAGTTTGTGTTCAGGCTGTGGCAGCAACAGCGATGTTGGTGGTGGAGAGCAAAAAGTTAACCTTTGGGGGAGCTTTGGTGGTTTGCCTCATCAGGTCAACTCAGTGTTGAGCCAGCTGGCTACCACTTGGATGACCGAAGGGAGGATATTGAAGTATGAAACCATTTTGAGAACCAGTCCTGATGTGGTAATAGGAACAGAAAAGAATCTAAATCCAGCAGAATTCTTGGAGGGGAGAAGGCAGGCATGGGAACCGGAAGACCATGATTATCTATTGCAAGTGGCTCTCATGATGAAGGTTAGAGAGGACTTGGAAGAGACTCCATTGGAGAAGGGAGAGAGGTGGTTTATAGATGGATCTAGCATGGTGGAAAATGGAAAGCGAAAATCTGGGTTTGCCATAGTAACCGGGGAAGGTGAGGTAATAGAGAAAGGGTCACTCCCAGCTGCTTGGTCAGCCCAGAAATGTGAATTGCTTGCCCTGACCAGAGCCTTGGAATTGGCTGAGGAGATGGAAGTAACGATTTGGACTGATTCCAAGTATGCATGGGGGGTGGTGCACACGTTTGGGAAAATCTGGAAAGAAAGAGGGTATATCAAGGCGGATGGGAAGCAAATAGAGTAAGTGCAGTTAGTAGAACAAGCCTTAGAGGCATTGTAACTCCCCAGCTGAGTATCAATTGTCCATATGAGCACACATCAGAAGGGGAACACACCGGGGGTTGTGGGAAACTGATGGGCGGACAAATGGGCGAAGGGAGCTGCAGGGGAGATAGAGTTGGTAATGGTATCTATACCAATACTGGAAAAGGAGGACGAGAGGGAGGAATGGGAGCCAGAGAAAAAGGAAAAGTTGGAGTTGGAGAAAGAGGGATGTGTCAAAACCCCAGAGGGATGGAAGACGTCAGAGGGAGTCAAGGTGGTGTCACCCATTGTCATGAGGGTAATATTGGAGAAAGTTCATGAAGGAGGACATTGGGGAATGGAGGCCTTGGTCATGTCTGTTAAACCTCACTATTGGAGTCTGAGGATGTGGACGGTAGCTCAGAGCATCTGCTGGAAATGTTTGTTTTGTTTGAAAGTAAATAAGAAAGCGGCATGCAAGAAAGAGATGGGAGGGTGACCCCTAGTGGGTTGGCCTTTTCAGAGAGCACAAATTGATTTCACTGAGTTGCCAGAAAAGGGGGGTTGGAAAGAATCTTCCCTTAGCTCTGCTCAGGATCAAAACTTGTCCGAGGAAAGACACAGGGGTTTCTCCCTTTGAAATGCTGATGGGGAGACACTATTTGGCCAAACTAGGCAATCCCATACTAGAGTTCAGGGACTTGTTCCTTCGGAAATATTTGCTGGCACTGTCTCGATCTTTGCTTTCTCTTCACAAACAGGGACTGTTGGTGCAACGACCACCTTTGGCTGGTAGCCAACACCCACATGAGGCTGGAGACTGGGTCCTGATAAAGACTTGGAGAAGTGAAAAACTGCAGCCTAGCTGGGAAGGTCCATACCAGGTGCTACTGACGACTGAATCTGCAGTCCGTACTCGGGAAGGAGGCTAGACACATTACAGCAGAGTCAAGAAAGCACCAGAACCTGAGAAACCTTGGAAGGCAATCCCAGTGGACGGTCAGCCGTTAAAGGTAACCTTGAAGAAATAGCCAGCAGAAACCACCATGGAGATGTCGGCTGAATAGAGGACTATTTGTTGCAACTATATTTACATTAATACATCAAAGAAGTTCACAATATGTTGGACCTGCAGGTGACTTGGGAACAGACTTGTGGGATGACAATGTGTTCATAAAGGATCTCAAGAAGGTCTCACATTCCTTGAACATCACCAATTGCTGGTTATGCATGCACATGTCAGGAAGAACAGGTGAACTGGAGTGGCACATGTACAATCGGGTATGTGATATAAACTTGATGGCCTTCCCCAAGGCCGGATACGTAATAAAAGAGACTCAGAATCTGGCCTTACCCAGAGACTCTGGACCCAAATCTCCCGTGGTATAATAACATCATTGGGAGTAGCCATGAACTACCGAGATATACATATTCTAAATAACTTCACGGTAACAATGTTCAATGATACAATAAAGAATATTAAAATGATTAACACCGAGCTTTCTGAAGTAAGACAGGTTGCTCTGCAAAATAGGTATGCTTTAGACATTGTATTAGCTACAAAAGGGTGTGTGTGTGCTCTGATTCATTCACATTGCTGTGTATACATCCATGATTTCCAACCCAATATTACAAAGACAGTAAAAGTAATGGAAGAACGTATTTGCTCTAATCCATTATCACAAAGAGGTGACTCCTCATTGCCAGATCTGTGGGGAGCACTATGGTCTTGGCTTCCCAGTTCCACTTGGTTTAGATCTACCATAATGGGAATTATATTGATTATTATATGCTGTGTATTGTTGTGTTGTTGTCTTCAGTGTCTCCCTGGTGCAATAACAACGTGTGGGAAGATAGGGAAATCCTTGGGTTCAAGATTTGAGAAGAAGCAGGAAGCAGAACCTCTAATGATGTATCAGAGAGAAATCACTCTGAAAGAAGCAGAGGATCTGCTGTTTGAGTTTGAGACAAGAGTGGAAAAAGAAAAAGGGGGGATTGTGAGCAGAACCGAAGTCATGTTGGATGACCCATTGAATTAAATAAGGAAGTGTGTCTCAAACTCAGTAGTTCTGCTAAATAAGAAAGTGTTCCAGTTTGTGCACAAGAGAAAAAAACAAGATAAGGCTAGAACAATGGGGAATTGTAATAAAGTGCTGCGATGTCAGAAACCGTGTAACTGCTTTTGCTAGATAGGGAGCTAGTATGAACCTTCGAAATATATGTGTCAATTTGAAAACAGAAAGAATGTGAGCCAAGCCCTTGTATGAGAGGGTGGACAGTTAGGGTATAAAAATGCTGCCTGAATTTTGCTCTGTGTTACTTCAGTGCTTGAGGGAACCCGTCTCTGCAGACACGTGAATAAAACCTTGTTTTCCTTGGATCAACGAATCTTTTGGTGGTTTTTTATCTGCTTCCACCTCACACAATCCATCGTTCTGTTATTTCTACAGCACAGGATTTAAGCTAAATTTGTTTAATAATAAACATCCTCCTAGTCTCATGGTTTGGAACAACCATGTTGTTGAATGATTGAGAATCTCCATATATATTTAGCCAAACATCCTGCTTCTTTCCCATTGAGAATGCTTGTTCTTTAAGTTAATTTCACAATAGCATCATATAAATATAAAGAATAGTGAAACTGAACAGATAGATGCATACACACACACACACACACAAAGAGAGAGAAAGAGAGAGAGACTCACTCTATCTATCTATCTATCTATCTATCTATCTATCTATCTATCTATCT
>BLBF01000018.1:22052182-22064910 GCA_015471245.1 Laticauda colubrina
TATTCTATTCTATTCTATTCTATTCTATTCTATTCTATTCTATTCTATTCCATTCCATTCCATTCCATTCCATTCCATCTATTCTATTGCCACACTTCTCACATTGGAAAATATAAGACTGCCTATAAGAGGGTGTCTATGTGTTTGTGTGCATGTTCCCATATCTGGAGTGTGTATGTGTGTAGATAGATGATAGATAGATAGATAGATAGATAGATAGATAGATAGATAGATAGAGATAGAGAGATAGAGAGATAGAGATAGAGATGATAGAAATAGAGAGGTATGTATGTAAGCATGTATTATGGACATGTCTCTATAGGGAGTTGGCAATTTACCATTGCCTTCTTCCAGGATTTTCTTTTCTCACTTCTAGCATACAACCTGTGGTTCCTAATGGGTGTCTCTTGCAAATACTAATTGGTTCCATGCTGAAACTTAATTGTAATATAATGAAACTTACAGCTGATTAAATGCCCACATTATCACCTGGTGGCAAAAGAATACCTCTTTTGGTTAGGCACATTGTAAAAGAGATACCATTTCCAAAAAGATCTTCTCTTTCTTGTTGAGACATCCAAGAAGAGGGAGCACCTGGTTAAAAGCCTCTGTAGAACCACTATAAAATTTTTGTCATCACAGAAAGACTAATATGAAAACAGAAACAAACTCCTTCACATTCAGTCTCTTTTCGCACTCAACTATTTGAAACTTTAATTTTGAAGTCTGTCTTAATACACTCTTTTGCAAAATGCAATCTAACGTTCAGTGCATTTGGGACCTAATACCTAAGCATGATATTAGCTACATACAAAATCACAGGTACACTCACATCTCTAACCAACATACTTCCAGTGTCACTACTTGTATTCCTTATCCATTTCTTCCTAAATACCTGAAACAAAGAAGAGATCATAGCATAAAGTTGTCTTCCTTTCTCCTTGAACCTTCACTAAGCATTTCATTTATTTTTAGCCAGGCTTAATTTCCTTCTTATACTGTATTTAGCAAATTCAACAACAAAATGTCATATTCACACAAAATTCAAGCCTATTCATTTCATCATGTGCTTTTAGCACATTTACAATAAATTTGTTTCTTTGTCACATTCATGCATTTCTCAGTAACTTAGTGCATAACAAAAATCTGATTTGCACACACTCACACAAATGTATACAGGCACCTTCAGTCAACTCTGGCTGCATTTATACCTCTCTTAATCTTTTAGGTGAATTCTATCAAATGTCTTCCCAGATAATTACAAATCTTGTGTAATTTTTTGTATTTAGTTGTGCTACCTTTCCTTTCCTATATGTACAGGAATAATTACAGCATTTTTCGCAGTCATGGGGCGCAGATGTTATTTTACCACAAACAGGTTACATAAGTGATTCCTATGCAAGCTAAAAGCTTATTTTAATTGTTTCTTTACTTAATTCATGGACACCTGAAGTCATGCAATGTTTTAACATTTTTTTTGCATTGAGAACTTCTTCATCCTTTGTTTTCCTTATATTTCCTTATCAATATTTGTAGAATATTCTTTCTTGAAGATTAGAAGAATTCTAATTCTTTTATTGAAATTAAACCTTAATTTTCTGTCCTTTATAAACTAAAGTATTCTTTGCTCTCCTTGACCACATTTTTTCTAAATATATTATAAACCTAATACAATATATTGCTCTAATTCTTATGTTTTTGCAGGAAACAACCTTTATAATAATTCTCCTTATCCATAGAGTGTTTATGTCCTGCTTATATTATTTGTATGAATAATTCAAGGCAACGAGCATACCTATTACTCGTTTCTTTTATTTTCCCCACAACAACAATCGTGTGTAGTAAGTTGGGCTGAGAGAAAGTGGCTGGACAAAAGTCACCCAGCCACGTTTCATGTCTAAAATGGAAGTAGAATTGATTATCTCACAGTTTCTAGCCTGGTACCTTAACCACTAGGCCAAACTGGCCTTTCTTATTTCTAATTTCATTGTGTATTTATTACTTTAATCATTTATTTATTATGAAGAACTGTTGCAGGATTTGGGTTTGGCTAGTCTAGAGAAAATAAGGACTTGTGGGGAATATGATAGCAGTATCCCAGTACTTGAGAGGCTGCCACAAAGAGGAGAGGGTCAATTTATTTTCCAAAGCACCAGAGGACAGGACAAGAAACAATGGATGGAAACTAATAAAGGAGAGAAGCAACTTGAAATTGAGGAGAAACTTCCTAACAGTGAAGACAATTAAGCAGTTGAACAGCTTGCCTTCAGAAGCTGTAGGTGCTTCATCACTGGAGGTTTTTAAGAAGAGACTGGACAGTCACTTGTCTGAAATGGTATAGGGTCTCCTGCCTGAGCAGGGGATTGGACTAGAAGACTTCCTAGGTCCCTTCCAGCTCTGTTCTGATTGATTGATTGATTTATATCATCATTTAGTATTATTTCATCATTCTATAAAGTATCCTTTGTCCTATTTTTCTGCTTAGTTTAATTCTATGCCAGAGACATCCATGGAGGAAGGGGGAAGCCATAAAAACAGTTTAGATGGCGATCATAGCAATAGCAATAGCACTTCGATTTATATACCACTTCACAGTGTTTTACAGCCCTCTCTAAGTGGTTTACAGAGTCAGCATATTGCATGCAATAATCTGGGTCCTCATTTTACCAATTTCAGAAGGATGGAATGCCAAGTCAACCTTGAGCCTGGTAAGAATTTGAGCTATTGAACTGCAGGCAGGCAGCAGGCAGCAAAAGTAGCTTGCAGTGCTGCATTCTAACCACTGCGCCATGCAGTCAAAGCCTTGGCCCACATCACATGCACGTAGAAAGGGGCAGGGCTTTTATCATGCAATTGAAGACTTTTTCATCCCTGCCTCTCCACAAAGGCCACTGCTTCCCACACTTCAGTGACATTCAGAAATATAATTCATTTCAATTTCTTCAAGCAGGTTCTGTATCCCCTCTTTCTGTAAATCCATTTAGCATTGGTTCTGTTGGGAGATTATCTTCCCACTATGTATTTGGGAAGGAAAAACATTAAAATCTTACTTAATTTTGGCATTATTTAATATTCATACAGTTTTGTTTGCTTTTCCCTCTGTTTTATTTTTAGTTTATTTAACTTTGATATGCAACATTCAGAGTTGTAAGATCTATTTAATATATTAAATAGATTCCCGTACCTCACACCTTACAGGATTCTTCCAGCAATTCATTTACTTTTGCTCATTTGTTTCATTTCTTTCTTTCCATATTTATTTTTTCCTAAGATTCATTCTTGACACTATCAAAAAATGTTCTGTTCTGCATTCAGAACATTATGTCTTTCATTACATTCCTCAGTCTTTTATCACAATCAAGTTTAGTCATGTTTTTAGATTTACAATGTGAGAAAAAGTTTGTGAACTCTTTACAACTATCCATAATCCTGTAGTACTCTGGCCTACAATGTATTCTGAGATTCCCATGAATAGATAAAGTGAATAGATAAATAAAATAAATTCTGGTTAAACAAAGACTGCATAAGAATATATCTTGTCATGTTGCTATTGAATACATTGAGCCAACAGTTCACTGTCTGTGTTGAAAAAAGTATAGGAAGTTTTAAATTTGGTAACTGGAGAACTTTCTATATTAATAGTGATTCAATCAAATGATTCCGGATCCTTTGATCAATCCTGCACACCAGCTTGGAGATATTTTAGCCAAATCCTCTTTACAGAACTGTTTCAACTCACTGTTTTTGTGGAACTATTTTTATGAATAGCCAACTACAGGTCTCATCCTAACATCCTGAGTTAAGTCAAGCCATCAAGTAAGTCATTCCTAAACATCAAATTTCTTCTGCTTCAGCCATTATGCTGTAAATATATTTGTGTATTTAGAAACATTGTTTTGCTGTATGATCCACATAAGTTTCAGTTTGAATGAATACTTTAACATTCTCCCACAGAATTGTTATTCAAATCTGGAATCCAATGTTTTCAATTCCTGTGAGCCATTTAAACAGTGTTAAACCATGATACTCCCCATGTCAAACAATTCCATTTTTGTTACAAAATATTTTTCCATCAGCCTGCTAAAACATCCGGGAAGTCTTTGACAAACCAGAGACAGGTGGCTGTGTGCTTTCTTGAAACCCGTGGTTTTCATTTTGGTATCTTCCCATGCATACCACTCTTTTGGTGGATTCTTGAACATTGACATCAGACAATGCAAGAATTGTCTTTATTTTAGGGTTTTCTGTGTCCTCCTAGAGTCTTGAACTTTTGTTGTTGTTGGATAATCACTCCTGGAAAAATAACAGTGGTGTTGCATATTCTCCATTTGTACTCTATTTGCCTAACCATTTGATTAGTGGTTTTAAAAATTATAGCCAAATAATTGTGTAGACATTGCTTGGTCCCCTGAGCATTGTCCTGTCCTCTTTCTGAGGACTACATAGATCTCTTTTGATAAAGACATGATTCATTTCCATAATTCTGTGAAGTAAAAATTGTAGTCTTTAACATAGACTATAATGATTATGTCTGTACATGTTTTTATAGGGCAGGGCCCCTGAAATGTACACCTGATTGCCATCCCACTGGTTGGAACATCTAACTCAACTTAGTCTTTTAAGAAAGCTGTACAGTAAACATTGACAAACTTTTCAATAAAGTTGACACACTGCACTTGGAGGTGGGGTTGTTTGGTTAACCAGAAAATTCTTATTAATAGAAGTAGACAATGTTTTAATCACACTGTAAATCACAGAAGTTCAGGCTTACAGGCAGTTCTATACATTCATACAATTCGTCTTGTTGTATATTCATTCTTTTCTCATGTATATGTATGAATACACTTATGTTTAAAGCACATAGTAGAAATAAACATCTTTGTGGGGCTACCAGTAACATTTTCATTCATCTTGGAGTCCCCAAATTGCCAATTATTTTTTTCTGTCATCCCTTGTCAGGTTCCCATCCATCAACTAGTAGAATAATGCCCTATTGCTGCAAAACAGCATTTACTGAATTCAGAACATTCAACATTTTCTCTAAAGCTCATGTGTGGTTCTTCCATTATCACTTGTTTGGAATATAATAAGCAACTATCACTAGACTGAGGATTCCTGCTTTCACTGAAGCCACAGAAATCTAGGTAACACCAATGCATAATTTCCAAATATGTCTTAATCCTCTAATTTATCATTAAATCTACACTTTCATTTGAGATCATTTTTATTCCTTCAGTTACATACTTCCCATTATCTCCAAAGCACAAACTATATTTATTTTCTTTTTTAAAAAAAGATAATTCATTTGGACTTTAAAGAATCAGGATCAAAAGAGTATTGACACTTTTCAACTTTGGTATTGGAGAAAACGCCTAAGATTACTATGATTAGCCAAGAAAACAAACCAATGGATCATTGAACAAATCAAGAGAAGGACAATCTGAAGAAGGTTCTAATGCCAGAAGTGGTGGAGGGAGAGAAAAGTACAAGCAATAGATGGCCTCAATTACAGTGACAATGGAAGACATGAAGAACCAGGTCAGAGACAATTCATCAAGATGGATGTTTTTTAGATGTAAGGACTTTTTATAGAAGATAGCAACACCACCTCCTCTACGGATTTCATGATCGGCTCGGTAAACATGATAGTCTCTTACTGAGTTAATGAAGTTGGGGAGAGATGTGTTGAGCCATGTTTCACAGACAAATATGATGTCGAATTTAGCCGTATTTAGTAAGAGGAGAAATTCAGGTATTTAATTTACAAGGCTTCTTGCATTGAGTAGCTTGCATTTAAGGCCAGTTGTAGTTTGAATTGAGGTAGTTGGAGGAGTGCGTGCCTAGTCTTGGGTGATGGTGGATTGGTTGAAGAAGGTTTGGATGCTGAGTTGTGGGTTGTGTGACTTTCTTTTGATACAGTCTGCACAGTAATCAATGTACAGGTCCAGTTCCTCCATTATCTGGACGATTTTTGAGTTCTGTGCGTAGTATACAGGAGTGGGCACATTGCTGTAATGTTAGGTCAGGATGAGATTGGAAGTTTTTATGGTTGGTGTTGTTTTTGCCAAATGAATTTATAGTATAAATGATTTTACATTTGCTTAATTCATTTTTGCAAATGACTGCAGAAGCATGGGGCCACAGAGCCATCTCTTTTTTTGAGCTCTCGGCCAATACGAGAAATGTCAAGTATTTCATCAGGGGAGATTGTTGATGCTTGATAGACACTGATGATGTTGCGGACAATTGTGATATCATCATTGTTATTGATGTCCTCTAGACCAAATAAGATGGCATTAGGACACTTTCGTTCACACTCAACAGCTTCTCTGACGAGGATTGGGATATCATTATTTGTCTTCTAATAAATTTTTATTCATAGATCATTCACAGTTGGTCCTGGATTTTTGCTGAGGGCATGAGATAATTATGCTAGGAATTGCCAGTTGTGGTAAAGAAAATAGCCAACAGCTTCTGGCAAGGATAGAAGGCAGCCATTTTTTTCTCACACACACAGTTATAAGAAAACAAGTAAACAGTGTTCAAGGAAACCTCTAGACCTAGAGCCAAAAATATTCTTCAAGCCAAGCAAAGGAATGACTCAAGATTTATTAATATGCCTCAAGCCTATCTTTTGCTTTATAAAAACACTCTAAGCTCTCTTTGGGTTGGAGTCTTTCCTAATTCAAATATTAAAGTCACAAATTGGTCTAACTTGGCAATGGTCTCCTAGAGGAAGCATGCAGAATATTAAGCATCCTCTGGGCATGTGATCCCAAGACCCTTGGCTTTTCCCCAACAGATTCATATTCTCATGGCATTCCTTGGATCTCTCCCAGCCACTGGTCTGAGAAAGTTATTAGCCTTAGTATACTTCATTGTATGGCCTTAGGTGCTGTCCCATGTTCTGAGTGACCACTGCATGTGCTTGTTGTATGTATCCTTCTAAACAGACAGCTGACGAGACTGAGACAATTCCTGTGGAATGCATTTGTCTTCAGTAAAATACCACATGAGTTGATTAGCAACTTGGGTCAGGGATTTGTGGCAGGAGGGGTAAAACTTTTAAGGGGTAGATTTAACTTCTGCCTGCTTCTTCCACCCAGAATCTTTTCTAGAAAGGTAATTATGCAAATGCTTCTGATAAGTATCCAAGAACTGCAAGAGAACAGACCAGATGGAGTTCCAAAATGAATCATCAAGCATATTAAGAAGCAAGTGGCACCCAACAGAGTATTTTGTGTTATTGTAAAACACGATGTTTTCCCATAGATATACATTATTTTTGCATTATTTAGCTGGAAGAACTTCCTTCCCAAATATTTGAAACGAAGATCTTAAAATTGCTCTATATCCATTTTAAAACACTGGTAGAGATATGTTTAACCTCTCTCTCATCTTCTGATAAATATCAGTTCTTGGGAAACTACCAGAAACTACTACCAGAAGATGCAAGTAGTTTCCCAAGAACTCATAATAATAATAATACTTCATAATCCCTTTTTTAAAACAAATCTGTTGATTCTTATATGGGCATTCCATGCATTGAGCTGTTCAATAATCAGGGGAATTTATGTGACAGCATTGGCAGACTCATCCAAGAATGGACCAGTATTTTCCTCCTACATCTTCACTCTATAAACTTACAAGTGTTCTGTTTCTCCAGTCTCTGCATTATTACTCAGTTCTGCACCAAAATCGTTTCATTAGCATGAGATGTATCTTAATTGGTAGATGCTTTGCACAGGCTATTCTTTATATTGTCTAGTCATACTCATTTTCTAATAATATCCATTGATTTTGATACAAATGCCTGAAATGCATTATTCATAGTTTCTGTAAATAGTGAAAAGCCAACCCAGTGAAAAGATGGGGATGGAAAAAGGACCAGGCAGTTGCTTGGAACTTTTCAGAGATCAGCATTGACTGAACAGCAACATTTGGTCGACTGGTGGTCCGCGAGAAAATTTTGGTGGTCTGCAGAGAAATGTCACTCCCAGAGCATCCCCAAAGCAATTAATCCAGGTTGCATGGGAACACAGGCTGCGCCGCCCACATGGCCTGTGGGAACCCTCCCTGCCCACTAACTCCTTATCTGGCAAATTTGCCTGCTAAGTTGCTATTTTTCCCCCTTTTTCCCAAACATCAGCTGTTCTACTGTGCCAGGAGATTTAGATTAGCTAGAAAGCAGGAAATTATTGGATTTCTTGCTTTCTAGCTAATCTTTAGATCTTCATCTCTGCTTTTAAGCACAGCCAAGCCTCCCTTAGGACTGAAGGTTCTATTATTCAGTGCAGACTCAGGTAGCCGATGGCAGAAACACAGATCTCTAAGTGAATCCATGATTCTGTGAGCAACTCAATCTACCTGCCTGCTTTGCCTGATTTTAGGTAAAAGTTGATCTTTTTTAATAAAAAAATCAATATTTACATACATGGTGTGTTGTGAGTTAATTTTGTGAGTTTGCTTGCTAGCAAATTTTATGTGACAGATTCGGGTAGCCAATGGCAGATAGATAGATCTCTGAATGAATCTGTGATTCTGTGAGCAACTCAATCTGCCTGCCTGCTTTGCCTGATTTTGGGTAAAAGTCGCTCTTTTTTAAAAAAAATAAATCAATATTTACATAAATATTTATAATATTACATACAAGCCATGCCCAGCCAGTCACATGACCACCAAGCCACACCCACAAATTAGGCCACACCCACAGAACCGGTTGTTAAGACATTTGAATCCCACCCCCGCCTCTGTGTGTGTGTGTGTGTGTGTGTGAGAGAGAGAGAGAGAGAGAGAGAGACAGAGACAGAGACAGAGACAGAGACAGAGAGAGACAGAGAGAGACAGAGAGAGAGAGGTTAGATCAGATCTCTCTAATATAAAATATATAAAATGTATTATATATAATATTATATGTAATATTACTGTTAGCATGATGTGTGAATCCAGGCACAGGAGATTATAGAACAAATGTAGAGATAGTAATGTCCAAAACTTCTGGAAGATGTCAGATTGGAGAAGCCAATGTCACTTCAATGATAAAAATATTTTGGTAACCACTAAACCATATATTACATTAAGTATATAACATGATAGTTCAGCAGTGTCTCCCTTCCCCCATTATAGAATAATGCTTGGCAAAGACCATAGAGAACCTGAAAGAGACTGAGTTCTTTCTGTCTTTTCTTTTTTCTTTCTTTCCTTCTTTTTCTTTCTTTCTTTCCTTCCCTTCCTTTCTTTCTAAGCCATTGCCAGGTTTTATCTTTATTCATTTTCTTCTAAGTCTTTTGTAGAAATTGACCATGTTTTTTTTTTCTTTGCCAGCATTCTGATAGTGGTTTTATTACATTATTTTGTATTTATTTTTTCTCGCCTAGTTCTTTCCAGGTACTGCCACATCCACTATCCAGACTTTTTTGTTTTTCTTATTGATCATTGTTTAGTCTAGAATGTTAGGTGGCAGGTGTTTGTCTGTTTGAATTCTGAAGTTCCAGAGCTTCTTCATTTTCTATTACTTTGTCTGTTTTGTGTTTCCACTAGTTCTTGCTTACTGATAATTGGTTTTTCTTGCAGATCTTCCAATGAACCATTTTTTGCTACTTTGTCCTGTCATTGTTTGAAATTTGTCTATGTGATTTTGTATTATTATAGTTTGCTGCTGTCAACCAGATGTTTAGAGTGGATTTGGGATTTTTATATACCCCATTGAATCCTTCCAAGATCTGGCATAGGTAGATGTTGCTGCTTGATATTATTATGTAAATGTATTAGCTACCCAACTTAACCCTATGATTCCCAGTGGGTTGGCTATCTCTAAAAATGCATTTCCATGTAGAATATCTATGTTATGAAATTTCTGAACACATATTATTACTATAGATTACTGAAAATTATGAGAAGGAAATGATTTCTCCAATGAATGTAAATATGTATGATATAGCAATCCAAATCAATTTATATTTATTTTGAAATATTTCTGTGCCACCTATCATCTACAACATATCTAGCTGTATTTAATTTATGTTAAATGAGAAAGGTTTTTCATCAGTGTGTCTACCTGCTCTAACATATGCCAGTGAAACATGGACACTAACCTCACAATTGATATAAAAGCTTAGTATAGTGCAAAGAACCATGGAAGATACACACTCAGCATCACAAGACAAGATAGAAAGACTTGCACTTGGAATAGAAAACAAATGAAAGTATATGAGATCATCAAGAGAGTAAAAGAATTGAAATGGAAATGGGCTGGTAACATAGCGAGAAGAAATGATGGCAGGTAGACCAAGGCAGCCATGGAATGGATCTCACTTGATAAAGAACATCCACAAAACAGACTTAAAACAATTGAAGTGACACCATCAGCAAGTATGGTGGGCCCAATTGGCAAAAGAAAGCTCAGGACACATGCAGAAGACGCCTTCATCCTGTAGTGTTTAGACAATGGCTAAAATGATGATGATGATGATGATGATGATGATGATGACATTTCAGATCAGATTTTAAGTGATAAAGATATAAGTCATGCAGAAATGAAGAAATCAAAATAAAATAAATCCTTTTTTGATATTGTGAGAAAGAATTACCATGATTGCAACAATCATCGGGTGACAGAGACTTTTTCTCCATCCACCTGGAGAAGACCAGGTGTATCACCCAAAAGACAAAACCTCATTGTATGTGTCAGTGGGAGTGAGAGGGGAATCATGCATACATATTTCAAAAGGGGCAGCAGAAGAGTGAATAGAGAAAGTAGAGTGACGTCTAGAGAAACCAACAGACGTCAATATGCAATGTAGTTGAATAGCATAGGCACAACACAAGGGTCCTTTTTCCTCACACTGAACAAGGACAAATTTTAATTCTCTCCATGAGGTAATGTCTCAGTGTGTGTGTGTGTGTGTGTGTGTGTGTGTGTGTGTGTGTGTGTGTGTTAGAGGAGTGCAGTACAGCTTAAGACCATTTGAATGGTGCACTTTCCCAACCATTCATTCCACTTATGCTGAAGGCAAGCTACTTTTCAAGCCGTTGACTAATATATTCCCAAAGAAATAGTTTTGAAAGGGAGATATTCAGAGAAGACACTGCTGTTACCTCTATGACATGAGTGAAACAAGCTCTGTTTCATGTAGATGGGACCTCATTTTCCTTCCAAGCTTAAGAACCTTCAGGCCTGCTATATGAAATGCCATTACAAAGTTTTAAAACTCTCATCTATACTTGAGAAATATGAATAGTCAAAAGAGAAAGAGCAACTGGAAACACTGGACATATTGATGAGCTGTTAACACAGGCTCATAGATGGAATGAAATAAGAAGGGAGAGGGTGTGGGTGGGCAGCCAGTCCCTCCTGTCAGTTCCCTGTCTTAATTTTTTTTTAAAGCATGTAATTTGGATTTCTCTTTCTTGTGATCTGCTGGCCAAGAAGAGGGAGAAAAGATTGTCAGGAACCTTCTTCTTGCTTCAGCTTTGCCTATCATGTGGCCCTCAACCTAATAGCTTGAGAGAATGAAGTCCTCAACAAAAAGAAAGAAAACAAGCTTTAAGCAGTTATCAAATGGCTTTGGGTAGCGAGAGAGGCAGCATATAAATTTAATATGCAAATAAATACACAAATCAATGCAGGCTAAAATTGTCAAGTTCTGAGACACAATGCTTGCATTTAATCAAGATATGCTAGTGCTTGTAGAGATATTTTTGTGCTTGCTGTTGCGTGCCTGAGAATCAGTCCTCTGAATGGTCCCTGCATGTCTAAAGCAGGTTGGACTGATCCTTCTTATTCACAAGGAATCACAAAGAATATATTTACTTGTATGCATCTAAGTCTCACAGGAAGCAATGGAAATTTGGCTGTAATTGCTGGAGCCTACTTCTAAATATATTTGTTTGAAGACTGAAGTCTCAGTCTCCCTTTATTACCCAAGCAGAATTTCAGGATTGAATAGTTTTGTTTTAAGCGAATTAGCCAACCAATTAAACACATAGAAGCTGATGTTTAATGTCAATTAAAATGCAAACTAAACCAATTAATCTATGTCAAATATTTGCCCAAGCATTCAAAAAGGTGCAAATTTGAATGTGACTGCTTGTCAGTTTGTGGAAGGGGGAACCCCAAAACTGTTTAACTGCATTTATTCAGACCTCCCAGAATCAGTCCTCTGTATACCTAAGCTAGTTTATGATCTTCATTGTTGCAGAACCCAAAACATTGAAGTGCCTTCACAAAAGAACTTGCATTGTCCTTGAACTAGATTAATTTACTTGAAAAGCCCTCTGCTACTGAGTCTGGCAGAAATGGCTTTTAGCATTTCCGCCCCTTATTACCAATTATATATGTTGGATTATATTCTCTAAAGTCCAAAACCCATATGTCATCTTGTAAAAAGCCTTCCAAACTCTTTTTTATTGATTACTTTTGTTTTTCTTTATCATATTTTAATAATCGCAAGCTCCAGAAAAATAAAAAAGAAGTCTGTATTGTTACTAATCTTAGTGCCCACCTGATTTTATGTTGGAATTTGGACTTTGATTCAGGCAGTAGCTTTTAACTAATTACAGAAATCCAAATGAAATTTATATTCAGAAACTACAATCTGGCCCAAGAAAGAAACAAATGCAGTAGACTTATAGTTTCTATTCTATACCAAGTAGATATTTTGGTCTGTAGGATTTTTTCTGAAGAAAGAAAGAAAGAAAGAAAGAAAGAAAGAAAGAAAGAAAGAAAG
>BLBF01000018.1:22067140-22077601 GCA_015471245.1 Laticauda colubrina
TATATATATATTTTTTTATTTAATTTAATATATATATATATATACACACACACACATATATATATTCAAATCATGCCATTTGCAAGATGTTATTACATTCTTTTGATCCCTTGTCCTTTCCTTTCCCATGGATGCCCAATGTTTATGTTATTACAATTCACACCTATGAACTCTCATGAATTCCCAAGGCTTGAATGTTTTTGAAAATCTAATCCAAAAAGAAAACTTTGCCACAGTAGAATTAGAAGCCTTTAGTAATTGAAATCAAGCTTTCTCTGGTCTAGTCCACATTGATTGTGTCAAGCTCACATTGTCTTGTCTTACTCTTATCTCCTCTCCTTTTCTCTACAGGCTTACTCTGAGCTGGCTCACTGAATACCCATTTTATGAATAGATACTTCTGTTGAAAGAAGCAGGATCATTTGCACCAGTTAAAGACAAAGACAACCTGATGATATCAAAAACTGTATCTTAACAAGCTTTCAACAGTGTCCTTCTCCCTGAAGTTGAAGTCTATCTGTTTTCACTGTATACTTGTGCAAAGGCTAGAAGCAAATAGTGAGAAGTGGAAATGAGTTTTACTATCTTCCATACAAGTATTATGAATGTAAGAAAGGTTACAACCTATAAGGATGGCATTGTATTGATTGCGTTGTAAACCACCCAGAGTCACTTGGACTATGAGATGAACAGAATAGACATTTAATTATTTATATATTTAATAAAGTTGTTTTCCTGTCTGTATTTTGTGGCAGCCAGGTCTGACTGAGACAGAAGTGAATTGTTAATTCTTTCTTAAAAGAAAGAATTTTATTTCCTGAAAATAAATATTTCTGAATTCAATTGGACTCAGACCTGAATGACCGATGACCATGGCCGATGACCAACAGCTCCATCGAAAACCTTCCACCTTCCATAAAGGTATATTATGGTCAAGGAAAAAATGGGGAATCGGAGAACCTACTGTGGGTTTATCTGGCAATTTTGTTACTTGATTCTAATCAACATGCCAACAGAAACACACATACCTGAGAATAAGCTACACTAAATCTAATCAGACTCACTTTTCTTGAACAGCAGCTTTCAGTGAAAACCCTTGCTTATTTCTGAGTAGTAAACTCTATGTAAGAAATGTCTATGTAGCTGAAACCCTTGTTCATTTGGAATTCCCTTTGTCCTTTTCTTTTTTATCTCTATTTACTTTCACTTTGACCCCTTCAAAATTGGAATACAGCTTTTGAAGTCATTCCCAGAATTGGTCTGGGTAAAGTGTAAATATAAGAAATAAACATAAATAAATCATGATCTGGATATCCTTTTTGGATGGACTAATGCAAAGACTATCCTTCTGAGGCTCAAGAAGCAAGAATATAAATGTTAACAGGCAAGGAAGAATGAAAAGAAATAAATGGAGCAATTTTGCACATTGAAATATCCATATTCCTATTTCTGATTCTAAAATATTGGTAAGTACCTGCTTTTCAGCCTCAGCATGACATCCATTTAACAGATCCTCCATGGTGATTCATGACAGTTATTCACTGCTATATAAGAGTTCCAGTTATAAAATAAGAATCTGTCTGCCTTAAATAGCTGCCACGGCTTTTTTTTTCCAGAAAGGCAGATGAAAGTGGTTTTGCATTTTTGGAAACATGGCTTGGCAGTTATATTTCTTAAGAATCTCTCTCCTTAAATGGGTACTGGTTGATCTCATTTGAGCTGGTCACAGAGGGAGGCCATAGTCCCAGTCTCTGAAAATAAATGCAGTGAGCACGCATGTTTTGATTTATGGCAATTTTGTGCACTAGGCAATCCTAAGCTGCTACATTGGCTGCTGCCTATGTGAATCTAGAATTGTATCACTCTATGGATTTGAACAAATGAAAAGCCAGCTTATAATCACCTCTCTCTCTAAAGCACTCCTACTATGTTAGAAGATTTTTGATACTTTGAGAATTATATTTTATTACTGCTTTGAGTTATCCTTATGACCTGGTTTCAACAGGATGCTCGGTGATTGTTTGTTTAACTATGGTCTCTTGAACAAGCCATACTAAGTCAACTCAACAGCTCACCATCCACAAGTTGGCATCTGAACTCTGAATCACATGTCTCTTTCTGAAGTTTGTAGCACATTACTGGCTAAGCCTCAGTCTTTTTAGGCTGTCAATGTTTCCCTCCCCATCTATTTCTACCCTTCCCCTCTGTTCCAATAGAATATCATTTTGCTTCATGGGATTATTGGATAGCAAAAGCTTTCCATGGTTCTCTGTTGCATATATAAGATCATGGCTAACATTGGCTGTTGTTGTGCATTCCTGTTGACAGATACTGTCCAGTGTTGACTGCTGCCTATGATGCACTGTAGAGAGGTTGAGTGAGCGTCCCAAATTATTGGATGTCAAATGGTGGTGTCAAATACTCTCCAATCCAGAGACCATTCCTATTAAATGCAGTTTGAAAAGATGGAGAGAAGAACAAACAAATATGGCATTTGTTTAAATGGTTTTCAATGATAATGCTCTGTGTCAAGCAATGAGATCTTGTCTGGATTGCAAAATCACTCCTATATTCATAGCAGGTTTTCTGAACTTTTTGGAAATATCTAACCCTCAGACCATGCTAGGATGAAGTAGTTAGTGCAAATATGTTGTACAATTGGAGAAATCCACAATCAATTGTTCATTCTCTATGGAGAACAATGCTGCTTGACAGCAGTCTCAATTTTAATGCATCTATTTTTACACAGAGGCACATCTGGACCATTAAAAATAACATGATTTGGGGTAGAGTACAATGTGAGACAGATGTAGGCATGCTTATACTCAGAAACATGAACCGAATGCTATGGTAACCTTATAACAGTCTTCATTAACACAAGAAATTTATCCCTAAACTCTATCTAAATATATATTAACTTTAAAATATTTGACTCTCCTTCAAACAATTTTTGAAATTGTTTCAGTGTACTAAAAATAATTCCAATATGAAACTCTTATTTCATCTCCTTTTAAGCAAGTCTAAGAGATTGCTTAACCATTAATATTTTATCCAAACGGGCCTAGAATAATATATTGCAGTGTATCTTCACCTCTTGTCAGACAGTATTTCTGTTCAAAACACAAGTCAGTCAACTAGATATCTATGCCCTCCACCATAACGTTCCCTTCCAGTCATTTCCTCCCATCTTTCATTTTAATTTTCTCAGTTATTTCTATACATCTATCAGTAGTGGCTGCCTAATTCCTTCTTCTCCAATATTAGTGAGAGAATCTTGGAAATTCCCCAAGCATGCTTACATCTCACTTTTCAGTAACTCCACATTAATTCAACCCCGTTGGAACTCATTACCCCATTGCTATGTATCCAGGTCCTTGAAAAATGGCTAGTGGGATATCTTTGCATGGGGGCAAACACAATATGCAGACAAGCCCTTAGTACATTATTAACATTTTTCTTAAAGTGTAACTGGAAGTGGATTTATATAGTTGTATGTTTCAAATCTGAACTGCCAAAACCAATGGCTAAAATCAATGATGTGCATCTACTTTTCCCATGAAAGTTGTTTTCTTTAAAGCAATAGAAAGCAGAAATATATATTTTCTTCTTAACCATACCATTGCTCTGCTAATCAACCAGCTAATTGCTCACTGAGACCTTCTCTTAATAAGTAGAGCTAGTCAAAGAAAGAAATATTGCTATGGAATTAGTGGACACTTTTAAGAGGATTTTAGACCCATTGCTGTCATGTGCCAGCATCATTAAACTAAAGGTAAAGAAGCAGCATGAACCAGAGCAAATGGAATGCTACCAGGGAGGTAAGTGAAATCTAAAACCAGGGAGGTTTAGAGCACCATATGAGATCCGAGGCATATGTGCACAATGACCCTGAATAGACCTAAGCTCACTGCTGTTGATAAATGGTGAATTTCTGTTTATTTGTTTTACTTGCCTGTTGCAATATTGGCTAGGAAACCCTGCCCCAATTTCTCATTTATCCTTGGTTTCCAGCCTCTCAGGTAAGTCAACAATAGTCAGTGGAACAATAATGGGAGAGGAGACCAGGATTATTGGTAGAATTTGTCTCTCACTAAGAGACATGTGACTCCAGGGCTGAGTGCTGGCTCCTAATGATCATTAACAAAAGCAATGCAGAGGGTGGCAGGAAATGTGATCTTCCAGTAGGCGCACTTTGCAAATAGTATTCCTGACTAGAAGATATAACCTTTTAAAGGACCCTCTTTTCCCACCCCCTTCATTTAAGCTCTTTTAATTGGCAAAGCAGAAAAGTCTTCTCTTTTCTTTGTTTATATCAAATGCAGCTTTCTCTGCATGGAATTCAAATAGCTGTGAGGAAAACTGGTAACTTGAGCACAATGTCAAAGAAATCAGACTGGATTATAAATTGAGGGCTGATTAAAATGTGGGCCAAAAGAGTCATTCTGTAGATTGAGGCAAAGCCAGGTGGAGTTTGTACTTGGCTGTGCCAATTGCCACCCCTCAGATGGTATAGAGGTATGATATTTGTTGCATTCTTTCCTTCCTTCCTTCCTTCCTTCCTTCCTTCCTTCCTTCCTTCCTTCCTTCCTTCCTTCCTTCCTTCCTTCCTTCTTTCTCTTTCTTTCTTTCTTTCTTTCTTTCTTTCTTTCTTTCTTTCTTTCTTTCTTTCTTTCTTTCTTTCTTTCTTTCTTTCTTTCATTCCATTATTGAATGTTGTGCAAACACAGTCAGTGTGATTAATTTATGATTCAGTGTATTGTGTGAATTTAGAAAGTTGAATGAATTCCCTAGATAAATAGATTGGGTGAACACACCCAGACACTCCCAAATAACCCTTGGATTCCAGCCATGTTTCCTAAGTCCAGTACTGCTTAAATTTTACACGATACAGAATTCCTACATATCCATCATATTGAACAAAGATGAGGTTAAATAGACAAGAAAATCCAGAACATCGGGATATGGGGGGGGGGGGGCAGGGAGACAGTTTTAACTTAATACAATCCTGTGGTGAGCCATTCCAGAAGAGAGATTTAACCTGGATTAATGTCTTCTAATTGGCTATAGAGAGATGAGTCCTGAGAATAGCCTTACAGAAGGGATTAAAAAGAAAAATCATTGCTGCAGTTGCACTTGGAGGAATGGGAGTGAAATAGATGTTAAGGATTTATATTCTTTGATCAGGCTGACATAGATGTTTATTTATTTTTTTGTTATTTGTGACTACAGACCCTTCCTGCAAAGAGCTAAGATATTACTGGGAATTACTCTGACTTGTATTGAATGTCTCTGCTAGTACATCATTTACTCAAAGTAGGAACTGACTGAATTGAATGTGTCACACTAATGTAGCCATTGTGTTTGCTCTGCTTCAGAGACATTAAACTGCTTAGCAAAACAAATTTGAAGTTCACTGCACTCTTTCATTCTCAAATTCATATGATTAAATAGACCGAAGTTCTTAAAAGTAGAAACTGCTTCCTTGTAATTAACCTTCCAAATCGATGGAAAGTTTCTATGCTTGCTTAGACTCCTTCCTACCTGCTTTCAAGTTACTGGACAACAGGCCACACATTCAATTTTCTCTAGAACGTAAAGATCATCTTTGAACTAGATAAGCTCTGCATTCTTGTGCAGACAGTGACACTAACCAGAATGCACTGTAGTGAAATGAACAAACTGTTTAGTAGAAGAACAATTGCTTGGTTGACCAGAACATGCAGCAGAGTTGTGAAGTGTGGCAGGTTTCCATCTCATTGCTTGACTTTTCAGAGCAAGATTTCAAGTCAAACTTGGCTTCAAATCTGTAGGTATTTCATGAACATTGGCAGCAGCCCCTGAAGTCTACTGAAAAACCTTTTATCCTTCAGGTGACTGCAGGTCGGCACTTAATTATTTGAGAGACTCCAAATAATTCTGTTTCTGGGTTGCCTATGCCTTTCAAACTTTGCTTTGCCTTTCAAGTTTTGGGTTGGGAGGGATTGCTTTAATTTTGAATGTGTACAGTGTTTTTTTTAAATCCAGGATGGCGATAATCAGATTACTGATTTTTAACAATCACAGTGCCAAAATTCAACAGCATGACCATGATAGACCTGTAAGGATCATTTAAGGCACATCAAATACATGGCTTAAACAGAAGTATTATAAATAGAATACAGTGTACTGTATTGTATTTTGCATTTGCCTACCTCTATTGTATCTGCACATATACTGCATTTGCATAGCTGTTAGAAGCATGCAAAATGTTTTGCAATTAAAATTGTTGGCCCTCCAACAAGTCCATGGATGTTATAATTTTGGATGTTGAAACCATTTATACACCTCTGACTTGTATATACTTCACGCTTTTTAGAATTGCTTTCCCACAACCTCAACTCCCATAACTCCCATAATATCCCAGTGATTAGGTTAGGAAAGGATGACTATCCTGGTTTTTGTGTTGTGGCATAAAAACATCACTTGCATACGTGAGACTAGTGCCATTGTGTTAAATTCAAATGAGAAAACTGTTTAAATCAGCTACCCTTATCCCCAAACCCCTCTAAAATTCCAATTTTATGTCTACTTACTTCCGAATAAGCCCTTTTACATACAGTATGTTAAATTCTAAAAATGTGCTTAAACATTGGACTATAGGGTTTAAAATGTATTTCACTTGATTATTTGGCCAATTCATTAAACAGCATGCTAGAAAGGTACAGGGCCCTGAAGAGGTTTTAGTCTTTTGACAAAATGTAAATGAGGAGAAGGAGGTTGTTAAGGGAACTGAAACACTAATGAGAGACAAAGGAAAAGGTGAGAGAATGAATTTAATAAGGTTGGAAATTTAAAAGAATTGAAAAGAAAAGATAGCAGACCAGCCCCGTGCTCCAAATTTATCACCTTGGACACATTCAATAAGGAATAAAAATAAAACAGAATGTATTGATGTGTGTGTCTACCAAAATTTTGTCTACTATTTTTTAATGTACTGTTTAAAATGGAGCATTGCAAAAATAAAATGAAAATCATACTATTCTCTTGCCAAAATCAATACAATTAAGAGATTGGCTGAACTATTTTTAAAACAATAAATAAATAGTCCACTTTGCTGGAGTCTTCTCTCTGCTTCATTCCAGGGCCTTTTGTCTTAACTGGTCTTAGGTTTTGATCCAAAAATACATGAGGATGTGCCAAACCACTAAATGCAACAAACACTGAGTTGAATGGCAGCTGAGCCAAGCGAGACTATGTGCAGCAAACAGCAGATTGATTTTATGATTACTTAAATCCCATTTCAGTTTCTGGAAGTGTATGGCTTGACAATGTTTTAACTTGACATTCTATTTTCCGAAGCTGATCAAACAGGTCACAAATGGGTCTACTGATCATAAAATAAAAAGAAACAAATGGCAACTTCAAATCTCAACAAATAAATGCTCTGTCCCACATATTGCCAAAAAAAACCCTGAAAATAAAATACAGGCTGAATAGTCAAGACTTTGTTGATGATCCAAACTCTGTCAAGGATCTTGGAGTACTCATCTCAAATGACCTAAGTGCTAGAGCCCACTGTACCTACATAGCCAAAAAGGCATTAAGAGTTGTTAACCTCATCTTACGTAGCTTTTTCTCTGATAATATTACACTAATAACTAGAGCATACAAAACATTTGCTGGACCAATATTCGAATACAGCTCATCAGTCTGGAACCCACTTTACATATCTGATATTAACACAGTTAAGAAAGCCCAGAAATATTTCACAAGAAGAGTTCTCCACTCCTTTACTCGTTGCAGAATACCTTATGCCACCAGACTTGAAATTCTAGACCTAGAAAACCTTGAATTAAGCCGTCTTCGGTCTGATCTAAATAAAAATCATACATTGCAATGTCCTACCTGTCAATACTTCAGCTTCAACCATAACAACACAAGAGCAAACAATAGATACAAACTCAAGGTTAATTGCACCAAACTTGATTGCAGGAAATACGACTTCAGTAACAGAGTGGTCAAAATCTGGAATCCTCAACTTGACTCTGTGGTTTCTTCCCCAAACCCCAAAAACTTTTACCTTAGACTGTTTCCTATTGACCTCACCCCCTTCCTAAGAGATATGTAGGGGGCATACATAAGCGCACCAACGTGCCTATCATCCCTGTCCTATTGTTTCTTTTATTTTTTTATTTTTCTTAAATGTATCCATGTATTCATAACTATGGTTTTTGCTTATACCTATTATCTTGTAAGTAATTGACAAAAATAAATAAATAAATAATAAAAATTTTAACGGTCCCCACATAAAAATACTCTCACTCTGTGACTGTGATGGGCAGTATCTAAATTTGAGAAATAATAAATATTTTAATGGGGCACAGTTAATATTAGCTCTAATTTATGAATCTAGTGGTTGAGCACATTCGGTATGTGATGCTACATCATGTGTGAACCAACAAAAGTATTTAATACAGAGGCAAGAAAAAGTGGTTTGTGCAAAATGGTATTTTGGAAATTATGAATCAGTTGCTTTCCTTTGCTCTCCTGTGGTGTATGAACTTATAACATGTCTTGTATGACCATGTAAAAAGACAAACTTATGCTTGAGTTCCACCAGAATTTGGTTCAAGTCTCATTATTTTAGTGAGGCTTGAAATATTCTGCTCGAATGAGGATAATACTGGTCCAGACAAGTCAATGGATTATTCAATCAGAGTAACTGATCTTTAGTAACAGATTGGTGAAAAAAAAAAATCAAACTGGAACATACTGAAGTGTAAGACACAGGAAAACATTTGTATCAGAACTGAATATAATTATAGCCATGTCACATTCTTTGGATAATTTCTAATGCAAAGGATTTTCCCCATTAACTTCATTGGGATAATCAGAAACAAAGAGCTAAAGCCAAAGTATTTTATCACAAAACTCCAGCTCCAGGATATTGGTCTCATTTAAGGAGTTAAGATCCAGGCAGTAGAGTAAACAGTATCGGCTACATCTTCCTGGCTTCCTGTCACACAAATGCAGAACTCACAAGAGGAAAATTTATAGATAGGCATTGGTGTGTATGTGTGTGTGCTTCATCAAGGAGCAATTCAGCAATGGAATCAATTACCCACTAAAGTAATAAGTTCTCTTACACTGAACAAGTGGAATGACCAAACAATGCTGGTGGTATATCAAGATGTGGTGATTTGTGTGTTGAAGTTTGCTCCAGAGCAAGACATTTTGTTACTGCCACAAGACTAGTTAGTGGTATATGTAACCATACACCTTCTAACTCCCACTGTTTTAACAAGAGAAATTTTCTGACAGTTAGAACAATTAATCAGTGCAATAACTTGCCTCCAGGAGTTGTAAATGCTCCAGCACCGGAAGTTTTTAAGAAGAGATTGGATAACCATTTGTCTGAAATGGTTTAGGGTTTCCTCCTAAGCAGGGGGTTGGACCGGAAGACCTCTAAGGTCCCTTCCAACTCAGTTATTCTATTCTAAAAGCCAAAGAAGGCAAATAGATTTATTGACAGACATATGATGTTTTAGTTGGAATTTTGCACTGTTGGATTTCGTGATGTAAATAACCCCTTCCAATTCTGTAATTCTATTATGACCATACAACTTCTTCACTGTTGAATTGTTCTTCAATGTATTGTGCACATGCAATAATTGCTGATGATGCAGCCAACTATGTTCTGCTGCACCAAGCAAAGGCTACAATAATATTACAGACTCATACAATATGTGTCCAATTTCAATTTCGGTATCTTTTTTACAAGTACTATTTCTAAACCTGACATCCCCCTTCTTCACTCTCACACTTGATTCTTTTTTTTAAGTGATAAACTTTGAATTTGCTTCTGTTGAATTTAATTCAGTTATTTCCACCCCACTTTTCTAACTAGCATGAACATTTTGAATTTTATTTATCTCCTAGAACAGTGGTCCCCAACCTTTTGGGCATCAGGGATTGATGGAGAGAGGTTTTTCCATGGACCAGTAGGGAGGAGTGGTTTCATGTGCTGTCTGCATTCTGCAGATGGGGCTTTGCTTGTTTGTGTGGCCCAGTTTCTGGCATGTCATGTCTCTGGACCAGGATTGGGAACCCCTGTCCTAGAAGACCAGTTCTCCTATCCAGCTATTCCTTTTGAAAATTAGATAAGCAATCCCTCTATCTTTTGATCCAAGGCATAAGAGAAAATACATTAGAATACTAGGCGGAAGATCAAATTCTAAACTTTATTTAGTTTCCTAGTATGATTTTGATTGTTTATTTAATATCCCTTGATGTTGTATCTTATGATTCATGATGAATGTATTTATGACGACTATGTTCATGATTAGTCACTGATATCTTTTATGTACACTGAGCGTTTATGCACTGAAGTCAAATTCTTTGTGTCTCCAGTCACACTTGGCCAATAAAGAATTACCTTCTCTTCTCTTCTCTTCTCTTCTCTTCTCTTCTCTTCTCTTCTCT
>BLBF01000018.1:22077611-22109214 GCA_015471245.1 Laticauda colubrina
CTTCTCTTCTCTTCTCTTCTCTTCTCTTCTCTTCTCTTCTCTTCTCTTCTCTTCTCTTCTCTTCTCTTCTCTTCTCTTCTCTTCGGCCCCAAACTTAATATCATATTCCAGTTTCTGGAAGACAAACATTGTGGAAGATTAATTAACATTTTCTGAATATAGTTTTCAAACCAGATATGGATCCCTGAACAAAAATGCCATCTTGTCCCTATTTAAATAGTTTGTTAATCAGACTGTCATGAGATATTTTGTCGAATGAAATAAGGGGACATCTGTTTGCTTGGAGGCCTTTGCAGAAAACCAGTCTGTGCGCCCATTATGGCCTTCCCTGGATTTGAAGGTCCAACCAATACTCCTCTGACTTCTTCTTCTACAATGCTCCCCATATGCAGCTGCCTTTGAAGACTTCTTACAAGCTACAACTGATCCAGAATGCAGTAATCTGAATAGTTACAAGTGTATCTTGATGGTTTGTGAACTATAGTGACTACCAGTAGGATTCTGGGTGCAATTCAAATGCTGCTTATACAAGGATTATCTTCATTACATTCTCACAACATCTCTGAGAAAAGTACCCAAAGTCACTCATGCTACCATGGGTAGAGTTCAGGGTGGACTTGAAGTTGGGTTTCCCTAATCCTGGTTCAACAAAGTAAACATCTCATACTGGCTCAGTTTCTCCTAAGCAAGGGGAAGATGATATAGATATATTTTAAATGTAACTGCTGCAAATCTCATCCATCTTTGTGGGGATGAGACAATCAAGCTGTGTCTCAATAAAATTCAGTTATACTAACACTCTGCTCTCCAAACAATAAGAGGCTATATCATTCCCACTCATCAGTATCTCATTTCTCACATATGAATGTCTATATATTGTTTCAACAATAGCCACTAATAGCGAACATACCCATGTGCCTTTGCTTTGTGGGAATCACAGTTTGGAGCCATGGCACAGAAGGATAGGCTAAAGTTTTCATAGAAGAGTCAATATTTGTATGCTGCCCAAAAGGACATCTCAGTATGTATATTTACAAAAATATACATAACTCATTAATGTACTATGTGTACAACGTCAGCCAATGGCAATTAAGCCACATAAGGATAGGAAGAGAGATATAAAACAAGACCATTCTGGTACCAGATAAGCTTCCTTTATTCAACAAAATTATGGTCACTGAACAAAAACATGTTTCATGTTGGAATGGAAATCCTTTCTCTTCCTTTGCTTGGTCTGGACCTGTTAGTATGCTTAATTTACATATATTCCACTGAACATCATTGAGAATTGTATACTTAACTAAAAGTGTTTTTGTGCACTCATAATTAATTAGGTTATTGCATAAAGAATTAACAGATAAACTCCTTCCCAAATGGAATTCAAAGCAAGAATTCTCTTTCCAAAATCATGAGCAATTACTCTGTATTACTGGAGTATTCACGCCCCCACTTTATTCATCTATCCATCCATCCAGTTTCTGTATTCACTTCAGGCAAATTTATGGCCATGTGCATTAAAAATGAGTCCTCTCTATTCCTGCAAGACAAATGTATATTTCCAACATATGCCATGTTCTGCAGTGAGAAATCTCAAATAATGTAAAACAATACATATTATTTCTTCTGCAAAATATGCTTTCCCCCTTTTGAATTCTGGAACAATGGGGGGAAAAGTGAGTAGGTTAATACTGTTTATTTTATAGAAACAATTGGACTTCTGAAAGTAATAAGAAAGTGACATAAGAGAGGAAGACATTTTATTTATTTATTTATTTAATCAATCAATCAATCAATTCATTAATTTGTATGACCACTCATTTCATCAAGTGACTCTGGGCAGTGAACAAAATTTAAGAAGTAAAAACAGTTAAGGTAATGCAAACATTAAAATACATCACAGCTGTGACTGAAACACCCGTAGATGAACCAAGAGATGGGTCCCTGCACACACTCAAGGCCCCAAGCCCAGGCAGAGGCGCACAGCATGGGTGTTACAAAAAATCCAGCAGGGTTGGGGTCATCCTGATCTCTGGAGGGAGAGTGTTCTGTAAAGCAAGCACGACTACAGCAGAAAAGGCATGTCTTCTTGGTCCCACCAACTGGCATTGCTTAGCAGACAGGACTTAAAGCATGGCCATTCTGCCTGAGCAGATCCAATAGGTATAAACAACTGAGGACAGATGGTTCCTTCAAGTCATTTTGAAGCTTTCTGCATAATTGATAAGAGTTCTTAATTTTTGTTACATCACTGAAGATCACAGGACAGATAGTATGCAGTGGCAAATGTTACTGGATTTATATTAGTTTAACTCAGTTATAGAATCATTTTAAATTACTAACAATATTAATTTCACATACATAATGCAAGGTATGGTGTAAATCAGGCATGTCCAGTCTGTAGCCAATGAGCTGCCTGTGGTCCCTGAACAGCTAGTAATGTAACCCCATGAGGTAATAAAAGATATTAAAAATAAAGTTTGTTATTTATATATATTGGCTATATTATATATTGTTATGCAGGCTAAGACAATTCCTCTTCAATCAGTGCAGCCCAGGCAGGTCAAAAAGTTGGACAACCATGATATAAACAGGGTGAGACTATATGTACTTTACAGGCAGAGAAAGAAATTATTATGTAAGAAGAATTCAGGGGTTTTAGTACTGCCTAACTGCACTGAGCATTTATTTTCACAATGTTATGTAGCTTTGCATACAGTCATATTCCAATGTGAATGAAATCTGCTTTTGCCTCATAATGATCACATGGATTCTCTGGCTTTCAATTTCCATTGAGAAATCCTCACTTCAGTTTATCTCATTGTGTATGATGGCAGTGGCAGAGTAGGAGACCTTAAAAAAGTTTCCCTGGCAAGCAAGTACGTAAGTAAGCAAACAAAAATCTTTCAGTAGTTGGTTCAGTTCTGATATGTATACTGAACTTCAGATTTAGTGTAGGGTTTAATCTAGGATTTCAATATTATTTGTACCTCACTTTTCACTAACGTATGCTTTAATTCAGCATAAAAGCAATACATTAGGTAATGGTCCATTGCTACAGAAAAAAGATAATTTTTGCAATTGGGCCCAATGTCCTAGTGAAGACTTCCATAAAAAACTTTTTAAGATTATATACAAAGTTAACATTCAAATTTTAAGCTGCTATAATTCTCAGTTGCACATGCACATATAAAACTTTGCTTTAGCTATCTATTTCATCATCCTTGCAATTGATGCCATGAACTATGTTTTGGGAATAGGGAAATAAGATTAAGAATTGACCCATGGATTATAAACATTCTTGGTTAATGATTATGAAAAGCTCATCTCTTTCCCAATAGTCCTCTGTTGGTTTCTGATGCTGGCAAATATTCACTAATGAATATTTGATCAACATGCAAGCCCCTTATTGTATTATCTTAGCGAGCTGCAGTTCTCAGAAGCACTCATGACAGAAAGATAGTTGGAAATACCTCGACTCAGTTACTCAAAACAAACACAGCCAGGAATAGAAGGGATTTAGATGTGGAGGGAGGACAGCAAACTTATAAACATCTGAAAGAAACAAGAGACAGTGTTGACTCAATTAGAGAAGATATTCTCTATCAGAAGCTACTTATCTAAGCAGCTGCAGCCCTGTATTCACCTACCTGGGATTAAGTCCTATTAGATTCAATGGACTCATTTCTGAATACTGCAAAGATGCAAGGATTGAACTGTGAGCAAGCAATCTCTCTTATTTCAAATCAGCCAAGAGCAATTACACTGAAACTAATATTAAAAATGTTACAGTGTAGGCATCACGAAGATCTCACACAGTTTCAGACCCATCTGTGTGAGTTACTCAAAAAATAAGAAATGTAAGATTAAAAGATCTGCAAAACTGGCCACTGGTACTTGATGTGGCAATGCGGGCGGTTCAAATGCAAAAGAACTGATTACATCTAAGCCAGCAGAAAATAGTTTGGGGGACATATTAATAATGATATTTGACATTAAAACTGGGCTCCTGTATATCCTGAAATATGCAATTATTGCTTTAGCAATATTTGCTAGTGTTTCCCCCAATTTCTCCAATTAGGCATGCACACTTCATGTGCCAGCAAATAGCAGAACTGTTGGTGAATTTTACCTATACTTGGATGGAAACACACATATTGTGGGTGAGAGTAAAATATCCAGCCTTGTATTAGTTGTATCTAGTTAATTGCATCAGAGTGGCTTTCATCTAGCAGAAATATCTAGGGAGGGTACCCAGAGGGGAAGGATTAGAAGGCTAATTGTCAAGGACAGCCATGCATCACAGATTCTGGATGTGCCTGCTCCAATCTGTCATCATGATTTTATGTTCATTCCAAATGTCTCCATGTGTACACATTCAGCTTCACTCTCCCCACATGCCCTTGAATCACTGTAGTTCATGTAAAGTCCTTTTGCACATTCTTGGAAGCAAAAGTAACTCATCCAATGATTTTACTTGTTTCAACAAGCTTCAAAGTTAAATTATTTTCGGTGGTCTCTCATGACTACTGCTTGAGTGACAAACAAAGAGTGATACCTCTTTTTTAGTTGGTTTGTGCCATGCCAAATGACTCTATATCAGACTCAGATGATGTTTGGGCATCTTGCCACAAATTGATTGAATAACTCTATGCCCAGTTAAGCTCAAGTTGCCTCCAAGAGTCTGCTTGCTATAAAGAAATCATAGTTTGCATATAACAGAACATTTCGGCCTATATAAGACTGCTCACCTGTTTATGATATTCTAGAGATCATGCCAGCCTCTTGACCTAATGCAGCCCACCTCTATGTCTAGCTCACAAATATATTTGGACAGACCTGAGGGCCTGCCAAAGACTTCCCCTCCCCTTCCAACCAATCTCTTAGTGCTTTCTAAGATGAAGTGACTTTTGTTTTGCCCAGGTGATTGTTGATGTATTGGCTTAATGGGGTCAAAATGAATTTGATTCTAAAACGGGAGGGGGGAAGAGAGAGGGAGAATGTGGATGGGGTAAACAAAAAAAGACATGGCAGCTGCAAGGAACTATATCATCTCAAGAAAAGATTTTGCTGCTTTAAAGAATGTTATGCTCTCAGATGCTACTTTTTTTGTAAGTATTTCTGAAGTGCACTGCATAACCCACATGTTCCAAGAAATGTGGGCATAGATGGAAAAATGACCCACCACAGAAAATACACTTTTTATTGTCAGAGAATAAAACTTTGATAACATGAACACTACTCCTAAAATGAGCTGAGGTAACTCAGCACAAGTCTAACAACAAAGATTATGATGATACTGTCATTGTAATGATGTATGATACTGTCACTGGGAGAGAGACAGCTTGCTGATTACTAGTAATATTGTCATCGAACAGATTATTATGAAAAATGTAGTCATGATCATGGAATTTATAAGCAAAAAAATGTCATTTTCTAATAACAGAAATACAGGGAAAATATCAGCCCAACAGAAGCCCTATATTTAAATAGCATGCAACAGAGAAATAATAACTCTGCATA
The DNA here is from genome assembly GCA_015471245.1 of Laticauda colubrina. Lineage (NCBI taxonomy): Eukaryota > Metazoa > Chordata > Lepidosauria > Squamata > Elapidae > Laticauda > Laticauda colubrina. The sequence goes on from BLBF01000018.1 coordinate 22,083,132, forward strand.
TGTTATTATAGAAAGATATTTGTGTGGGTATATATGCAGATTAGACAAATGAATGTTTGATAACCATGGTATCTCTAAATCAGTGTTTTAGATTTTAAAATGCTCTTTGATTTCTTTCTCTTTGAAATTGTAGCATAGCTTTATAGCAGGTGGACAAGTATAGAGATACTTTGTTGATAGACATGTATGGATTGATATGTGCAGGTGTTCATTATCTGCATTTGTAATTTTTAACTACAGCTAAATGCTATCCAATCAGGTTTGGTTTTTCTTTCAATGAACCAGCATAATTCTGGAAATGATACAGAAAATGATCAGTTAATGTATTTTTGTGTGTGTGTAACTTCTCTCTTCTACAAAACATTGTCCAAGTAATCTTTTTCAATGGGTGAATTGGAATGGGACAGAATGTTATAAAGGGAGGAAAATGTGAATCTTTAAAGGAATGTTGAAAGTAGCCTTAAGGAATTCAGCACTACATTCCATATCAAGTCACTTATCTGAAATAGGTGGCTATAAAAATAATAAAATAAAATAAATAAATGTTGCCTTCAAACTAAGTCATTGCTCATGTGAAAAAAATGAGCTCCTTCAAACTTCCTGCTTTCATCTTGAGTCATCCTTGGTGGGCAGAGTAGAAAATAGAAAACAATGTATAAATTATTAGGAAAAACTATTATTTTTTCCAGACAATAGTATATATATTTATATTCTTTAGTACAAGCAAGCAGGTTGGGGGTTTAAAAGGAAACACTATTATGTTTTAAAGCATTTGCCATTTATAGACCAGCCTTGCATATCTTTTCTCTCTTCCTCATATTACTCACACCTCTTCTAAATTGGTCCAGTGCAAAGGTTCACATATTCCAGAAATGCCACCACAGCTAGGGCTGTCAACATGGCGCCCATGGGCACCAGATGTGTTGGCAGCGATCCATCTTGTAATATAGATTAAGTTAAACAAGTTGGAATGAATATGTGCTTGTAGGTGTAATACTGCAAAGCAACATGCCAGCTCCAAACATATAATTTAATCTTTAAAAGTTCTCTGCACCACAATTGGACTCACAGGCCTTTGTTAGCTTTTTTTAAAAAAATGGTTGGTGTTTTGTTTCATAGTGTGCTCAACTGCCCAGAAAGATCAACAGATCAATAGCCATCTCAGAATGACTTGTAATATTCCTGGGAAACAGGGAGAATAGCAGAAAAACCTTAAACATTTATCTTCTAGTTAAAAAATCATTTTAAACTAAATACAAAAACAATGAATAGTGGTTTGCTCTCTTGGAGAGGATGTCTTGGGATTCCATTTCAAACAAGACATGCATAAAAAGAGAAGGTCAAAGAACACAAGGTAGACCCAGAAGCAGATAGTGAGACAACAACATCAAAGATACACTATAACAGCAATCAAATAAAAATGACTGAGGCTGCTGAGAAGAACAAGAACCAAAACTTTGTATCTCCTTTGTCAGAGGAAGAGGATGAATAAGAAGAGGAATAGGAAAGAGAAAAGGAGGAGGAGAAGAAGAAGAGGAGGAGGAGGAAGAGGAGGAAGAGGAGGAGGAGCAGCAGCAGCAGCAGCAGCAACAACAAGCTTTTATTCCTGGGTACCTATATCCTGACAACTATTCTATTAAAAGCTGAATCTCCACATTCCAACACTCCCATTTTATTGGAATGCTCTTTACATTCTCAATAAGCCCATTGAAATAAGAGGATTGGCTGAGACTCCCCCCTTTGTCATTTGCCTAAATCCAATGATTTGACAAGTTTTCATGAGAATATTTTCAATGTTTAAGTTGCATGTCACTTTTTCCATGAAGTGGAATGTTCAAGAACCTATTTTCTAATTCCTATCATATCTCCCTTTTTCTGCCAGTAAGTGAATAACTGAATTCAAGAGCCTCCTTGTCTTTCTAGATTTCTCTTGAATAAGCAGAGATGCCCGACTGCATTAGCTTTTTCTAACCCTCAAAGTTTTATATCTCTTTAAAATGTACTAAGAATACACCAAAAAAGTGACAATTTAGAACCCTAGTGATTTTATAAAACATGTTTATTTAGAACAAAACAGACCTGAAACAATATGTTATGTTATTTCTGAATGTATAATATTGAAATCATCAAAACTATTCATATATCTATGAACAGTATGTGTCACAATTTTTTCAAAGAGAAGACTTGTTTGAACTAGTCATTCTTAAGGTCTAAAAATAGTGGTATATATTTGTAAAATCCAGGATAAACTTAAACTTTGTTCTTGTTTTTGCACCTTCCCTGTAAGATGCTTCGGCATTTCTTGGAAATGCTATGTACTTTTTAAATGCAATTTTGATTTTATGCCATACAATGATGAATTTTTGCCCTAAAATAGTTCTTTATTTCTTTCTGAAATTCATATGGACATCCAACTTGAATAATTGTAATTCTGGGGATATACAAGAAACAAGCAAACAATAGGGACTTCTGGTTTAAGCTTCTTTGGCGACAGACCGAAACCTCGTTTCTGTGAGGCTTTGATCCATGCTCACCACTGGAGTGCCCCAAGCTGGCTGGTTTCGGGCCAAAGCCACCCCGTAGAGGTGGTGAAGAAGGGGGAGACTGCCTGCAGGGTTGAGGAGAGCCGCACCTCTCCTCCCCAGCTGGCCATTACTCCCTTTCCCAAAGGCGGTTATAGTAGTGGTCAGAAATGGCCACCACAATGAAGAACTCAACCGGAAAAGAATGTGCAGGAGAAAGAGAAGAAGAGAAAGTTTTGGTTGACTGGGTCATTATTAAAGCATTATTATTAAAGCAATAAATAAGGTACCCTGGAATTGAAACTATTAAAAAAAAAACAATAACATTGTTCCCTAAGATTTTTAAGCTGCGAAGGAGAGAGAAAAGGGAAAAGATTTGTTTTTTTTTCTCCTTTTCCTATACTGACAGCTAAGAGACTTAAGCAAGAAATTGGAAAAAAATCCACTTTGACATTAATAGGCATTTAATGCTGAAAATAAAAAGTCAAAGGGATAATAAAGATTTGTGGACAATCAAAAGCTTTTAAAAACAGAAAAGGAGAGAAAAAGAATAAAAGGGCAGGACCTGGAAGGGAGCAGACTGCCTGGAATTAAAAAGAACTTACAGCAAAATCTCAACAAAACTTCCAAAAGATACATTTTAACTGAAATATCACAACAAAAACCCAAGGAAGAGAAAATGGAAAAAAAAATAAGAAAAAATAACTCGGGACTATTTGGATTACTTGATGATTTCTGGATTTTTGGTTATTGTATTTGAATGACTAAAATCAATTGGGTAGTTGTTTAAAACTGATTAAAATGGCTCCACTTTTAGAAGAACTGAAAATGGAACTTAAAAAGTACAAAGAAGATGCACAAGAAGGGAGAGGTTCTTTTGGCTTCGTATTTCAGTTTTTAGAAATGGAGATTTGGAATTATAAAGTTATAAAGGACAGAAGCAAAATATAAAGAAACAGGGCCTATTTAGAGATAATGGGTGAAAACTTAATGGAAAAAGGGATTCTGCAAAGGTACATAAGATAGTATTGTTATATTAGAAACAGGAATAATTTTAGAAAATATGGAACAATATATATGATTAAAATGTTTGATAAAATAGCTATCGTAATTCAGTGGAATGCTTGTCAATAAACAAATGTAACAAAATGAATATTTAATGATTTACAAAACATATGTGAAGAGAAATAAGGGAAAAATTAATTATGGAGATTATGTGTGTCTTTAAGGAAGTATGATATTTAATTGAAAAGAAGTGTTAAAGATGTTAAGATTTTAATGATTATTAATGATAGAACTGAATTGGAATGGAATGAGGGTTTATAATTACATATATTTATAATCTTTTTTTTTTTAAAGAATATAGTGTGTATTATAAGAATGTACCAAGCAGGAGAGGGCGGAGCTGGCATCATGATGATACGGCATGCGATCTTGGAGGTCCGAGATTGCTGCTGATATCTGTGCTCCTGGACAGTCCAATTGGATCTAAACCATCCTGAAGAGACGGCGATCATAAAGAGCACGTCCTGTTGATCCTAGGGATACTGCAAAGTCCCTGGTAGATCCAGGAGAAGCTCTTTTGCCAGCAGCAAAGAGGCAGCCATTAAAGCTGCTGAATTTGGGACTGCTCCGAGATGGAAGGGAACAGAAAGAGAGAGTGTGTCTGTTTGGTGAGACAAAGTGTGCCTATTTGGTGAGACAAATATTTGGTTGTTGTTTTTTTTAACATTTTAAGACTTGAAAGGACACCCTAAAGAAAAGAAAGAATCTGTAAAAGTTTTGACAGAAGTGATTAAACGGTGATTTTAAGCAAGGATGTCAAAGTAATAATTCTTTTTTCTTCATTGTTGGATTTTTATATATGACTTTATATTTTGAAACAGGACTGATTTCTTTTTCTTCTTGTTATTTATTTTTTTCTTCTTTTTGATTCTATAACATGTTAAGCTAAAGATTCCTTTTTAGTTATTCTTTAAATATTTTTTTTTTCTTTTTTAGTTAATCCTTATTATATTTTGCCTGGAAAAGGAGAGGGAGAAAGCGAAAGCTAAAGAAACTTTGTAGCACTGCCAACTAGAGGCTTGGAAGTATTCTGTTTTTTCTTTATCAGACAAAGCTGAGAAAGAATTGAGACTTTGTCTGGTTGATAAGATAGAGGGAAGAGCACGGGAGAGTATTATTGCAGGTGCTCTTCTGGGTTTCTATCAACAGCTGGAGTCTGGTGCTGAAACTTAGGAAAAGAAAAGGTGATAAGTTTTTGGAGAAGAGAGAAGAGAACTACAATAAGAGCCTTGGATTAAATAAAGTGCAGTGTGCTCTTTTTTTTTTTTTCTAAGCTGTGCTATCCCCCCTCGTCAGTCTATCATTTTTTTCTGATAATAGATATTTGGACTTTTGGCTTTTTGGAACTTGGCTTTCTGGAACTTGTCTACTTTTATATAATGGTTTCTTTTTGGTCCATTTTTATGGATCTTTCTTTATTTGAGATCTCTTAATTGGATTAAGGAGTTGAGGAACCTGAATAATTTTTTCCTTTCTTTTTTCTTTTTAGCCTTTTTCCTCACCTTTTTGCCTTCTTTGGGACTTTACAACTTTTCTTTTTTTCATGTTTGTTTATGATGACCTTATGTTCTTTTATTTTTCATTTTTGAATTTTTATTGTCATCTAACTAATCAATTGGAATTAGACATAATGAAGAAATCTTTTTTTCCCCTTTTTGCTTTTTAATTATTATTACTATTTGGTTTTTTCTTTTTCTTTTTTAAATTATTTTTACTTGGAATTGTAGCTGGTTATTTTACAACTGGATTAAGGTCTAGAAGAATTTGAAGATTTTGAATTTTTAAAAATGAGTAGGAAGTTAACAGCTCCTGGTTCTTCAACTTCTGCTTCCTCTTCTCCATCATCTGGAGGACAACGCTCAATAAAGATAATGTTAAAGCAAAAAAAGAACAAGAAAAAGTGATCCTGCAGATGATTATGCAAGGAATTCAAAATATTCAAACAAGATCAGAGAATATTGAAAAGAGAATAGAGAACATTGAACAAAGAACAGGGAACATTGAACAAAGAACAGAGACCATTGAAAAAAGAACAGGGAAAACTGATGAAAAAGTGGAGAACATCCAACAATTGATGAAATATGATGAGAGGCTCCAAGAAATTAAAGAAGAAGGTAAATTAAGAGATAAGAAGATTGGAGACATTGATAACAGATTAACTCTGGTTGAACAAGATAAAAGTGGTATGCTGAGATGGGAGATGGACAGATCAGAATTTTATCTTAGATTTCAAAATATAGAGGAAGAAAAAGGACAAAACTTAGCTGAGATAATGACAGAAATTCTGGTGGAAGCTTTGGAAATAACTCAAGAGAAGATGATGCATGGAATAGACGAGGTTTATCGAGTCTTTACAAGATATGCGATGAGAAATAGTTTACCAAGAGAAGTTCATATCAGATTGACAAAGAAAGCCATTAAAATGCAAATTCTGCAAGTGGCGAGAGAGAAAATATTGAAATACAAGGATAAGGAGATTGTGGTCTTAAAACAAGTGACCAGAAGAGTGAGAGGAGAAGAGAACACCGATTGATGAAACTGTTACTTAAAAAAGAGATGTATTATAGATGGCTGACTCCAGAAGGTTTAATGTTCACATGGCAAGAAAAGAGATAAAGAATTGACTCAATTGAGAAAGCTGAATCATTTTACGCAGAATTTTTTAAAGAGGAGAAAGAGGCAGAAAAAGAAATTTCACTAATTGAATTCCAAGAGGACTTCCAAATGACGACTGAAAAAAAAGATGGTGTAGTAGGTGGAAAGGAGGAGGCTAAAGAACAACGCGAACCAAGATCTACAAGAGCTGTTAAACCTAACTACAAAATGTAACCATGGAAGAAAAAAAATTAATTACAATCAACATAAATGGACTCAATTCAGCTGTTAAAAGAAGGAAATTTTTTCATAAATTAGAGAAATTAAAATTTGATATAATTTGTCTACAAGAAGTACACATTAAAAAGCAACATGAACAATTGCTGAGACAGACAAAATTAGGGAAAATATTTACTTCTTTGATACAATGCAAGAAAAGAGGAGTGGTCCTGTATATTAAAGATATTATCCCAACGAAATTGATATATACTGATAATGATGGAAGAATACTAATGATGGAAATAATAGATAATAATATAAAAAAACTCCTGATTGCAATTTATGCCCCGAATGACAATCAAGAAGAATTTTATAAAAAATTACACATGAAAATAATTGAACTGGACTATGCTAATATAATTTTGATGGGAGATTTTAATGGAATTGTAGACAATAAACTGGATTATACAGCACAGAAAACAACAAAGCAAAGCAAAATCCTTTTTTAAAATGGTGGACAAAATAAACTTAAAAGATACATGGAGAGAAAAAAATGCTAAAATCAAACAATACACTTTCTATTTAAATAGACATTTATCATGGTCCAGAATAGACATGATATGGATGTCAACAGAATTGTTAATCAATATTCAAGAAGTAAACACTGAAACAAGTACTTGGGCAGATGACAATCCAATGACAATTAAATGGAAAGGACAAAGAAGAAGATCTAGATGGATGTTAAATAATACTATTCAAAAGGAAAAAGACTTTATACAGTGGATGGAGAAATAACTGGCCCTTTTCTTTAGAGAAAACAAAAAAGAAGATACATCAATCCAGAATGTATGAGATACAATGAAGGCATATGCCAGAGGCTTGATAATAAACTATACAAGGAAAAAAAATACGAGAAAAAGATTAGCCTCTTAGGCATTAGAGGATGAGTATAAAAGACTTGAAAAAGAGTGACAGAAAATGCCACAGAAAAAGGATATCAAGTTAAAAATGGATATAACCAAACATAAAATGGGTCTAACAGAAAAAGAAGAGCTAGCACAAAAATTAAGATGTGCTAAACAGAACTATTTTGAAGATGCAAATAAACCAGGTAGATGGTTAGCATATTAATTGAGAAAGGAAAAGAATCAAGGAAAATATTGCAATTAATAGATGAACAAGGCCAAGTTTGCCATGGTAGCAAAGAGAAGAAGGAAATTATACGAGACTATTATGAGAAATTGTATACACAAGAGAATATTGATGAGGAAAGAGTTAAACAGTATTTACAGGATGCTAATCTACCCCAGATACCTGAAGAGATTGAAACAATGTTAGAAAGCAACATAAAGATGATGGAGTTAACTGAGGCACTTAAGAAGCAAAATAATGGAAAGACGCCAGGCCCAGATGGACTTCCGGCAGAATTTTATAAAACATTACAAGAATCATTGAATCTTTCATGCTTAGAAGTTATGTATGAAGTTATGTTAAAGAAGAGGATATCTAAAACATGGTTAGAAGCTTATTCTAAAACTTATTCTACACTTAGAATAAGTTAGAAGCTTATTCTAAAGCTTATTCTACACTTATTCCAAAAGAGGAGGCTGATCCATTACAAATTAAGAACTATAGACCTATTTCTTTACTAAATGCAGATAATAAAATTTTTGCTTCCATATTGGCAGAAAGACTTAAAAAATATTTAAACAGCTTTATTCATCCTGATCAAAATGGATTTCTTCCAAAGAGACATATTAAAGACAATATGAGAGTAATTTTGGACACTTTGGAATATTATGAGGCTCATCCTGAAAAGCAAATGGCTTTAATATTTCTAGATGCACAGAAGGCATTTGATAATGTGAACTGGCGATTCATGTTGTTACTGCTGGAACAGATGGGCTTTACTAAAAAATTTACTCAAGCAATAGAAACTATATATCATAAACAAACAGCAAAAGAAATGATAGAGGGAGAATTGACAGACTCTATTGATATAAGAAAAGGAACAAGACAAGGATGCCCACTGTCACCTTTGTTGTTTGTGTTAACCTTGGAAATGTTAAACAGAAATATTAGAGAAGAAAAGGACATAAAAGGGATGAAAATTTAAAAGGAAGAATTTAAATTGCAAGCATCTGCAGATGATTTGGTTTTCATTTCAGAAAATCCATTAGAAACAGCACCAAAATTGATGGAAAAGATAGACACATGTGGAAAAGTGGTTGGCTTGAAAATAAATAAAGACAAGACAAAGATTTTGACAAAGAACATGTCATCAAGACAAAAGGAAGAATTAGCAGACCTATTAAAAATCCAGGTCACGAATAAGATTAAATACTTGGGGATATACTTGACAGCAAGATGCAGTACATTAAGAGAATAACTATATTAAACTTAAGCAGCAGATAGTGCTAGATTTGGCAAAATGGGAAGATTAAATACTTGGGGATATACTTGACAGCAAGATGCAGTACATTAAGAGAATAACTATATTAAACTTAAGCAGCAGATAGTGCTAGATTTGGCAAAATGGGAAAATTTACAACTGTCATTAATAGGGAGAATATCAACAATCAAGATGACTATATTACCCAGAATCTTATATTTGTTTCAAACAATTCCAATCAGGCTTGGAAAAGATTATTTTGAAGATTTAAATAAAATCGTGTTGAAATATATATGGCAAGGTAAGAAGGCAAGAATAAAATTAAAACTTTTGTAAGATGCTAGAATAAGAGGAGGATTTGTCTTGCCTAATTGGGAGTTGTACTATCAAGCTACGAAATTGATGTGGGTAAAGGAATGGATAACATTAAGAAATACTAGACTGTTGACATTAGAAGGACATGATCTGTTTGTGGGTGGCTTGCCTTTTTATGGTATAAAGGAACGAAAACACAGGGGTACATTAGAAGACATTGTAAACGGGAGTCTCTGTGGTTAAACTGGGAGGAGATTAAAAGACAATGTTATTTGAAAATTCCAGTCTGGCTATCGACTATTGAAGCATTTTGTTCTCCTATAATATACAAAAAGGAACAAACAGTTAGATATGGTGAAATATTGAATGAAAAGGGTTAACTTAAATCTATACAAAAATTAGAGGAACAAGGTATAAAGATGAATTGGTTTTCATACATACAAATACAATCAGGGTATGATAAAGATATTAAAACAGAAGGTTTTTATGATAAATTGACCGATTTAGATAAGATTTTGACAGGTGCTGATGAAAAGGTAATTAAAAATTATATGGATATTTATTAGACATTAAATTAGAAGAAGAACAAGTTAAAGAAACTATGATTGCTTGGGCGAAGAATTTTGGATCTGGGATTGACTTAGAGAAATGGCAAAAATTGTGGTTTCAAAATTATAAAATGACAATGTCAAGAGCATATAAAGAAAATTTGTATAAGATGTTTTCCAGGTGGCACTTTCCCCCGACAAGAATAGCAAGGATGTTCAAGAATAAGTCCGAAAAGTGTTGGAAATGTCATCAGACACCTGGCTCATATTACCATATGTGGTGGACATGCCTGGACGCTAAAAAATATTGGACTAAAATCCACATATGGCTGGAAAATGACAAATAAGCATATAGACTTGAAACCAGAGATTTTTTTATTGGGAATTTTGCCTGAAATATATAGTAAAGATTTGAAATATCTGATTGTAAATGTGTTAACAGCAGCTAGGATTGTATTTGCTAAAAACTGGAAAAATGAGAAGATACCATTACAGGAGGAGATCATTAAGAAAATATTGGAATGTGCTGAAATGAGTAGAGTGACATTTGAAACTCGAGAACAAGATGATAAACAATTTTACAAAGTTTGGGATGTATTCTATCAGTGGTTAGATAATAAAATATAGTAATGGAATATGTAGATTTTTAGAAAATAATAATTTTCTAAAATTTTTAGAAAATAATAAACACATATGTATTTTTTTCTTTTTTAATTATATTTACAAAATGATTCTAGGATAGATCTGGGAGGACAATATGAATTGTTGTAAAATAAACTGAGTAAAATATGATTATTTTATAAAACATGAATGAATAAAAGTATCATCAACAATTGATTAATAAAGATATTAATGTACTTGATATTTGATTGAAAGTATGAGAGGATATATAATGTAATTGTAATAGGAGACTACAAAATGGTTGCACAAAATAATAGGTAAATCAACCGGCACATTGTATATATGGAAGATGGTTTATGTTTTTATATTATGTTTGTTTATGTTTGTTTTAAAATCAATAAAAAAAAAGAATGTACCAATCAGAATTCGATTGGAAGTTATGTATTATGTATTATATTGAAGGTCATAACCTTAAGGTATATATTGAAGTTTAAATAAGAGTTGAATGGATGTAATTAAAAGATATAAAGATGTCATACTACAATTAGTAACTACAGGAGAAAATTTGTTTAATGAGAAAAAATAATATGAAATTGAAACAGAACAGACAAAAGTATAAATATAATGATTTGAATTGAGATGAGATAATCAAAATAAAATTGGAAAATTAAAAGAGGGGAAAAACTATATAGAAAATGTAGAATAATATAAGATATGGAATAGGAGCATGAAATTGAGTTTTGTGTCTGTTTAAAGAAATTCAAACCGGGACCATGCTATTTTCAAAAAAGTTGTTTTACTTGTATTTTGTATGTGTGAAAACCCAAATAAAACTTCATTAAAAAAAAAGAAAGAAACAAGCAAACAATACAGTAAAGACAACAAGTTGGAAACCCAAACTAACATGCTCAGGAACTCTAATCAAAGGAAGAGGAAAGAACCAGGTTTTTCAACCTTTATAAAATCCAGAAAGATATTGTTCCAGAAGGCAGGTGTGACAATGAAAAAGGCAAACCTCCCGAGTTCCACCAGATGACAATGCTTCAAGGAAGGGACCCACAGTGTGCCCAATCTACAAAGCATGTGGGATGAGCAGACACAACAGGGGACAAGGCTGCAAATAGGGTCATAGCCCCAACTTTGTGAAAAGAGGGAAAGGAACACCTTATCTTCCCTTTGATTTATAAAATAATAGATAGCTTCTGGATAGGTGACTCCTTCCACTACCAGTCAAGGGTCACTGTGGAGTTATTTCATCTTTCCTTCTTTTATTTTGTGCCATTGTTGTTGAACATTCAGAATGGGCAGTTTCTGAATATTCACTTGATAGCATGAGATGTCCAATTTCATGCTGTTCAATTGTCTCAAAGGTGCTTTTTCAAAAGGCAACTGGACTTTGTTTTTCCTTGAAGACATTTTGCTTCAGAAGAAGTTTCTGGGATAAGAAGTGAAATATCTTCAAAGAAAAGCAAAGTCCCGTTGCCTTTTGAAAAAGCACCTTTGAGATAACATGACCTAGATAACTGAGAATCTCCATAGACATGCTGTTCAATTACATTCAAAAGTGTCATGCCCCTGATGGAGACTGACTCTGAGGGAGAGGAGGAACAGCCAACAGGAAGTGGAAGTGTGGCTCCAGTGGTTGTGGAGGATGCAAGGAAAGGGCAGAGGCTGGTTGGATAGTCAGAGTCCAACTCTGGACTCTCGACTCAGAGTCCAGGCCCATCCCCTCTCCATCCTAGGGCACACAGGGAGGAGAGAATAAGGGAGAGACATGGTCTATTGGGGAGGAGAGGGCCTTGATCCTCTTCACGGGCTGCAGCTGTGACAACTGGATAAGAGGATGGACATGCGTACGGATGACTGCTGGAAACAAAGCATGGAAATATCTCTAGTTTATTGTTCCTCTCTGAATTTGGCATCCTTGCCAGTGTGTGTTCTGATCTATGGACATCTTCAAACCCTTATCTTGCCTGGTTTGTGTTGTTTTTTACTTTTTATAATTTAAATGGCATTTCCTCTTGTAACTGCTTGTGTGGGAGGTTTTTTTTTGTCTCCAGTCAAGGATATTTGGAGCTTGGACGTAAAGTGAAGGAATAAAAGGGGCTTCACCTGTTTTTTGTGACTGGGTTTATTTTGTGTCCCACCCTGGGTCATCACAAAAAGCATACAGTATATAAAACATAATAAGGGACTGGACTGTTTTATATAACATTGCTTTTGTCCTCACTAAGGGAAAATCCTCTTTTCAGAAATTGAATTTTCATCCCCTAAAAAATGGGAAATAAAATTTCCCCACAAGTTTGGTAAAAAATTTCAAAAAGGCATTTGTATCCAGTTCCTCAATCAAATATTCAGGAAATGAGGGAATCTATGTGCATCTGAAATAAAATTTGGATTACAGCCTTAGAATTTTGTCTAAAAGGTAGGTTCTGAGGTGAACTGCAAGTGTGCCTCTGAACTTTCATTTGGTTTTGTTCTCTCTTTTGGTGCATAAGTTATACCTTTTTAACCCCTCTGCGGTTGCTGGTCTTTTTTTGAATCATGAACCCGCCAAAGCCTGGAGCAGAAATAGTCAATAGGAATGAAGTGGCAGGAAGGGAAATATATGAAATTTGATCTTGCCATTTATAGAATAACACATAAAAGGTTGGTCAGTGGGGATGGCAAGCTAATTTGGTGGTTTTATGCCCCATAAAACCGTGGATACGGTTTTGAATCAGTGGATTCAAAACTTGATATGCACTTGAATCTAATTCATTATTTGTCCCAGGGACCCTTCCAAAATGGTTGCTTCATACTACCCTACTAATAGTGTTTGCTCCTGAACAGTGGAATGGAATGGAAAAATGTATATGCTGCTACTCCCTGAAGAGGTGATTATATTAAAATATGCACATGTTATGGAAAGGGTATAAAAGCAATATGAAGTTTCTTTGTGTGATGAATCAGTTCAGGACCACAAAACCCCAATCATTTCTGTAAAATGACCAGAACACTCCTCCACACAATTATGACACAAGACTAATATTTTTAAAGTGGAAGTTGGACATTAGCCAACTTCAAATAGGCAGCCCATTGGCTCGCTGTAGCTTTTAACATCTAAATGTAGATAAGGCTTCCCATTCCTGAGGGGGGAGAAGAGAGAGATAGAAAAAGGGCAATGATGTAATCATGGAAAAAATAAAACAAACCATCTAGCTATGACCTACTGTCCTGTTCATGACTGTAGACTGGCATTATATTTTATGTAATATCATTCTTAATGACCTTTGTGCAGTTCCTAGGGGAAAGTAAGTACCTTTAGCTCTGTGTGTTCAAATGGATGCCTGACATCCATTTATTTAAATGGTTCAGTTTAGATTCTAGTACTGAACAGAAACTTTGACTTGATAATCTAAAGGGACCATTCCATCTTTCTGGCTATGTTTCAGCAACCTTGGGGGAATCAGTCCCACACTAGCATCACACAATCATTCACAGCATGGTCAGATGTGAAGCAGCCATATTTTATAGTCTTCCAGCAAACAAATAATCTCCTATATTCCATGCAGACAATATGGCAGGTTTTTACTGGAAAATTTTGTGGGTGAATGTTATATGTGACTGCTGTCGGTATTTCAATGTGGTCACTAGTGGCATGCTACCAAGCTGTATGAGGGAATCAGTAACTATTTGTATAAAATTGATCTCACCTTCTGGCAGGATATACTCAAGAATGAAGCTAGACACTCTAGAAAAAAAATTGTTTCAGAACATACATCAATCATCAAGAAGCCATTCTTCTAAATTTCACTGCAGTGTATGGATTTTGGGAAATCAGAAATTGTGAGTTCCATGACACACATTTGCATGACATTTCTTTGTAGCTTTATTTTAAATAAATAAATACATGCATAAATGAACAAACAAGTATGCTAAAGGTAAAGAAGTCCAGATTTTATTCCAGTAATCATTGCCAACGGTACAGGGTGCTGCCAATCTTTGTATCAAGGCTATTGAGCCAACAATTTCCAAATACATATTTGTAGTCATGTGGCCATCATGACATCACAGAGTGCTGTACCTTCCCACTAAAATGGTACCTATTTATCAACTCACATCTGCACGTTTTCAAACTGCTAGGTTGGTGAACTCACCCTGTCGCATGGCACTCGGGTTTTGTACTTGAGCCACCAGCTTTCCAGCTGACAAGCTTAACTGTTGAGCCACCACGCCACCCCAATTGATATGGCTACCCATCTCAAATTCATAACTCTGGATGGATAGCTATTAAAAGTGATTAGGTGTCAGGCTAAAAACAGGAAACTGTGAGTTCTAATCCTGCCTTAGGTACAAAACCAGGTGGTCACCTTCAGCAAGCCATTCCTTTCCATCCCTGGGAAAGAGGCAATGGTAAACCACTTCTGAACATTTTGCCAAGAAAACTGCAGGGGTTATTCCAAGCAGTCATTCCAGGTGTCATCACTGACTTGCAGGCACAATAACAACAAGACATAATAGATAAGAGGGGGATCCCTTAAAGTAACCTGTTGCCATGCCACATTATATGTGAAAATATAAGATTATGTTTTGTAGTTATTTTTTGATACTTCTAAATGTTTGTCATTCCTCAGATTCAAAAGATCAAATCAGAAGACATTCAACATGGAATTTAACATAAAAATGAAAGTTTTGAGGTATATTCATCACTGGAAACATTGATATTGAACTCTCTAATTGCTTCCTGGGAACAATGACCACTGCCAGAATTGTCTCTTGCTTTGACTTAAATGCTGCTTTGCACTCCGCACATATATCTGAATGGCAATCAGACCTCCTCCCCTTCCAAAGTCATTAAGACTTCTCACTAATAGACTGTGAAGAAAAATTTTAAATTAACAAATGACTTTGGCTGCAAAACCATTTTCTCAGTGCCAAGGCAAAAACCAAGGCTTTCATAATGCTAGGAACATGCCAGAGTGCAAAAGATTTTCAAACAGAAGTCCACAATGCCTGCCAAAGAGGCAGAAATACTCTACCATTTATTTAGTTGTGTTGGCAGGAACAAATTATCCCCTGAAATCCAGGCCTGTTGATTTAGTTTATCCAAAGAGATAGGTATGCAGGGTAACTGTTGTCTATTGTTTCCAAAATGCAGAACATCAAATAATGTTCTGGAGTTACCAAAAGGCATGTTTTGCTTAATAGTTAGGGGAAAAACCCCTTCTCAATAGGAATGGCAATTTGGCAGGGAATCCTTTAACGGATGTGATGTTTCACTCTGTTGGATGTGTTCAAAAACAGTATTGGGCAGATCACATTAAGGGGACTTTAATTTAAAATGCCTGAACAGGGATTTGCTCTCATTCTCGTCTGTTATTTTATGATAAGTAGAAGTATTAGATGGGCACATGGCAACAAATTTCCAATACTTGAAGGGCTGTCATAAAGAAGAAGGAGTGGATTTATTCCTCATATAGACTAAGTATAGGAGAAGAACTGCTGGTTGGCAGTTTTACCAAGGGAGATCCAAACTTGAAAATAAAAAAATAAAATCCTGACCTTGGGAGTAATTAAGCCTGCTTCTTGAAGTCATTTGGAAAATAGTTTGATCCCCCTTTTTTGTGGCAGCCCCTCAAATACTGGAACACTGCTACCATATCTCCTCTAGTCATATTTTTAATTAAACTAGACAAACCCAATTCCTACAACCATTCTTCACATGCCCCCTAATCATCTTTTTTGCCCTTTTCTGCACTCTTTTCTGAATCTCTACATTTTCTTTCTTCTTTTTTTCTGAATTTTTTTTCCTGCCCAATTGTTATCTCTGTCTTTGTGTACATTGTGGCCTTTTGGCCTATTTTGTTTGGCACTATAATAATTGTGTCTTTTAGTACGCAACATCAATTAGCTATAGCAATAGCTCCTTCTGCAATGAAGATGGATTATGTTGGTGATCTGTAGTTTCCTCTTTGAGAAAATTGATTTATTCCCTTATCAGTCATAAATGCTATGCCATGCTTGAGGTGCCCTGTAACCTGATTAATTTCTCCATGTTTATTCCTGGTCTAGAGAAACATTGCCAGATGCTTTGCTGCATTCCTGTGGAGCTTTGCTCCAGTGCACAGGAATTTAAGTGGGCTATATTTTGTTTGTGGCCATCCAGGTGGGATACAGATGTAAACACCACACACCTTTGTACACATCTTTCTGCTTCCCAAATGATTGATTTATCGCTTTCTCCCTTATTTGGCCTTTGTTTTTTTTATCCCAGAGGATCAGCTTCTACGCACCAACATGTCTGGTGTCATTATTTCTTACATATCAGCTTCATTGACTTCCTATTATCTCAACCTGATTTGAACCTTTGTTCCTTTCAAACGATAATTAAACTCAAAGCAAAAACAAATGTCACAGTGATAATGACAGATCAACTGGAGAGAGAGAGGGAGAGAGAGAGAGAGAGGTAGTGGTGGTGGTGGTGGTGGTGAGAAACCTATATTGATTGACTGCCAATGGAAAGTTATTTCCAATATTTAGATATAGTTAAATACCATGTATTACTGGCATCTCCTTTTTGTAACCTTATTACGAGGTTATTATTTTGAGTGTTAAAAACTTATTTCTGTGCATCATATCACTTTATTGTTTCTATTTTATTATCTAAGTTAGTAACTCTTTGGAGCAGAGGGGAATGCAAATTTTAATAAATAAATGAATGAATAATTCAAATGAAATAAAAATAGCAGATGTGCTAGCTACATATTTATCTTTGGTTTTTTTTATAATTAATTTAACAACTATTAGGTTGGTAAGATATTTTAGCAAAATTTGTGCACTCTACTACTCTTTATTAAACAGATTGGTTGATTTAAATAACTGTTTCATGCAGTGTATAAATCCAGATAGCATAAAATTGGACAATGCCTTATAAAGTCTTCATTTTGACTCTTTGCTTGGGTTAGGAAGAAGTAGAAGAGCACTTCAAACATACAGTTTTTGGACATTGCTGAAAGTAAAAAATAGACCATCAACTCTTGAAGGAGTGGGTTTAATTGTCAACAGCTCTAATTTGTCTAGTTTAACTTAATTTCTCAGTTCTGCATATTTGAAACATTTAACCACTCCATTGGAAGTGTTTGAATTGACTTTTCCCAGAGGTGCTTTCTCAAAATGCAATTGGTATTTGTTTTTTCCATGAAGATGTTTAGCTTGTCATCCAAGAAGCTTCTTCATTTCTCCAGAACTGAAGAAGCTCCTTGGATGAAAAACAAAATGTCTTCAAGGAGAAACAAAATCCAGTTGCTTTTTGAAAAAGCACTTTTGAGACAACCATGACCTGGATGACTGAGAATCTCCATAGACCAGGGCTGTCAAACTCCTGGCCAGTGGGCTGGATGTGTTACACACTGGCCATGCCCATGTCCGGTTTAGCAAAGGGGGGGAAAAGTCCCGATATGTTATGTGACATTGCTGTGATGATGTGAGTTTGATACCCCTGCCATAAACATTTGAGTTGACTTATTTATGCTACATGCTAGACTAAAATGAAGCTGGCTAGTTTCTAATTCAGTGCATTGTGAGAATCAAGACATCTGAGTTAATTCAATACACCATAGGTTAGTTATTAATGCCTAAGGCAGGAATAGATGGAGACATTATAGTATCCAATGCTTTGATCAAAATGCCAGAAATAGCACTGGATCATTGAGATATAGCTCTGCCCCTTTTACATCCATCTGATGTCATAATGCACCACAAAAGAAGCAGAATTTGCATTATGAGAGCAGTTCTCCTTTTTCATCTGCCTCCCCCTTGATCACTACGCCTCCAACACTTCTGGGTGGACATTTATTTTGTTGGTAGGATCAAATATCCAGGACTTTCCCATAAGATCTACTGTTGCTTTCATATAATCCATAGTAATTAAATGCATTGATTGTAGAAGTGTGCAATTAAGGCTGCAATCCTGACTTCTTTTAATTGAAATAAACCCTGCTGAACTCAGTGGGACTTACTTCTGAGTAAAGGTTTATAGAATTGGAGTAAATGGGGTGAGACTAGTTTCCTGGGGCGTGTTTCTTACGCCTTCCTGATCTTTGTTTCAGACATCTGCATGTTCTAATTACAGTGATTACATACTACACAGAGATACTTATAAGAGGTAATACTACCTACAGTAATCCCACTATATTGTGGTGAAATGACTGTCAGAGAAGTGAAGCCTGTGGGTAATAGTAGCATTTGTGAAAAGCAGGAAGCTACCCATTTTCTTTCCTTCTTTCTGGATGGGCTTGCCCATGTACTTATGTGCGGATTGTACAATTAGCATAAGATGCACTTTACGTGTAAATGGCAATCTGTGATTCATTTCCAGCACAAATTAGTGAATGATGGGTATGGCATGGCCAGCATCTGCTCAGACTCAACTTTTGAAACAATTTTTATTTCCAGATGAAATGAGCTTCACCAGCAGAGATTCTTTTCAGTAATTATGATCAGGAAAGAGAACTAAAAGGAAAAGTTACAACTAGCAAAGGACTGGCTCTTCACAGCCAAACGATTGCAGAGGCCTGGGAATCAATGTGCTCCATGAAAGGGGCACATGGTTCTGGCACCATGCTCCACCCTGGTTAATATTTTACTTAGGCACATGCATTTTTCCCCCACTGGATAATTTTATCCCCTGAAAATCTACAGGCTGGCAGTTCACTGTAAATAAATCTTCATTTTTCTTCCGGGACTATTTACTGATTTGGTCAGATAGTTGCTGTTTACTGGCACGACTGAAAAATTGAATCTTCTACATCTAAGCAGTTAATGTGTAGTATAAGACCACTAGCATAATTAACCTCAATGTTTTTAAAGAAAGGCTCAAATATCAGGAACATCTGTGTGTGTGTGAGAGAGGGGGGTGGTGCTGAAATTGAAACTCCACATCTTATAAAAAAAAAACTATTGCACATATGATGTACAAAAAAGGTGTGGAGTTTTGATCTCAGGGTTATGGGCAACCTTACCTCACCCCTTGCAGGTGCTCATTGTTCAGTCCAGAAAAACGCACGGTAGACCAGGTTCCAGAAAACAGGTTCTTTATTAACAACAAGCAAACAGTAGCGGAACAGTTTGGCTAAGCCGCGGCAGCCCTTTTATACAGGCTTACCTGCCGGCTTGTAGCCAATGGTAGCCATTTAACTTTGCCGCTTTTAAGTGGCTCTTTGGATTGGTTCTTAATGAACCAATCCACTACTGGCCTTTCTGGCCAATCAGGTTATACCACTTGGACTCTACTAAGTTATACAGAACACCCCTCCCCCCTTAGTTTAGTCCTACGTGGGTGACATAGTCACGCAGGTAGGTGGGGCTTCTTCTGACTCTACTTGACTTGCGCGGTTCATTTTTGCTGGAGACTTCGAGCAGTTTGGTCGGGATCGCTGTCTCTCCGGGTCTTCTCCATGGAACCTCCTGGAAGGGTGAGTTTGAGTTTTAGTTGCTCAGGCTGATGGCTTTGCCGCTCCCTCCTGGCTTTCCCGGGCAGGTCGAGCTGGCTTGGCTGGCCCCTTCCAGGACGGTTTTCTCTTCATTTGGATTATTTCTGCTGATTTCATCTAACCGTAAGTGTTCTGTTTGCGCTTTTTGATTGGTTAGATGTTCTGGGTTTATTTTTAATAGTTCTTTTTTACCCTCTTTATTATTTCTTTGTATCCCCCCCTCTTTGTTTTTGTTTTTGTTGATTTTTATTGTTTGAGGTTGCGCAGTCGTATTTCGCTCAATATTTTGGGAACGAAGGTGGTATATGTGCCGCTTCCACTCTCTGCCATCGTCCACGGTTAGATGGTAGGACCGGGGGCCTGTTATTTGTGTGATTGTGGCTGGAAGCCATAGAGGGTTCCCGGTGAAATTTTTTGCGTAGACTAGGTCGCTGATTTCAAATGTGCAGAATCGGCTGGATGAGTCGGGGGGGTTCTCACAGCTGTAATTTGGGTGCAATCTGTCTAAATGTGATCTGAGTTTCCTCCCCATTAACAATTCTGCCGGGCTCTTGTTCGTTATACTACTGGGGTGATATGTTGGAGGGTGAGTAAACGGTTTATCTTGTCTTGGACATCCCCCTGGTCCATTTTTTCTAGGCCTTCCTTAGTAAACCTGACCATTCTCTCGGCCCTACCATTTGCCGCCGGGTGGGCTGGCGCGGTTAGTGCATGGCGTATACCTAAAGAAGCTAGGTATTGTTCAAATTATATAGCGGTTAGTTGTGGCCCATTGTCGGATATTGCTAGGACATCCGGCAACCCATGGGTTGCGAATAGCTTGTTGAGTTGCCTTGATAACAGCGTCGGTAGTCGTAGATGACATTACTATAACTTCCAACCAATTTGAGTATGCATCTACGACAATCAAAAACGTATGCCCCCCAAGTAGGACCTGCGAAGTCAATGTGTATCCAAGACCAGGGGCCTCGTGGGGTCTCTCAGTCCCATATTGGTGCTTGCAGTGGTGAGGGCCTGGTTCTCTGGCATTTATTGTATGTAGCAACCCAGTATTCAATATCTTTGTCTAAGCCAGGTGACCAGACATAGCTCCTGGCCAGGCTTTTCATTTTTACTATGCCTGGGTGGCCCTCATGAAGCAAAGCCAACACCTTTGTTTGCCATCTGGAGGGAATTACCACCCTATCACCCCATAACAAACACCCCTTTTGTATTGACAGTTCAGTCTGTCTGGTCCGAAAAGGTTTAAAGTTTTCAGTTTTTTGGTTTTCCAGCCAGCCTTTACCTACCCAATTTAAAATGCGAGCAGTCACTGGGTCTTTGGCGGTGGCTCTGGCGACATCATTTGCAGATAGTGGCAGTTCCAGGCAGGCTTCTATTTGCAGGATGGTAATTGTTGGAGCCAGGTCTTCTTCTGTTGTTGGCAGCGGTGTTTGACTTAATGCGTCTGCATGTGGGATTTGTTTCCCAGGTCGATATATCAATGTGTATGAGTATGCAGCTAGGAATTCTGACCATCTAGTCATTCGGGGAGATAAAATGTTTGCTGTGGGTTTGTTTCCCGCCAAAATTCCTAGTAACGGTTTATGGTAAGTTACAATGGAAAATGTCCTCCTATAGAGGTACTCGTGAAAACGTTTAACTCCGGCAACGATTGCCAGGGCCTCTCTGTCTAGTTGGCTATAGTTGTGTTCCGCTTTGGAGAGTGTTTTCGAGTAAAAGGCGACAGGTGCCTCTCTCCCGTCGGTCAATTGGTAGCTCAGGATGGCACTGACTCCGAATGGTGAGGCATCACAGGTGATCATCAATGGAAGTGTGTTACTAAATTGAATAAGAACGGTGTGTGAGGTTAATAAGTTTTTTATGCCTTGGAATGCTTTTTGTTCTTTATGACCCCAAGTCCAGCGAGTTTTCTTATCCAGGAAACGATGTAATGATTCTGCTATCGTTGCTTTGTGGGGGAGGAATACGTTATAAAAGTTGATCAGACCCAAGAATGCCTGTAAGTCCGTTTTGTTTTTTGGTTGTGGTGCGTCTTTAATAGCCTTGACTTTTTTTTTCTGTTGGGTGTATACCCTCTCCGTCAATTAAATACCCCAAAAATTCAACGCGATCAGTCGTTGGGCAGCATTTTTCCTTTTTAACTTTCAGGCCGGATTCTCTAAATTTTGTTAGCACTTCTCTTAGCCTTGTTTCTAATTGGGTCGTGTTTTTGGCTGAAATTAGGACGTCATCAAAGTATGGAATGACCCCTTTAATTCCATTTAATAGGCATTCCATGAGGCTTTGGAAGACACCTTGGGCAACGCTTACTCCAAATTGAAGTCTGTTACATTTGAATGCCCCTCTGTGAGTTACTATTGTCTGTGCCTCGGCCGTTATTGGGTCTACTGGAAGTTGTTGATATGCTTGGGCTAAATTGAGCTTGGCAAAAAATTTTCCTCCCCCAAGCGAGTGCAGTAAATGCTGCACAACTGGCATCAGATATGCGCTTTGCTGCAACGCATGGTTCAGGGTAACCTTGTAGTCTCCACAGATGTGTACCGACCCATCAGGTTTTATAGGTGTTAATGTTGGTGTCTCCCATCTAGCGTGGTCAATTGGTTCTATGACCCCTTGCGCGATTAATTTGTTTAATTGTTCATCTATTTTGGTTTTTAACGCAAAGGGGACTCGTCTGGCTTTTAACCTTCTGGGTGCTATCTGGGAATCTAAACTAAAGGAAATTGGGGTCCCCTGGTACCTGCCTAGAGTGCCGTTGAAGATGTCCTGAAACTCGTGTATCAGGTTTTCCTCCCAATCGGTTGCGGCTACTCGGCTCACTCCAGTCATTCCGATGCCCAATGGTGAGAACCATTCGATGCCCAGGAGACTGGGATGGTCCTGGTCGACTATGGTTAGTGGCAGGACTTCAGCGTGCTACTTGTATGTTACTCGGAAATGTCCAAGACCTACCACAGGGATTCTGTTTTCTTGGTAGTCCTTTAAAATTATTTTTTGTTTCTGGAGTTCTTTTAATTTAATATTTGGAACTGGTCATCTGATTGTGTTCCAAGACACCATTGACAAGAAGAATCCTAAGTCTTCCATCTCGCAAGGGCTTCCTTCAATTTTTAAAACGATTTTGACTTTTTTCCCGCTTTCCGTCTGGGTGCTTCCGATAGTGACAGTTTGATGGGTCTTTTCTTGGTTGCTGGTTCCTTTGCTGTGCTCCCATTTTCTAGCGGTTTGCCTCGGTTCAGTTCTTAGTGGGGAATTACTGTGTCTGCTAGGACTGCTATTTTTGCGATTCCTACAGACTTTCTCGATGTGTCCCCTTTTCTTGCAAGCCCGACAGATGGCATCAAGGAACCTGCACTCAGATTGAGGGTGGTTTCCCCTGCAGCCAGCGCATTCCTGCCAATTTCTTTTTTCATGCCTTTTTTGTTGGCGTACAGGCGGTGGACCTCATCATCATCGTCTCCCGTTTCTGATGATCCGTCGAGGTCTTCGTGGTGTGTGGTATCGGGACCTTGTTTCTTTCCTCTGGGTAGGGTCGTTGAATCATTATTGGCATTCATCAGCTTCATGGTGGCTGCTGAATTTTTCGCGGCTTCTGCAGCTGTGGCTTCTGCGATCGCTTCAGCCACTGTTATATTGGGTTTATTTAGAAATTTACTTTGTAAGTTAGAGTCTCTTAGACCTAAGACGACATGATCTCGCATGGCTTCATCCATGTTCAGGAACTTGCAAGTTCCACCCAGGTGTCGGAGAGCCGCCACGAAATCAGCGATGGTCTCATCTTCCCTTTGGTCCCTTTTGTAGAACTCGTGCCTTTTAATAAGATTTGACACCACCAGCGCGTAGTGAGCCTTTAGCATTCGGTGAAGCTCAGACCAGGTCATCTGTTTCACATCTCTGGGCTTCACCAATGCCTTGGCCATCTTGAACACGGTTGGCCCACAATGCGTTAGGAAGACAGCCCTCTTCTGCTGATTCAAGATTTCCTCCATCTCATTGATCTCTAAGAACATCAGGAAACGGTCTATGTATGATTCCCAATCCTCTTCGTTGGGATTGAAGGGTGCAGGTGGTGCATTCCTCCCGGCCATCACTTCTAGCCTGGGTTTCTTTGCCGCATGCTTGGTCTCACGTTTTAGGAGAATCCCACCTTTGTCGACAGTGTTCGGTC
Source organism: Laticauda colubrina (assembly GCA_015471245.1). Classification (NCBI taxonomy): domain Eukaryota; kingdom Metazoa; phylum Chordata; class Lepidosauria; order Squamata; family Elapidae; genus Laticauda; species Laticauda colubrina. The sequence continues at coordinate 22,107,053 of BLBF01000018.1, forward strand.
CGAAAAAACGCGTGGTAGATCGGGTTCCAGTAAACAGGTTCTTTTTGAACAAGCAAACAGTAGCAGAACAGTTTGGCTAAGCCGGGGCAGCCCTTTTATACAGGCTTGCCTGCCGGCTTGTAGCCAATGGTAGCCATTTAACTTTACCACCTTTAAGTGGCTTTTTGGATTGGTTCTTAATGAACCAATCCACTACTGGCCTTTCTGGCCAATCAGGTTATACCACTTGGACTCTACTAAGTTATACAGAACACTCATGATATAGAAATATGAACAAATTATGTATGAATATTGCCTGCCATCAGTCTTTACCCACAGGCATCAGCAGCCAGGTCATATAAACAAGCAAACTTCTGAATTATGTTTTGGTTTGTCAGATCCCCAGAAAATGATTGTTTAATCCAGGGGTGAGCAACCATGGCATCTTTACAACCAGTAAACTTCAACTTCCAGAATTCCTGAGCCAGCTCAGGAAGCCCAGAGGTGATGAAGTTGCCATAGCTCCCCACTCCTGGTCTACCCTGAAGCAGAAAAGTCACACCCAGAATCCACTTATAAAATGAGTGCTGGGTTTGCCATTGGAGTTAGGCTGTGAATTATGCAGTCAGATGAGTATCCTCAGGTAATTCCTAGCTGTGTCTTGAAGTAAAATCGTCAATGTTCTAAAAAACATCATTTCTGTATTTGAATAAAAACTTATCATAGACACAGTATAGATACACAATATAGAAATTTGGACTGCATATATTCATTTATAGTTTAATTTCCTTTTTAAATCTTATTGAATAAATTGATTTATATAGTAATAATTTAGCTGCATAACTTGAATATATAAATCAGAGCTGCATATTTTTATGAGTTTTATGAGAATACATATATGTCTTCTGAAAATATGCTTTTCAAAAAAACATATTTATATTGTTTGCAGTTATACTAAATCACAAAGATAGGAAAGAAAGAGCTTGTTACGATTCAAAATTATTTCTAGGAATATTGTAGTTGCATTTCATTCATCATTTCATTGACCTCTTACAGCAGAGGTCTCCAAACCTGGCAACTTATGCTGGCTGGAGAATTCTGGGAGTTGAAGTCCACAAGTCTTAAAGTTGTCAAGTTTGGGAACCCCTGCCTTACAGCAAAGTAAAACAAGTACAGGCAATCCTCAACTTATGACCACAAATGAGCCCAAAATTTATGTTGCTAAGTGAGACATGTTAAGTGAGTTTTACCATATTTTATGACTTTTCTTGACACAGTCGTTAAGTGGATCAATGCAACCATTAAGTTACTCACAACTGTTAAGTGAATCTGGCTTCCCTATTGACTTTTCTGGTCAGAGAGTTACAAAAGGGGATCCCGTGATCCCACGGCAATAGTCATAAATGTGAGTCAGTATGCCAATTGTCTGAATTTTGATCTCATGATTATGGGGATGCTGCTACGGTCGTAAGTGTGCAAAAGGGTCATAAGTCGCTTTTTTCCAGTGGTGTTGTAACTTTGAACAGTCACTAAATGAACTGTTGTAAGTTGGGGGACCACCTGTATTGTATTTAACTTACCTCAGAGTAATGCGATGCAAAGGACTGGTTGTTTTTCTCAGTCAAAAGAGAATTCAATGTCTCCTACATGAAAGTTATAGAATACTATGGTACCATGAAGAATATTTGACTCTGTAAAAGAAAATATCTCTATCAAGCTAACCTAACATCTCTCCAGTCCTCATAGCCAGCAGCATAAGTTCCCTGGCAGCATTCAATTCCTGCCTTCTGTTCAATATTTGTTTTTCTCCAGGACATACCAAGGGTGAGGTATCTTTCACAGTAAGAAAAGAGTGGAAAGTACTGTTCCTTTTCCCTCCCTTTCCTCAATAGCAGTACTACAGTAGTCTTCAACTTACAACAGTTCATTTAGTGACTGTTCAAAATTACAATGGCACTAAAAATAGTGACATACGACTCTTTTTCACACTTATGACCAGCATGAGCTGTGGTGATGCAGTGGTTCAAATGCAATACTGCAGGCTACTTCTGTTGACTGCTTGCTGACTGCAGTTTGGCAGTTCAGTTCTCACCAGGTTAGAATAGAATAGAGTAGAATAGAATAGAATAGAATAGAATAGAATAGAATAGAATAGAATAGAATAGAATAGAATAGAATAGAAT
>BLBF01000018.1:22109224-22128112 GCA_015471245.1 Laticauda colubrina
ATAGAATAGAATAGAATAGAATAGAATAGAATAGAATAGAATAGAATTCTTTATTGGCCAAGTGTGGTTGGACATACAAGGGATTTGTCTTGGTGCAAATACTCTCAGTATACATAAAAGAAAAGATACATTTATTAAGAGTCAAGAATCATAAGGTACAACACTTAATGATAGTCATAGGGTACAATAAGCAATCAAATCATACAAGGAAATAGTCAATATAAATTGTAAGGATACAAGCAACAAAGTTACAGTCATAGAGTCACAAGTGGGAGGGGATAGTTGATAAGGAGTGATGAGAAGATGAACATTAATAGTAGTGCAGACTTTGTAAAGAGTTGGACAGTGTTGATGGAATTATTTGTTTAGCAGAGTGGTGGCCTTTGGGAAAAAAACTGTCCTTGTGTCTAATTGTTTTGGTGTACAGTGCTCTATAACATCGTTTTGAGGGTAGGAGTTGAAACAAGGTTGACTCAGCCGTTCATCCTTCTGAGGTGGGTAAAATGAGGAGCCAGATTGCTGGAGGCAATATGCTGACTCTGTAAACTGCTTAAAGAGGGCTGTGAAGCACTGTGGAGGGGTATATAAGTCTAAGTGCTAGTGCTATTGCTATCCCCATGGTCACGTACTCAAAATTCAAATGTTTGGCAACTGTCTCATATTTATGAGGGTTGCAAATTCCTGGAGTCATGTGATCACTTTTTGCAATCTTCTGATCATCAAAGTCAATGAGGAAGCCAGATTCACTTAAGAACCTGGTTACTAATTTAACAACTACAGTGATTCACTTAACAACTGTGGCAAGAAAGTTCATAAAATGGGACAAAATTCACTGAACTGTTTCACTTAGCAACAGAAATTTTGAGCTTCATTGTAGTTGTAAGTCAAGTACTATCTATACTGGGACACAACAGCTGCTACAGTTGGAAGACTGGGTCCTCTCCGCTAAAGTTCCTCTTTTCAACCTTCATCATACTTTATTACTCTACGTGCAAGCCCCAAAGGTGCTTTTTTCAAGAGGCAACTGGACTTCCTGTTTTTTCTTTGCAGATGTTTCACTTCTCATCCAAGAAGCTTCTTCAGCTCTTCTTCAGTTTCTTGGATGTGAAGCAAAACATCTTTAAAGAAAAGCAAGAAAGTCCAATTGCCTCTTGAAAAAAGCACTTTTGGGACAACCATGTCCTGGGATGGTTGAGAATCTCCACAGACATTTACCATCCTCTGTAGCAAATGGGAAATGGAGAAGCAGGAGACTTCTGCATCAGTTCTGCAGCAAGATTGTTTCCATTAGACTCCTATCTCCCTCAAGTAACTCAGCAATAGTCATTTCATTAGGCTGTCTCCATCTGTTATTTGACAGAAGATAAGTTTTCAGCTTCACTTCTTCTTAAACTGCTTCTCCCTCAACTGATCATTAGCAGAACTTTGCCACCAAAATCTACTATCAGACTTTCATTTCTCTCGTGTCCTAAAATTTTGCCTTTTGGCTGGATGAAATATAGGTGTTCCCTAGTCTGAGCATAAGAACTGCTTTAGTATTTATTTATTATTATTATTTTAGTATTTAGTATTACTGTATTTAGTAAACAGTTATAGGATCCTTTCCAACTGAAGAGGGAGGCAAAATGAATATTTTAAAAATAAATAACTAAAGTCAATTCTTTTTCTATCTTCTAGCTGTCATTTCAAGCAATCTTCCAAGACAGTCCTACAAAACAAAACCAGCTTGACTTCAGTAATATATATGTACCATACACCTTCAGATTATTGTGTTATGATAAATGGAAGAAGAGTCCATGAAGTTGGGCAATACAAGAACTGAAGATTAAAGTTTAAAGAAAACCAGGGAGAAAAAAAACATTAACCAAGAAGTACTTTTGAGTCAGAGGTGGTATTCAGCCAGTTCTGACGGGTTCTGAAGAACTGGTAGCGGAAATTTTGCAGAACCGGTAAATACCACCTTTGACTGGCCCAGCTCCCATCTTTATAATTCTTTGCCTCCCGAGTCCCAGTTGATCAGCTGGGTTTTCTTTTGTTGCCCTTCACAGGAGAACACAGTTGGAAATCAGGTGGATGGGGAGAGAATGGGGATTTTACAATATTCTTCCCCTGCCATGACCACCAAGCCACACCCACCAAGCCTAACCACACCCACCAAGTCACGCCTACAGAACCAGTAGTAAAAAAAAGTTGAACACCACCACTGCTTTGAGTGTTATCTTTATAATTCTCTATTCTGGTAAGAACATATTTTTTACATTAAAGAGATCAAGGGTAGTCCAGTTTTAGAAGCAAGATAAGTCATTGTGATGCCGGCTGTGATTCTACTTGCAAGAATTAAATTTTGTCTGACCTAATCATCAGTAGCTTCCATGTCCATAAAGAAATCCATAGGCGCTATAGTAAAAGAAACTGGTTTTCAAAATGAGAGCAGAGAAATTAATATCTTTTTCCCTGGCTGCTATTTTGCTTGATTCTACAGTTACATTTATAGTAAATTTATACTGTAAGCTTGAGTTTGTAACAATTATTGGAAAATAAAGATCTGCTGAATTCCATTAAGATGCTTCTTGTTATCAGTGGTTGGGAACTAAACCCATGGGGGGGGGGGGAATGCTATTGCCTAATGCTCAGTGCCTATGGCCTAATTAAAAACATCTGGCTGACCTCTCTAAAGACAGAGGGCTACACTAAATAGATTCATAGGCTGCTGTAACACAGCTGTTCTGTGATCCCTAACACATTCTGAATAAATGTGTGCATTTCTTGAAATGGGTTGAGGTTACCTATAGCCATTGGCACTATCCTGTAAAGTTCTTTGATGGTCTTCAGGCCTTAATTGTTCTTTGGTTTCAAGAGGAAAAAACATGGCTGTTCTCTTTTGCAGTGAATCATTCAGCATTTCTTACAAAAACGAACATGAAAATTTGTATAGCACATTTTGCTTCAACATGTGTTAAAGGTGAAGCAATTGATTGGAGCCTTAACTTTCCCAGCACTTTTTTTCTGTGGCATGTAAAGAAAGCAAAATCTCCAGAGCTTAAGGAGATCCCCAGATTTACAAGAGTGTTGATGGCATTTGGACACTTGGGTCTAAAGATTTACAGGCCATTCCTGGCAGTGCTGATATCCTCTATGTCATAAATACTCTTCTTGCCTATCACTTGCATTTACCTAACAATAACATGTGTGTTACCTTCTCAAGCAGGCACATTCCACAGTATAATGTCACTGTGATTTACTGCCTGTTAAAGAACTCCCACTGTGTTCTAGGAGATAGTATGAACCTTTCTGTTGACTTTGTGCCCTTTATATTATACATCAGCATCAACTACATTGTCCCTTACATAGTGAGTTAACCAAAAAATGGTGAAGTGCCACACAATAATTCTTCCCAATGGGCATATCAAAGTATTGGACTGATTTAATATTCTCAAATGTTCTTTGCCCCTTTTTGCTCAAGTTTCATTTCAGCCAGTATTCCTTCTTATGGGAGGAAAGTTATGAGGCTAGATATCATGAAAGGGAGTGGAAGTTAGGGAAGCAATTCTTACCACCCTGAACTACTGTAGTAACCAGCATTGCCAGTGATAACCACTTCTCACATTCTTTCTCAGACTAAGGAACCCTAATGTCATTCCATAATTCAGTGGCAGATATTTGCATACAGGGGTCCCAGATTCAGTACCCTGGAGAGCCACTGCCAATGAGGGATCCTGGATTAGATGGGCAAAGAAGCCAAACTGGTACCTGGCAGCTTGTACCAACAATTTAAAAGTGGATATATGAGCAAGTGGAAAGATACAAAACTATTGTCTAAATCCTTATGAGCAACTGCCATATCAGTGTTGACATTTCTGGACTAGTTGGATTAATGATCTGACCTCATAGAAGGCAGCTTCTATTGATGCTAAGAAATCATCAGGAGTTTTCCCAGCTGTGCTAGCTATCTAAAAAAAACCTAGCTTTAGATTATACTTTGCTAGCAAGCATATTTGAGGAAATGAAATGTTCATGCAATGTTAAATGAGCAGTGATGCTGTTAAGATTTGAAAACGTTTGGATAAGATGTCCTCGTGCACTCTAATTCAACTATTTACCAAGGAAGAATAATAGAATAGAATAATATAATTGGAAGGGACCTTGGAGGTCTTCTAGTCCAACTCCCTGATTAGGCAAGAAACCGACTTCAGATAAATGGTTGTTCAAACTCTTTTGAAAAACTTCCAGCATTGGAACATTCACAATTTCTGGAGGCAAGTTGTTCCACTGATTAATTGTTCTAACTGTCAGGAAATTTCTCCTTAGTTCTAAGTTGCTTCTTGCCTTGATTATTTTCCACCCATTGCTTTTTGTCCTGCCCTCAGGTGCTTTGGAAAATAGCTTGACTCTTCTTTGTGGCAGCCCTGAGATATTGGAACACTGCTATCATGTCTCTCCTAGCCCATCTTTTCATCAGATTAGGCATACCCAGTTCCAGCAACTGTTCTTAATATGTTTTAGCCTCCAGTTCACTTGATCTACCTCTTCCCACCACATCTAGGCTTCCTGGTTACCCTATTGCAGGGCTGTCAAACTCCCATCCAATGGGCCAAATGCACCATGTGCTGGCCACATGCCCAGTTTACATCACATCATGTGAGGCCTTGAGTTTGACACCCCTACCCATTGTTTTAACATGGTTTCTAATTAGAAAAATATCATCTTCTTTTCTTTTGCCACATCATCACGACCTTTTCTTCTCTACAAACCTTCCTGATTATAGGATGCAAGACTTGTTCTTGAATAGAACTACAGTATATGCACATGGAATTGAGTCAAGCATGTCAAACAAACCCACTCCACCTTGGGACTCCCTTTAAAGTATCTTTGCTGAATACTTTCCCATTACACAGTGAAATGCGCACTCTCAATTTTACCATCTGTAAAAGTAGGGTGGAGAATCCTTGTTGGCCGTTTTTACACAGCCCTGAGTACTGGGGGAAAATGTTTTTCCAATAGTCTTGCTGGCCTTGACAGAGGACAAATGTCTTTTTGAGTTTATATTTCAGCTGAAAAGAGACATTGGCTTATGATTTGCTAACTGAGAAATCATGAGATGAGAAAAGACAATAGTCCTATGACATGATGAATTTGACTGAGGTTCCTATAAAACAAAACAAAGGTTCAGATATATGGAATAGTTCATCCTTCTTATGTACCACCATGTGCTCCATGTGCTGAAACTGTAATATTGGATCTAACTGTTTTAGCAAGATATTCATAGTGACATCAATTTCAAAAAAATAAATAAATCTAGATGTTCTATGTCTGTGATAAAATGCAAATAATAAACTGAATTGCATAAGATGATCGTTTGATTTTATCATACCATTTGCTTTTGCAGTTCATATTTCTCTCTTCCTTCTCTCCTAAAATTTAATTACTTGGCACATAACCTTTCACAGTTGCCACTTGTGCCAACAATAAAAGTGAAAAATGTGATAAGAAGAAACACTAGAAAAAGAATGTACAGGGCCCTGATATGTACTTTGAGAAGTTATTGTTTACACAATTGTTTTACAGTTGTATTGATGGACATGGCATAAGAACTAAAACATGTATTCTTAATTATTGTACTGATCATATTTTTGTGTAATATCACATTCAAGCATTGATGATCCTTGATTATTCAATAGTGACCCTGTTCTAACTGGAATAAAGGGGGATAGTTAGAGTATTAATTGAACATCATAATCCAGAGGAGGGCAATCAAAATGATCAGAGGGATCTGAACATTTCCTTAAGAGAAAAAGTTGAGTGGGAGCAGTATAATAAAGGTTTATAAAGTCATCTATCCTAACCTTCTCTGAAAACATTCGGATCAAGGTCATCCAGTGAAGATGACTGTGAGAGGGTGAACTTTCATAGAATGACAGAGTTGGAAGGCACTTTGGAGGTCTTCTAGTCCAACCCCCTGACCAGGCAGAAAATGGTTGTTGAAATGTTTGTCAAAATCTCTTCTAAAGAACTTCAGTGTTGGAGCTGCAAGGCATCTCGAAAGTATCCATGATATCAATCACTCCAAGACATTTTCTCTCCAACTGATTTATTTAGAAATAGATATGGTATGTCTAAAGCAATTTCCCAAAGTGAAAATTTTTTGCTTTGTTACACAGTATCCACCTTCTCTCCTCCCACTTCTACACTTCATAAATCATGAGAACCAATTAACTGCAACTGGAATTTCTTAATATGATATACAGAATAACCGTGAACTTTTCAACTCCTCCAACTCTCTTTAAAAAAATGTGGCAGCTAACCAACTGACACACTGTATGTATACAATTGAAAGAGGGTTTTATGTTTTGTTTGTATGTTTGTTGTAAAAAATAAAAACTTTGTTTAAAAAAAATGTGGCAGCTGAATTTCAAAGCTGACTCCTCCTCCTAAAAGAAAAAAAAAACCTACAGGCATTAATACATTGTCCTTAACCCCCTCTCCCCCCTCCATGAGGACCCTTCAGTTTGTGGGGAAAATCCTCATGGAATTGGTTAACCAATTGATCAGCATGAACATCCCAAATCTTTACCCAACTAGCATCTGAGATAGGGTATCCTTTCCATAAGACCAAATATTGCAATCGGCCATGGTATAATCTAGAATCAAAAAATTTTTGAATTTCATAATGTGTTTCCCCAGGTAGTGTTAACAGTTTAGGGGGAGCAATTGGCAGTGGTTTTATCATTGATGTAGTAGCTGGTTTTAGTAAACTACAATGAAACAGTGGATGAATTTTCCCCAATAGTCGAGGAAGGCTTCATTGGATAGTGACCGGATTGATTATCTTTGAAATTGGAAACGGACCCAAGAATTTTGGACCCAGCTTCTTACTGGGCAGTTTCAACCTAAGATACTCAGTCGACAGATGTACTTTGTCCCCTACTTTAAAAGGCGGTTGAAAGGATCTATGTTAATCGGCCTGTTTTTTATAATTTTTTGCAGCTTTGTTCAAAGCTTTTTTTGTATCTTCCCACCTTTTCTCTAATGAGTTCATCCATTCCGTTCGGGACATGGATGAGGGAGGTTATCTAGGTAATTCTGGCATCAGGACAAAATCCATTCCAGTGTTGATTTGGAATGGAGTCAATCCCATGCTGCTATGTACTTCATTACTGTAAGCAACCTCTGCAAAAGGTAATAACACAGCCCAATTTTCTTATTGATAATTTACATAGCATCTAATATATTGTTCAATCATGGTGTTACCCCTCTCCGCTGCTCCATTACAAGCAGGATGGAAAGCTGAGGATAACCCTTGAAAGGAACCAATGGATTTCAGAAATTCCCTCCAAAATTTTGCAGTAAATTGTACCCCTCTGTCTGATATAACTCTCTGTCTGACGTACTCCATGTCGTCTATAGATATGTTTCACAAACAGCTTTGCAAGTTTTTTCACAGATGAAAATCCTTTGAAGGCTATAAAATGGGCCTGTTTAGAGAATAAATTAATTATAGTCCAAATGATCATATTCCCTTCACTCTTAGGTAATTGAGCAATAAAGTCCATTGAGATTTCTTCCCAATCTTGGGTTGGTTCAGCAACTTGTTGCAGGAGGCCAGGGGTTTTTCCAGTTCTGTGTTTTATTGTGCAAATTGAGCAACTTTTTACATAGTCCTTGACATCAGGTTTCATTTTTGGCCACCAGAACTGTCTTCTCAGTAAATGTAGGGTTTTTAGTAATCCAAAGTGGCCTCCCAGCTGGGAGTCATGACTACACTTTAGTACCAGTAGTCTTAGGATTTTGGGTACATAAAGCTTCGTCCCTTTCCCAGCTAGTCCATCATTCTTTGTCAACTCAGTTTGATGGTCCAGAAACCAAGGCTCGGTCAACAGGGCTCTTTTCAATTCCATAGTCAGCTTAAGGCTAGGTCACAACAGCCGATGGATGCAAAATGTATGTAAAAAGGACACAACGGACAAGAAAATGTTCCATCCGTTGTTATCTGCTCTCAAAAGTGCCCCAAATTTGCATAAAGAAAATGGACAACAACGGGAAGGAACGGTCGTGGGGAGGACGTAGTGAGGATGTTAAGCGGATGCTCAACGGAAGCCTAGCGGATGGAAGCAGATGGAAGTGGATGCCACATCCGCAGGGCTTCCAGGGGAGCACAGCGAAGCGGACGCGCAGCGGAAGGAATGGATGCAGAGCGGATGCCTAGCGGATGACGTGGATGGATCACGGACGCCTAGCGGATGCCTAGCAGATACAAAGCATTCACTGCACATGCGGGGAGGATGCATTGCATCAGCCCTGCGGATATAAAAGGATGCAGCTCACAAGCAGGTCACCATTCAGAGGAAAGACTTGCTGCCAGACACATCTCCAGCCAACAACCATGGGGAAGAAGAGGAAGCCTGTGCCATCTGCTGCCAGCACTGGCAAGAAGGACAGGGCCACCATCCCACCCCCCTGGCCCTGACTCTGCTTCTGCTGGGGCTTCTGCTGCTGACTCTGCTGGTGCTGGTGCTTCTGCTGGTGCTTACTCTGCTGGTGCTGCTCCTGGTGCTGATGCTTCTGCTGGTGCTTACTCTGCTGGTGCAGCTCCTGGTGCTAGTGCTTCTGCTGGTGCTTACTCTGCTGGTGCAGCTCCTGGTGCTAGTGCTTCTGCTGATGCTTACTCTGCTGGTGCTGCTCCTGGTCCTGCTGGTGCTTCTGCTGGTGCTCCTTGTGCTGCTGGTGCTGCTGGTGCTGTTCCTGCTGCTGCTGCTGCTGGTGTGGTGGACCAGGCCCTAGAACCTCAAGGCCCTACTGATGAGGGCCCAGAAGGCCCTGCCAGAGGGAGGAAGAGGCAATCGTGAGATAGGGAGAGGAGACAGTACTCCATTGAAGAGGAACATGAGGATGAGGTGCTCGAATGGCTGAGGGAGTACGAGTACCTCTGGCGGAAGGGACACAGGCTCTATCGAGACACCAAACGGAAGCAGGCAGCTTGGAGAGAGAAGGTGGTGAACCTGGGCTACACTTCGGAGGTCCTCCTCGGGTGGTGGAAGCACATGCACACCTGGTACGGGAAGCTGCACCTCAAGAAGTCTGACCAGGCTGCAGTCAAGCTCACCAACCGGGAGACCTATGTGATGGCCAAGTGCAGCTTCTTGGAGGGTGAGATCCACCACCGAGGAGCAGCCCCTCTGTCTACCCTCACTCTCAGGCAGCATACAGAGAGCCAGTCCTCTTCTGGCCAAGAGTCAGCTCCTGTGTCCAGGCAGGTATCTGTGGAGTGCCCCATGATGGAGACCCCCCCGACAGCTGCACTCCCCGTGGCGGAGCACGTGGAGGACCCCCTGATGCAGTTGGAGCAAGAAGAGGCCACTGCCACCAGAGACCAACCCGCACCCACCCCCAGCTCCACCTCCACAGAAAGCACCAGACCGGAGGGACAGAGCCACACTGTCCTGCTGGAAATCAGGGACACCATCAAAAGCAGCATAGATTTCCTCTCTCAGCTGGTACACTCCGACATATCATCCTCCAACAGAAAGCCCTTCCTCACCTACGTGAACCAGACCCTCATGGACATGTCCAAATCCCAGCACCAGGTGATCAAGGAGAGGATCACAGGTCTTCTGCACCACCCTCCAGGCCCAGCTGAACCTGCTCTGACCCACTCCAGGTCTGCTTCTCCACCCCAGGTGATGTCACAGCCCTTCCAAGGCTTTCCACAGGCCCTCACCTACCAAGGCTATGGCTACCAGGAGTTCCAGCAGCACAGTCAGCCCTTCCCAGTCCAGGCACAGGTACATCGCACACCACAGGTGCCACCGATGCCACCGATGCCACCGATGCCACAGACGCCACAGATGCCACCAATGCCATAGATGCCACCGACACCACAGATGCCACTGACGCCACAGATGCCACCCATGCCTCACCTCACTCACCTGCAGACCAGACAGCCCCACTACACTCCTCCTTCCTCCACCCCACAGCCAAGCCCGGCCTCAGAACATCTGTCATCGGTCTTGGGACTGACACCCCATGTCATGGAGGAAGGGGCTCTCAACATCATGGGACTGAGCCAGCTCTCTGAGAGGTTCCTCCACACACACCATCCCCTGTTGTCCTCTTGGGGCCAGGCACCCCAATGGTGCCTCAGACCAGCATTCCAGCCACTGCCACTTCCACAGCACCTGGACCCTTCACCCCTGAGACAATGGGCATGCCTCAGAGTGACTGAGAAGAGTGCCAGAGACTGGGTTGCTACCTGTTGACTTTAACTTTTCTTGGGACACTTTACTTGGGTCATTTTGCTTTTACAGTTTGTTATTAATTAAGATTATCTTTGCTTCACACACTTGGTTCAGTTCTTTTAGTAAATAAAGTCTTGGTGAAAACTTTTAGAAATGGTTTAAGCCTTTGCATGTTTGTGGGATGGGTTAGGATAGCAGTGGGATGGGCAGGGATACCTGTGGGATGGGGAATAGCTGGGGGATGAGCAGAGATACCTTTGGGATGGGCAGGGATACCTGTGGGATGGGCTGTGGGGATAGATAAACCTCCAGTGCAAGCATAGTGGGACTGTATGGTCCACCCTTCCAGGTGCCACACCTATGGCCCTTTATTATCAATAACAATGTAATCATTCATCAACACATTTCAACATAAACACAACTCTTTATTAAATGCCCTGTTCATTGTAGGGCCACTCCACATACATGGCACAATCTCATCAGTGTGATGAGACAGGCTGAAGGAAGCATACATTAATAATCTATCATCCTGTCTTGCCACACCACTGCTCCAGCTGGGGAGTTGCACCAGTGTTTTAGGAGGTTGCGCTGCTTCTTCCCTTCACATGAAGCTCTGTTGGGGCCTTGCACATCTACAGTATCTATCAGGTTTCGCCCTTGCCTCCATTCACCAGGCTCCATGTCCCCATTGCCTTGCTGGTGGTCCACGAACCTGTTCTGCAACACTGGGTGGCGGTTGCACATGAGATTGTGCAGGATGCAGCAAGCTTCCACGATGTTCCTCACGGTCTCTGGGCGATGTTGCATGGTGGTGAGAAATACCTGGAACCTGTTGGCCAGGATGCCAAAGGCGTTCTCCACCACCCGCCTTGCCCTGGACAGCCTTAGTTGAAGATCCTCTTTTCACGGGTGAGGCATCTGGAAGTGTAGGGCTTCATGAGGTAAGTTCTGAGGGAGAAGGCATCATCCCCCACGATGAAGTAGGGCACATCTTGTGTGTCATTGGACAGGGGGTCTGGATCTGGGAAGCCCATGATGAGCTTGCATTCCAGCCCACCCTTGAGGTCACTGGCATTGTATACCTGGGCATCTGAAGCCGACCCGTTGCCTGAAGCATCGATGTACATGAAGTTGTATCGACCATGGCAAAGAGGATGATGCTGAAGAAGCCCTTGTACTTGTGATAAGTGGACCCTGACTTGGTTGGAGCTTTGCAGGCCACGTGCTTGCCATCTATGGCTCCAACGGGGTGGGGGAAGTTCCACTTCTGATACCACTGCTCTGCAACTTTCTTCCAGCCTTCTTCAGTGGAGGGGCACTGGAGGAGCTCCTCCCGGTATTCTTCGATGATAGCCTGCACCACTTCTCTGACCACAATGCTGATGGTGTTGTGTGGCACCCTCCAGGTGTACTGCATGTTCCTATATGTAGTCCCTGAGACCAGGTGGTGCAGAGTCAGTGCCACCTTCAGTCCAGGGTCCCGGCTGGGCCAGAAGTTGGTGTTTGCCTTGGTCAACCTGGGTGTCAGCCGCTCCACAACTTCGTCAAACATGGCTGGCAGCATCCTCATGAAGTTCTGGAATGCATGAGGGTCTTCGTTCCTCAGCTCCACCATCAGCTTGTTATACAGTCTGTACTCGACTCTTCTCGCGATCCATCTTTGGACCCAGACACTTCTTGGACACCTCCTTTTCCTTGCGTAGAACAGGTGAAAGAGCCTGTAGAGGGTTTAGCACTGTAGAATGATGGCGGCTACCAAAAGGAGTGTGCGACGATCCATGGTGGAGATGACTGGATGCTGTGGAAGAGCAAGAGCAAGATGAAGGCTGAAGAGGTCTGGACAGCAGGGCTGCTGGACTGAAAGTGAGATTTCTCCCCCTTTTTATAGGAAATATCATTTTTCTGCTAGGTGTCCTTCTGCATCCTCGAGACATCCTGCAGACATCCTAAATATCCGAGATACGTCCTCTATTCGAACGTTTTTTCCATTTTAATGCTTTATATGCGAGTTGCATCCGCTTTCATCCTTTCTACATCTGTGCTACTTGTGCTGTGTGTCCGTTCCACGTCCGTTTCGCTTCCTCCCTGTGTCCGTTTTCCGCCGGAGCGGATGTGAGTTGCGCGGATGTGCAGCGGATGCCTAGCGGATATAGCGGACGCATAACCAATGATGACGGACGTATAACGGATGTTCCCCGTATGCATAGCGGATGTATAACGGATGCGTTGGATTTTTTATCCACTCAAAAAGTTTTGTGCAGCTCAAAACTTTTTGAGCGGATGAAATCTCAGTAGACGGATGCTGGACAGATAGAGAGTATGAAAAACATATGCAGTGAGTACAGAATGGATGCATCGCGTTAACCAACGGATGGCAAGTGTTTCTCTCCGTTTTACATCCTCTTTCCATCCGTTGGTGCAGTGTGACATGGGCTTTATCTTCTAAGTATTTGCGGTTGCGGTTGGCTTGGGCTTGAGCGATCACTTGGCCTGCCAATTGAGCATCTGCAATTAAGGCTTATACTATTTCCTCTCGGTGGCTGTCAGACTGAGGTTTTCTGGACAGAGTGTCCAGCAGTACGTTTTTCCCTCCAGGGATATTTTTAATGTTGAAATTGAATCACTTGGAATATTGGGCCCTGCAGACTTGTTTGGGCGATAATCTCCTAGGGGGCTTTAGAGCCTCGAGGTTCTTAAGATCAGTCCATACCTCAAACACCTCTGGTGCCCCTTCTACAAAATGCCTCCAAGTCAATAAAGCCCATTGTATGGTGAATGCTTTTTTCTCCCAGACTGCCCACCTTTGTTCTGCGTCTGTCAGCTTTTTGGACACATAAGCGCAAGGCATCTGTTGGCCTTGAGAGTCTTTTTGCAGCAAAATGGCTGCCACTGCTACATCACTTGCATCTGTTTGGACAATAAAAGGCTTGGTCGTGTTTGAGTGCTGGAGGATGGGCTACATTGCAAAGAGGGATTTTAATGTCTCAAAAGCTTTCTGACAGTCCATAGTCCAAGCCAGGGGTTGACTTAGTTTTGGTTTGGTGGGTGATGGGCCCATTTTTAATAGCTCTGTCAAGGGGAGGGCAACTTCAGCAAAGGACAGAATGAATTGTCTACAGAAGTTGGGAAACCCCAAGAAACTTTGAAGTTGTTTTTGGGTTCTGGGGGTTTGCCAGTCCATCACCTCTTTCACCTTTCTGGGGTCTGGTTGGATATTCAATAGCTTAAGTAGTTTTTCTAGAACCTGTCAAACTAATTGAACATGTTCTTCCATGGTTTCGCTGAAGATAAGGATGTCACCCAGGTACACGAGGAGCCCCCGGTAAAGGTGTGAGTGTAGCACCTCATTGATGAGCTGCATAAACACTGCAGGAGTCCCCTGAAGTCCAAAAGGTATGATTTTGAATTGGAAGCTCCCCAGAGGGCAGTTAAAAGCAGTTTTCCACTCATCTTTCTCTTTGATGTGGACCCAGTAGTAAGATTCCCTGAGATCTACCTTGGGGAATACTTTGCCCTTCGACAGGTGGTTCAATACGTTCTTCATAAGAGGGAGAGGATACAAGTTTTTGACACATACGGCGTTCACGCCTCTAAAGTCAACACACAATATCAACCTGCCATCTTCTCCTTGAACAATATGGGGACAGCTAATCTTGATTTGGCAGGCTCAATAAAACCTCGTTCCAAATTTCTGTCAATGTATTTCCTTAATTCAGTCATTTCAGCAGGTGTCATGGAATAAATCTTTGGTTTTGGTAATTTCACTCTGGACTCTAATTCTATGGTGCAATCAGTGGCTTGATGGGGAGGTAAAACATTACATTCTTCTTCACTGAATGCTTCAGCCAAGCCTTTGTATTGGTCGGGTACATGGAGGTTATCTGGGAGAAGGTGGGATGCCATAGATGCTGGCTCAGGTTCTGGGTTCAAGCTGACTGGTGGCTTTGTAGTGGGTGGAAGAGGGGGCAATGGGCCCGGTCCAATGAGGATTTTTCTGAATCCATCCTCCCATTTGATAATTGGGGCCATTTGTCCAACCAAGCAAGTCCCACTATGATTGATTCTGACATCTTGAGGACCACTATGAAGCGTATGAGTTTGCAATGGGGCCCTAATTCCATCTTGATCAATTCTGTCATTTGAGTGGCTGCCCCTCCCCATTAAGGTTCCATCCACTCGCTCAAATCTGATTGGGTGTTTAGCGGATTAGTCTTTATACTCAATTGTTCAATGAAGGGGAGTCTGATAAGACATCTAGAACATTCAGTATCAATGACAGCTTCTAACTCCCTGGCCTCCTCCATGTTTGGTACCACTAACTTGATCTTGACTGTAAAAGGTATGATGGCATCACTCACCATTGGGTCATCTTCACAGTTCGGGTTCTCAGGGACTGGTGTCAATCCGGTGGTCTGTTGCTCCCATCTGCGCAGAGGGGCTTTCCCAGCTGTGTTTGGTGAACCTGCCCCTGCCTGGAGGTCTTCTTGATTCTTCTGACCTCTAACAGCTGTATTTGGCTTCGACTGTTGAGCTTGTGGTACAGGAGCAGGGGCCAGACAGTCTGCTGCCCTATGACTGGCTTGGCCACATCAGTAACATTTTAGCACCTTGGTAGGTCGGGTACAAACAGTTTCAGCTGGTTTGGTTGGTGGTCTCCTTGCCACAATTCTCTTAGTCTGGGCTGCCGGAAGGGGTTTCCTGTGTGGGTTGATGCTGTGATCTAAGCTGAGGGAGGTGGCATACCATGATTGTAAGGTCTCTGGGATTCCCCTAATTTCACAGGCCTTCTTCACTTCTGGATCAATGGCTTTTTAAAAATAGTGTAGTCATTCCTTAGGCCAATCCATGAGGTGGCTTGCAACCTGTCTAAAGTCCCAAATGAATTCTGACAAGGGTCACTTGCCTTGCCTCATTTCCATTAACTTCTCTTCATTCTCTGCTTCTCTGTCTGGATTTTCAAATCTGAGTCTTAACAATTGAATAAATCTGTTTACTTCGGATAATTCAGGGGCTTGTTCATTGTGTAGTTGGGCCACCCAGTGTGAAGTATCCCCTTCATTCATCCCATTTGTTAGGGCCGTAACCAAATTGTCTCTGTGGTGTATTGCTTTCCAGATTGTTCTATATGGATTGGATTTGAGTGAGGAAGTAATTGAAATGTTCATGGCAGCCATCAAATACAGCCTCAAAGGGTATTTGGTCCAGCCTGGGTTGTGGTTGTGGAGGTGGCACATGCAGGTTGTACTGTAATGGAAGGAACAGGCCGGGTGGTGTACAGAGGGTGGGTGGGCCCCCTGAATCTTGGCTGGGTGGTGCCTCTCTGGAATAGGGATCCCTGTGGCCCCACTGCCTGTTGGGACTGCAATTGTGGTTGTCAGGGAGAAGATGGGTATGGCCTGGTTCCCAGGTCAGGTGGAGGAGAAGTGGCTGCTGTCTGGGCAACCCCACTTCAGACCAATGCTGTGTTGGTGCTGGCTGTCATTGTCATTGAATCCACCCCTGGCCTGGATAAAATCCCCACCCTGGAGGGATACTCTGGAGGGGGCAAAATTCCTTCTGGAAAATGACGGAATTGCCTTGGAGGCTGCAACATACCTCTGTCAGTTTATGCTTCTTTCTGGCTTCCTCCAACTTGCATCTGTATAGTCTCCTCTTTCCTCATGATACTTTGGGTAAGTGAATATGGGTGGTCTCAAGCTTCTACCCATCTAAACAGACCAAACCTGTCACCTTTAAATCCTGGAACTGTTGATGTAAATCTGCCCTTGATGGACTTCCAGGAATAATCTGGGGGTTGTCTTCTTGAGAGAATTCTGACCCCAATTGTCTCTCTTCCCTCCAATCTGACAGAATAGCAGTATGCCTGGGGCTAGAGAAAGATTTCTATTCAGACAGCTGGGTTACATCTGGGTTATAACAACTTCTTGAGTTGAAACACTTCAGTATAGCTCCCAAATCTCTTTCTCCTACTGCCATCCTGAAAGCATCCATCATCTCCTCCAAACAAGGGCTGGCAGGTTCAATTAATGCTCCGGAGGGAGGGCCCCCACACGCTCCCCGCTGCACATCTCCAACTTCAAAGCTGATTGTTGATCTTTCTCCATCTCTGGGAAAAGAACTCCGGGGTGTCAGTCAAGCCCCTTTAAAAAATAAAAGTGGACTTTGGGAAATAAATGTAAAGCATCCAGAAAGTATCCATGATATCAGTCACTCCGAGACATTTTCTCTCCAATTGATTTATTTAGAAACAGACATGGTATGTCTAAAACAATTTCCCAAAGTGAAATTTTTCCATGAATCACTTAGAATCCACCTTCTTTCCTCCCTTCTCTCCTCCCACTTCTACACTTCATAAATCATGAGAACCAATTAACTGCAACTGGAATTTCTTAATATGACATACAGAATAACCTTGAACTTTTCAACTCCTCCAACTCTCTAAAAAAATGTGGTAGATGAATTTCAAAGCTGACAGGAGCATTCACAATTTCTGGAGGCAACTTGTACCATTGATTAATTGTTCTAACTGTCAGGAAATTTCTCCTTAGTTCTAGTTTGCTTCTCTCCTTGATTAGTTTCCACCCATTGCTTCTTGTCCTGCCTTCAGGTGCTTTGGAGAATAGCTTGACTCCCTCTTTTTTGTGGCAGCCTCTAAGATATTGGAACTCTGCTGTCATGTCGCCCCAGTCTTTCTTTTTATCACACTGGACATATATAATTCCAGCAACTGTTCTTCTATATTTTAGCCTCCAGTCCCCTTTGGTGTTTTAGACAACTGTTTTAGTCTTTGTTGTTTTAGAACAGGCAAAAAAAGTATTTTATATAACACATAATCTTTCAAATGACAAATCATAAAATATGATGACTACTAAAATTGATTGGTTCTGAAAGGTAATTTGGTTAATTCTAGGTGAATATTTCTCCCAATGACTGCTAGTTTTAAGTGTTACCTCCAGGTTATGCAAGAGGATGTCTCCAAATAGCAGCTGGAGGCTTAAAAATATGTGTGAGAGAAATATCACCATATCTGGATTAGAAGCATCTAGTTGCTTCCTGAGAAACTAAGTACTGGACTGAAAGGCCAACAGTCTGACAAGGCTATTCTTATATTCTTATTAATCCTAAACAGAGCCATCTATGTAGAGTTGAAAACATCCTAAAAAATTTTCACTATCCTGTTCAACTCTTATAGTAAACTTGATGGTGCCCAGTGGGTAAGACAGTTGGAACCATTATATTAAAACAGGAAAATGTTGTTAATTAACAGTTACAACAATTAATCTGTCCTTTTCCAGAGGAAAAGATTCTAGAATTTGCTTCATAAGTCTTGCTCAATTATTGTTCCTTTAGATTAGAGGTGGGGAACGATGCTCCTTTTATGACTTGTGTACTTCAACTCCCACAATTCCTGGGCCAAATGGGTTCAGGAATTCTGGGAGTTGAAGGCCACAAGTCATAAAAGGCCATAGTTCCCCACCTCTGTTCTAGTTATTTACTTCTTCCTAAAAGTTAATAAAAATTAAGCAACAGGGGGAAGAGGCCAACAGTTTGTCTATAGGTCACTCACAGTCTCCAGCTGCACTTTTGCAATCCCTGGGACTCTCAAAATTGTGCTACTGAAATCTGGTGGCACATGATCAGGTTATAGCAGAAAGAAGCTTGCTTTGCTTTTTTTTTTCCCTTAGGTTTTTTAAAATTTATTTTTAAATTGTAATTATGAGAATACAACACAATACATTCAGCTTAGCTTTGTTATATACATTTTACTTCATCATTTATAATCTCCTTATTTAATATATTAATTACTAATTAATTTAATCATAACTACTAATATTTCGACCTTGTCTTCTGCTATACAACCATTGATAAAATTTATTCCATGTTTTATCACATTTAGATTCTCCTTTGTCTTTTATTTCTAAAGTTAACCTACCTGATTCTGCACATGCCATAATTTTTCTTATTTCTTTTCTGGAGGTATGATTTCATTTTTCCAATATTATGCATATAATATTCTAGCCGCCTTCAATACATGTACGAGTAGATACATTATTTCCTTCTTAAATTTTTCTGATACTATCCCTCGGTTTTGTATACAGAAAGACAAACAACAAGTGGGTCATTACTTAATATATCCCAGCCCCTTGAACTGGTGGACACTGGTAGCCCTATCCTAGGCTTCCCTCAAATAGCTGCAACTCAAAGGGTAATCTCAGAAAAGACAGTCTGATTTAATGAATAGCAGAGTAATAATAATAAGTCTTTGTTGATTAGCCCTTGATCTGCATATGTGGGATTGATTGGGGTAGATTGCAAGGGTGACTCTGAAATATAATATTATTATATTTATCTATATTTTAAATTATTGTACATTATTAAAATTTTATTTTGGATTGTATTTTATTAAATACAATTGTATCTGTATTATTTTATTATTTCATCTTAAATCATATTTTGTCTAGATTTCATTTTAAATTGTATTTTATCAATTTCCATTTTAAATAGTATTTTATCAAATTTCATTTTGAATTGCTTTTATTAAATTTTAGTAACAAATTGTTGCTGGAACTTTACACTTTGATATGGCCCAAGGGCTAATCAATAAAGCCTTATTATTATTATTATTATTATTATTATTATTATTATTATTATTATT
>BLBF01000018.1:22131910-22160588 GCA_015471245.1 Laticauda colubrina
AACAGAACAGAACAGAACAGAACAGAACAGAACAGAACAGAACAGAATAGAATAGAATAGAATAGAATAGGAGTACTTTATTGGCCAAGTGTGACTGAACACACAAGGAATTTGTTTTGGTGTAAATACTCTCAGTATACATAAAAGAAAAGATACATTCATTAAGAATCAAGAATCATAACGTACAACACTTAATGATAGTCATAGGGTACAATCAGAAATCAGATCATACCAGGAAACAGTCAATATAAATTGTAAGGATACAAGCGACAAAGTTACAGTCCGACAATCACAAGTGGGAGGGGATGGGTGATAAGGAGTGATGAGAAGATTAACAGTGATAGTAGTGCAGACTTTGTAAAGAGTTGAACAGTGTTGAGGGAATTATTTGTTTAACAGAGTGATGGGTTTCGGGGAAAAACTGTTCTTGTGTCTGGTTGTTCTGTATGCAGTGCTCTATAGCATCTTTTTGAGGGAAGGAGTTGAAACAGTTTATGTCCAGGATGTGAGGGGTCTGTAAATATTTTCACAGCCCTCTTTTTGACTCATAGCAGTATACAGGTCCTCGACTGAAGGCAGGTGAGTAGTAATTGTTTTTATGCAGTCCTAATTATCCTCTGTGTCTGTCCTGTTGGGTTGCAGAACCAAACCAGAAAGTTATAGAGGTACAGATGATAGATGCAATAATTCCTCTGTAGAACTGTATCAGCAGCTCCTTGGGCAGTTGCAGAATATCTTATGCCACCAGACTTGAAATTCTAGACCTAGAAAACCTAGAACTATCCTGCCTTCAGTCCGATCTAAGTATAGTATATAAAATCATACATTGCAATGTCCTACCTGTCAATAAATATTTCAGCTTTAACTATAACAAGGCAAGAGCAAACAATAGACACGAACTCAAGATCAGTCACACCAAACTTGATTGCAGGAAATACGATTTCAACAACAGAGTGGTCAATGTCTGTAATACTCTACCTGACACTGTGGTTTCTTCCCCAAACCCCAAAAACTTTAACCTTAGACTGTCTACTATTGACCTCACCCCTTTCCTAAGAGGTCTGTAGGGGGTGTGCATAAATGCACCAACATGCCTACCATTCCTGGTGGAAGAGAGTGTTTGTTGCTAGCTTATCCTGGAATAAACCATCATTGCTCTACCCAGAAGCTGGTGTCTTTATTCAATTTGATAAGACAAGTCTTCCAGACTCAAGGGCCAGCTGAGATACAGTTATAATTTTATTCAGTCGAGTTCTGCAGTTTTCTGATTTTAATTTATTGTTCATCATCTAAAGCCACAGTGATGTGGCCATGTCCCTATTTAACTGAATGAATGAATGAATGAAAGAATGAGTGAGTGAATAAAATGGTAACAGAACTAGCAGCACATGGCAGGCAAAACCTGACTTTCTTTCCCAATTTAAATCAAACTTTTATGTAAGCTGAGTTTTAGAGAAATCACAGAATATATGATGGATGCTACAGAGAGTGCTAGTCAGGTATCATGCAGGCAGATGTCTCTGGGCAAGAAAATCACCTAATCTTATCTGTTGCACAAGCAAAAATGGCTCTAAAGGGCAGATTTTAGTGACCAGAAAAGAGAGTAAGGACCACCTGCAGTCAGAAGTAGCCAATATCTACTGGGCTGATGCCAATCCCTGACTGTCAACAATCACTGTGTGTGCCAGATCACACCCACAGATTGGGAGAAGAGGGGAAATAGTATTGTGAAACTGACACAACTAAGGACAACTTGACTGCCTCAGTGATAAGATGGCAACATCATGAGGATGTGACAGAAAGGTGGTTATCGAGGCATGTTTGTCCTGGGGGATGTGAGAAGTAAAAGTCTGCAGCTAAGAAAGAAGAGAATATTTTCAATTGTTTCTTGGCCTAAGAGATGCAAACACAAAGAAATGTTCCCCTCGCCAATGCCTGTTTTAGTTTGTATTATAATATTATACAGAAAGCAGATTTTTTAGCAATAATTTCCTTTGAATCAATTTATAAGTGTTCTGTATAACTTGGTAGGTTCCAAGTAGTCTTTTCTGATTGGCCAAAAAGGCCAGTAGTGGATTGGTTCATTAGGAACCAATCCAAGGAGCCGCTCAAGGGCAGCAAAGTTAAAACAATGTCATTGGTTACAAGCCGGCAGGCAAGCCTCTATAAAAAGGGCTGCCGCGGCTTGAGCCAATGTTTCATTACTGTTTGCTGTTAACTAATAGTTATTTGTTGGAACCTGGTCTACCGCGCATCTTTTCCGGACGGAACGGCAACGAAGGTGGAATCATCCTTAAGCAGAGACCGAGCACACGGTGAGAAAACAACCACGCTAGACGAAATAGTGGTAGCAACGCGCCACCCGCACCTTTTAACTCCAATGAAGAAGATTGGGAGTCTTATATCGATCGCTTCCTGATGTTTCTGGAGAGCAACGAAATGGAGGAAATTTTGGATCAGTGAAAGAGGGACGTCTTCCAAACACATTGTGGGCCAGCTGTGTTCAAAATGGCAAAGGCATTGGCAAAGCCCAGAGATGTGAAACAGATGACCTGGTCTGAACTTAACCAAATGCTGAAGGCTCACTACGCGCCGGTTGTCTCAAATCTTATTAAGAGACACGAGTTTTATAAAAGAGACCAGAGGAACGACGAGACCATTGTGGATTTTGTGGCAGCTCTCCGCCATCTGGGAGGAGCCTGCGAATTCCACAATATGGATGAGACCATGCGAGATTGTTTCATGTTAGGTCTAAAGGACCCTACTTTACAAAGCAAACTATTAAACAGACCTAACATAACTGTGGCAGAAGCAATCGCAGAAGCCACCGCTGCAGAAGCCGCGAGGAAATCAGCGGCCACAATGAAACTGATGAATGCCAATACTGACATGAAAACCCTACCCAGAGGGAAGAAGCAAGCTGCCACAACCACACACCACGAAAACCTAGACGAGTCATCGGAAATGGAAGAAGATGACGATGAGGTCCATCGCCTGTATGCGAACCAAAAAAGGCATGAAAGAAGAAGAAATTGGCGGGAATGTGCTGGCTGCAGAGGAAACCACCTCTGAGCCGAGTGTAGGTTCCTTGATGCCATTTGTCAGGCTTGCAAGAAGAGGGGACACATCGAAAGAGTCTGCCAAAATTGTAAGAACAGCAGTCCTAGCAGACACAGTAATTCCCCACAAAGAACTGACCCGAGACAAGCCGATAGAAAATGGGAGCGCAGCAAGGGAACCAGCAACCGAGAAAAAACTCACCAGACTGTCACTATTGGAAGCACACAGACGGAAAGCGGGAGAAAAGTCAAAATTGTAGTGACCATTGAAGGAAGCCCTTGTGAAATGGAGGTCGACTTAGGATCTTTCCTATCAATGGTGTCT
This sequence comes from Laticauda colubrina, assembly GCA_015471245.1. Classification (NCBI taxonomy): domain Eukaryota; kingdom Metazoa; phylum Chordata; class Lepidosauria; order Squamata; family Elapidae; genus Laticauda; species Laticauda colubrina. The sequence continues at coordinate 22,135,295 of BLBF01000018.1, forward strand.
TGGAACACAATCAGGTGGTTGGTTCCAAACATAAAACAAAAAGAACTCAACAAACAAAAATTAATTCTCAAAGACTACCAGGGAAATAGAATTCCCGTGGTAGGCCTAGGACACTTCAAAGTCACTTATAAACAACTCACCGAAGTCCTGCCGCTGACCATCGTCGACCGAGACTGTCCCAGCCTCCTGGCCATCGAATGGTTCGCACCATTGGGCATCGGGATGACCAGAGTAAGCCAAATAGCCACAAACGATTGAGAAGAGAATCTGCTACACGAATTCCAAGATGTCTTCGATGGCACTCTAGGCAGGTACCGGGGGACCTCAATTTCCTTTAGCTTAGATCCCCAGATAGCACCAAGAAGGTTAAAAGCCAGACGAGTTCCCTTTGCATTAAAGCCCAAGATAGATGAGCAATTAAACAAATTGATTGCACAAGGGGTCATAGAACCAATTGACCATGCTAGGTGGGAGACACCAATAGTAACACCTGTAAAACCTGACGGGTCTGTGTGCATCTGCGGAGACTACAAGGCTACTCTGAACCATGCACTGCAGCAAAGCGCATACCCGGTACCAGTTGTGCAGCACTTACTGCACTCACTTGGGGGAGGACAAATTTTTGCGAAACTCGATTTGGCTCAGGCATATCAGCAGCTTCCAGTAGACCCAATAATGGCCGAGGCACAAATAATAGTAATGCATAGAGGGGCATTCAAATGTAACAGGCTTCAATTCGGAGTAAGCGTTGCCCCAGGCGTATTCCAAAGCCTTATGGAACGCCTATTAAATGGAAAAAAAGGGGTCGTTCCATACTTTGATGACGTCCTAATTTCAGCAAAAAAACATGACCCAATTAGAAGCAAGACTAAGAGAAGTGCTAACCAAATTTAGAGAATCCGGCCTAAAAGTAAAAAAGGAAAAATGCTGCCTGGCTACCGACCATGTCGAATTTTTGGGGTATTTAATTGACGAACAAAGTATTCACCCAACAGACAAAAAAGTCAAAGCAATTAAAGACGCACCCAGGCCAAAAAATAAAATGGACTTACAGGCATTCTTGGGTCTGATCAACTTTTATCACGTATTCCTCCCCCACAAAGCAACGATAGCAGAACCATTACACCGTTTGCTGGATAAAAAAACTGTCTGGACTTGGGGTCATAAAGAACAAAAAGCATTCCAAAGCATAAAAGACTTATTAACCTCAGACACCATTCTTATTCAGTTTAGTAATATACTTCCATTGATGGTCACCTGTGACGCCTCATCTTTCGGAGTTGGTGCCACCCTGAGCCACCAATTACCTGATGGGAGAGAGGCACCTGTCACCTTTTACTCAAAAACGCTCTCCAAAGCGGAACGTAACTATAGCCAGCTGGACAGGGAGGCCCTGGCAATTGTCGCCGGAGTTAAACATTTTCACAAATACCTCTATGGGGGGACATTTTCCATTGTGACTGACCATAAACCATTACTGGGGATTTTGGTGGGGAACAAACCCACACCAAACATTCTATCCCCACGGATGACTAGGTGGTCAGAATTCCTGGCCACCTATTCATATACCTTGCTGCATCGACCTGGGAAACAAATCACCCATGCAGACGCTTTAAGCCAAGCACCATTACCAACCATAGAGGATGACCCAGATCCAACCACTGCCGCCCTACAAGTAGAGACCTGCCCTGAACTTCCATTGTCTGCAAATGATGTCACCAGAGCCACGGCGAAAGACCCAGTTATTGCCCACATTTTGACTTGGGTAGGTAAAGGCTGGCCGGAAAGCCAAAAGACTGAAGGTTTTAAACCTTTTCGGACCAGACAGACTGAACTGTCAATACAAAAGGGGTGTTTATTGTGGGGAGATCGGGTGGTAATTCCATCCAGACTGCAGGAAGAGGTGTTGGGTATGCTACATGGGGGCCACCCAGGCATAGTTAAAATGAAAAGCCTGGCCAGGAGCTATGTCTGGTGGCCTGATGTAGACAAGGATATTGAAAGCTGGGTTGCAACATGCCACAAGTGTCAGAGAGCTAGACCCACACCACCGCAAGTGCCCATACGGGACTGGGAGACCGCATGAGGCCCTTGGTCTTGAATCCATATTGATTTTGCAGGACCAACCAGGGGCAATATGTTCTTAATAGTCGTAGATGCATATTCAAATTGGTTGGAGGTTATAGTAATGTCATCCACAACAACCGACGCTGTTATAAAACAGCTAAACAAATTGTTTGCAACTCATGGTTTACCTGTTGTATTGATATCCAACAATGGGCCACAACTAATGGCTATACAATTTGAACAGTACTTAGCATCCCTGGGTATACGCCATGCACTAACTGCGCTGGCCCACCTGGCGGCGAATGGTAGGGCCGAAGGAATGGTCAGGTTTACCAAAGAAGGCCTAGAAAAAATGGACCGTGGGGATGTCCAAGACAAGCTGAACCGCTTACTTACACTACAACACATCACTCCCAGTAGTACAACAAACAAGAGCCCGGCAGAATTGTTAATGGGGAGGAAAGTCAGATCCCATTTAGATAGACTACACCCAAATTACACTTGTGAGACCCCCCCCCGACTCATCCAGCCGATAACGCACTTTTGAAATTGGCGACCTAATCTATGCAAAGAATTTTACTGGAGACCTTCTCTGGCTTCCAGCCACTATCACACAAATAACAGGCCCCCGGTCCTACCAACTAACCGTGGACGATGGAAGAGAATGGAAGCAGCACATAGACCAGCTTCGTTCCCGAAACATCAAGTGTAAAATAACCGTGCAACCTCAAATAATAAACATCAACGAAAACAAAACCAAGGGGGGGGGAAACACAAACAAATAAAAAAAGGGTGTGAAAATGAACCATTGAAATTAAATCTAGAACATCTAACCAACCAAAAAGAGCACTTACGGTTAGATGAAACCATTGGAGGTAGTCCAAGCGAAAGGGAAGTCGTCCTGGAAGACCAGCTCAACCAGCCCAGTTGAACCAGGAGGGAGCGGCAAAACCACTGGCCTGACCAACTCAAGCGGTAACGGCAATGCTAACTCACCCTTCCAGGCGGTTCCATGGAGACGAGCCGGAGAGACAGCAATCCTGACCGAACCATTAGAAGTCCTAGGCAAGAATGAGCCGCGCAAGTCAACTAGGACCAGAAGAAGCCCCACCTACCTGCGCGACTACGTCACTCACGTAGGACTGAACTAAAGGGGGAGGGGTGTTCTGTATTACTTGGTAGGTTCCAAGTAGTCTTTTCTGATTGGCCAAAAAGGCCAGTAGTTGATTGGTTCATTAGGAACCAATCCAAGGAGCCGCTCAAAGGCGGCAAAGTTAAAACAATGTCATTGGATACAAGCCGGCAGGCAAGCCTCTATAAAAATGGCTGCTGCGGCTTGAGCCAATGTTCCGTTACTGTTTGCTGTTAACTAATAAAGAGTTATTTGTTGGAACCTGGTCTACTGTGTGTTTTTTCTGGATGGAACAATAAGTATCTTCCTTTGTCTTTGGAGCTGGCAGAAAACTTCAAGAAGGAGAAAGCTATTAAGAGCTCACCATTAACTTCCTGTTCATCAGCTTTCAATCATACTGCTTCCAGAGGTCCTATCTGGACAAGAGTGGAACAAATAACAAAGATTGCCAGCTGTAATCTTTAAATGTGGGGTTCCTTGTCCCAATGGAAACTTCTGAACAATGTCTTACCATTGTCAAGAGTTTAGATAATGCTTATTTTACATCATATTATTGTGCTTCCTATATGGCATGTATGGAGGAGAGGACTGTGCAATTTAACGTGTTTTTTTAAAGTGATAACTTGCTTAATGGTACAAAAATATGCCGAAACCAAGTTCAAAATTGGGGAAATGAGAACCTGAGTGAAACAGGCTCTGATCCACCTATTCTTAGCTGCCAATCATGCATTATAAAATGAATGCTTCTCTATTGAGTTTATGTACTCAATTTCCAACCCTTCAGATGTTATACTTGTTTGATCTCTGCAGCACTTGATCGTTGAAATACAGTGCAGACAGCCGGATTCCATGTCAGTGTTAAACATTCACCTTATGACTGCTGAAGCTTCTTGGTAAAGCTGTTTGTTTACTCTAGGAAGTTACTAATAAGTTCCTTAGCTTTTCTGACGTAAGAAATAATAGTTCCAGTTTCTGCAGCCAGGATTTTGTAGGTATTGCATCAATGGCATTCTCTTAAAAGAAGATATTGAGGCCAGGAATTTGAGAAGTCTTATGGTCAGAATCCTTTGAGAGGATGAAAGTCCCTTCTGTTCAGCCTTGAAGCTTATTTAATCTTAAAGAACTAAATAAGATCTCAGAGGGAGGGAAAGAAAATGGGAGAAGTATCACCCATTAAAAATGATGTTAGGCTTCATTATAACAGGAACTCGGTTAAAGGAAAGGAACTTCAAAGGATGTGACTGTCGGCAGACTACATCTAATCCAGGATTTGCTTCAACAGGCAGCAGTGCCGCAGTGCTCTGGGAAGAAATGTTCAGTTCTGTCTGCTACACAATCTGTTAATTTTTGAAGAGATGTCACTTTCTGGACATCTTATTCTGCCCACGAAACATGCATTCCATTGGCCCCACCATGTTCATGCCTCAGCCTGCTTTTAGTTATGATTAGATTGGCTTCAATACAGGGAATGTTCTACAGAAATATTTGTGTGCCAATTAATATTTGAAACTAAATTCAGGAAGATTCCCCTTTTCAAACCTCACCCAAGAAGGAACTGGGTTATACTGTAGTCTCAGTCCTGCCCCTTAAAAGGCAGATAGCGAGACATTTTGTTCTCTAACAATGTAAGAATAGATGGGATAATTGAGACTGAACTAAAATAATTGCCCTTTACTTGTGTGTCCATGCAGGACATAAAGTGAAAGACTTTTTCAGTGCCTAGCCTAATTCTCCTAGACTGTAAATTCTGCAGTTTATCATGGCTTGATCACTTATGATTTCCCCAAATTCCAAAATCTGCAAGTAATTGTGAATGCTTGATCACTTATGATTTCCTGAGCAAATTTAGTAGCTTGCTTTCAGAAACCTACAAAAGGAGGTGGGGAAAATTCTCAAAATCTCTTCCAGATGGTGCTGCAGTTTCCATGATGATAAATAGACAATTGATGCTCCATTCCAGACATTAAGTGTTTGGTGTGAGAGTTTATCCCTGTTATGCACTGAATCTGGCTGCAAGAGGTTATGTTGCACAATACCAGTGTTTCTCAAATTTGGCAACTTTCAGATGTGTGGACTTCAACTCCCAGAATTGGATGGATGGGGTATTCTGGGAGTTGAAGTCCATGCATCTTAAAGTTTCAGAAACATGACACTGGACTGTCTTGGCAGTTAAAGGAGAAACCTGGCTCATCCCATCTTCAGTTTCCAGTATCCCACATTAGTGGCAGAAAATTGGCCACGATTGATAGGATAAAGGAATGATTTGATTAAAATAATCTGAAATTCCTGAGAAAGGTAATGGAGAGGAAAGCAATTTGGCAAGAAGCTATTGTAGAATGTCAGTCCCTAGATTACTTTAACAAGTGTAACTTCTACTTTCAAGTGTTCATGGAAATGTCGATTTATTAATAGTGAACTGGCAGAGTGTAAGAAAGCAGAGTCCATCGAAGTTTAGGCTGAGACTAGCAGTAAAATAAATAAATAGAACTGAGAAAAGAATGCAGTATATTATTATAGTCACAGTTGCAAAGGCTATATTGAAATTTTCATTCCAACTTTAAAAAAAATAAGACAAGAATGATAACTATAATGCAGAAAAAAAAAATCTCTGAATCTTGTCTGTATGGTATGTGGGACAAATACTATTTTATGTTTGGGGCTGCAGTTTTTGAACATAGTTTTCTTATCTTCTCCTAGTACCGTTTCTATAATGCTATTTTGTATTTGAACAATCCTTCAAAAACATCAGGCAGTTGCTTGTTTATAAAACTATTCTCTCTGATATCCATTCATTTTTAAATGGCAACTATAAATTTTGGCCACATAAAATGACAACTTTATTTTTTTGCAAAGTTTACTGCAAAGGCATTTTGCCGTTTGTAAATGTACAAGTTTTGTTCACCAAATCAGTGAATTTACATGTACAGACTGGGAATTACTTTTTGTTTTTTAAAAAAAGATTTTTATTTTTAAAGACAAATATGTACAAACAAAATATAAAAAACATAAAACCATCTTCCATTTTATATACATACAGTGTACCAGTTGGTTACAATGTTTTTGTGCTATCCTTTCATAGTCACCACTCACAGTTTATATAAATTCTCACATTGTCAATCTAACATATACTTATATATTTATCAGTTATTAGTGCAGTGGGACAGGGGCTTAACATTGTTTCAATGTCTTTGGGTATCTGTGGTAATTTTGCTTTCTGTAAATATTGCTTAATTTTTTCTTCTTTAATATTCTCTTGATAATACAGTTTTCCATGATAGTCTTGTGTAATGTTTTTCTTCTCCTCACTTCCATAGCAAACATGTCCTTTTTCATCTGTTAATTAACTAATCCTTGATTCTCTTTCCTTTCTCAGTTTATAAGCTAACCATCTGCCTGGTTTGTTTGCATCTTCAAAGTAATTCTGTTTAGCATTTTTAATTTTTTTGTGCTAATTCCTCTTTTTCCATTAGTCCCATTTTATGCTTAGTTATGTCCATTTTAATTTTAATGTCTTTTTGCAGAAATTTCTGTACTTTTTCCAATTTTTATAGTCATCTTCCAGTATTTTGAAAGTCTTTTTCTGTTTTATATTTCTTTTCTTTATGTATTCTATTATCAAACCTCTTGTGTAGGTCTTCATTGTGTCTCAGAGATTCTGTAAAGATGTATCCTCTTTTTTATTTTATTTTTTATTTTCTTTAAAAAAACCCAATTCTCTCTCAATTTTCTGTGTAAAGTCTTTTTCTTTAATATCGTATTTAAAATTCATCTAGATCTCCTCTTTTGTTTTTTCCAAGTAGGTGCCATTGGATTATGGTCTACCCAAGTACGTGTTTCTATTTCAATTTCTCATGTATTAGAAAGTAATTCTGCTGACATCAATATCATATCTGTTCTAGACCATGATGCATGTCTATTTGAATAAAAAGTATATTGCTTGTTTTCCACACTTCTCTCTCCATGCATCCTTTAAGTTTGTTTCCTCTATCATTCGAAAAAAGGATTTTGATAATGTCTTTCTAATTTTCTTTGTTGATTTCTGTGTTTTATAATCCAATTGCTCATTAATTATTCCATTGAAATCTCCCATCATACAGATATTAACATAGTCCAGTTCAATTATTTTCATATGTAATTTTCTATAGAATTCTTCTTGATTATCATTTGGAGTATAAATTGCTATTAAAAATGTTTTTACATTATTGTCCATTATTTCCACTATCAAAATCCTTCCATTATCATCTGTACAGATTAGTTCTGCCAGAATTGTCTCTAATATATAAAACCACACCTTTTTTTACATTGTATCAATTATGTGAATAATTTCCCTAATTTTTTTGCTTCAATATATATTCATGTTTTTTTCCCTTCTTGTAGGAAGATTATATCAAACTTTAATTTCTCTAATTTATGAAATACTTTTCTTCTTTTAGTAGCTATTAAGCCCATTTATGTTCATCGTAATCAATTTTCTTTCATCCATATTAAACTTTGTAAGAGGGTTTTGTTGATCTAGTAGATCTTATTTCTCATTGCTCTCCGGGTGCACCACCTACTGCACCTTCTTCTTTTTCTTTTTTAATTACTGTTATACACTCATCTTGAAATTCAATTAGCGACTCTTCTTTTCTTGTATTTTCCTCCTTTCCTCTAAGATATTCTAGACAGAATAGTTGCACTTTTTCAACTGTATCAATTCTGTGCCTTTGTTCCTGCCAGGTGAACAAGAGACCTTCTGGTATCAATCATCTGTAGTTTACTCCTCTTTTAAGTAGCTCTTTGGTCAAGAATAAGTATTCTCTTCTCATCTCCCTTACTCTTCTTGGTACCTGTTTCAGCACCACAATTTCTTTATCTTTGTACTTTAACGTTTTCTCTCTTGCCACCTGCAGTATCTGTGTTTTAATAGTTTTCTTAGTAAATCTTGATGTGAACTTCTCAGACTGGGAATTTCTGTAAAGAAACTCTGGCAGAGCAATTATGTTTGTTATTAATTGTAAGCTTTCTCTTTTACATTTTTTTATTCGAGTGTTAACTTCTTTTATATGTACTTAACAAGAATCCTGGGAGTGAGACCAAACCAAAAACCCTGATAAAGTAGGGGAGAAGGATATTTGCAAAAAATCCTTGAAAGGAATGCCTTTCTTCTATCTTCTGGTGTTGCATCCTGCCTCAACAGTTTTGGCTTTATTTATTACTTCTTATACCCACCTTTATTTTACATAACTCAAAGGGGCATATATAATTCTTCTTCCTATTTTCTCTGCAACAACCACCCTGTGAGTTAAGTTAGATCCAGAGTTACCCAATCAACAGGGCCTAAAGAGAAAGTAGAATTAATGACTTGACAGTTTCTAGTCCAGCATCCTAAACATTAAACTAGCTTGCTAACTTCAACAACAATGCACTCCTTTGTTTGGCTGAGAGCAGATCAACACTTCTTCTCAGATAAGTGCCAAGTGGTCAAATGGCCAACCTGCTTCAACTGGTGTGGCTGGGAGTGAAAAAGTAAGAACTGGACCAAGCAAGCAATGATGACTGCAGCACCCTGCCCCACTCCCAAGATTTCAATGTCCCTCATGCTACTGGCATTTCAAAGGCCCTGAGCACATAGGTTGTCACCCAGGCTTTTGGCAAGAAAGATTAATGGCCTTTTTCTTCTTTGCATCTGAATTTATTTTAATGATATTTTTGTTTTGTTTTGTTTTATTTCCTGATCTTTTATGTATTCTTATTTGTTTTGATTTTTTTTAACAATTTATAAACCACCCAGAGTCTGGGAATCAGGTGGCAGACAAAGTTAATATATTACAATTGGCTGCATAATCAGCCAGATGTTTAGACTGGATTTGGCATTTTTGTCCATCTGTTGAGTCCTTCCCAAGGATTTGGGGTAGGCAGATGTGGTTTAATCATCATCATCATCCTGCTGTTTAAACATTGAATTTACACCTAAGCAATTGACAGTGCCTGGTTGACATTGGGATGAGAAGTGAAGTGAGATCAGACCTGGCAAACATTTTTATAGGAGACCACCAAGGAGATCCTGAGTTATAGGCTCCAGTAGGAAGTTGAAAAACATTGTAGAATATGGCACTGGAAAACCATTCATGCAATTTCCAATAAAACTACATGTACATTCCATTTACATACCAGAAACTGAGCTTGACTTTGAAGTGATTATTTTTCTTATTTTTCCAACTATGAAATAAATATGAAACAAGTTAAATCAATCAGACTTTGAGTCTTGGGGCAAAGAAGAACCAGAAGGGTAGAGGAGCAAGTCTCTCATATTCTAAACCCCTCCATAGTGATGTATTTTCCAAAATAGTGCTTAATTGATTTAGCTCTCTAAAACCCTAAGGAACTATTTCAGTTAAAATGGTTGACACAATGCCATTTTCCTCTGTTAGTTGGTTAGCATAACCATTGCCATTGTCTGGAGAGGTTATTTTGGAACACAAAGGGCCAAAGTTTATGTAACAAAGATTGGCAGATCCAGTGAACTAGCGTTTGCTGGAAAACCAGAAATTCCTGGAATTATTTTTTATTTCTTATTATATAGTTTTTAACTTTGAAGTGCTTCTGGATCCAGAATTAACTTCACAAAGTCTGCCAGCAACAGTCCCTATGAGACATCTGTTGCAAAAATCGTTACCTATTCTAGTTGATCAGGTCCTAGCAATCTCACATTTCTATTAGAATGCATTTTACAGGAATATAAAGCTTTAAGGCCACATGAGGAATGGTTTATCTAATGAACATTATGCTACTGTAGCCTTTTCCATGTGTGATCTTCATCCCCACTCATTATGGGCATTGTTGGTAGCAGGCAATAAGAACTGCAATGTATGACTTGTTAGTTAATTGCAGAACTGCTTCATGTTTTGTATTATATTACTCTGACATACAGTACTGTAGAAACAAAATCAGCTTTGGAATAGACAGGGTATTTCTTAATCTCAGATCATGATTTCATATGGCCAGGTACATTTGACACTTTTTTATTTTTTTCATAAGAGCATTAGAGCTAATAAACAAATTTCTAACTTTGTCTCCCATGCACATAAAAAACAGACTGTCCTAGTCACACTGTCCTAGTCAGTCACACTGTCCTAGCTGCCATCTTGATTTTGTTGCCACACTCTGAAGGCACCCTCTTTTCAGGTTACTTTTGGGCACCAGGGAGAAAGGTTTTTCCACAGACTGGAGGGGTGTGATTTTGCATGCTGCCTACATTCCATAGATGGGGCTTTGATTGTTTGTGCAGACCAATTTCTGGCATGCTAAAGACCCCTGACAGTCCACAAATTAGGGGTTGGGGACCCGTGTTCTGCAAGGAATGATTGCTCAGAGCTGTGGTGCTGATGACCAAAGGCATGCAGAGGATGTTGCTGCTATAGACCAAATAATGATGTTCTGTTGTATTGCCAACATCAGTATCAAGTCTCTGCTATGCCAGCTTTGCTCCTTTTGTACATATGTGCAATGTCACAATGCATGTACAAAAGGGGTGGGGTTTGTGTGGCAACCCTGCAATGCTGTTTTCATCATTCTGATCCTCTAATTAAATCTGCTACTCCTGAGCTTTTTTCAAGAGATCCAGTTTATCATTATGGCATAGGATGCTACAGGAAATAAAAGGAACTAAAAATTGGATAAGAATTCAAGGATGGAGAAATGGATGTCTGCAGTACTTTAATATAAAGGACCCAATTTCATGCCTCATTGATAAAGCAAAGGACTCAAACACAAAGTCAAAAGATTGCATCACACTCTCAACTCAGCAAAACAACAACAGGCAAATGCATGAGTATATATAAAATGAGTTTATAAAGAAATGTACATGTAATATTGCAGTTTTCAATGGAAAAGAATACTTGCCAAAGAGGGGCACAAAATACATAAAGGATAAATACACATAAATATGCATTTGAATCTTGATTTTTATTTTTCAGTTTAATTAATATTATCAAACAATGTGTGAATTTGTTTGAAAGGCAATATTATTAAAAAGAAAAATAACAGGCATGGTTATTCCTGTCCTTTTGATCTGACATATTAAGGCTCTTTTCATGTTCTTCGCACAATAGGTGCACAATTTTGGCCTGGGTTTAGTGGAAACTCAAATGTGCATATTTATTCTTTTTTTCCATTTGACTTTTTTTTGGGGGGGGGCAAATTGGTATTGCACAAGGTGCTTATAACAGCTATATTCTGTTTTATGTGGTACTCAATTTTTATGCATCCTCCATTGAGTGAAATAGGTATAACATATGGCATATCAGTATTTTCAGCTCTCTGATTCTCTCTTTCGTCCAGAAACATAACACAAAGATCCAGTTGGGCCAGTGATCAAGAGTAACCCAGGTTTAAATCCACATTGAGCCAGGGAAATTTGATGGGTGACTTCATGACATTTATTTTGTTTTAATTCAACCTACATCAAGAGTCATGGTAGCACAGTGGTTAGAATGCAGTAGTATAGACTAATTATCCTGACTGCAAGCTTCCAGCTGTTCAGCAGTTCGATTCTCACTGGCTCAAGGTTGACTTAGCCTTCCATCCTTCTGAGGTTGGTAAAATGAGGACCCAGATTGTCGGGGGCAATATGATGACTCTGTGAACCACTTAGAAAGTACTGTAAAGCACTATGAAGCAGTATATAAGTCTAAGTGCTATTGTTATCACTGAGCTGGTGGGAGGGTAAAATGACAAGAGAACTCCACATAACTCATGGGTTTTTCCTGAAAGTAAAGCAGAATATAAATCTAGCAACTAAACATATTCAGCGTCGACTCTTGTTCCTTTTTTCACCTGCCTGCCAGTGAAGACCTGTGCCTGCCAGTGCATTTTAGCCACTTATTTCAGCTCTTTGGTGAACGATCTTAGTAAATTCATGTACCCAATGTCATAATAACAACAGGAATATCTTCAAATGCATTCTACATTATATATCTATACAATTTTCATATACTTGAGTTGTTGATTAATAATGGTGTATCTATGCAATCTTCACATAACTGAGTTATTGATTAATAAAAGTTTGTGAAACCTGTCTGTGCACATTTATCTTCCATTGAGCCAGAGCATTGTGGACATTAGATTAGTGCAAACAAAAAAGAAATAAAACCTCAACATTTACTTATTATACTTCCTTGCCACTGAATATAAAGCCCATGTCACACAGCACCAACGGATGGAAAGAGGATGTAAAATGGAGAGAAACACTTGCCATCCATTGGTTAACGCGATGCATCCGTTCTGTACTCACTGCGTCTGTTTTTCATACTCTCTATCCATCCAGCATCCGTCTACTGACATTTCATCCGCTCAAAAAGTTTTGAGCTGCACAAAACATTTTGAGCAGATAAAATATCCAACGGGTCCGTTCTACATCCACTATGCATACGGGGAACATCTGTTATACGTCCATCGTCATCTGTTACGCGTTCGCTATGTCCGCTAGGCATCCGCTGCACATCCGCGCAACTCACATCCACTCCAGTGGAAAACAGACACAGGGAGGAAGCGAAACGGACGCGGAACGGACACGCAGCATTAGTAGCATGGACGGAGAAAGGATGAAAGCGGATGCAGCTCACAAATAAAGCATTAAAATGGAAAAAACATTCGTATAGGGGACATATCTCGGATATTTAGGATGTCTGCAGGATGTCGAGAGGATGCAGAAGGACACCTAGCAGAAAAACGATATTTCCTATAAAAAGGGGGAGAAATCACCTGGATCTCACTTTCAGTCCAGCAGCCCTGCTGTGCAGACCTCTTCAGCCTTCATCTTGCTCTTGCTCTTCCACAGCATCCAGTCATCTCCACCATGGATCGTCGCACACTCCTTTTGGTAGCCGCCATCATTCTACAACAGTGCGAAGCCATCTACAGGCTCTTTCACCTGTTCTACGGGAAGAAAAGGAGGCGTCCAAGATGTGTCTGGGTCATAAGATGGATCGCGAGAAGAGCTGAGTACGGACTGTATAACAAGCTGATGGTGGAGCTGAGGAACGAAGACACTTGTGCATTCCAGAACTTCATGAGGATGCCGCCAGCCATGTTTGACGAAGTTGTGGAGCGGCTGAGACCCAGGTTGACCAAGGCAAACACCAACTTCCGGCCCAGCCTGGACCCTGGGCTGAAGGTGGCACTGACTCTGCGCCACCTGGCCTCTGGGACCACGTACAGGAGCATGCAGTATGGCTGGAGGGTGCCACACAACACCATCAGCATTGTGGTCAGAGAAGTGGTGCAGGCCATCATCGAAGAATACATGGAGGAGTTCCTCCAGTGCCCCTCCACTGAAGAAGGCTGGAAGAAAGTTGCAGAGCAGTGGAATCAGAAGTGGAACTTTCCCCACACCGTTGGAGCCATAGATGGGAAGCACGTGGCCTGCAAAGCTCCAGCCAACTCAGGGTCCACTTATCACAACTACAAGGGCTTCTTCAGCATCATCCTCTTTGTCATGGTCGATGCTGACTACAAGTTCATATACATCGATGCTTCAGGCAATGGGTCATCTTCAGATGCCCCATTGGGTCATCTTCAGATGCCCAGGTATACAACGCCAGTGACCTCAAGGAGGGACTGGAACGCAACCTCATCATGGGCCACCCCTGCCCAACGACACACAAGATGTGCCCTACTTCATCGTGGGGGATGACGCCTTCTCCCTCAGAACCTACCTCATGAAGCCCTACACTTCCAGATGGCTCACCCGTGAAGAGAGGATCTTCAACTACAGGCTATCCAGGGCAAGGTGGGTGTTGGAGAACGCCTTTGGCATCCTGGCCAACAGGTTCCAGGTGCTTCTCACCACCATGCAACATCGCCCAGAGACCGTGGGGAACATCGTGGAAGCTTGCTGCATCCTGCACAATCTCATGCGCACCTGCTACCTAGTGTTGCAGAACAGGCTCGTGGACTGCCAACAAGGCAATGGGGACATGGATCCTGGTGAATGGAGGCAAGGGCGGAACTGTGGATGTGCAAGGCCCCAACAGAGCTTCACATGAAGGGAAGAAGCAGCGCAACCTCCTGAAACACTGGTGCAACTCCCCAGCTGGAGCAGTGGAGTGGCAAGACAGGATGGTAGATGCTTAATGGATTCTTCCTTCAGCCTGTCTCATCACACTGAAGAGATTGTGCCATGTATGTTGAGTGGCCCTACAATGAACAGGGCATTTAATAAAGAGTTGTGTTTATGTTGAAATGTGTTGATGAATGATTAAATTGTTATTGATAATAAAGGGCCATAGGTGTGGCAGCTGGGAGGGTGGACCATACAGTCCCACTATGCTTGCACTGGAGGTTTATCTATCCCACTGCTATCCTTACCCATCCCACAGCTATTACCCATCCCAAAGGCATCCCTGCCCATCCCACTGCTATCCTTACCCATCCCACAAGCATGCAAAGGCTTAAACCATTTCTAAAAGTTTCCACCAAGACTTTATTTACTAAAAGAACTGAACCAAGTGTGTGAAGCAAAGATAAACTTTATTAATAACAAACTGTAAAAGCTAAATGACCCAAGTAAAGTGTCCCAAGCAAAGATAAAGTCAACAGGTAGCAACCCAGTCTCTGGCACTCTTCTCAGTCACTCTGAGGCATGCCCATAGTCTCAGGGGTGAAGGGTCCAGGTGCTGTGGAAGTGGCTGCTGCTGGAGTGCTGGTCTGAGGCACCATTGGGGTGCTGGCCCCGAGAGGACAACAGGGGATGGTGTGTGTGGAGGAAGATCTCAGAAAGCTGGCTCAGTCCCGTGATGTTGAGAGCCCCTTCCTCCATGACATGGGGTGTCAGTCCCAAGACCAATGACAGATGTTCTGAGGCCGGGCTTGGCTGTGGGGTGGAGGAAGAAGGAGTGTAGTGGGGCTGTCTGGTCTGCAGGTGAGCGAGGTGAGGCGTCAGTGGCATCTGTGGCATCTGTGGCATCTGTGGCATCTGTGGCATCTGTGGCGTTGGTGGTGTACGATGTACCTGTGCCTGGACTGGGAAGGGCTGCTGCCTGTGCTGCTGGAACTCCTGGTAGCCGTAGCTTTGGTAGGTGAGGGCCTGTGCAAAGCCTTGGAAGAGCTGTGATATCACTTGGGGTGGAGGAGCAGACCTGGACTGGGTCGGAGCAGGTTCAGCTGGGCCTGGAAGGTTGTGCAGAAGACCTGTGATCCTCTCCTTGATCACCTGGTACTGTGATTCGGACATGTCCATGAGGGTCTGGTTGACGTAGGTGAGGAAGGGCTTGCGGTTTGAGGATGGTATGTCGGTGTGTACCAGCTGAGAGAGGAGATCTACGCTGCTTTTGATGGTGTCCCTGATCTCCAGAAGGACAGTGTGGCTCTGTCCCTCCCGTCTGCCTCTCTGCCTGCTTTCTGTGGAGGTGGAGCCTGGGATGGGTGTGGGTTGGTCTCTGGTGTCAGTGCCCTTTCCTTGCTCCAACTGCATCAGGGGGTCCTCCACACACTCCACCACAGGGAGTGCAGCTGTCGGGGGGGTCTCCATCGTGGGGCGCTCCACAAATACCTGCCTGGACACAGGAGCTGACTCTTGGCCAGAAGAGGACTGGCTCTCTGTGGGCTGCCTGAGAGTGAGGGTAGACAGAGGGGCTGCTCCTCAGTGGCGGATCTCACCCTCCAAGAAGCTGCACTTGGCCATCACGCAAGTCTCCTGGTCGGTAAGCTTGACCGCAGCCTGGCCAGACTTCTTGAGGTGCAGCTTCCCGTACCAGGTGTGCATGTGCTTCCACCACCCAAGGAGGACCTCCGAAGTGTCGCCCAGGCTCTCCGCCTTCTCTCTCCAAGCCGCCTGCTTCCACTTGGTGTCTGCATCCCTTCCGCCAGAGGTACTCGTTCTCCCTCAGCCATTCGAGCACCTCATCCTCATGTTCCTCTTCGATGAAGTACTGTCTCCTCTCCCTATCGCACCATTACCTCTTCCTCCCTCTGACAGGGCCTTCTGGGCCCCCATCAGAAGGGCTTTGAGGTTCTAGGGGCTGGTCCACCACACCACCAGCAGCAGCAGCAGCAACAAGAGCAGCAGCAAAAGCAGCACCAGCAGCACCAGCAGCATCAGCAGCACCAGCAGCACCAGCAGCACCAGCAGCACCAGCAGCACCAGGAGCAGCACCAGCAGAGTAAGCACCAGCAGAAGCACCAGCACCAGGAGCAGCACAAGCAGAGTAAGCACCAGCAGAAGCACCAGCACCAGGAGCAGCACCAGCAGAGTAAGCACCAGCAGAAGCCCCAGCACCAGGAGCAGCGCCAGCAGAAGCCCCAGCACCAGAAGAGTCAGCCCGAGCAGCAGAAGCCCCAGCAGAAGCAGAGTCAGGGCCAGGGTGTGGGATGGTGGCCCTGTCCTTCTTGCCAGGGCTGGCAGCAGATGGGACAGGCTTCCTCTTCTTCCCCATGGTTGTTGGCTGGAGATGTGTCTGGCAGCAGGTCTTTCCTCTGAATGGTGACCTGCTTGCGAGCTGCATCCTTTTATATCCGCGGGGCTGACGCAATGCATCCTCCCTGCATGCGCAGTGAACGCTTTGCCTCCACTAGGCATCCGCTAGGCATCCGCTAGTCGTCTGTGATGCATCCACTGTATCCGCTTGGCATCCGCTCAGCATCCGCTCCTTCTGCTGTGCGTCTGCTTCGCTGTGCTCCCCCGGAAGCCCTGCGGATGTGCCATCCACTTCCATCTGCTTCCATCTGCTAGGCTTCCATGGAGCATCCGCTTTACATCCTCGCTACGTCCTCTCCCCATCCGTTCCTTTCCGTTGTTGTCCGCTCTGTTTATGCAAATTTTTACCCCTTTTGAGAGCGGATAACAACGGATGGAACATTTTCTCATCCGCTGTGTCCTTTTTACATACTTTTTGCATCTGTCGGCCTATGTGACAGGGCCTTAAGGACAGAATGGTGATTGAGGAATGTCGAGATTCTGTATTTTCATCTGATTTAAACTTAAGATGATGTAACCTATAAATTGATCAGCTGCTATCAAAAAGGGGAAGCTGCGATACAGCCTTTGCAGGAAACAGTGTAAAGAAGGATATAGAAACCCAAACTATATAAATCCTGCCAGATGGCAGATAGAATCAGCATCTACCATTTGTGATTGGAAGATGTCCTTCTATCTGTGTGAATCCTTTAACCTAGTTGAGGACTCTGGAATATCATATGGTAAGGTTGATTCCTCGATTTCTCTACAGTCATTCTTGTCCTTTCTTTCCATTCCATTAGAATGAAAATATTAATGTTGAGGGTTGTAGAAGAAAAAATGCATTGGTGTAAAAGGCCTGCCTTCATTTTTGTTTGTTTATCTTCTATTCCCTTGACTTATGACCATAATCAAGCCAAAATTTATGCTGTTTTTCTAGAAAGAAAAAAAAATAGAAAAGATCTGAGCATTTTTTTACTTTATATGTTTCTTCTGTTTATAGATCTGATTTTGCTGAAGCCAGTGAACCAACTACATTAAGATTATTCTGAAGCATATCCTGATTCCACCCCCCCCCCCCTAATTCTGTTCCCATTTAGAGATTTTCAATCATAGTATTTCTATTCTGGATCAAGAAAAAAAAAAGATCTGGACTGGTTTTCAGTTTATATTTGGTTTGACTTTCTGATGCAAATGAAATTCTACTGGCATTAAAGAATGCACCTGCTTATATTCAGAGATTAGAAGGACATTCTGAATTATCTATTAAGATAATGAGATATGTAAGCTTTTGTTGACAAAATAAAGGTATAGAAACAGCTGACTCTGGCTTCTTTAAAGGATCAGTCATTTCTGTAATTAATTAGGCCTTTTAGTTTTATGAATGTGTGTAAATGTACACCAAGTTTATTATCATTTTTAAAAATCTAAGACTTAATCAAAATGAAGGGAAGGAGACTTGCTTGCCTTTGGAATGAACAAAAAGTCTGCCAGAATGAGAATTAAATGCTAAAGAAATCAAACTGTATGAAGCCAAGATTTCAAGCAAGGATATGTTCATTTATAATTCACTTTTTTCTCTGTATTCAGACTTGGGATCTTGCCCTGAGCAGGTCTTTTGAAACAGAGAGCAATGTCTAAAAAAAGGTTACAATTTTCAATAGAATTTACTATATATAACCTCTTTGAGGCTAGGTTTGTATTTGCTGTGAAAGCTATTTACTGAAGTAAATGGCAAAAATAAAAAAGAAAGAAAAACAAGCATTAAACTTTTGAAGACAACATCCAGATAATGGTTTGCCTGATACAAATAGAGTGCAAGATTTTGTAGTACTATATCTGAATGTGCATCCTCCTTCAATGACTAATCTCATCCCTAAATATATCAAGAGTTTTATATAACTATAAAATGGATCCAAGATTAGTCCCATATTTTCTGAGTTTATCAAGCCAACTGTAAATAGTTATGAAATGAATGGCCAAGTAGAACCCTTGATATGGTTACCACCTAGGTTTTGCACCAAAGTTTCCAAAATGGTGCAATTTAGATGTTTTGCATTACAACTCTCTTAAGTCATGGATGGATTGGATGGTTGATTAGTTGGTTGAGTCCATTTATGCCAACCACAACTGGAAAGATTCAATTATACACAAATACATCTATAAGAATACAATGAAATGTATATGGAATAAATGAAAAAATAAAATTAAAATTTCAATGCAATTAAATTCCTCAGAGCTATCAGGGTACAGCAGCATAGAAAACTACTCATGAAGAAATGTTTAAAAAATAGTATATCTTGAACTAAAAATAAGTAATCACTATTAACATTAGACCAGTAGAAAACCAAGAATTCAGTGACAAAACATCACTTCCCAAATGCTGTCCAGAATAATTCTATTTTTAATAATTTTCAGGAAGCCAAGAACATGGCAGATGATAGAACTTCTGGAAGGACAGAAAAAGAGAGAGAGAGAGAGAGAGAGAGAGAGAGAGAGAGAGAGAGAGAGACTAACTTCAGACAAAATATATGAGGTACATTTATTTTAAAATGAATTAATTTGTCACCCAATCAATCCATAGGTTATTAAAAATTTGAAACAGTAGAAGTATGCAATGGCATCATCTTTTTTTCCAGAGGTGATCTGTTGATCAGTCTATCATACCAATGAGTAATATACCAGTAAGGGATCTTTGAAATCCACAGGGATTTTAATCAAAAGATTGAACTTGCCCATTACATTAAAGAATGAAACACAATCACTTGGATGTTGTAGTCTTCTTGCATTTATTATCAGTCCTTTTGGTTAAAACTTGCCATTATATAATGTAATGGTGGATATTTTTAATACAAGTTTTAAATTTTGATTACTCTTGTAATTTGTAATCTAATTCACTTAGCATGTCACACATCTTGTGAAATATTACTTGAACTACCACTCTGCCCATTTAAAGAAACATGTATTTGTTGAATTGTACTAAAATCATTTCCAGATGCCTGGTGCTTTTTTACTTCTGGTAATTCCATATTGGTATCATAGCTTGAAAAAGTTGGCAAGAATTAAAGACAAAGTGTTTTGTTAAAACCACAAGTGGCATTTAATGCCAATAGCTAGAATGAAAATTTTCCTAATGACTTCAATCTTGTCTGGAGTCTCCCCTCCTGCTTGTGTAATGCTCGCCTTTTCTTGCTCAATTATCTCAGACTGCTTTCCCTCCTCAAAAACTTCTACATTACTCCATGTGTCAAGATCATTTGTAAGTTCGTAACAAGACAGGAAATCTATATAGAAACAGAGCTGTAGTTCTACAAGTAGCTCTAACCTGGAATATCTAGATGTGGACGGCAGAAATCTCAGCTAACCATCTCATTCAGAAACTCTTTATCATCTACATGAAATTGCTTGTGTGTGTGTGTGTGTGTGTGTGATATGTCAGTCTGAGGTCCAGTATTATTAGTATGCAGAGGGTATCCAATTATATACTTGACCACAAACCACCCAGGTAATCTTGATTCTGATCTACTATCTGGAAGTTGTTCAGCTCTGAATGTAGAAAAAGAGGGACAATCTCATTCCTGATAAGATTGAATCCTGTTCAAGAGACTTTCCAGATTTAGTTTTGGATGAGGTACAAAAAATGAGGTCATCTTGGACTCACAGCTCCTGCTGAAGGAGCAGGTGGCAACTGTCATCAAAAAAGCCTTTTCAATTATTCATCTAACATACATTCCTAGCAATAAAGGAGAATATTTGTAACTCAGGATTGAAATGAGGGGTGCTTGGTGATATCTACACTTAGTTGTTTCCTTGCAGATGCTTCACTACCAAATTAACTGGAAGTTTTTAAGAAGAGATTGGACAACCATTTGTCTGAAATGGTATAGGGTTTCCTGCCTGGGCAGTGGGTTGAACTAGAAGACCTTCAAGGTCTCTTCCAACTCTGTTATTCTGTTCTGTTAAAATCACTGTTGGAAGGAGTGGGACTTGCTCTCAGTTTAAGCCCCTGTCACACTGCACCAATGGATGGAAAGAGGATGTAAAACGGAGAAAAACACTTGCCATCCGTTGGTTAACGCGATGCTTCCGTTCTGTACTCACTGCCTCCGTTTTGCTTCCTCTCTATCTGTCCAGCATCCGTCTACTGACATTTCATCCGCTCAGAAGGTTTTGAGCTGCTCAAAACTTTTGAGTGGAAAATGTATCCAATGCATCCGTTCTGCATCCTCTAGGCATATGGGGGACATCCGTTCTGCATCCATTACGCATCTGCTATATCCACTAGGCATCCGCTGCACATCCGCGCAACTCAAATCTGTTCCAATGGTAAACGGACACAGGGAGGAAGCAGAACGGACGCACAGCATTAGTAGCACGGACGGAGAAAAGATGAAAGCGGATGCAAATCGCATCTGCATCATCCGCTACGCATCCACTCTGCATCCTCTACGCATCCTCTATGCATCCTCTACGCATCTGCTCTGCATCCACTCTGCATCCTCTACGCATCCGCTCTGCATCCGCTCTGCATCCACTTTCCATCTGCCCTGCGTCCTCCCCCCGTCCATTCCTTTCCGTGTTATCCGCTCTGGTTATGCAAATTTTTGCCCCTTTTGAGAGCGGATAACAATGGATGGAACATTTTTCTCATCCGCTGTGTCCTTTTTACAAACATTTTGCATCCATTGGGCAGTGTGACAGGGCCTTTATATTCGAATGGTTTGTCCTGTCAGTATTGGTGGGAGTGGTCCTGGGGTTTCTTTGGTTGGGCTGTTTAATATTTCCTTGTTTGGCAGTTCCTTGCTTGGGGCATTGTTTACTTCTTGTTGGTCTGATATTAATCTTGGTGTTAATCTATGCTCATCTGGGTGTTGATTGCTGGTGTGGGGAAATGTTTCGGTCTTTTTGTTCTATTTTTGACTTTTTGATTGTCTCTTTTTGCACAGTATGTAGATCTTGCTTATGTCTATGTGTCTATTGATGACCAACTTATCAGAGTGCCAGGCTTCCAGAAATTCTCTCGCATTTTTAGACTTGGCTTGATCTAGGATGGCCATAGTTTCCCAGTTGAAACTATAGTTAAGTCTGCCCATATATCTTCTGACTGCTAGTTGGTATTCATGGATGTGTTCTGCTGGTCTTCTGCCTGTTTGTCCTAGTACTGGCTGTTACAGTCTTTGCATTATATGTTGTTGGTGACTCCTGTTTTTTTTTTTCCTTTGGGGCTGCTGGGTGATTTATATAGGATGTTTTGGAGGGCTTTAGTTGCTTTGTGTGCCATGCTGATTCCATGTAATTGTTATAGTCTGTTGGTGGTTTCTGATATATTTTTGATGTATGGCAGTGGTATCCTTTTTACACCTTGTGTTAGTTGTGCTACATTGGGTTGAGTGGCCAGGCACTTTTAATTAAGTTACATAATTATCAATTTTCTTGGATTTACAGATGAACTTTTTCCTTTTTCTGCTATTCAGGGTTGCTGTAGTGTTTGCACTTGTCTGAATATCATTCTTACTAAGCTTCCCTTACAAGAGGTTGGGTTATTACTTAAGTAGTGAAAACATGCCTGGTATGGATGGTTTTTCAGTCATTTGTGCTTCTAGTTTGCTATTGTAGACTCTGCTAATGCAACCTATGTCTTGAGACATGTTGAAACTGGAAGGTGGTTGAGAATCTTTTTAAATTAATGACGAACTTGATATCAGTCCTTTGTATTTTATTCAGTTTTCTCCTTCCACACACCCCACCCCTAAATATTTTTTTGCTGCAAGCTGTTACAAGTGGAGAGAAAAAAAGAAAAGAGAAAAAGAGAAAAAGGAAGGAAGGAAGGAAGGAAGGAAGGAAGGAAGGAAGAAAGAAAAAAGAAAGAAAGAAGATGCATTTGCATCTGAATGAAGGCAGTTAAAACTTGTGGAGTGGAAAAGTTGCAATTGAAGGTGAAGGTTTAATTAAAAATGGAGTACTAAAACACATGTTAAAAATTTGAATTAATGTCATCTAGATTTTTGTTTATGAGAAAGTAAGCATCTACAAATTGGTGATACTTGCCTGTCATGCTACAATGAATGTTGATAATGAAAGAATTCAGAATGCATTTAAGGAAAAAGTTGTGTGACCTTGAAAGAATCCAACTGGGGGGAAATGTTCTGTTATGTGAGATGAGTATTTGAATAAGAGTGAGATAGTAGTACAGAAAAAGTTTTTGGGCTACATAGAGATGCAAGAATAAAAATGAGAATGATTGCCAAATATCTGTTTCTTTGTTTTTAAAGAAAACACTAGCAGCAATGTGCTTTCACTTTGCAATCTCATCCAGCTTAGAAAGTGGTCTGTTTCTTACAAATGCAAATATTTATTTATTTGTGTATATCCATGTGTATGCCAAATGTCTTCTAATGATTTAGTTATTTTATTGACATGTAAATGATTTCACAAGGTGACTCTGGGCAATATATAAGTATTAAAACAGGACAATTTATAGTATATTCAGCTACAGTATTTCATAAAATAACCATTTAGTGGAATAACGGCAGGGCCCCTTTGACCTTAGAGAACAAGCCATTTTAGAGAGAGGAAGCTACTACTGAGAATGCCATTCTCCATCTTTTAGATGTCCTGATCTTTTTTTAGAGTGGCCATGTACAGCATCTTCTCTTCGCTAGAACCATTTTTGTACAAAGATGAAGAAAGTCCCACAGGGCTTGTAGGTAATCAGGGCTTGTAGCTCCTTGGAAAGGAACCAAAAACCTACTGCTAGCCAATGCAGTTCCTGCAAATTAGATTTTATTGTGCATCTTACTTAGTCCTTGAGAATTATATGATTGTGAGAAACAATGATTATTGATTTAGGGAAATGTATGATAAAATAAGTGTCAGAAACCATGGTAGTTAGGTTCAAAAGAAAAAAAATGGAAATAATTGAAATATATACATAAACAACAACAAAACTTTAAATTAAGTAGAGCAATTAATGTGCCTTTATAAAATGTTAGCTAGGTAAGTCTAGTGGGAAATATGGTATCAGCCTTCAATAATTTGAAGGGCTGTCATATAGAGGATGGATCAGAATTATTCAGAATTGTTTCCAGAAATGAGAGCAGTACAAAGAAATAAGTTATGGTTGGATGTCATGAAACAAAATCTGAACATTCAGAACTGGTGGAATAGATTGCTTCAAGATATAGTAAACTTTCCTTCCCTGGATATAGTTAAGAAATTCTAGAGGGCTATTTGTTGGAAAGACTGTGGTAGTGATTTCTTACATAGGCCACAGGTTTGGGTTAGATGTTCTCCAAGATCCTGGGCCACATTTACATTCTATGATTTTATGATTTCTTGGCTGCCCCAATTGTTATAGAAAGACAGAATTGGAGAGAGTCTTTTGATATTGACTCATGTCCTTGCTCATAATATAAATTACAATTAAAGCATCAGTGTGTCATAACTGTTCATTCAGTCTCTTCTTGAACACAATCCAAAGGAACCCACCATATCACTCATTTGATTCATTGTCAAATTATCCTTATTGTAAGGATATGTTTCTTATCTTCAAACTGAAATCATTCATTTTATACGTTAAGACCATTACTCTGGGACATGCTTCTGTGTTGATGGGGGAGAAATGTTATTGTCTCATGATGTAACTCCACATTTTTTAAGAATACTATCTCCTTTGGGTGGTGGTTTTTTTAAGGGTCAACAAACCTAATTCCCTCATTTTGCCCTTGTAGAGCTTTGTTTCTCGTTCTCTGATTATTTCCATTACCCTTCTTTCATCTCTCTGAAGTTTGTTTAAATTCTTCCATAAGTTTATCTAAACCTCAGTTGATTCTTTCCTTATCTGAAAATTCCTTCATGCTGTCCTCTGTCTGAATTCAAATCATAGCATGGCTAGCAAGGGAGTGAGAAAGATAATTGTACAATGAGAAATGGAACATGAAATAGGTACCTGCTAACCACCATAAAGAGCTAGAACCTTAGATAGCTGCTTCCAGAATTTCACCAAAATTTTCTTTTCCTTGGAAAATAAATCTTTAAAAAAAAATCTTTCCTAGCAAACTTATTGAGAATAACTGGAAACATCAAGAAATTTTGGACGGGGAGAAGGCGGAGCTACGTCTCGGTGTTACAGCTGCGATCTCGGGGCTCTGAGATCTCAGCTGATATTTTTGCCTCTGGTCGGTTCTAACGGACCTAAACCGTCCCGTAGAGACGGGGATTGTGAAGGGCACAGTCCCAGGATCCCAGAGATATCGCAAAATCTCTGGTTTGATCCAGGAGAAGCCCTTTTGCTGGAAGCAGAAAGGCAGCCTTCAAAGCTGCTGAAGTCGGGACAACTCCGGAAAGAAAGGGATTTAAATGAGCGTGTATCGGTTGGGTGAGAAATTCTTTTGCATTATAAATTGATTAAGACTTGAAAGGACATCCTGAACAAAGAAGAAATCTGTGACTTTATTTATGTTTGACTGAACCTTGGTTGAGCGGCGTTTAAGTGATGTCAAATTGAGACTTGGATTTTTTTTTTTCTTATTTTCTTTGAGGACTTTAATGTGACTTTGCAGGTAACCGGATTGAATTTTCTCTTATATATATTTTTATTTTTCACTTGATTTTTATTTTTTATCTTTTTAACTTTCTTTTTAGGATAGAGGCTCCCTTTG
>BLBF01000018.1:22180740-22196750 GCA_015471245.1 Laticauda colubrina
AGCCCCGAGATCGCAGCTGTAACACCGAGACGTAGCTCCGCCTTCTCTGCATCATAGAGAGTATCTTAACTTACTGCAGCTCTGTATGGTTTGCCAATTGAACAATGGCAGATAGGACAGCACTCCAGAGGGCTAATGTCATTGCCCAGAAGATCATTGGTTGCTCTTTCCTCTTTGGAAGAGCTTTATAGCTCCCACTGCCCTAAGAAAGTTCAAAACATTCTCAAAGATCCATCTCATCCTGGGAAACCATTTTTGAACTATTCTGGAATAATAAAAACAAGGACAAATAGGCTGAAAAACAGCTTCTATCCCAGGGCAGTAGCTCTTTTGAATTCTGCTGTATAGTGCAGTGTTGGTGTGGTGTTGGGGGTTTCTGGTTCAATGTGTGAAGAGTGAAGGATGTGTGTTTGTGTTTATTGTCATGGTCATGGTGCACTGAAGATGGTGTTTGATTTCATGGTATGAGGTTTGATTTCATGGTATTCAATGACAATAAAGTAAACTAAAACTAAATTGAATGTATAGTGGTCCTTATAAAGTTTTTTGACAGTAACCTGGAGTAGCCAATGCCATAAAAGGTAAATTAAATTAAAAGGTAACATTGAATAGCAACTGGATAAGCATTGCTATAAAACTATTTTGAGAAAGTGTAAAACAAGAAAGCAAAAATGTTTCAACTGCTCCCTTTCAATGGAGATAGTATTCCACAAATGTCATAACTACATACATGCATCAGATTTATGAATATGAACATTGAAATATCAACATGAACAAAAGGTAATTTAATTATTTTCCTTAAATGAACTGCCACCACCTATTCTTAAACTGTCAGAAATCTAGGTCAGTATGAAATTTGCTTATTATAATCCAATCACTTCTGCTTCAATTCCCACTCAGTGTCAATCACCAGAATTCCCTTCAACTTGCTGGGTGACAAAATCTGATATATTTTATGTATCTTAAAGCTATTCTTGAATGGTGACAGAAGAAAAGAGAAAATACAACTTTAATTGGTACACTCATGGATAACTTAGAATCGACTCAATCATGGGCTAGGAATGAGATGAAGACAATGTTATAAATACATTGTAGAAATAAAGATATTTCCAGGACATTAATTTTACTAACAACACAATGGTCATGATCCAATAGCATATTTAAAGCAAGACAGCATCCATTTATCTAGAAATGGTCTTGAGATGTTCTTCAACATCTTGCATAATGAAATCAGTTTGGAACAAGCCAATATGAAGAGATCATGAGTTATCATGACAAGTTCCTTCTGCTAGTGATAGGCTACAATTTGCATTTCAGCTGAACTTGTGCACTGACCTCTAAATATGGTTTTGACATGCTAAATCAGCAATTAATGAATCTAGCATAACAAGAGACAACACTGTGAGCAACAATTAGTTTTGATCCTTGGGTTCAATATCATCCTGTCTCTTCCCATTTGCAACAGTTTCCACCACTAGCACAATCCATCAACAGAATCTCCAACTCAGTCCAGCCCTGGGGAAGCATTCTGATGATACCATATTTGTATTTATGGATGAGTCTCTCAGAGGCTTCATATAACTAATAACAAACTGGGGGTGATGGATAAATCTTGAGGTGCCCTCAAGAAAGTGCCAACCAACCTCTTTTGTGAACAATTAGTAAACAATTGATTTATATAATGACCATATTGTTTTCTTAACAACTGCTGAAAAAAGTTGCAGAATTGGGTCAGTCGTGTGGCTTACAGCTTTGCAATCATCATGATATGATCATAAAGCAGTGGTAGTATTCTACCATTTGGGGTCAGTTCTGCTGAGCCAGTAGCAGCAATGAGCAGCAGAGACCAAACCGATTTTTTCCACTGCTCTGCTGTTAGGCCCACCCGCCCATCCAGGATCCCATACTCCCCTTTATCCTCTGAATTTGAAGCACAGCTGCTTTGCATGGCACAGAAGAGTGCTGCACGGTAGCTGCCAAAGCAACCGGGATCATGCAGGCTTGCAGGAGATGACTTAGAATGCTCCTGCGCCTATGCAAACGCCTCTGCAGTGGCGCAAAGTGTGCATTTGGTGCACGCGTGTATGCAAAGTGTGCCCACCAAGCCATGCCCACCAAACCAGTGGTAAAACTTTTTGAATCCCACCACTGTCATAAAGGGTAAGCTCCATTATGATCCTAAGTCAAGGACTACCAAGACAGATACTCAGGACTGGGATTCTACCCATTCACACCTATTCACTAGAACTGGATATTAACATTCTAAGCAGTTTGGAGAACCAGTTATTAGAAGAAATTACTGGCCTAATCCTGTAAGGAAGGCAGGAAGGAAACATTCTGGTGTTGCTTACAGAAACTGCCTCTCTATTAACCCTTATTACATTCTTGGCAGGACTAGACTTCCTGTCTCAGGAATGTCTCTGGAATATTTTTCCCCTCCTTTGTGGGTACTTTGCTTGTGTGGAGTGACCATTCAAAGTTACAGTGGCACTGAAAAAAGTGACTTATGACCATTTTTCACACTTACAACTATTGCAGCATCCCCACAGTCACAAGAGGCCAGGCGAGGAGTTGTGTGCCTCAATATGAATGATATTGAGTTGGCCATTACCAGCCAATCATATGACCATCAAGCCACACCCACCAACTAAGCCACACCCAAAGAATTGATTGTTAAAAAATTTGAATCCCACTCCTGCAGATACTGTATTGCTAAAGCAGCTTTCATCCATCAGAAATCGTGGCTGAATATTGCATATGAACTTATATTCAACAACAGGAGTCTGAGGCAGAATTGACTTTCGGTTTGGGCTTTTTTGGCGATGGACCAAAATTGCTATCGTCCACAGTATTGATCTGTGCTCACCGCTGGAGTGCCCTGAGCCACCCAAATTCAGGATTGAAGCCACCCTGTAGAAGTGGTGAAGAAGGGGGAGCCATCAGCAGGGTTGAGGAGAGATGCATCTCTCCTCCTTGGTTGGCCATTACTCCCTTTCCCAAAGGTGGTTGCAGCAGTGGTCAGAAATGGCCACCTCAAAGAAGAACCTGACTGGACAAGATTGTGCAGGAGGAAGTTTAAAGGTGAAAGTTTGACGGACCGGGTTGAATGGAGAGCATCTATTTAAGGTACCTGGAACTTAAATTTTAAAGACTAATACTATTCCTAAAAAAGATTTTAAGCTGAGACAGGAAAAGGAAATGGAATTATCTTTTTTTCCTCTAACATTAACAGTTTTAAGTGACTTGGAACATTAAGAAGAAGAGATTCAAATAAGAAATTAATACTAATCCACTTTGACATTAATAGGCTATTTCTAGCTGAAAATAAAGTGTCAAAGGGATAAAGATTCTTGGGTAATTTAAAAACTTTCTTTAAAAAAAGAAAGAAAGCAATGGAGGGAAAAAGGAAAAAAGAGGGTGGAATCTGGAAAATGGAGGAGACCACCTGGAACTTAAAAAAAATTGATAGTGGAATTTTAACAAGGCTTGCAAAAGATACATTGTAGTTGAAACTTTGTTACAAGAGAACAAAGCCCCTTGAAAGAGAAAGTGAGAAAAGAAGCAAGAAATAGTTTTGGATTATTGGATGATTCCTGCAATTTTGGATGGAGGATCCTAATGAAATAAAATAAAATCAATTGGGGGGTGTTTAATTTTTTTTTTTAATGACATCACTCCTTGAAGAGTTAAAAATGAGACTTAAAGAACAAAAAGAAGAAGCACAAGAAGGCAGAGGATCTTTTAGCTTTGTATTTCAATTTTTAGAAATGGAGATCTTGAACTATAAAAAAACAACAGGAAACGCTGGCAGCACAAGAAAGGCGGGACAATGAAGAAGCCATCTTTAATGACCAAGCAATTTTAAGCATGGTAAAAAAGAGAAAGGGGGAAAGGGAGTTAAAAACTTAAGCACTGAAGCAACAACCAAAAACAAAGAGTAATTTGAAAAGTAAACATAATATCAAGAAGAAGCAGAAGGGAGGATCAGAGAAGGGAGAATCAGATAGAAAAGGGAATAAAAAGGGGAGGGAGAAGAAGAGAGGGAAGAGGGAAAGAAAAAGAAGCTACAAAAGACAGAAACAAGATATAGAGGTACAGGAAAAATGTATAAGAATTAAAGGTATAAACCTATTTAAAAGACACAGAGGCAATGGTTAAAATTTAACTTAAGGAGAGGATTCTGCAAGGGTGCATGGGATAGCATTGTTATATTAGAAATAGAAAAGAGTTAGAAAATATGTTAGATGATTAAAGTGATAGAAAAAATTTCTATTGATGTGTAGTGGAATATTTGTTTGTAAAGAGAATAAGGCTCTCAATGATTTAAAAAGAACGTTTAAAAAAAACTGAAAAGAAACATGGAAGATTTTTATCAGTTGATAAAATGAACTTGAGTAAGAATAATAACTTCATTGACTACTGTTAATAACTATTGTTTGATTTTTTTCTTTAAAGACAGTAATAAGTAAAATATGAAATATAGATAATTAAACTGAAAGACAATAGATATTACCAGGTAATGTTTGTTAAAAGAAATAGGAATGTAAAAGATTGTTATTAATATTAATGGCAGAGCTGTACTTGAGTAGAATAATTATTCCATTTACTACTGTTATACATATATACACAGATATATATGTGCTGTTCAGCTTCCTTCGGGTATTATCCCACGTCATCATAGTTGTGCTTTTAAAGTTGTAGCAATGTTTCAGCAGAATCTCATCTGCCATCATCAGGCTTCTGTATTGAGTTTGTATGTGGGTCAGGCTATCACAGCCATTAGTTTTAAATTTGAGGCTAGCCTATTGCTGTCCCAGGATGGTTTTTTTAACATCCTGATTGGTTGGGAGTCTTGGTCTGCGTTTATTGTTCTTGGAGTTTGTTTGATTGGTGTTTCTGGTTTCTTCTGTCTGTTTTGTGGCTTTGATTGGCTGGCAACACTGTGTTCCTGTATTGGAGGCTTTCAGTGCAGCTTGGCTTCATGTGAAAGGACGGCTATTATCTATTAGGAAGCTAGGTTTCATCTGGGTGCCTGGTGGGGGGGTGTTTGAGCAGGAGGTATAAGAGGGAGTCTGTTTGTGCCCAGGTGTTTGCCTGGCTTGTGGTGTGGAGATCTTTCCATTTGAGAGTGCAGGCTTCCAAATGATTGACAGTCTGGTGGAATCATCTCTTCTATTCATGCTTTCAGGTCTTTTTTCAATCTCTATGGCTTCAAAAAACAAAATCACTAGCTTGATCCACAAAAACACACAAAGACATAATAGAGACCTAGAAGATCAACAGACCTATGGAACAGCTGTCCTGCCCTACATAAGAGGTACTACAGACAAAATCAGTAAGATACTACACAGGCATCACATCAAGACTGCCTTCAAAACAGACAAAAAAATAGCAGCCATCCTTAGAAACCCCAAAGACAAAATTGACCTGGAAAACCAAGGTATATACGAAGTTCCCTGTGCATCATACCCGGCCACATACATTGGACAGACCAATAGAAGAATAAGTACCCACCTGGATGAACACAAAAATGCAGTAAAAAAGCTGGAACACACCTCCTCACTAGTCCAACACATGAAAACCACAGGTCACAACATCAACTTCAATGGCACTAAAACCCTAGCCACTATAGAAAACCCCAGCCACAGAATCATCAGAGAAGCCATAGAGATTGAAAAAAGACCTGAAAGCATGAATAGAAGAGATGATTCCACCAGACTGCCAATCATTTGGAGGCCTGCACTCTCAAATAGAAAGATCTCCACACCAGAAGCCAGGCAACACCTGGGCACAAACAGACTCCCTCTGATACCTCCAGCTCAAACACACCCCAACCAGGCACCCAGATGAAACCTAGCTTCCTAATAGATAATAGCCGTCCTTTCACACGAAGCCAAGCTGCACTGAAAGCCTCCAATACAGGAACACAGTGTTGCCAGCCAATCAAAGCCACAAAACAGACAGAAGAAACCAGAAACACCAATCAAACAAACTCCAAGAACAATAAACGCAGACCAAGACTCCCAACCAATCAGGATGTTAAAAAAACCATCCTGGGACAGCAATAGGCTAGCCTCAAATTTAAAACTAACGGCTGTGATAGCCTGACCCACATACAAACTCAATACAGAAGCCTGATGATGGCAGATGAGATTCTGCTGAAACGTTGCTACAACTTTAAAAGCACAACTACAATCACGTGGGATAATACCCGAAGGAAGCTGAACAGCACACATGTAAGTACCCACGAAAACTTAAAAAAAACAGATATATATACATATATACTTTTTTCTTTTAAGAATTTAGTGTATATTTTAAGGGAATGTACCAAGCAGAATTTGATTGAAAATAGGTATGTGTTATAAAATAGAGGTTAGAAAGGTGTTAAACTCCAGTTTAGTAATTACAGGGGAAAATTTGTTTTATGAGAAAAGATAATATGAAATTGTAAACAGGACAGATGAAAGTATAAAAACATTGATTAGAAAGATTTTAAAAATTAGAAAAAGATGTGTAATTGAATAAAAAAAAGGAATGAGATAATTTAAAATAAGGCTATAGGAAGTAAAGAAAGGGAAAAGCTATTGAAAAAATTGTGAAAATAGTTATAAGATATGGATTAGAATGTATAAGATTGTATTGAGTTTATGTCTGTATGGAGAAGTGATAACCTGGGGCCATGCTGTTCTCAAAAAAAAGATATTTTATTTGTATTGTATGTTTTGTGAAAACTTAGATAAAACTTTTATTTAAAAAAAAGGAATCTGAGGCAGAATTATGTATTTAACAATCTTCCTCCTAGCCCAAGGGCTAGAAGTGAAGACTTGTACTTAATTGCTGGTCCCCCTTGTGTATTTGCCATCTTCCTGTCTCCTGTCATACCAATTCTAGTCATAATTGTGGTTTTTGGACTGCAATATTCTCATCCTTCCATGAAGCCATCAGAGTTGGACATCATTTGAAGTATCCAAAAAATGTCCATGAGTGAATAAGGTAAAGAGAACGGTTCCCCCACGCATGCGTGCTTGTCATTTCCAGTTCTAGTGGCAGTGCTCATCTCTGTTTCTAAGCCAAAGAGCCAGCACTGTCCAAAGACGTCTCCATGATCATGTGGCTGGCATGACTAAATGCCAAAGGCACATGGAGCACTGTTACCTTCCCGCCAAAGTGTTCCCTATTTTTCTACTTGTATTTTTATGTGCTTTCGAACTGTTAGGTTGGCAGAAGCTGGGACAAGTAACGGGAGCCTACTCCAATATGCAGCACTAGGGATTCAAACTGCTGAACTGCTGACCTTCTGATCGACAAGCTCAGCGTCTTAGCCACTGAGCCACCGTGTCCCTCCATGAGTGAATACAGTACTGCAAAATCCAGAGAAAAGGACTTGTATAAAATAATTCCATGATAGTCTCCAGAAGTTGGGATGGTGACAAGCAACTCATGTAGTGGTCTGAACTGTCTATAAAAATCTTTTGTTTAATTCCTATTTATTCTTAAATTCAAACTTTACAAAAGGACAATCATATCCATTCCTTTATGCTTTCTGATTATGCTGAATTATTGTGGTTAATTGCATAGTAAGGTTGCTGCCAAATGCTCTCAAGACAGTAAAATGTATTATCGTAAATTTTCTGTGCAAGTAGAAAGAGAGTTATGTTTCTATGATTGGATATATAAACAGAGGGTTAAAGAAATGACATCAAAGGGAATTGTTTTAATTGATGGTTGCAATAATTGTCATAGCTTTTTCATCCAACTTTGGACTAAAGTTACACTGGTTTTGCTTTAGTTGCTGATTTTCTCTGGGGAAAAGCAATCCCCACCCCTAATATTAAATGGGCCAATGCCAAAATCATATCCTATACTTGCCAGTTCCTCATAGTTTAGACAGGTGCTCTTTGTAGCACTTTGGAAATGTGATCTGACTTTTTAAAAAGTCAAGTTGTCCTTTTTGGAGCTTAGGAACAAGTCTCCCTTTTGCAAATATTCTCAATGACTGTGAATTTGACCTAGATGCAGACTTGGTGCTAA
The DNA here is from genome assembly GCA_015471245.1 of Laticauda colubrina. Classification (NCBI taxonomy): domain Eukaryota; kingdom Metazoa; phylum Chordata; class Lepidosauria; order Squamata; family Elapidae; genus Laticauda; species Laticauda colubrina. The sequence continues at coordinate 22,188,772 of BLBF01000018.1, forward strand.
GATTCAAGAAACAATCCTTGATTACCATTAAAACTGCTTTTTTAAAATTATAGAACTGTATATGCATTGACATTGTTTTAATTAGCAGCAGAGAATAACCAAATCAAGCTGACTTGTCTGAGGAATTTGTGTAGATGGAATAAAGTCATTCAGGCATTTTTTTTTATCTGTTGGTTGTATCAAAGCATGGAAAAAAAGCTTAATAATATAGTATCAAATGGATATTGGGCTGTAAGAGATGTCAACCATCAAATCACCATCATCTGAAAGTCATGGACTATGTAAAATTAATTTGAAATTTTATTAAAACACAGAACATTTTTACAAGAGAAAGCACTATATTGTAATCAACAAGGTATTTGGATGAGACTACTAGATAGTCAATATTAGTTTCATGTTAGCTATGGTAGTCATTGGACTTCATTATGTACTTCATTTTCAGCACTCCATCTGTGCAGGAGAAGAGTTACTATGCTACCTTTCATTGATGGTCTGGCAAAAGAAAGATAAAAGGCAGCTTTAACATTCTATCATTGCATTGGCTTACATACGAAGTCAGAAAGAGAAAAAGAGAGAGAGGTCTCTACAATTTCATTGTTTCACCAGCAAGAGAATGGAAGTAGACCAGTCCTTTGAAGCTTTCCAGAGAAGGAAAAATCAGGACATCACCCACAAGTGCCCTGAATGGCAGCTCCATAAAGCAACCATATTTTTTTTTTTAAGGTTTGAAGTCCAGGAGCAGAGATGATAACATCTTTGCTGTGGCAGAGCATTTAATAAGGACATTAAGCCAGTCAAACTCACTTTCTAATCATGTTTGGAAGAGTTCAATTTAAGCACTTTATGGATATTAGAGACCTTCAGAATAGCAAGCTTAATTTGATATCTGGTAAGTTTTACTATTGATTTAAAAAAGTTTTAAACAGATTGGAAGATCAGAAACATTTGGAAGGAATATAAATTTGTTTGATATTTCTGGTAATTCCGAATGAACTTTTTCTTGAATGACAATTTCTCGATTGCATATAAATAAAAATTAGGCTTTGGGGAAAGGAGTTTTTTTTTTATTTTCAAGCTTAAATGAAAGTGAAAAGTTACAACATTAGTTTCTGTTTGATGTGATGAACATTGGAAGATCTTCAATGTGTTTTTCTTTTTCATTTCTACTTTTTTCTTTTTTTCTTCAGCACCTTCTGAACTTTGAGTTTTCTTTTCTTTTTTTTTTTTTGTATTAATTTTTAATGTCTGTTAAAAACTTCAAAATATTTTTTTTAAAAAAAGAAAAGCATGTCATTGCAATTTAGAGCATTTGCTAGGCGTTTGTAAACTCTTGCTAAAATATATTTCAAAAATCAAACAACTTAAAGATTGCATGACTAAATGGATGCAGAGTTTAGAAATGGTAATAGATATGCCTAATGGGAATGTTAAAAGAAAAATATTTAATTTACACTAAATATTGTACTTGGATAAGATGTTTTATTGTTCGTATATGAGTCCATTGTGATCACTAAAACAGATGCTATCTGTGATGACCCAGAGTATCCCAAAAATATAACAAAATCCAAAACGTAACTAAAAGTTCTTTAAGCCCATGTCACACTGCACCAACGGATGCAAAGAGGATGTAATACGGACAAAAAAGCTTGCCATCTGTTGGTTAACGCGATGTACTCACTGCCTCCCTTTTGCTTCCTCTCTATCCATCCAGCATCCGTTTATTGATGTTTCATCCGCTCAGAAAATTTTGAGCTGCCCAAAACTTTTGTGCAGAAAATGTATCCAATTCGTCCGTTCTGCATCCACTACGCATCCGCTACGCATCCGTTACGGATCCGTTACGCATCCGCTATATCCGCTAGGCATCTGTTCCACATCCGCGCAACTCGCATCCACTCGGACGCAGGGAGGAAGTGGAATGGATGCAAAACAGATGCAGAACGGATGCAGAACGGATGCAGCATGGAAACAAAGTGTTTAAAACGGAAAAAATGTTCGCAGAGGGGACCTAGCTCGGATATTAAGGATGCCTAGAGGATGCCTAGAGGATGCCTAGAGGATGCAAAGGGACACCTATACTGCCTATAAAAAAGGGGAGCAACTCACATGGATCTCACTTTCAGACCAGCAGCCCACCTGTGCCAACCTGTGCAGCCTTCATCTGCCTCTTCCTCTTCCACAGCATCCAGTCATGTCCACCGTGGATCGTAACACAGTCCTTTTGGCAGCCACCATCCTTCTGCAACAGTGCGAAGCCATCTACAGACTCTGTGAACTCTACTATGGGAAGAAAAAGAGGTGGCCAAGAAGTGTCTGGGTCCGAAAATGGATCAGGAGAAGAGCAGAGTATGGACTGTACAACAAGCTGATGGTGGAGCTCAGGAACGAAGACACTCGGGCATTCCAGAACTTCATGAGGATGCCTCCAGCCATGTTTGACGAAGTTGTGCAGCGGCTGACACCCAGGTTGACCAAGGCAAACACCAACTTCCGGCCCAGCCTGGAACCTGGGCTCAAGGTGGCACTCACTCTGCGCCACCTGGCCTCAGGGACCACCTACAGGAGCATGCAGTACAGCTGGAGGGTGCCACCCAACACCATCAGCATTGTGGTCAGAGAAGTGGTGCAGGCCATCATTGAAGAATACCTGCAGGAGCTCCTCTAGTGCCCCTCCACTGAAGAAGGCTGAAAGAAAGTTGCAGAGCAGTGGTATCAGAGGTGGAACTTCCCACACACTGTTGGAGCCATAGATGGCAAGCACGTGGCCTGCAAAGCTCCAGCCAAGTCGGGCTCCACTTATTTCAACTACAAGGGCTTCTTCAGCATCGTCCTCTTCGCCATGGTCGATGCTGACTACAAGTTCATGTACATTGATGCTTCAGGCAACGGGTCAGCTTCAGATGCCCAAGTATACAACGCCAGTCACCTCAAGGAGGGTCTGGAACGCAACCTCATCATGGGCTTCCCAGATCCAGACCCCCTGACCAACGACATGCAAGATGTGCCCTACTTCATCGTGGGGGATGACGCCTTCTCCCTCAGAACCTACCTCATGAAGCCCTACACTTCCAGACTCCTCACCCGTGAAGAGAGGATCTTCAACTAAAGGCTGTCCAGGGCAAGGCGGGTGGTGGAGAATGTCTTTGGCATCCTGGCCAACAGGTTCCAGGTACTTCTCACCACCATGCAGCATCACCCAGAGACCGTGAGGAGGATCGTGGAAGCTTGCTGTATCCTGCACAATCTCATGCGCACCCGCTACCCAGTCTTGCAGAACAGGCTCGTGGACCTCCAACAAGGCAATGGGGACATGGAGCCTGGGGAATGGAGGCAAGGGCAAAACCTGATAGACACTCAGGATGTGCAAGGCCCCAACAGAGCCTCATGGGAAGGGAAGAAGCAGTGCAACCTCCTGAAACACTGGTGCAACTCCCCAGCTGGAGCGGTGGAGTGGCAAGACAGTATGATAGATGATTAATGGGTGCTTCCTTCAGCCTGTCTCATCACACTGATGAGATTGGGCCATGTATGTTGGGTGGGCCTACAATGAACTGGGCGTTTAATAAAGAGTTGTGTTTGTGTTGACATGTGTGGATCAATGCTTACATTGCTATTGATAAAAAAAGGGCCATAGGTGTGGCACCTGGGAGGGTGGACCATACAGTCCCACTATGCTTGCACTGGAGGTTTATCTATCCCACAGCTATTACCCATTCCAAAGGTATCCCTGCCCACCCCACTGCTATCCTTACCCATCCCACAAGCATGCAAAGGCTTAAGCCAATTCTAAAAGTTTCCACCAAGACTTTATCAAAAAAAAAGAAATGACGCAAGTGTGTGAATCAAAGATAAACTTTATTGAACAACAAGCTGTAAAAAAAAATGACCCAAGTCAAGTGTCCAAATAAAGTCCACAGGTAGCCAGCTACCCAGTCTCTGGCACTCTTATTGGTCACTCAGAGGTGTGCCCAGTCTCAGGGGTGAAGGGTCCAGGTGCTGTAGAGGTGGGTGGTGCTGGAGTGCTGGTCTGTATCGTCATTGGGGTGCCTGGCCCCAAGAGGACAACAGGGGACGGTGTGTTCAGGAAGGTGTCGGACAGCTGGCTCATCCCCGTGATGCTGAGAGGTCCTTCCTCCATGCCATGGGGTGTCAGTCCCAGTACCGATGAGAGATGTACTGAGGCCAGACTTGGCTGTGGGGTGGAGGAAGGAGTAGTGTAGTGGGGCTGTCTGGTCTGCAGCTGGGTGAGGACTGGCGTTGGTGGCATCACTGTTGGCGGTGGCATCATTGGCGTGGGTGGCTTCGCTGGCATCGGTGGCATCAGTGGAACCGGTGGCAATGGTGTCGCCCGATGACTCTGTGCCTGGACTGGGAAGGGCTGCTGCCTGTGCTGCTGGACCTCCTGGTATCCATAGCCCTGGTAGGTGAGGGGCTGTGGGAAGCCTTGGATTGGGAGGGACATCACCTGGGGTGGAGGAGCAGACCTGGGCTGAGTGGGAGCAGGTCCCTCTGGATTTGGAGGGTTGTGAAGCAGCTCGGTGATCCAGTCCTTCACCACCTGGTACTGCAGTTCTGCCATGTCCCTGAGGGTCTGGTTGACATAGGTGAGGAAGGGCTTGCGGTTGGAGGATGAGGAGTCGGTGTTGACCAGCTGAGAGAGAAGATCTATGCTGGTGCGGATGGTGTCCCTGATCTCCAGCAGGACAGTGTGGCTCTGCCCCTCCTGCTGTCTGGCTCTCTGCCTTTCTGTGGAGGTGGAGCTGGGAGGGGATGCAGCTATGACTGTGGTGGACTCAATGTCTCCTTTCTCCCACCGCACCAGGGAGTCCTCCACGTGCTCCACCACGGTTACAACACCTGTCCGCAGGTTCTCCGCCATGGCACGCTCCACAGAAACCTGCCTGGAGACAGGGACTGACTCTCGGCCGGAAGAGGACTGGCTCTCAGTAGGCTGCCGGAGAGAGAGGGTAGTGAGAGGGGCTCCTGGTGCTCCTCAGTGGCAGATCTCACCCTCCAGGAAGCTGCACCTGGCCATGACGTAGGTCTCTCTGTCCGTCAGCTTAACCATGGCCTGGCTAGATTTCTTCAGGTGCAGCTTCCCGTACCAGGTGTGCATATGTTTCCACCAGCCGAAGAGCACCTCTGAAGTGTAACCCATACTCTCCACCCTCTCTCTCCAAGCAGCCTGCTTCTTTTTGGTGTCCCTGTACAGCCAGTGTACCTTCTGCCATGGATAGTCATTCTCTTTCAGCCACTCCAGCACCTCATCCTCGTGTTCCTCCTCAATATAGTATTTCCTCCTCTCCCGTTGTCGCGTACGCCTCTTCCTCCCTTTGGCAGGACCAGATGGGCCCTCATCAGAGGGGTTCCCAGGTGGTAGGGGCTGCTCCTCCACACTACCAGCAGCAGCAGCACCAGCAGGATCATCATCATCATCATCATCATCATCATCATCATCACCAGCAGGATCATAATCAGCAGCAGCAGCAGCAGCAGCAGCAGCAGCAGCAGCAGCAGGATCATCATCAGCAGCAGCAGCAGCAGCAGGACCAGGATCAGCAGCAGCAGAGTAAGCACCAGCAGCACCAGCAAGACCAGGAGCATGAGCAGGACCAGGAGCACGAGCAGGACCAGGAGCACGAGCAGGACCAGGAGCACGAGCAAGACCAGGAGCACAAGCAGGACAAGCAGGACCAGCAGGACCAGGAGCAGCTTCAGCAGACTACGCAGCAGCAGAAGCACCACCGCCAGGAGCAGCTTCAGCAGAAGCTCCAGCACCAGAAGAGCGAGCCTGAGCAGCAGAAGCCCCAGCAGAAGCAGAGTCAGGGACAGGGGGCGGGAGGGTGGCCCTGTCCCTCTTGGCAGGGATGGTGGCAGGTTGCTGAGGCTTTCGCTTCCTCCCCATGGTTGTGGGGTTGCTGGCTGGCAGGGATGCTGGCACCAAGGCTTGCAGGAAGGCTGGCACCAAGGCTGGCAGGAAGCCTGGCAGGCAGGCAGGCACCAAGGCTGGCAGGCAGGCAGGCACCAAGGCTTGCAGGAAGGCTGGCAGGAAGGCAGGAATGCAGGCAGGCAGGCACCAAGGCTGGCAGGCAGACTGGCTGGCAGGGAGGCTGGAAGGCAGGCTGGCAGAAAGGCTGGAAGGCAGGCAAAGAGCAAGGCTGGCAGGGAGGCTGGCCAGAGGGCTTGGAAACAGGCTGGCAGGAAGGCTGGCAGCAAGGCTTGCAGGCAGGCATTCAGGCTCTGCATCCGCTCTTTCCGTTCCGCGTTCGCTTTGCTGAGGCCCCCTGGAAGCCTAGCGGATGTGCCATCCGCTCCCATCCGCTTCCATCCGCTGGGCTTCCGTTCCGCATCCGCTTTTCATCTGCCCTGCGTCCTCCTCCCATCCGTGTTATCCACTCCGGTTATGCAAATTTTTGCCCCTTTTGAGAGTGGATAACAATGGATGGAACATTTTGCTCGTCCGTTGTGTCCGTTTTGCATCCGTTGGGCAGTGTGACATGGCCTTTAATGCCTTCAGCTTGGCTTTACTCTTTAATTGTTCACAGTGGAGGAGTCAAAATAAAATTTGAAAGGAAAGAAACACAGTTCACATTCAAAGAGCTGACAATGAAACAAAAACCAAAAACAAACCGCATTGAATAAAGTTCCTCGACATACCAGGATAGGTAATTGCCAACTTCAGGAAGATAACCAGGAACAGTCCGTTGGAAGAATGCCAACCAAGACAAACCTTCTTTAGAAATCAAACACTAATTGTCTCCAGCATCTGTTAGCATGGAGATCTACACTCTTATGCAAATCTTCCACCTGCAGCCCATGGAGAAGATCAAGGCCCTCTCCTCCCAGTAGACCACGTCTCTCCCTGATTCTCTCCTCCCTGCGTGCCCTAGGATGGATAGGGGATGGGCCTGGGTCCTCCTCTGACTGCTCAGCTGGCATCTGCCCTTCCCCAGCCTCCTCCACCACATCTGGAGCCACACTTCCACTTCCTGTTGGCTGTTCCTCCTCTTCCTCAGAGTCAGTCTCCATCAGGGACATGAACTATCACGTTCTAAAAGGTGTGAAAAAGGTTACATTCTTTCATATATAATGCAATGTTGTAAAGGTCAACAGTTCTGGAAAATTTTCCATATCTGAATGAAACTAATTCTAAAAATTAAATTCTTTTTCAAGATATAATACCAGGGGTGGGATTCTGATGGTTCGGACCGGTTCAGGAGAACTCCTAGCTCTGATGATAAGCTGTCTCTGAACCAATTTGCTCTGATGATCATGTGAGCCCATCCACCCCTGGACTATACTCACCAATATCTGCACAGCTGATTCGCGCAGCAGAGCAGATTGCCGCGCCTCAGCCTGTGTTACTTCCCCAAAGTAACATTGAAGGCAAGTAATTTTGAAAGCTGCATGTGTGTGTGCAAAGCGTGTGTGTGCAAAGCACATGATTAATGAATCAGTTGTTACACCAGCAGCATCCCACCACTGCGTAATACTCCTATTAAACTTTACCAAACTATATGTTCACATACAGATCTCACTCTATGCATGCTAACTGCTGCAAGGATACTATATACCACCTGTGTGTATGACAATTCACCACAGTCAATGTGCCATGGCCAACTCACAATGGCTAACTCGCCTCGGCCAATTTGCTATGGCCAACTCACTGCAGGGCAACTTGCTACAACCCTTTTGCCACAGGATAATTAGATAAGAGTTACACTAATATCAAAGAAATGGTGAAATTGAATCTGTCTGTTGTCCATGCTATTTCTATGCTGCTTAAAGTTTAATGGCAATTTTCAAGTGTTTAAAAAGATGAAATATACACATACACTTAATGAAACATTGAAATACTATCTGTTATAGTATTTATAAATCAATGTTTACAATTCATCTGATTTCACTTTTATCCTTTTATTTCTACAGATCTATTTTCCCTTTTCAAATTAAGTGTTTTTAAGTGTTCAATAATATAT
>BLBF01000018.1:22196850-22245633 GCA_015471245.1 Laticauda colubrina
TATATATATATATATATATATATAAATTGGTTATTGTTAATTTGTAATAGCTTTCTGTTTGAAATAAAATATATGCTGGCAATTAGAGACAGGGAGTTTATTCAGCATTAGTATTGTGAAAGTGAACTTCCAAAGGGCACTGAAGCTTTGATCAACCAAAATACTTGCATAGGTCAAGTCACTTGTCCAGCTGACAACTGACTCACCAGGCAATGGTGTGGGATTAGATTCTTGAAATAGTACAACTCCTTTACAGGATCCTTAATTCCCCAGTCACAAGTTGCCCAACAGTAGAGTTGATCCTGATTGCACATCTGAGAAGTATTCTTAAACTTAGTACCATACATGTCTCATCTTTCCAAATCCAATATAGGCCCTCTGGAGAAATGGAGAGAGAAAGACTTGTGCTTTGCTTCAAGGTTATTGGAGGTGAGGTGTATGAGTAAAGGACAGACAGGGAAGAAGTTTGGGATGGAAATGCCAGGAATGGGGTTAAGGGAAAGAAACTGAGGACCCAAAAGAAGTACCCTTCCCCCAAGGACATCTTGACTCAGTATTCCTCAACTCTAAAAGCATCATGGCAAAATCCTTTGGACTTCAAGTAAGTACTCACATGACAGAGCCAAACACTTTTGCATTGATCCTTTCTGATGAGCAATTCTTTTTTCTTTGTATATCTATGTCATTCTACAAATGAGATTTCTATTTTAAATTTCTGAGAAAGAGAAAATTCCAGTGATGTTTCCCCAGCCATGCAGCATCACTGCCCTACTCTGGATTTTGTTTGTATATATGTTTGTGTGGGTTTTTTTTGTGTGTGTGTGTGTATGTATGTATGTATGTATGTATGTATGTATTCATCCAAATAAAAGCTGGCTGCAATTGCACAGTTGCATAGCACCAATAAGACTGCATACCGCATGTTACAGGTCAAAGGAAGTACCTTCATATGTTCAGCGTGAGCTTTTATAGTTGGAAATGTAAAGCCAAGAAACTACTTTCCCCTATCAAGAAATCTTGGTAAATGAAAGACACAGTACAAGTCAGCAATCCTCTTTCTCTTTTATCTTTCAAGGTTATTTTTAAAATAAAGCAATACACACTCATTTTTCACATCAGCTTTCTAGATATACATCAATATTTATTAAAATACATTTTGTTGGAAAATTGGTAACTTTTATTCCCTTCCTTTGTGGAAAGTCATTAAAATGTCAGCCTCCAAAGTTCTAGCATGGCTGTGGAAGTCCTTATTATAGACAGAATCAGAATAGAGTTGGAAGGGACCTTGGAGGTCTTCTAGTCCAACCCCTGTTCAAACAGGAAAACCTATACCATTTCAGACAAGTGACGATCCAGTCTCTTCTTTAAAATCTCTCATGATGAAGCACATACAACGTCTGAAGGCAAACTGTTCTGATGGTTAAGCTTCCCTTGTTGCTTTTTATTATTATTACAGGAATCCCATCAATGACACAGAAATTAATACTTTTCATGTAGGATTACAATGGGTAACTACAGTTCCAAGGATGTTCTCTTTAACTCAGATTTTAGGAATTTATCCTTGCTTGTTTAAACAATCAACTTTGATAGGAAGCTGGTATAAGAGAAAGACAGGGATTAATATGACCTCATCATGACTTAGTACTTTATAAAGCTTTGGAGAACAAGAAGATGGTGGCACTTTTTGGATTTTTTTTAAGAATCAAAAGCTCCTAAGCATGAATTATAACAGAAGCCTCATTTTTATGAAGTTTCCCATCTAGCATCCTTGCAGTACCTCCAGTGTATTCATTAGCTTCCAGTTAGAGAAATAGTTTTAGCATATTTAACTGGTTCCATTAAGTAGATCAATTCCAGCATTGGATCTTGTGCAATGGTCACAAAGATATGGCTGAGCAAATCACAAAGAAAGAAAAAACTTTCCTTCTGGTCTGCTTCCTTGCCAAAGGCAAAGGACATCTTTGGTGGTTGTTTCCCTACACACATACACACAAAAGAATATTTGCAAGTTCCATTTCTATATCGGCAAATTTATCATGCTTTGCAAGTGAAGTTATGGGTGCAGTGCTGAGTAGCAACGATGATGTAAGTTTATTATAAGGCAACCCAAACCAAATAAGACAAGATAAAGACAGTAAATGGTTGTGGCCTTTATCAGTTTGGTATAAACAGTTATTGTTGCTCAGCCTCCAAGAACAAGGAATACAAAGTTTGTTTAAATGATGTCTGCTTTATTAAACCAATGTTTGCTCATGAAAGATTTTGTATATCCTTACACAAACGGGTGCTAGCCCAATTTCTTTAAAAAAAAGGATAATCTTACCTATTTTATAGCAATTATTGGAAGTGCTTCTAGCAAGAGAAAGAGACTTCTTTTATATGTTACGATGCCAAGTGAATAATTAAGACCAGATATTCATCTGGCATCAATCAGCTTACTTCCTAATAGGGAAAACAATGCCCACTGACACCGGTTGAGCATCTGGATTAACATTTCAGTCAGGGTCCAATATGCACAAATGTTTAAAACTGAGGGAAGGTTGTTCAAATTAAGATCAGCTGCACAAATCATTATTTTGGACTTCTGATATTGGCAATGTGGAAAACAGGTAGGACTTAGCTTGTTCCTTTTCCAAATAAATGTCTTCTCTAATAAGAAGGGTTACCGTAGCTGTCTCCAAATGCTCGACTGATGCTAACCACATCCACCAATATTTCTGTTGAGTTATAAATGATAGAAAAAGACAGGATTATAAACAAGCCATTTCTATAAAAATCTATCAGTCTAATCAGTAAAACCCAAAGTCAGTGTTTCATTCTTCTCAACATCAAGCATGAAATTCAGAAGTGGTCTCTTATAAAAAAGCTAAACGCTGTGATTTGATGTTAATGCCTTGTTTTACTGTAACAGAGAGAGTCAGAAGTCAGTGCTTCTTTTTCTTTCTTATCTTTCCTCATTTCTCTTGCCCCTTCTCCCCCACTGCTTTTCTGTTTGTATTTTATAATACTTTATAACTCAATAAAAATGTTAATTAAAAAGAAAAAGACAGGGATACCGTGGTAAAAATGTTAAGCTCTGAAAGTGGGCAAAACGAAATCTGCAATGAGATGGACTGATCCATAACTGAATTCAATTAATATGAGAGACAATGTTACTTTAGAGCTTCTTCCATTTCTGGCCCATTGCAAATGGAGGCATCACAGAAAGTATCAAAAGTGGGAGGGGGAACAGGAGAGAGTGCTTTTATTTATGTAAAATAAAAGTGGGAAGAAGAAAAGGGGAAAAAATGGATTTCTTGACTAACAAATCATTGGGATCCACAGAGGTATCCCCTCAAACCAAATCACAGCATCTTACAAAATGTGAAATCATTGTAATAGTTTTCCCAAAGGTGTTTTGCCAAAAGGCAACTAGACTTTACTTTTCCTTGAAGACTTTTCACTTCTCATCCAAGAAGCTTCTTCAGTTCTGTTCAGTTCTGAAGAACTGAAGAAGTTTCTTGGACGAGAAGAGAAATATTTTCCAGGAAAAACAAAATCCAGTTGCCTTTTGGAAAAACACCTTTGGGACAACCATAACCTTGATGACTGAGAATCTCCATAGACATTGTAATATTTTATTCACTGCTTCTTAGTTATCTCACCTTCAGCAATTGTACAATTCTGTTTTATGCACTATGTAAATTATTGTTTTTTTCTATTAGAAAAACTTAATGACTTAATGACAATTTCCATTAGTGAAAGTGATAGGTGATAATTGATGAGTTAATGTTTTCCCGCTTTTAGTCCTCAACAATCAGGTCCATTACATTCAGAAAAGGCAATCCTTTCTTACTCTTCAAAAGTTGCCACAGATTTTTTGCACCACAGTTCTGCTGTTACTTTAAAGTAATCACATTCCATTTTCAAACAAACCTACAAGCTAATGACACTTTTAAAATATTAAGATTTTTTTAAAAAGCTATAATTTAACATTTTTAGCACCAACTTTCATGAAATATTGTATACTTAATTCCTTAATAATTCCCTATCTTTTCTAGAAATATCCTGATGTAAGCAAAAATGAACAAACTTACAAAATAAACCATTTATAAAGGCAACATCATATTCTATTTTCTCTGGAATATTTACACATGTTGGTGATCTTACATTCAGCAATCTGAGTCAATTGGCTGATCTCTTCACAGTCTTACTCTGTAGTCCAGTAATAGCTTTTTCCATGAAAATCATTCCCAATAACTAATCAGCATGTACAGCAGGAGATAAAAGGCAGGGAGACAAAATCAGGGGATAAAAACCAGGGAGACAAAGTTTCTCAACAACAGAAAGAAACATTTGGTGTCTATCTCTGCACAATGTGTCAAAGGTTGTACAAGTAGCTCGATATTATAGTAAAATATTTGTTTGATGTATTTTTATCACTTTTAATTTGTTTTGTTACTCCTACCCCCTTTCTCTTTATGTTAGTTTGTATGTTAATGTTTATTTTTGAAACTCAATAAAAATATTTATTAAAAAAATACTGATCACTGTTTTTCCCTCCTGGTACCTCAGGGTTAGGTAAATGTGCTTTTAGCAGCTATTTGCCTCAGATACTTTACTGCCTGGTCTTTCTTCCCATTAAGTTAAGAACAATTCTGGAAAGGCTCTAAATCACATAGACACACACACAAACCAAGATTCTGAAGAAACACATGTGTATCAGAGCTGAAATGGTCTTTGGAAGACTTAAAGATCGATTCAGGGCCAAGTTCAAAAGTGACCTCCTTCCTCCCCTGGAGAAAATATGCACTGTCTCCTTCTCTCTCTGGGAGCATGGCAGACACCACTGTTTGTTTTCCCATTAAGTACACCAATATTGGAGCCAGCTGGCATGCTGGAAAAATCCAGAATGCTAATCTCTTAGCAGAAAGAAAAGTAACATATGAGGATTCTCTAAATCAGGATCAGGCCAGACAAAGTGCATAATGTAACATAGACAGTCTGAATCAGATCACAGTTCTCTGTCTGCAGTATTGTCTCAGGAAGCCAAGAGCATCAGAGAAGTGAAGCAGGAAAGCTGAGAGAATGAAGATCATTCTTAAAGCCAAGACAAAGAAGCCCATTCTTAGCCTCAGTTAAGAATTAACAGAGAATATCAGTCCCTTAATGATAGACAGAATGTATCATGTTCCATATTAACATTCTTGTAATACTCTCACCTGATTGGCTAAGATGGACTGCACTGTGCTTGGACGGAAGAATGACGGTGATTCGTCAGTAAAGAATCTGCCGTGATTGGCCGAGCCGATCGCGGGAGATTCAGAAGGCTGTCATTGGGTAACAGCCGCTGACAAGCTCTATAAGAAGAGCTGCCGTGGCTCGCAGGTCCAGCACAGATCTATACCTTTTAATAAAGAGCTGAAGTTACGCTGGTCTCGAGTCTCCTTTTTCCCGCGCTTCTACACTGGCAACGAAGGTGGGATACTGAGACAAAGAGACCAGTCAGGCACGTGGCAACCGAGCTGAACAACTGATGAGATGGCCAGCAGCAACTCACCACCTGCACACCATTCGACCAGGCAACTGAGGACTGAGAATCATACATCGATTGATTCCTCATGTTCCTCGAGAGCAACATCTTGAAAGATGCAAACGACCACCGGAAGAGAGCTGTGTTCCTGACCCACTGCGAGCCAGCTGTATTCAAGATGGCCAAAGTATTGGCCAAGCCAGAAGACATAAAAGAGATGGCTTGGCCAGACCTAGATTGGCTACTTCGAAACCACTACACCCCAGCCATTCCAAATCTGATCCGGAGACATGAATTCTACCGTCAGGATCAGAAGGACAGAGAGAGCATCGGGGATTTCATGGCAGCACGAAGGAACATCGGAAGTGCGTGCGGCTTCTCAAACATGGACAAGGCTCTGAGAGACTGCGTGGTCCTTGGTCTCAGAGACCCCGTACTCCAGAGCAGACTAATGGCTCAGGTGGACATTACAGTTACCGAAGCCATTGCTGAAGCCACCGCAGCCAAGGCTATGAAGAAATCAGCGGCCAAGAGGCGGCAAATGAACGCAAAGGACCAGCCAAGAACGTTGGAGACCAACGCATCTCCCGAGAAAAGAACTGAGGCTGGTCACAAAGTCACAACAGCACACCACGAGGACATCGAACTCTCACCCAATACGAAGATGAGGAGGAGGAGATCCACAGATTGCAGGCAGAGCGAGACTGGCAGAGAGGTCGTAAGTCGGGTTTACAGTGCACTGGATGCAGCGGCGACCACCCCCGTTCGGAGTGCTGGTTCTTTGACACCATTTGCCGGTACTGTGAGAAATGGGGGCACATCGCTAAGGTCTGTAGAAACAAACGAAACTACAGCCCAAGGCGACGTGACAACACGCCCCCCCCTGGAACAGAGACAAATTTTCAGAGAACTGATGGAGCCATGAGAATCGAAGCAAGCAGCTCAGCGAAATCCGACAACGTGAAGAAACCCACCAAACGGTCACTATCGGCCACTCAAACAACTCCGACGCAAAAAAAGTGCACGTGCAGGTTAGCATCGAAGGCAGGAAGTAGATTCTGGATCCTACCTCTCCATGGTATCCTGGGACATGATTAAGAGGTTAGTGCCCAGCTTACAAAAACAAGAGCTGTAGAACCAGAAATTAACCATTAAGGACTACCAAGGGAACAGAATTCCTGTGATAGGAATTGGACACTTCCATGTTACCTTCAAAAAGCATGGAAAAGTACTCCCGCTAACAATTGTGGACAGAGACCGCCCAAGCCTGCTGGGTCTAGAATGGTTCACACCATTAGGAATCGAGATGACGGGCATCAACCACAGTGAGGAAACAGACTGGGAGGAGGAGCTGATGAAGGAATTCCAAGAAATTTTTGACGGACAATTAGGCAAGTACCGGGGATCCCCAATATCATTTAATGTGAACCCCAATATTGCCCCAATCCGTCTTAAACCAAGACGAGTTCCTTTTGCGCTTAAGTCAAATATAGATAAGCAACTAGATAAGCTCATCGCACAAGGGGTCCTGGAACCAATAGATCATGCATGCTGGGAGACCCCAATAGTCACCCCAATAAAACCAGATGGCTCCATAAGAATTTGTGGGGACTATAAAGCAACCCTTAATAAGGCACTGCAACAGAGTGCATACCCAGTTCTGGTGGTACAGCACCTCCTACACTCACTCAGGGGAGGAAAAGTCTTAGCGAAGCTCGACCTGACGCAGGCATACCAACAGCTGCCAGTCAACACTGAGACTGTGGAAGCGCAAACCATCGTGGGGCTTTCCTGTGCAAAAGACTCCAATTCGGAGTCAATGTGGCACCAGGGATGTTCCAGAGCTTAATGGAATGGTTACTGCAAGGCATTAAAGGAGTCGTGCCATATTTCAATGATGTCTTGGTAGCAGCCAAGGACAAAAGACAATTGAGAAGCAGACTCAGGGAAGTCCTGCAGAAATTTAAAAACGCAGGATTAAAGTTAAAAAAGAAAGGTGCCAGCTATGCACTGAAAAAGTTGAGTTCCTGGGATATTTCGTGGATAAAGACAGAATCCACCCCACACAAAAATAGATTAAAGCAATAAAGGAAGCCCCAAGACCTCAAAATAAGGCAGAATTACAAGCCTTTCTGGGACTAATCAATTTCTACAATGTCTTTTTGCCACAAAAGACAATGACAGCGGAACCTCTGCATAGGTTACTCGACAAGACGTCCACCTGGTCCTGGGGCAAGCGGGAAGAGGCCGCCTTCTGGAAGATAAAAGATCTCCTCAAATCAGAATCAGTCCTCATCCAGTACAGCGAAACCCTACCACTAACAGTGACCTGCGATGCCTCTCCATTCGGCATCGGAGCTACACTGAGCATACTCTTCCAGACAGGAGAGAAGTGCCGATTGCATATTTCTCTAAGACACTATCAAAGGCAGAAAGAAATTACAGCCAGCTCGACAAGGAGGCACTAGCAGCGGTTACTGGCATGAAGCGGTTTCACAAATACTTGTACGGTAGGGAGTTCATCCTCATCACCAATCACAAACTACTCCTGGGGATCCTGGCAGGGAACAAGGCCACTCCCAACATCCTGTCACCCCGGATGACAAGGTGGTCCGAGTTCCTTGCCGCCTACAACTACCAGCTAATACATCGCCCCAGGAAAAGCATCTCGCACGCCGATGCATTAAGCCATTGCCCCTTGCCAGATCCAAAGGAAGACCCCGCACCCACCACATCCACCCTACAAATAGAGACATTGCCCAACCTATCAAGAACCACATCAGACATTGCTAGAGAGACAACCAAATACAGCAAACTGGTGCGGGTTTTGAGCTGGATGGAAAAAGGGTGGCTGAAAACAGAGAGCAGTGCCCAGTTTAAACCCTTCCAGAACCGGCAGAACTATTCTCCCAAAAGGGATATATACTATGGGGCGACAGAGTAGTGGTTCCAGACACCTTACAAACAAGAATATTGCACATGTTGCACGAAAGACACCCGGGCATCGTAAAGATGAAATCCCTAGCCAGAAGCTATGTGTGGTGGCCAGGGATAGACAAAACCATCGAAACCTGGGTGGCAACATGCGACAAATGTCAAAGATCCAGACCAAACCCTCCCTCAGCACCAACCCTCGAGTGGGAAACACCCAGGGGCCCATGGTCAAGGGTCCACATAGACTTTGCGGGACCCACAAAAGGGCACACCTTTTTAATTGCAATAGACACTTACTCCAACTGGCTGGAGGTAAGCCTAATGCAATCCACCATGACGGAAGCGGTTATAAAGCAACTAAGCAGACTTTTTGCCACCCATGGCCTACCTGACTTGATAGTATCTGACAACGGGCCACAATTCACAGAGTTGGCATTCGAACAATTTCTCGCCGAGTGGGGCATATGACATGCATTGACAGTGCCCGTTCATCTGGCGGTGAATGGGTGGGCGGAACTAATGGTCAGATACACCAAACACGCTTTAGCAAAAATGGACACAGGGAGCATACACGAGAAAATAAATAAACTGTTAACAATACAACACATAACACCAAGTGCTAAAACCAATAAAAGCCCAGCTGAGCTCCTGATAGGAAAAAAACTCCAGTCCCATCTAGACAGACTGCACCTGACATACAATCCCAAAAAACCACCAGACAGATCCAGCCAGTACTGTACATTTAATCTGGGAGACACTGTCTACACCAAAAACTTTTCAGGGGATCCACTGTGGGTACCTGCAACAATAAGCCAAGTGACAGGTCCCCGGTCATACCGGCTAGAAACGGAGGATGGGAGGAATTGGAAATGACATGTCAATCAACTAAGATCACAAATAACTTCAAACAACGCTGAAAGCACACAAAATTCACAAAAAGATATTAATAAAAAAACTAGGGGGGGGGAACCCCAAACAATTATCAAAAAGAAGGAGAAAATCCTCCTACGACACAGCAAACCAAACATGACCAACCAACACAAACTGAGCAGTCAATCCATACACCAATAAATAGAAAAAGAAACCAACAATACTCACCGGAAAGCGAAGGCAGCAGAATGGTACCAGCAGAAGATGACCCACACAGAACCTCGCCTGGAAGGAACAGCCAAGGCAGTTCAACCAGCCCGGAAAGACCGGCCAGGAACAGAGAAGCCGACAACTCAACCAAGCCCAGTAGACCGGGTGGGAGTTGCGGTGAAAGGCCTGACCCTCCCTTCCAGGCTGTTCCATGGAGAAAAGCAGGAGCGACAAAGATCCCATCCGAACCGTCTGAAGACCATGAAGCAACTGAGCTGCGCAGGTCAAGTAGGCAGGTTAAAAGCCCTGCCTACCTACGCGACTATGTCACGTAGGATGGACCATACCAAGAGGGGAGGGGTGTTCCATATTAACATTCTTGTAATACTCTCACCTGATTGGCGAAGACAGACTGCACTGTGATTGGACAGAAGAATGACGGTGATTGGTCAGTAAAGAATCTGCCGCGATTGGCCGAGCCGATCGCGGGAGATTCAGAAGGCTGTCATTGGGTAACAGCCACCGGCAAGCTCTATAAGAAGAGCTGCCATGGCTCACAAGTCCAGGACAGGTCCATAACTTTTAATAAAGAGCTGAAGTTACGCTGGTCTCGAGTCTCCTTTTTCCGGCGCTTCTACAGATCAGTAATTTCAAGGTAAACTAGAGATAATCTTTCACTAACACCAGAACAAAAATACTGATCTCTAGTTCTCCTGTTGCCTTTTTTGATGGTGGTGTCAGGCATGAAATTTGCCAGCAATTTTGTCATCAATGAGAAGAAGGTAAGAAATTTCTTTACAGCACTGTGACAACTTCTGAGGCATGGACTCAGAAATAAAATGTTGATCTGTGAAATATTAGCACAAAGCTTTACCTGTGGAAAAATAATGCCAAACCTAGACTTTATTTGCAGGAATTTTCTTGAACCTGATGCCACTATCAACTCAGAGAACTAGATTGTAAGACTCAAAATTGAAATTACAATTAAAGAAAGTTTAGGAGAACAAGAAGGACACTTGGCTGCAATATCGCCTTCCACCTCATAAGTCATTCAAGAGTTAGTTGTGAAGTTGCATCTCACGATTTTACTCCATTTGCCAAGCATTCCAGGTTTCATTCAAGCAAATTCTACCTTTTCCCCTGAAGGAATACTGTGAGGTCAACTCAAATGAAAGTTGGAGATGGCCAGGCTAAACAGACAGTTTGGAGTCGTTGTTTTTCAATGGCTTTTCATCTTTGGCACTGTGTAAGGAATCATAGTGGTAATAGGGAAAAATAAGTGTGGGAGATGAAAGACCAAATTTCAAGTATTATTTTCTTGTTTTACTTATTAAAGTAGCCCTTTTAAAATACATTTTTAAGGAGGGGGAAGGATTACATTTTATTGAAATATTCATATTATGCTGTTACTCTATGTCCCTATGGACAAACAAAACAAGTGCCATTCTACCCTGAAAGAGCAGAGAGAAGTTTCCAGCAGAAATGAGGTAGACCTGAATGAGTTCAATGTTTATTCTTTAATATACAAATTTTAAATAAACCAATGAAGTTAATGGAATAATTAAATTATCTCCTATTATTACTCTTCTGCAAATAATTCCAGAATAGTTTGTGTTTTATAAAAACCACAGTTAAAAGAGCAGAATAAAAATGTATAGAATGCTGAAATGCATTGTCATAGGAGCCAAATGAAAAGGATTCCCTTAGTGAGGTACCTAAAGAGAGTAAGCTTTGTCTCTATCCATCCTGACTCATCTCTGAAGTAGAATCATACACAGCAAACATCATCAACTTTTAACGAACCCATAATCCTTTGCAGGGTGGGTCTGGGCAATTGAATGGAGCTAGCAGAGTGTTTAATGGCCAGATGCCTTCCTGTCGCCATTGTGGAGTTTTGTTTGACAGATATAGTCTCATTATTCCCAGAGAGATAAATATCTGCTTCTACCTAGGTTTTAACTCACAGCCTCCTGATTGTGAGGTGACAACTGTGCCTTTAGGCCACCACATCACTCATTCATATACAGCAAACATACAAGGCAATAAACATAGCAACACACTTTCCTCCTCCTATTTCCCCACAATAACCCTGTGAGGCTGAATTTGGGCTGAGAGAGAGGAACTGGCCCAAAGTCACCCAGTCAGCTTTCATACCTAACTCAAGTCTCCTGGTTTCTAGACCCGTATTTTAACCACTACTCTTGACTTTTTCTCTCACCTCTACCTCTGGTTCCAAGTCAGCAGTTCATCTCTAACTGCTATGTGAAGTGTATAACTTCAAAGACCAATATTTTGCAGAATCCTATCTTATCCCTTCAGGCATTATATACAGCTCTGGAGAGTTCCATGATGAAAAGTGCCTTATGAATAAAGGCCTTAAGCCCTTCCTTTACAAAACCTCAACTTGAGCATTTACTTTGGTTCCAAATATCCATTCCTGGTTACTGAAGCAAATAGCCTTGCTGTGCCTGATACCACATAAAGGCAACTGGGGCTCAGTTGCTGCCCCTCACATCCCTTTTAAGAACTCACCACCTTGTTTATGTTTATTGAACAATGGGACAGCATTTCTCCCCTAACATTCATTTCATTTGTATTAAGCAGATTGAACCCCACACTTCCAAGGATCTGAGCAGAGCATATATTAAATAAAAAGTCCCTTTTGTCATGACAGCCATGATAAAAGATGTCGGTCTCAGAATAATACGTTTTGCTTGGGGCTACTTAAGGAGCTCCATGGTTGACTGAGGTTTGATTCTTGGGTTTTCTATTTCCAATGCTATTTGCTTTATATGGCATGAGTTATATAGTTACAGCATGTAAAACCATCCCTGTGAAAAGTTATAGTATATAAGAGAATTCCTTCCAAATGAGGAGCACAGCTGTTTTTGGATTCTTAGAAGCTTAAATAGATAAGTTATTCATTTAACTCCAGCCCCTATTTTTTTCTCAATTTATACTAGGTGGTGCTTAATTAAATGTTTGTGAACTGACAATCCTAGAGATTGAAATACTTTTGCCACACACAAATAATTGACTCTGGATCATATTCTTCAATGAATCAGTGAACAAAGTATATGCTTCAGACACATTTGTTTAATTCCGTTGTAGGATTTATGTAAAGGACAGATCACTTTTTAGATCATACTTATGTAGAAATATTGAAAATTCAAACGGGCTTACAAACATTTAAGTGTGTGTGTGTGTGTGTGTGTGTGTGTGTGTGTGTCCATTATATTCATGCTATATATTTATATATTTTCCCACTGGTTTTCTCTTCCTTAAAGTTTGCAGCCCATTAAATTCCTATGTGTGGAAAAGCCGAACTATTGAAGTGACTCTTGAGATTATATTTCAACTGTTCAATTTTACTTTCTTGAATAAAAATTGGATTGAAACCATTATTTTAAATACTGACTCTCACTCTAAATAACTCCCCATGTGCACTGCCCAGGAATTGCTACTATTTTCTTCCCTTAAATCAAGGAAAAACAAGTGAAGCTGTATGATTCAGTCATTCAGCGCTGGTCAATGTTCCTTTTCAAAAAAGGTAGATAGCCACATTCATGCACAAGGTGCTAGTCTTTGAATTAGAAGAAAAATAGTAGTGCCCCAAATATTTATCCCTATTGTGTTGCAATAATGAGACTGGCTTGTGGTGCTGCTGTCCTACAAGAAAAATTAAGGAAAGTGATTCATTGTCTGACCTGTCATTTCCCAACTGACAAGCATCTCCTGCTGAGAGGAAAAGCAGCCACCAATCATGTTGATGATTTATCTGGGGTGGGATGGGCTTAGGTGAGTATAGATAATTACTTGGGATGGAATATTTCACCATTTGTCTGAGGGCCAAGTCACAGATACAGAAGTGTCCTTTGCCTATAGCCTGACATTTAGATTATTTCTTAACCTGACTCTAGCACACTAGAGCCATTTTAAGAAATAGCAACTTTGAATCTATAAAAGTATAGATAGGCAAACCAAAAAGTCTATCTCTCTCACAAAATAGTAACAATTTAAAAAAAAAATAAAAACTCCTTTTTGCAGAAGCAACAGAAAATTTGCAATGATGAAAGAACCAACAACCCACAGCTGGTAGAACAAACATCTCTTCCTGAGCTAAAATTGACCCCTCCCCAAGTATCTGAGAATTTAGGCATATATCATGCAGACATCATGCACTCTGAAAATGTACCAGTCAGAGAACTCTGTGTCTAGGAATCTGGTGTCTCCTTCAGAGAAAGCCAAACAGACCAGGGAAGATAGTGCCCAGGAAAGGAAGGGTGTGCTTACATCACCTAGAGTGGCCAAAATAGGACCTAGACAGATCCTATCCCATACCATCAACCTCTTCTATGAATGAAATATGCCAATCTCATCCCAAAGTTACCAAGCTGGGAAATTCTGAAAATAATTAGTCTAGCCCAGTCTGAACTTCTACTAAAAAAGTGGGGTGTTGTTACACTTTTATAGTTCTACCAGTCATTCATAAAATTCTTGGGCTTTTTCCATAGAATCTACTCTAATTTTCCTTTCTTCCCATGAAATTAACATCCCTTCTAGGATTAGCCATCTAAATACAATACCTTTTTGGTTTAATTGGTTTAATTGTCTCACTTTTGTTCTCTCACTCTTCTTGGGATTTGTTTAAGCATTAAGACTTTTTTATCTTTATATGTAATTGTTTCTTCTCTGGATATTTTATATATAATATCATGGACCTTTCTTCTAGCAAATTTTACATGGACTTCTTTTGGACATTTGTGGCATCTTGCATAATTTGTACTCACTCTATGAACTTCATCCAACTCTTTCAAGATATCATCTTTGTCTTTTTCCAACATTTCTGCTAGTATTTCTGCTATCACCTGTTTCAGATCCTCTTCTTTTGATTCCACTATATTCTGGAATCTCAAATATGCTGCAGCCTTATCCATCTCCAAGTAGACCAGGGAATTGTGATGACCCAGAGTATATCAGAAATATAACAAAATCCAAAATGTAATTAAAAGTCCTTTAATGTCTTCAACTTGGCTTCACTGTTTAATTGTTCACAGTGGAGGAGTAAACTATTTTCAAAATAACATTTCAAAGGCAAGAAACACAGTTCACATTCAAAGAGCTGATAACGAAGCAAAACCCAAAAACAAACTGCATTGAGTAAAGTTCCTTGACAGACTAGTATAGATAATTGCCAACTTCAGGAAGATAACCAGGAACAGTCCATTGGAAGAGCACCAACCAAGGTAAACCTTCTTTAGAAATAAAACACTAATTTGTCTCCAGCATCTGTTAGCATGCAGGTCTAACCTTTTATGCAGATCTCACACCTGCAGCCCATGAAGAGGATCATGGCCCTCTCCTCCCAAATAGACCACACTTTACCCTGATACTCTTCTCCCTGCATGCCCTAGGATAGATAGGGGATGGGCCTGGGTCCTCCTCTAACTGCTCGGCCAGCCTCTGCCCTTCCCCAGCCTCTTCCACCACATCTGGAGCCACACTTCCACTCCCTGTTGGCTGTTCTTCCTCTTCCTCAGAGTCAGTCTCCACCAGGGGCATGACAGGAGTCTTCCATTTCTTTGCTCACATTCCTTAGATGTTCATCAACCATTTCCAGTTTTTTTTCAGTTTGCTCTGTCCTTTTCTCTACCTCTTTTATTGTTGATTCATTTCTCTCTAATGCTTCCTGCATTGTTCCATTTTTTTCATCCAACTCTGAGATATCTATTTTCATTTTTAGTTTCCCCATCTCTTCTTTTGGTATCAGCTCTTGTCTCAGTATGGTTTTTCGTCATTATTTCTCGAAGCTTCAACATAGATTCTTGTAAGGTAAGGAGTGTTGACTGGATATTGGCTTTCATGATAGAGGATTGCTTCTCCCCTGGTAATATTTCCTCAACTGTCTTTTGCATCATCATTGAGGGTGATGCTGCCGTGGTTGTTAATGTTGGAATAGTCTTCTTCCGAGTTTTAATCATTGTAGTAGTTGTAGAAGTCATTTCTTTGAGAATTTGTTTCTGTTTTTGTACTATACTATATCCGTTATCCCAAATTAGCATTCAATATTCAATAATATCAGATGAGAGTAACCACTAATCTAATTGATTGGTTTCTCTATTAATTCCTGATTTCCTTAGTATATGGTAGGCTAGTCACTCTTATAAATGTAAATATTATCCAAGGTAATTTCAAATTTAAATTCTAAATCAGATATATAAATATATAGAATCTGGTACTTGTATCAAAATCTCTATACTTAACTTCTAAATATTAATAATCCAAATATCTATGAATACCATGGGACACTTAATCTAAATATATATATATTATAAATAATATTTTGAATGCTTATAAGTCTAAGTAGAAATAAGTTTACCTCACTATACAATAATTAATTATTTAAATGTAAATTTCACAATTATTTAATATAATCAACAGATAAATTCAAATATTGATAATTAATTAATTAACTATAATTATTACCTAATTGATACTTATTGCTATTATCATTTCCCTTGTTTTCCCTATATATTTAAATGAGATATAAGCCTCAGTAGTGCTAATACATCAACTAAATCAGATAGGCATCACAGTTACCATCATCAGTTATCTTCCTTTCTTATCTGTACCTAAGAGAAGAAAAGAAAAAAAAGGAAAAAGAAGAAAATTGATATGGAAGGGAAGGTTAATCCAAACAGCAGAGACTCAAGGGCATGAAGTATTTTTATGTAGCTGTTCAACTTTCCATCTCTGAAGTTAGAAAGTTCCATCTCCAAGCACATGAGAAGTGAAGAGTTGTTGAGTAATGTCTCTGATTTCACAGTCTCACAGTATACTCCGCTATAGCCATTCCTTCTTTCACTCAAATCTCTTACAGTCAAATTTTCCAAATTTCATCACCTAATACACTCTCTTCAATTAACACATTTCATCAACATATTACACTTCCAAATTGATAGTCCAAAAAACTTAAGTGAATTGTTAAGTATCGTCTATATTAATACAGTCACTTTGCTTACTTCACTGCTTCCAATCTTCCTCCCATCTCCAATTTATTAATCCAGTCTTCCCGAATTAAAGCAATTCAAATTGCTCACACTTTCCAAATGTTAAACTTCCCCCCCCCCATTTGTATCAATGAAACAAACCTCTCAGATGTTCTTATCTTCTCTGTCCGATTGTTCGCGTCCTTACCCTCTTCCGTCTCTTGAGACCTTTCACTTTCACTGCCACTCACATCCGCTTCTTAGCTGCTTCTTTCGGACTACAATCCGACTGTTGTTACTATCATCTATGGGACTTCTCCAATGCTTCACACTCTATCAGGATCGCAAATTTCCTCACACACACCCTTCTCCGTTCACCACAATCTGTCACTCACTCGCTTCCTCTTGTAGGTGACAGTTCAGACTTCAGGATCTCCATTAGTGGTTGGTGGTCTCTTGTTTATTGGTCTTTACAGGGCCTTTCTATGTTGTAATGAGAGTCACCTTCTCCACACCGCAACTCAAGTCTCCTCATACTGGCACGTTCCTTGACAGCATGGGTGGGCAACAGTGGGCCCCTTACTGGCTGTGGACTTCAGCTCCCAGAATTCCTGAGCCAGCCATTCATTCATTTTGGCTCGGGAATTCTGGGAGCTGAAGGACACAGGTTCTTAAGGGGCCATACTTGCCCACCTCTGCTCTACAGGATACATGCACCCCTGAGGGTCTCTCCAACAGCAAGAAAAGGTAGCAAAAAGCCACGAATGAGTTCAGCACCTCTACTCATGCATACCTCTTTAAAGTCTCCACTTTTATAGTTCTAATGGCTCTTGCAACATCTAAACTACATCTATACTAAAAAGCAAAAACAACTGCCTTTCCAAGAGAAAGTTTTATCAGATTTTTTTTTGGCTGGGTTTTCACTTTTAACAACAAGGACAGGAAAAACTTCACCTATCTAGCTTCTCCTGAAATTGCAGCTGTTTTAGATACAACAACGAGAGACTAAATAAACATTTGTCAAAAGCGTGAGATGCAAATCTGCTTCCATGTAATAATTACCTGTCACAAATCTCCCCACATCCATATGGAGAAGGCAGTAAATCTATTGCCCCCTGCTATATAAGCCTTCTATACAAGGGTTTGTTAATACAATCCCAGATTTTCACAAATGCAACATGAAAGGCATTTGCATCCTGACTACTTTGTATGAACTGTATTAACAGATCCCTAGACTCTGAGATCAACTGAGGACTGTCTGAACATCTCAAGAGAAGATTATTTGCTTTAAAACAGTTCATCTTTTCTTTCACAGCTCATCAAGGATGAGCCCCCTCTGTACTGTCTTCAAGACTTGTGATTAATATTGTACCTCCACTGGTGATTAGAATTAACCTCCATTTGTACAGCTGATAAGAGGAAATGCAAACAAGTCACTGGATCATAGCATAATAAACCATGGATGCCTAAATACTTTATTTAACTGTAAAGTTATGATCTGGTACAAAGATTACTTTGTTTTTATAAACTGTCCATTTTTTTAAAAATGTCTAAGATAATAATGAAATAAAGCAGGCATTTTGAACAACAGTAACTCTCTCTTGGCTGACCTGTTGGGATAATGGGATTAGGGATATAAAATGATTCCATCCCTATTTGCATAGGAAAATAATTTGGGTATTTTTCCACCCATCAAGCTTCATAGTGCCATAGAGATCAGAATAAAACTAAAAGGATTCTCTTTTCCATAAGCAAAGATGAACAAAAGACTTTGAGAAAAAGGTGGACTATTAAAAAGTTGCACATAAACAATACTAATGTCTCAAAAATAAATAGGCAAGATTAGTATTATTATATCTCAGTTCATTTTGATAATTCAAATATTCAGCCTAAATAAACCCTGTAAGTCTCACTCCTGATGTAATCTGTCTGCTGCCTTTATAATAACGATAGTGTGTTTGATAGGGAGAGCAAAGTGATGACAACATCAAACTAGAAACCAGGAGACTGTGAGTTCCACCTTAAGGCACAAAGCCAGCTGAGTGACATTGGGCCATTCACTGTTTCTCAGCCTTCAGAAGGAGGTCTAAGACCTGAAATCTAAGAAAACTGCAGGAATGAACATGGACTTGAAAGCACACACAGAAAATAGATAAATAGTAGTTTCTGCTATTTACTCATCCTTAAGGTAAACATTTTTATACGAAGAATGGGCAATTCCAAGTAAGTGGGTTCATGTGGACGCCAGGCCCATGCTGTAACAAGAACTTTGGTGACACAGTCACACACCACAGTACTGCAAGCTAACTCTGCTCACATTGCCAGGAGTTTGATTCCTTTATGATCCTGATTGGCTCAAGGTTGACTCAGCCTTCCATCCTTCTGAAATCAGTACCCAGATTGAAAAATAAAGAGCCAGATTGTTGGGGGAGAAATATGCTGACTCTGTAAATCACTTAGAAAGCGCTGTAAAGCACTATGAAGCGGTATACACATGTAAGTGCTATTGCTATTCCTAATTTCTCAGGATCTTGGCTTTGAAATCCAGCAGTAAAGCAAACAGCATTTTTAGCAATGTGATTTTTGCCTCTTTTATGAACAAATCAAGCATAGAATAGATGGGTTAAGATGGCCTCAGTTTTTCCTGCCTTGAACAGTTGACATGCGTGAACCAAATACTGTAGCAAGGGAGAACCATGATGCTGCTGTGAAGTATGGCTGAGGAGAATCTGTGACTCAACTAAATATTCATTAAATCATTTGAAGATAAATGGTTTCACGAAATGGTTAACAGTCTTTCTGTTCAGTCCAGCATACTATGGGAGTAACTCTCATTGTACCCAGTGGGCTTACTTTTGATTAGTAAAATAAATTCTGATTAGAAGTTCCCCACCAAAGAAAGACTCAGGATGGGATATACTTCAATTTTAAAACATGTATTTTGGAATACACGTTTAAAAAATTTAAACCTTGGAAACCTTACAAGAAAAAATGCAAACTTTCTTCTTTTTTTTAGTTTTTAAAGTATGTTTTTTATTTCCAGCAGCTCTGCCTTAATTGTTCTTTGAAAGAAATATTTCACAATTAAAAGAAAGTGTTAAAGAGACTATCAAAGCATGCTAGTTTAGATTTTGGCTTTATGTTATTTAACTGCTGATTGTCATAATGGCAAAACTCATTATATTATAATACATCTCTCT
Source organism: Laticauda colubrina (assembly GCA_015471245.1). NCBI lineage: Eukaryota > Metazoa > Chordata > Lepidosauria > Squamata > Elapidae > Laticauda > Laticauda colubrina. Next base: position 22,216,566 of record BLBF01000018.1, read on the forward strand.
TCTTTCTATAATCTATCTTGTCTAATCACCAGAACTATAAATCTTTTTTTCCTGGTTTCTGTAAAAAGTCCTTTAGGGCTTTCCACTTAAGAATAAATGAAGATATTGTCTTTAATCAAAGAAGTCAATTTGGTCATTCCACTGCAGGTATTGCCAAATCTTTCCATTTTTGCACATACAATAATCTCACTGCAGTTGTCATGTCATAAACCCCCATGACTTTTTTTCATCTGGAAGAGAATTTATCCAATTCTTCTTCCATCATCCCAAAAGAAAGTCCTCTTGTCTTAATTGTATATATAATCCTTAAAATCTTCTGAATCAGTATACATATTTGAATCCAAAATTTTCTAGCTTTTTACATATGAACCAAACATGATAGAGTATTTTTTTTTTGTTTACATAAATAAAGGGGCTTTATACATTCTAGTCCATTTCTCTGGCAACATAAATTAATGGTACATAATTTTATAAACATTATAAAATTATAATTTTATAAAATTATGTGCCATTTTTATAATATTTAATCTTAAAGAGATTTATATAATCCTCTTTAAGATTAAAGTATGGTGTAGATTTCAATCCTTTCAAGCACATATTTTCATATTGTTCCAAATATTACCAAAATATCTAGCTCACTTTATCATACACTCTTTCACTTGTGGTTCTTCTGTTTCAAATTTCAATAGGAGTTTACATTTTAGCAATGACATGTTCTTTATTTGTGCATTATTTCATGTCAAATTCATCCTTAAAATGTTCAAAACCATAAAATATTTGTTTGGTTTAAATCTTTCAATACTGTAAATATGAAAACCGTGGACAACTATGTCCCTCCGTGACCAGTTCATCTCATTATTTTATTTAGTAAACTCCTTGTCAAAATTCTGGTATATCATGATACATTAGCCATTGTGTTTATCTATTAATTCTCCTCTCTAAAATGTTTCTTGCGCTAAGACCCACAAAGGTATTTTTAGGCACAGCCTGGATTAATTCCATATTCTCAATATGGCACATGTAACCTAATGATTTTTAAAATCCCCATTAACCTTGACATTATCCCTACCACAGATACCAATGCCACTAAATCTCAGGTCATTTTAACTCCAAAAGCCTTCTGTTTTTCAGCAACACCCACTCTTTCATCCAAGCCAAACAGCAAGCTGAAAAATACAATTTCAAATCAAGCAAACCCAACCTTTTCATTGCAGCCAGAAGCACTCTTACATTTACCTCATGGCTTTTTTCCCCCTTGCACACAAACTTATATACATCCTTCTGTCACTGTATAAATGACACATACATTATCAAAACATGTATCTGGGGGGAAAAAATCCCGCAACATTCTAGGATCCATTCATTTTAACACAGAAATTCTCCTCAGCAATACAGTTGTAGTTTCTCTCTTTTTACCTTGATTCCATGTCTTAATGTAGTATTTTGAAATAACATACACATTGTATTTCTCATAATGATATCCAGATATTTTATTTTCTTCTCAATTTTAAAACCCATGTTATTGGTCAATTCTGTTTGTTCTTCTGTTTTCATCTCTATTGCTAAATCTTCATCTTTTATCTTAAAACAAAATTTCTTGTACTATTAATTTAATTTAATTTTTAAAATTCTTTTACAATGCTCCCCTATTGGTTTTTCTTATATCAACATTTAAAACATCTGAATTTCCTTTGGACAGAAAAGAATAACAGAATAACAAGGTTGAAAGGGACTTTGGAGGTCTTCTAGTCCAACCTCATGCTCAAGCAGGAAATCCTATACATTTTAGACAAATGGTTGTCCAATCTCTTCTTTAAAATCTCCAGTTTTGAAATGTCACAACTTCTGGAGGTGTGTCATTACATTGATTAATTGTTCTCACTGTCAGCAAATTCCTCCTTCCTTATTTCTAGGTTGGTTCTCTCTTTGATTAATTTCCATCCATTCTTCTTGTCCTACCTTAAGGTGCTTTGAAGAATAGATTGACCCCCTCTTCTTTGTGACAACCCCTTAAATATTGGGACATTGCTATCATTTCACTCTAGTCCTTCTTTTCATTAAACTTGATATACCCAATTCTTGCAACTGTTCCTTTTTTAAAATGCATTTTTATTACATTTTCACAAATACAAATCTCTTCTTATTATATACATTATTATTTATACATTAACAAATATCTTGTGTGGTTTATTATAAGTAATCTATAATTACTTTTATCTTATATACCTTATTGTCTATGTCTAGAATATTATTTTCTTAAGGTCTCATATTTTAATTACATTAATCCATTCTTCCTACTTTCCATATCTATTCTCCAACCATTCATACCATTTGTCACATATTATATAATATTTAGAGTTCTCTTTTTCTAATGTGAGCATGTCAATTTCCGCACATTCCAATACTTTATGTATAATTAGATCTTCTAGTGGGGTGTTGGTTGCTTTCCACATTTGTGCAAAAGCTACTCTGGCTGCTGTCAGAATATGTAAAATAATATATTTTATCTTTTTTTGGTATTGCTCTATAATTTGCAACTGTTCTTTATATGTTTTAGCCAGCAGTCTCCTTATCATCTGTGCTGTTCTTCTCTGCACTCTTTCTAGAGTCTCAATATATGTATAATTGTGGTGACCAAAACTGGATGCAATATTCCAAGTGGGATCTTACCAAGGCATTATAAAATGTTATTAACACTTGATGCGATCTTGATTCTATTCCTTTGTTAATGCAGACTTGGACTGCATTGGCTTTTTTATTTTTTTATAAACCAAACTCACAAGATTATGATCTGAAAAAGTATTTGGTAATATCTCTACTTTATAAAACTTCGTAACCAAATTCTTTAAAATTCATATCATATCTATTCTTGAAAGGGATGTATGTCTTTCACAAAAGTAAGTGTGCTTGAACTGTCATTTTTCTGATACCATATGCCCACAAGCCTTAAATTATCCATCAAATGAAAGAAAGTGTTTAGTCATTTGCCTTGAGTGATGTTAATATTTTACCTGGACATTCTTTTGAATTGTGGAGAAATCATTCCATTCCAAAATCCCACAAAACAACAATTTTCATAAGAGAAACTTGTTAATGTCTTTATTAAGTCTTTTATAGAACAGTACATTTTCATCATTTGGGACATAAATTCCCAATATCAAAGTCTTATTCCTATGCACATTAATTTCTGCCCCAATTAATCTTTCATGATCATCAGTCAAGTTATGGATTTAATTGGTGGTTTATACACAAACAATTCCATTTCTTTTTTTTTTAGTTCCTCCTGAAGTAAATTCTTCATTCAAATATTTTGTAAATCAGATAATTTATGTCCTTTTCTTTAATATGCATCTCTTTATTATACCTTTTTAATTTTTCCCAATAAATACGTTGCTCCATTTATATTCCATGTTAAGCATTTGTAATAATCAGGCCCAATTTTAGAAAAGTCAACACTTGCCCCACCTAATTCACTCCTTTCAGTTTCCGATTGCACCTGTTAAGTTTTTATATAGTCTCATCAGATATCTTTGTTTGAAACCTCTGCAATTCCTCTTTAATTTTTTTTCCTCTAGAAATTTCCTTGCCTTCTGGACAGAATTCAGTCACAGTGTGTGCTGTAAGAATAAAAATACACTTTCCAATTTATCCTATGAAATTGGAATCTTTTTTTTTTTGCTTTAATCTTTCATTCAGAAAATATCCTTTTCTCTTATGCATATTCTAATAGGAATTTCTTTAAGAATAACTGAAGCAAAGATATAAGATTATGTCTAGTGTTTTTTTTTCTATAGTAAACTAAGCCAGCTCTTCTCCTGCATTTGCGATTTCTATGGATTTTGAATATTAACATTAATAATTAATATTATTTATGTCCTAAATTAATAAAATTACTTCCAGAGTTTCAAAAAGTCCTGCAATGTATTAATTTAAAACACTACTATCTGTGCTATATGTTTCATTAATTATTTGTTTTTATTCTTATGGACACCAACATCTGCATAGAATGGCAGGGAGGGCACAACATCGATATCATAACATCATTACACAAATGACATAACTTATGTATCTGTATCAAACATTATAAGGTCATTAATAATTTTGGTATCTGTGCAATGATCTCATAATACACATGCCATTGTTTAGATTTCCTGGGATTTATTGTAGTAGTCATAGCTTATGTCTGCAACAATATATTATGCTATACACAATAATATGCAGCAATTGAAGTGAGATATTTATTAACTCAGTAAAGCAATAGGATTCAGCTGAATCAGTGTATGTTGAACTTTTTCCTAGCTCCTAGTCATATGGATAATTTCTTCCTACTAGACCCAAAGAGGAAAACTTTTTTTCAGTCCATGTTTGCACTTTATCAGTATAGCATCAATGGCTACACTAATAAAAGTAACAGAGAAAGCTAGGACAAATGTGATTTCTTTTAAAAAAATTATTTGTTATTTAAAGTTCCTTTTGTATCATTTTTTAAACAAAAATTGGAAAGTGGCATGTGATTCTGTAAACTGCTTATATAAAGATTAGAAGAATGGTAATATTCATTAGAATGTCTTTACAGTATGACAATGTGGTAAGGGAGGGAGTGCATTAACAAATGTCTGTTCAATTCAGGCTTGTAAATTGGATTGTATGGTTTGTGCTGATTTGTGGGAGAGTACTGATGACACAAGATGAGCAAAAACATCAGTCATGTTGGAAAATAGTATTTTTCTTGTGCAGGGAAATAAGACAATTGTTTACCAGTTCTGATCCTTCACAGAAATAGTTAAATAAAAAATAAAAATTCCAGATCCAAACTCATCTTCTGCTGTCTTTCTCTCTCTAGGGAGTCCAAACCTAGCCTCTGGTGAAACCTATGACTTTTAATATATTCACTGTTATGTTGTCTATCTCATCTAGTTTCTCTGATGGATGAGGATGAAAAGACCTCAGTCCTGTTTGGAGGCCTCAGGAAAAACATCATTAACATTAGCCACCTTACCCTGAGCAATTCCAGCTGCTCCTCTATCTCTTCTTTATTTGTTTTTTTTTAAATAAATAAAAATAACATTGTCTTCAGAAGCTACAATGAAAACATATCAGGGATGTTACACTAATTCATTTGCTTCAGACGAAAGATAAATTCCTTGCTTGAAATCTCGTTTGTTTCAGACAAGATGAGATTTGAACAGGGAACATTTTGTTTTCTGGTTGGGCATGAACAGTCACAGATTGTGTCCACCTGGATATTAGTTGGAGTCACTTCCATACAGAAGAAAAACATTCTGGCTTTAGTCCCCAGCTCTGGGTTACAGTCTTTCAGCTTTTCATCTACTGTGTCCAGAGCAGTGCTATGAAATATAACACTGACTTTATGAACTGTCATCTAAGCAAAAAGAACATCCATTAAAGGGACCTCATAGATGTTTGGTTCTCCTGGATATGAGGAACATATTAACAATTACCTGTAAACCTGTCCTGTAAATCTATCTCACAGCAGCTTTTCATGGCGAGATATTTTCCATGTCAATAGCTTTTGTACATGTGTTATGCTGCCTTGTTCCCATCAACTCAAAAGACTAGGAGCCATTTCATGGACCCATGTGCATTCATGCCTCATTGACTGCTTCACTGGCTGATGAGTTGCAGATGGAAATTATCTATTTTAGTTTTATCACTTCAACTAGATTGCTCCTCTCCCATTTGCTGTCTACAGTTCAATCTCTTTCTGATCTACTCTACAATCTTCCTAAGTATCGGTGTCAGAGTGATTAGTCTGTAGTTCCCCAATTATCCTTCCTCCCAGCAAAGATGAAGGCAGAGACATTTGTTAACCTACAGTCTTGCTCTCTAGGATTTCTCAAATGTAACTATATCACCAGGTTTTATCTTGTTCTAGAAATTTAAAGTCAATCAGAAAAAATCCTGAACATGTTTTTTTTCAATCTCAAGTTTTAATTGGACTTCTTCATTCACAATAGTTTAGTGGAACGCATGTCCTCTTTTCCAAAGACTGAGCTAAAATAGAAGTTAAGAAGTCCCATCATTTCCTCATTATATATCATCATATTGTCTTTTTGACTGAGAAATTGGTATACTAATTTTTCTCAACTTTTAAATTGAACATATTGGTGGAACACCTTAGCAGCTTTTGCCAACTTTATTTCATTCTGACCTCATCCTTATAATCATAGGCTACTACTGTTGGTTCTAATTAACTAGTTCCCCTTTCTATCTCGTCTAAGGGTGGGCTTCAAAAATTTTAGCAATTTTTCTGCCTGATTGCTGGGTGGGCATGGCTGTGGTGGGCGTGGCCTATTCGGCCTCCTGCACCATGGAGCGGAGGGTGTTTTTGCCCTCCCTGGGCTCTGGAGGCTTTCCTTGAGCCTCTGGGAGGGAGAAAACAGCCTGCCTGGGCTCTGGAGGCTGTCATTTCCAGCTTTCCCAAACTTCTGGAAGGCTCATTTTTCATCCTCACCAAGCCTCCATGCATGCCCTGTACTTACCTGCATCCAAAACAGGCCAAGTGGGGACTCCTGGGAGGGGCAGGATGGGTGGAGCCAGCCAGGAGTGAGATTTGGGGGTTCTCAAAACTGCACAGAATCTTAGCTAGGGGTCCTCCCAAACCCCTGCAAACCCCCAGCAGCCCATTCCTGATCTCCTCCTATATGCTTTACCTGTAGAAAAGAACCCTGAACTTTTGTGGAACCACATTAGTTTTTGATTTGTCTTGTCTTCTCATAATTGTTTGCAATTGTGAAATTCCAATTTTGATTTTCTCTTTCAAAGGAAATTTCCTCTCTTTTGAGCTCATTTCCGAACCCAACTTCTTCCATGAATGATCAATACCTGCTTTCTTGAAATTTAAGATGTAAATTAAATTACACTTAACTTTAGTTTCCCTTAACATTGGGAATCCCAGCATTACATGGTCACTTATCTTTATTTTCCTGCTACCTCCATTTCATGGATGTCTTCCGTATTGATTATTGATTAAAGGATGGTTGAGACATTTGTGCCTTCCTTCACCCTCTGGAAAAGAAAAGCTGTCAGCAAAATAAGCCAGGAATTTGCTGTAAAAACCATACTTGGCAGAATCTGTCTTGCAACAGATGTTGAGGTTAATTAGACTTCCCTACCACTACTATTTTATGCCTCTTGAAAGGACCTACGGTTTGCTTCTGGAAAGTATAAGTCATGTCTTCCTTTCACTTAGGCAGGTGATAGTGTACACTAGTAATATTATTGCTTTTATTTACCCCTCCAATTATTATAAACCTTCCACATCGTTACCAAATTCATTAGTTTTTGAGCAGGTCTGGATACTTTTAACCCACGGTTTGCTTCCTCTTCCCTTTTTGTTGCTTCTGTTCCTTTTGAACACATAATATACTTCAATTACTGCATTCCTATCATGAGACTCATTCCACAGAACTGACCTATACCTATTAAATTGTATCTGTTTCTCTGTTCTGAGAGTTCAAGCTCATCCTGTTTATTTTCTATATTCTGAGCATTTGGCCAGAAAGCCCATGAACTTTATCAGCCAATATTTTTACTGAGTAGTTTAATTTATGGGTATATTCCCACTTCCTTCTACTGTGGGTAAGTCTTCAGGTATTTACCAAACGGATTATGGATATTTTGGCCAAGCATACTTTTACTCTTGCTTGTGAAGTTTGTATTCTTCATAGTGGGATGAAGAATGGTGACTCTGCAACTATTACTCCCTTTTACTTTTCATATAGAGTGCAATTCAGAGATCCATACTCCCATCTCCCATTCATAAGCTCCCCAATATCTCTGTTGAAAGCTCAGATTCTGAACTTCCGGTTTGGTCTGCCTCAAAGAGAAACCGAAATCTGTGATCATGCGCGGTTTCGGTTCATGCTTGTTCATTGGAGTGCCCCGATCATCCTGATATGGGCCCAGAGCCATCTTGTATGGGTGGCAAGAAGGGGGGGACCACCAGCTGGCTTGAGAGGAGCTGCATCTTCCCTCCTTGGTGTGGCAATTACTCCCCTCCTAAGATGAATGCAGTGGTGGCCATTTTATTTACCTGAAGAGGTAAGCCAACTGGGACAAGATAGTGCAGAAGCAGTGAAGAAGAGGACAGCATAGAAACCAGGAGAATTTGGGTACAAGGCACCCTGGATTTAAATTTTTCAAAATTGTTAATTGTTTGAGCGGTGGACAAAGAAGTTAAGAAAAAATATCTGACAGCTGAAGTGGCTCTGTATCCTAAAAGGAAGAAGCCGGAAGGAGAAGTTTGTGTTTGAATTAATCAAAGATATAACCCTGACATTAAACAGGCATAATTAAAGTCGGATTGAACTGTGACAAGATGGAAAATAAAATTAAAAATTGATGTTTGGATTTATTGATTTTGGAACTCTAAAAATCTGAACAAGAGAGGAAAAGTCAGGAAAAAGAAAAAGAATTGATTCTGAACACAGTGAAGAGTGCCATCTAGTGGAGAAGGGAATTGTTTACTTATATATGAAAGTGGAACCTGAAAACAAAGGAAAAATTATGGGATTGTTTGCTGCTTTTGGCATAAACTTTAACTCGTGGATATTGAAATGTGGAATTAATCTGGAAATATTCTGAAGAGGAACTAATATGAGTTAAACATTGGAAAAATTTTATAGACATTATTTAGAGATGGCAGGAATGCTTTTGGAACTTAAATTGGAACTTAGAAGTATGAAAGACATGCTACAAGAAGGCAAATTTTTTGGTTCTGCTCTGCAATTTTTGGAAATGGTGGTTTCAAAATATGGACAACATCAAGAAGGAGCCAATTAAAGAAGTGGCAATCTTAAATGAACATTTGAAACAATGAAAACCTAAGCAAAGAGGGAAAAGAAAGGAAACTAAAAATAGGAGGTCTGAAATTGTAATCAAAAAGGGGTTTACTTTGAAAACCAAACAAAAGGAAAGGAAACAGCAGAAAAGGGAATTCCAGAAGGGAATAGTGAAAAAGGAGGGGGATAGAAATTGGGGTGATAAAAAGAGGGAAAGAATGAAGCAGGATCAGGAAATAAAGAAATATGGTAAGCAAATAAGAATGAAAATGAACTGCTTATCTAAAAGGCATAGAGATAATGGCTAATTGAGATTTAAAGAAGGGGATTCTGAAGTTCATAAGGGGGAATTTAAACAAACTAGAAATAATAAATCATCCAGAAAATAGTGGAATATAGATTATTAAAATGGGAGATGGAAACTGATACTGGTCTGTTATTGTAATGATTGTCGGCTCCTATTTTTTTTTGTAAAAGATGTTAACAATGTTTAATGAATTTAAATGGAGTATGGGTATGGTTGATGGGAGAACAATATTAGTTCTTATGATGAAATGAAGAGAGTAATTATGTTATTTTTTTCTTTTCAAATTAGATAAACTTTTTATGTAACTAAAAGGGAAACTTGCAGACATAGACTTGAAAGAGACACATGTAATGTAGTAATTATTAGAAAGTTATTATTATGGATTTTTAAAGTGTTAATTCAAAATTAAAACTATGGGAATCTTAGGGGGATTAATTATGTAATATTTTAACCACAGGGGTGATATCTCAAAATTGGCAATAATAGGGGTGTTTCTTTGTTGTTGTGGTTTTTTTTCTAAATGTTTGAATTGAGACTGAATTCTTGGAATAATGAATTAAGTATCGGCAAGGAACACATGAAAGCCATAGGTCATAACATCAACTTCAATGGCACCAAAACCCTAGCCACTATAGAAAACCCCAGCCACAGAATCATCAGAGAAGCCATAGAGATTGAAAAAAGACCTGAAAGCATGAATAGAAGAGATGATTCCACCAGACTGTCAATCATTTGGAAACTTGCACTCTCAAACAAAAAAAATCTCCACATCACAAGCCAGGTAAACACTATGGCACAAACAGATCCCCCCTGATACCTCCAGCTCAAACACACCCCAACCAGGCACCCAGATGAAATCTAGCTTCCAAACAAATGATAGCTGTCCTTTTACTCGGAGCCAAGCTGCACTAAAAGCGTCCAATACAGGAACACAATGTTGCCGGCCAATCAAAGCCACAAAACAGACAGAAGATATGAGAAACACCAATCAAACAGAACACAGCAAACTCCAAGACCAATAAACACAGACCAAGACTCCCAACCAATCAGGATGAAGAAAAAACCATCCTGGCACAGCGGTAGGCTAGCCTCAAATTTAAAACTGAAACGGCTGTGATAGCCTGACTCACAGACGAACTCAATACAGAAGCCTGATGATGGCAGATGAAATTTTGCTGAAACATTGCTACAACTTTAAAAGCACAACTCCAATGACATGGGATAATACCCGAAGGAAGCTGAACAGCATATATATATATATATATATATATATATATATATATATATATATATATATATATATATATTTGATGATTGAAGAGTTTCTTTTATCGGGACTTGAGTGAATAGTGAAGCCACATCGAAACTTACAAGCAGATCTTCTTGTTCCACATGTGGATCTTTGATCATTCCTAAGAAGTGGTATGAGTTTTGTACATATGAAGCTGCAGTTTCAGCATGGGGCTGTAGTTGTTTTGCTAAGTGTTTAGCTAGGTTTTGTGGTGGTGCTCCTTTGGAGCTGACTATGGGTCTGAGAGGTATACCTTCTTTGTGTATTTTTGGGAGGCCATATAGTTTGAGGCATCTGGAAGAGTTTTCTCTTGGGATGATCGTCTGTTGGATTTCTTTGCTTATGTGGCTGGTTGTAATTTTCTTCTTGGTTAATTTTTCCAGATATGTGGTTGGGTCTGTGTTTATAGGTTTGTGTGTGGAGTCTTGGAGTAGGTCTGTCAATTTTGTTTTGTAGTCTTTTCTATCCATTACTACTGTGGCATTCCCTTTATCTGCCGGGAGTATGATTATGCTGTTATCATTTTTCAGGGTTTGTAGTGCTTTGAATTCATCTTTGTGCAAGTTGCTTTTGGGTGGTTTGCTTGTGCATAGGATGTTGGTAACCTGGTGTCTTATTCTGTCAGCTTCATCTGTATTTAATTTGGTTAGGCTGGATTCTACTGCACATATGATGGATTCTGTGGGGATTTTTTTGGGTGCTATGGCATAATTGAATCCTTTGGTTAGGACATCTGTTTCTGTTTTGGTGAGTTCTCTGTTGGAAACGTTATATACTAATTGTTTCAGGTGTTGTTGTGAGTTGTTGGGGGCTTTCTTGTCATGTTCTAATTTCATTAGTTTCTTCAAGAGTTTTTCATTTTTGTATGTGGTTTCAGTTTCAGCTCTCCAAGTTGTAAGTTGTTTTATCTTATTCCAAAGTAGTGGGTGGATTTTGCTGCTCATTTCCAGGTGTAGTGCTAGCAAATCTTTGTTTAACTGATCCAATTGGAATCTCTTACTGTGAACCTCGTTCCTGAGTAAAGCCATTTCTGTTCTTTTCAGGATACGTTTGGTAGCTGCTATGCTGTGATGAAATGTTAATTTGAAGCAGGTTGGTGTTGCACTGTTGTCTCTGCAGCTGCATAGGAAATTCAGGTCACATAATATTCCTACTCTTTTCACTTCCAGTTTCTCATAGCTTTTGGTCTGGCTATTTATTTCCTCCCCGTAGAGGTCTGATATTTGTTTTTTTAAGTTTTCGCAGGTACTTACATGTATGCTGTTCAGCTTCCTTTGGGTATTGCCTGACCCACAGACGAACACAATACAGAAGCCTGATGATGGCAGATGAGATTCTGCTGAAACATTGCTTCAACTTTAAAAGCACAACTACAATGACGTGGGATAATACCTGAAGGAAGCTGAACAGCATACATGTAAGTACCCGCAAAAACTTAAAAAAACAAATTTATATATATTGCAGTTGTTGCAAATGTGTGCTTGGGTTTTTTTTTCAAAGAGGAACACAATCATATAACAAGGATTGCATTTAGGATAGCATTGTCCATTTATCTTCATTTTGTTTCTTAATGGAACTCACAGCAAAAAGCTTTTATTTCCTCTTTTTTCTGTTCTGAGGCTTTTAAAAGGAATACTCCTTAGGGATTCCAAACCAAACTCCTTTTAATTCAGTGAGCTTGTTCTCTGAAAAGTGGAGGTCATCATGTATTCCTCCAATCCATGTAGGAAGAATAATGCTGTTAATTTAACAGAAGATAGATTTTACTTGACTATTAAGGGAGGGGGGGAACTAGTGACATTAATTATCAAGATATGTGGTGGTTTTCACTTGATATATTCAAGCACAAGTTGGACAGAGGCTGGTCAAGGAAACTTTATCCTGCACAGAGCAATGGATTGAATCTAAAGTGTCAAATGATTCCATTCTACTTTCTGATTTAAAATACTATATATACTCTGCAGTTCTAAAGAAAACTATAGTGATTTACTCTGTGTGTTCAAATCAAAAATATGATATAAATGTTAATAAGTAGATTAAAAACATAATGAACACTTTCTATATCTATCAAATTCACTGCAGTGGCAAGATTGCACCATAAATTTCCCATCAAGTCTAAAAGCTAACAAAACTAAGCCCCAAAAATAGAACATCCCAATTAATATTTAGAATGGGCTTCTGTGCAATTATCATAAGTTGATTTAAAAAAAAATAGTTAAAGGACAATGTTCTAGCAATTCATTGCTGTGGGTCAGGAAAATAAAAGAGATAGATGAAAACTGGATTTGCATTTCATACCTTTAATCCATCATAGAATTAGCGGGGTTTATACGGGGAAGCTTTTATCTCTAATCTCAGATATTTAGATCCATATTAGTGGAACTGCTATTTTGTAATTCCCACAATGTTTGTCAAAGGGACGCAATCATATTGCCACACTGTTATTTCAGGCTTTTCTATTGTGATTATTAAGAGGTTTGGGCTCCCCTTCATTCGAACAATTAAGCTAGGCCAATTATTTTCCAGTGATGTCTGCTTTGCATTCCTGTCATGCACTCAACATGTTCTATAAGAGAAGGTACTAAAGGTAATGTCAGTCAGAATCTTATATAAAAATCTACCTCCACCTGCCAGATAACAATTCTATGAGTACTAACAGTTTCTAACAACCATTAATTTACAAGTAGTCTCCAAGGGCTAAGTTTGAAAGTTAGGGCCTATGTTTCCATTTTTTTTTCTTTAATTGTATTTTAGGAAGATCATATTGTCACTTTATAATTACAGAAATTTCTATGCTGGACTGAGAAAGGAAAGATTGAGTCTCAGAGAATGGTGGTATTCTACAGGTTCTGCCTGGTTCTGCCAAGCTGCTAGCGGGATGATTATCAAACTGGTTCTCTCCTCCATGCTGCTGTTGGGCCCACCTGCTTGCCAGGGCTCCCATACTGACCTTTATTCTCTGCTTTTGAAGCACAGCTGCTTTGCACAGCACAGCTAAGTGCTGCACGGCAGCTGCTGAAGTGACCAGGAGAGTGCAGGCTTGCAGGAGGTGAGTTGGAATGCCTCTGCATCTGCGCAAAGTGCACGCTTGGCATGTGCACATACGCAAAGTGTTTGCATGCATGCAAAGCATGCCCACCAAGCCATGCCCACCGAACTGGTGGTAAAACTTTTTGAATCCCATCACTGATCTCAGACCTCTGTTCAGTTATAAAGTTCATTATGTAAGTTTGGGCAAATTATAGAACTGCTGCCAAATCATTTTCGTACATTGCTGTTGAAATGAAATTATTAAACCAATATGGGTAGTTGTGTGTAAGAAATGAATAAAATATGGTACATATAATTGGTTTTCTTGCTAAGGGCTTTTTTTCTTAAAAATTACATTATAAATACATTATGGACTCAGAACATAATCATTTCCATACAAAAGAAACTCTCATTGTTTGAAAAGGCATGTATTAATTAAATGACAGGAAAGGATTATGAACTAGAGAATCAAATTCAAAAACAGGGACTTTTAATGTTTTTGATTCCATCTATTGTCTTTATTCTTGAATTGATGGAGGGAGAAAATGTAGGGGGGTGGGATAGAATCAGAATCAGAAAAGAAATGGATCAATTGATGGGAAAGGTCTTATGACACAACAAATTAATATACAGTAAAATATAAAAGAAACACTGTAGGTGAAGATGAACCTTTAAATGGGAAGTCCAAGCTTTCACAAGTCTTGGTAATACAAAATCTATAGGCTTTGATTATTTGATCATTATTTCATTAAACTTTTCTACCAGTAGCGTTCCTACAACTTGACAAAGTTTTCTATCTATCACATAAAAAGGACACAGAGGGAAAAATAAAGCCATATCTGTTATTTCAAGTTTTAGTACACAACCATATTAATGTGTATTCTTTTTTTCCCCAAATTAAAAAGAGGTTTATTTAAGAATCATACATTTAAAACATTAAAAAAAACAAATGAGCATATAAACAGAAATGTATACATATATACATTTTGCAGCGAAAGTTGAATGATGGTTACACATTTTTTAACATTTTTTTACCAATGATGCAATCTGCCTTGTTACAAAACCTTCTTCGTTCTTTCAATGTTTGAGTTTCACAAAATGCTTTATGATTAAACGCACGTCTTCAATAACTTTATAACTTATCCAGTTGTCAAATATTACCTTTTCTTTAACTATTCATACCAGCAATTCCTTGTTTTATAGTAATCACTATCTTGGTTATTTTTTAGTAGTTTAGTTAGGCTATCCATCTCTGCACACTTGTGAATTTTTTTGATGACCATCTCTCTGAAGGGAGATGTGTATTCTTGCACTCCTTGGATTGGCATAAAATTGTGCTTTTTAGAGACCTGACAACTGAACTTTAATTTGCCTCAAAATGAAACTTCTAAATGGCCTTGTTCCAAAAACTTTATTGTGGGACAATTTAAGGGCAATATCTCATTGAGTTCCCATGGTTTTGTTTCCCCCTCTATCCAGTGTCATCATCCAGCAGGAAAACCACAATCAACCATTTTACTTTACATAGTAGGAAGGTTTGGACAAATGTGAGAATATTCCTGGGAGAGATATTTAATCTGCCTTTTAAGATGCCCAAATGACAGGTTGCCAACGCAGATGTGCTGTTTGCCAGTGGTCTGCCCCTCAGGCTATTCCAGAACAAGGTTTATTGGAAAGCTGGTATTAATATATTTTGCTGATTCCAGGGTTTGGTTGTGCTTGTGCCAATTCTGCTGAGGGTCTCATATGAGGCATCTCAGTGTCCAAAAGGAGAGTTTTATGGTGTTGAAAGGACAACTTTGGTGGAACAACCAAATCCAATGGGTGTCACAGAATATTCTGTGCATTTTTATACAAATTTTCTCATCTCACACAAGTAGGAAAGTTGGAAATCTGGCGTCCATACCAAATTAAGAGATCTACATAAAATTTTATACTTGATTATCTAAGACTTTATATCAAAAAATTGCTGTTATAAGTCATCATTTGTTTATCCAGAAAGCCATAGATTTATACATACAGAATATCAAACAGAAGTCATGGAAATTTCCTAAAGCATTACATAAGTACAGAAACATAATCCTCAAAGGCTTAAGGGGTTGACATTTAAAATCTTGATTGGTTTAGATTTCTGTATGTATGTTCAACAAGAGGTATTTAGTACACAAGGATACATGAATTCTTTCATTGTCACTGTCAAAGATAAACTTTCCAGAGACTTGACTTTGCTTCACAACAAAAATACACAGACACTTGAAAAGAATAAAAGGTACAGTTCCATTAAAGCCTTCTCAATCTCTCTGGTTTCTTTCTGTTCACCCAGTTTATTATTACTGGCAATATGCAGATGTCCCTGGCTGATTTCATAAAAGGTAAGTAGAATTAGAGCTGGTTAGTAGTTGGATGTGTGACCATCAGAAAATATCAGAAGTGCAGATTTGATCGATAAGTCAAAAAATTCTCAGAAGAAAACAGTGACAAGTCACTTCTGACCTGTAGTCAAGAAAACTACACAGATATGCCCATGTAATCATCTAGATTGAGTTTGACACCATGGAGTATTTATTATCATGTGTGTAAATATCCATTAGATATCTGTATGACAAACTCATGTAGAAGAAACTGCTTACTAATGTCTTGAAGGACTAACATCTGCCTATTCAACTCCTAGAAAAACACTTGATAAATAGATAAAAATGCCAAATCCAATCTAGACATCTGGCTGATTGTGTGACCAGCCATAATAATTTTTTAAATTAACATGCTGCCCATTTCCCAGCAGCTATGAGTGATAATGAGCTCCTGTTTACATGTAGCTTACTGCCATCTCACTTGTACAAATACATACACTCAAAGTAATGGGGGAGGGATTCATTTTTCTTCTATTTGGGAAGTTTGCCAAACATCAAGGCACTCTGTATTTCTTGAAAACTTCCCTAGAATTGGAGTGGTTTTTCCACTGGGGCCAGCTAAGGAAATCTTAACTATTATACTCATCCCTGCATCAAACTCTAATTGCTTTTTTTAAGAAATAGATCTCCTAATTCACCCCCACCCATTCTGGTTTTTGTTGCAGTCTCTGGACTGGACATAAAAAGGAAATATAATCTCTTCCTAAAATGGAGAAAAGTTCAAGGTGTGAGAAGTGAAAAATGAACCAAGAAAATATAGATACTAATCAGAACAGAGCTGGAAGGGACCTTGGAAGTCTTCTAGTCCAGCCCCCTGCTCAAGCTGGAGATCTATGCCATTTCAGACAAGTGACTGCCTAGTCTCTTCTTTATAAAGTGATGAACTACCTACAACTTCTGAAGGCAACTTCAATTGGTTAATTGTCTTCACTGTTAGGAAGTTTCTTCTCAATTCCATGTTGCTTCTCTCCTTAATTAGTTTCCATCCATTGTTTCTTGTCCTGCCCACTGGTGCTTTGGAAAATAAATTGACCCCCTCCTCTTTGTAGCAGCCTCTCAAATACTGGAATATTGCTATCATGTCCCCCTTTAGTCCTTTTTTTTCTCTAGACTAGCCAAATCTAAATACTCCAACCATTCTTCATATGTTTTAGTCTCTAGGCCTTTAATCATATTAGTTGCTCTTCTTTGCGCTTTTTGAAAAGTCTCAACATCTTTTTTGCAATGTGACCAAAACTGGATGCAGTATTCCAGGTATGGCCTTTTTTGGCAGCTGCTACATACTGCTAACTCATGTTTAAGTGATCATCCACTAATCTGTACTTGTAATTTTGGTTTTTCCTGCCCAATTGCTTTTCTCCATGTTAAATTTCATTTTTTATAGGGCCCATTGTTCAAGTCTGTCAAGATCTTTTTGGATCCTGAGCTTGTCTTCTGGGGTGTTGGATATTCCTACCAGTTTAGTGTCATCTGCAAATTGATGAGTTCTCCTTCTATTCCATCATCTAAGTTATTTATGAAGATATTGAAGAGTACTGGGCCTAAGATAGAACCTTGTGGTACCCCAGTGCTTACTTCCCTACATGTAGATGTAGTACCATTAAGGACTTGAGTATGGTTTATCAGTCAGTTACAAATCCATCTGGTGGTGATGCTGTCTACCCCACATTTTTCTAACTTACCAAGAAATAGATTGTGGTCTACTTTGTCAAATGTTTTGCTGAAATATAAATATATTATGTCCACAGCATTTCACTGGTCCACTAATTTAGTCACTTTGTCAAAGAATGAAATAAGATTTGTTGCCATGATCTGTTTTTAACAAATCCATGCTGGCTATTAGTTATAACTTTATTTGTTTCTAGATGTTCACAGATATAGTTTTTAAATTATTTTTTTCCAGTATCTTCCCAACATCCTATTGACGTTAGGCTGATTGGTCTGTAGTTTCCTGGATCTGTTTTTTCCCCCACCCCATTTTTGAAGATGGGAAGTTCAGTATTTCATCACTAATTGTTTCCATCATCTGCAAAACACGTCTTGGTACTTTCCATAATGGCTGAGAGCACCTTGATAATTCTTTTGCAAATTCTCCCAAGGTCACATATTGGGAGTGCACATGCACAAAGGGTGGAAGGTAGACAAGTTCTCAGAATAACTTAAAACCTGTTTACCAACATGCAGAGATTTTCTGAAAATCTGATCATTGGCATCAAGGCAGCAGTTCCTGTCTATTCAGGACCTAGAAAATTTATTATAATGTTCAGTTATTTCTATAACAAATACACATTTGCTTCAGAACACAATCTCCAAAGGGCCATGCATTTGAGCTATCATGCAAAGAAATGAAATATAAATATAGCCATTTACTGCTACCTCCGCACTTTTCTTGTTTAAAAGCCTAAACTTTAGTGTAACCTTTTGAGTTTGTTGAACCTTATCAGTGGAATGCTCTAACTTCTTATCTCCAGCTGGCTCATCCTGTTATTGCATTTAAGCACCTAATAAAAACTCATTTATTCTCTCGCCAAGCCCTTCTGCATTCTCTCCTGTTTCCTTTTTCCTGGTATATCCTACCTTTCTCCAAGTTTACAAAGCTGAAATCAAAGACTGTCATTTTATTAATAATTTACACCACATCTAGTCATTGCAGGCTCCTTAAACCAGCCTGAAAATTGGTGCCTTCCTGATATTTTAATGTGTCTTCTATCATTCCAACACTGTCCATTGAAAAACCTGGCTGGAGAATAATAATAATAATAATAATAATAATAATAATAATAACAACAACTACTACTACTACTACTACTACTACTACTACTACTACTACTACTACATCAGACAGACAGTAAGTGCAGCATATGCAAAGAAGGTGAAGAAACAGTGGCCCACCTGGTAAGCGACTGTAAGAAGATTGCACAAACTGACTACAAGCAGTGGCATGACAAAGTAGCAACATGGTGCATTGGAAGTTCTGCAAGAAATATCATTTGCCTATAAGCAAGAACTGGTGGGACCATAAAATAGAAAAAGTCATAAAAAATGAAGAAGTTAAATTGCTCTGGGATTTCAGAATCCAGACAGACAGGCATCTGCCACATAACATCCCAGACTTAACAATTGTTGATAAGAAAGAAAAAAAGTCTGAATAGTGGATGTGGCAGTGCCTGGAGACAGCAGAAAGAAGAGAAAGAACTGGAGAAGATAATAAAATACAAATAGAAATAGAATGACTATGGCAAAGGCAAGCAAGGGTAGTACCAATAGTAATAGGCACCTTGGGTACAGTCCCAAAATAACTGGAGCACCATTTGAACATCATCGCTGGCATTGACAAATTTGCCATCAGTCAATTGCAGAAGGTGGCTTTATTTGGAATTGTTTCCATCCCGCGACAATATCTGTAACACCGTCAAATATCCAGTTTTGCCGATCCCAGATACTTGGTAAGGACTCGATATGCAGATAAAAATGTCAAACCCAGTCTGAAGATCTGGCTGACTGTGTGATGATTAATAATAATTACATTCAGGAGGGCGGAGCTGGCGTCACGACGATACAGCATGTGATCTTAGAGGTCTGAGATTCTCTGCCCATATCTTTGCTCCTGGACCGTCCATTTGGATCTAAACCATCCCGAAGAGATGGTGAAAGTGAAGAGTGCAACCTGTTGATCCCAGGGATACTGCAAAATCCCTGGTAGATCCAGGAGAAGCTCTTCTTGCCAGCGGTAAAGAGGCAGCCATTAAAGCTGAGGAAGTTTGGACAGCTCCGAAACGAAAGAACAGAAAGAGAGAGTGTGCCGGTTTGTTGAGAACTTTTTCTTTATTTTAAGATCTGAAAGGACACCCTAAGGAAAAGAAAGAATCTGTAAAAGTTTTGACAGAAGTGATTGAGCGGCAATTTTAAACAGGAATGTCAAAGTAATGTTTTTTTTCATAGTTGGATTTTCTATACATGGTCTTATACTTTGAAATTGGACTGGTTTTTTTTTCCTATTAATTTTTTTTCTTCTCCTTTTTGATTTTGCAGCATTTTAGGCTAGAGACTCCGTTTTAGCTATTTTGTCTTTTTAAATATATTTTTCTTTTTTTTTCTTATTAATCCTTATTATATTTTGCTGGGAAAGGAGGGGGAAAGTGAAAGCAAAGAAACTTTGTAACACTGCCAACTTGAGGCCTGGAAATATTCTATTTCTCTTGTGACCAGAAAAAGCTGAGAAAGAAAGAACTGAGACTCTTTTTTTTTTCTCTAGGACATTGCTATTTGATAAGATAGAGGGAAGAGCATGGAAGAGTATTATTGCAGGTGCTCTTCTGGGTTTCTATCAACAGCTGGAGCCTGGTGTTGAAGTTTATAGGAAAAGAAAGATGATAAGTCTGTGGAGAAGAGTGCTATAATAAGAGCCTTGGATAATTAAACAAAGTGCAGTGTTGTTGTTGTTTTTAATTTCCCCTAAGCTGCACTACCCCTCCTCAACAGTTTATTTTTTGAAATAAGTTAATTTTTTACGCTTGCTTAAAGAGGACTGCCAATTGACGACTGAAAAAGAAGAAGGTGCAGTAGGTGGAAAGGAGGAAGCCAAAGAACAAAGTGAACTAAGATCTACGAGAGCTGCCAAACCTAATTATAAAATATAATAATGAAAGAGAAAAAATTGATTACAATTAATATAAATGGACTTAATTCAGCTGTTAAAAGAAGGAAAACTTTCCATAAATTAGAGAAATTAAAATTTGATATAATTTGTCTACAAGAAGTACATATTAAAAAGCAATATGAACAATTGTTGATAACAGCCAAAACTAGGGAAAATATTTACCACTTTGACACAATGCAAGAAAAGAGGAGTGGTCTTGTATATTAAAGATATTATCCCAATGAAATTGATATATACTGATGATGGTGGAAGAATATTTATGGTGGAAATAATAGACAATAATATAAAAACACTCCTGATTGCAATCTATGCCCCAAATGACAAACAAGAAGAATTTTATAAAAAATTACACATGAAAATAATTGAACTGGACTATGCACATAGAGTTATGATGGGAGATTTTAATGGAATTGTAGATAATAAACTGGATTACCAAGCACAGAAAACAATAAAGCAAAATAGAAAGACTCTCCCTAAATCTTTGTTTGAAATGGTAGATGAAATAAATTTAAAAGATACATGGAGAGAAAGAAATGCCAAAACTAAACAATACACCTTTTATTCAAATAGACATTTATCATGGTCCAGAATAGATATGATATGGATGTCAACAGAATTGTTAACTAATATTCAAGAAATAAATATTGAATCAAGTACTTGGGCAGATCATAATCCACTGACAATTAAATGGAAAGGACAAAGAAGAAGATCGAGATGGATGTTAAATAATACTATTTTAAAGGAAAAAGATTTCACACAGTGGATGGAGAAAGAATTGGGTTTTTTTTTCCCGAGAAAACAAAAAAGAAGATACATCAGTTCAGAATGTATGGGATACAATGAAGGCATATGCCAGAGGCTTGATAATAGACTATACAAGGAAAAGAAATACCATGAAAAGATTAGCCTCTAAGGCATTAGAGGATGAATATAAAGGACTTGAAAAAGAGCTATAGAAAACACCACAGAAAAGGGACATTAAGCTAAAAATGGATATAATTAAACATAAAATAGGTTTAATAGAAAAAGAAGAACTAGCACAGAAAATTAGAGGTGCTAAACAGAACTACTTTGAAGATGCAAATAAACCAGGTAGATGGTTAGCATATAAACTGAGAAAGGAGAAAGAAACAAGGAAAATATTGCAATTAATAGATGATCAATGCCAAGTTTGCTATGGTAGTAAAGAGAAGAAGGAAATAATTCAAGACTATTATGGGAAACTATATACACAAGAGAATATTGATGAGGAAAGAGTTAAACAGTATTTACAGAATGCTAATTTACCCCAGATATCCAAAGAAATCGAAACAATGTTAGAAAGCAATATTATGATGATGGAGTTAACTGAAGCACTTAAGAAGCAAAATAATGGAAAGGCACCAGGCCCAGATGGACTTCTGGCAGAATTTTGCTACCATGCTACCATGTTTCTCATATAATAAGGCCGGGTCTTATTTTTTTTTTTTTGAGCCCCCCAAAAATGGCTAGGCTGTCTTTTTGGGGGTGACTTAATTTCCCCCCTTTGCATCTTTGGGTGGGTGGGTGTTGATGGCTTGGATGTTGACCTCGGCGTTGGTTGAGCACTTTGTATCGGGGTCAACGCAGGCAGCACCATATCCAGGTATGTAACAAAAGTACTTCCTTACAGCAAGCCCCCCCACCATCCCCTCATTTAGCATGTTTTAACATAGGCCTTAATTTGGGGGGAGGGGCTTAATTTCATTTCATTCCTATAAAACATGCTGGGACTTCCCATTGGGGGAGGCCGTATTGTTGGAGAAACAGGGTAGAAGTTATGAATGAAGTTATGTTAAAGAAGAGGATACCTAAATCATGGTCATATGATATCACACTTGTTCCAAAAGACTGACCCATTACAAATCAAGAACTGTAGACCTATTTCCCTACTAAACGCAGACTATAAAATTTTTGCTTCAATATTGGAAGAAAGACTTAAAAAATACTTAAATAATTTTATTCATCCTGATCAAAATGTATTTCTGCCAAAGAGACAAATTAAAGACAATATGAGAGTAATCTTGGACACTTTGGAATACTATGAGGCACATCCTGAAAAACAAATGGCTTTGATATTTCTAGATGTACAGAATGCATTTGATAATGTGAATTGGAAATTCATGTTATTACTGTTGGAACAGATGGGCTTTACTAGAAAAATTATCCAAGCAATAGAAGCCATATATCATGAGCAAATGGCAAGGGTAATGATAGAGGGAGACCTGACAGACTCTATTGCCATAAGAAAAGGAACAAGGCAAGGGTGCCCACTGTCACCTTTGTTGTTTGTGTTAACTTTGGAAGTGCTAAATAGAAATGTTAGAGATAAAAAGAACATAAAAGGGATGAAAATTAAAAAGGAAGAATTTAAGTTGCAAGCATTTGCAGATGACCTGGTTTTTATCTTAGAAGATCCACTAGAAACAGCACCAAAATTGACAGAAAAGATAGAGACATGTGGTAAGGTGGCTGGTTTGAAAATAAATATAAATAAGACAAAGATCTTGACAAAGAACATGCTATCTAGACAAAAGGAAGAACTGGCAGACTTATTGAAAATTCAGGTCACGAACAAGATCAAATACTTGATATACTTGATATACTTGACAGCAAGATACAGTACATTAAAAGAGAATAATTATATCAAACTTAAACAGAAGATAGCGCTAGATTTGATGAAATGGGAAAACTTACAACTGTCATTAATAGGGAGAATATCAACAATCAAGATGGATATATTACCCAGAATTTTATATTTGTTTCAGACAATTCCAATTAGGCTTGGAAAAGATTACTTTGAAGATTTGAATAAAATTGTGTTGAAATATATATGGCAAGGTAAGAAAGCAAGAATAAAGTTACAACTTTTGCAAGATGCTAGAATAAGAGGAGGATTTGGTTTGCCTAATTGGGAGTTGTATTACCAAGCTACAAATCTGATGTGGGTTAAGGAATGGATAACATAAAGAAATACTAGATTGTTGACATTAGAAACACATGATCTGTTGGTGGGGTGGCATGCCTTTTTATGGTACAAAGGAACTAAAACACAGTGGTATTTCAGAAGACATTATATATGGGAGTCTCTGTGGTTAAAATGGGAGAAGATTAAAAGACAAGGATAACTTGGGATGATAATATGAATTGTCACAAAATAAATTGAGTAAAATATGATTATTTCTTAAAGCATGAATGAATAATAAGTATAGTCAAATGATTGATTAATAATATTAATGCATTTAAATATTGGATTGAAAATACAAGATCATATATAATATAATTGTAATTGCAGACTACCAAATGGAAGCACAAAAAAAATTGTAAACCAACCAACTCACTGTATGTATATATATATGGAAGATGGCCTGATGTTTTTATGTTTTGTTTGTTTATGTTTGTTTTAAAAACCAATAAAAATTCATAAAAAATAATAATAATAAAAATAATAATTACATTCATTTTTAAATGTTCAGTTGACTAGTTTCATGTAATAACAACAACAACAACAATAATAATAATAATAATAATAATAATAATAATAATAATAATACTTTGCAATGATAAAGTTGCAACTGTTTCACATTTAATATGTGAGCGCAGCAAAATAGCACAAACTGACTACAAAGTTAGACATGATCGAGTTGCTCAATTAATCCACTGGTCATTATGTAAAAAATACGCCCTACATATATCCAAAAGGTCATGGGAACATAAAATAGAAAAGATTGTTGAGAATGAGATGGTGAAGATCTTGTGGGACTTTTGAATACAGACGGATTGCCATTTGGAACACAACACGCTAGATATTACAGTTGTCAAGGGCCGAAGCATGCGATTTATTGATATCACTGTACCAGGAGACGCCAGAGTTGTGCGCTCTCACCAAACCGGTTGTTATTCCGGTTGATCCCACCACTGGGTTTTTTAAAAAAATAATGAACATTTTTCAAAGGAACAAAAATATGAAAGACCAGATTAGAAAAATGAAATATATAGACCTGAATCCAGTTTGCATTAACATGGTTTGCTATGTCTCCATATCTTTCTATGCTTGTAACTATCCTTGTTTCCACCACATCATTCAACTCTTCATATGTTTTTTTGTTCTTTAAGCTTCTTATGTCTCTTTTTTTCAGAATAACACCAACCACAAGAGTTTTCTTCCTTTTCATGCAATCGCTCTTTATGTATTTCTCTTGCAATTCAGTCCTCATACATTCTCTCTCTATATAGAACACACTCATATGTGATTTCTTTTGTACTGATCATTCACACTGGTATTCAATCTATGGTACTTCATTCCCGCTGGTTTCAATTTACTTTTATATTTCTCCTGACACATCCAATTCTCCCTTCCAAGTAACAAGGTGGGCAAAAGCTCACTCTTATACACAAACATTTCCTCTTCTTTCAGCAAACATTCATTTCTCATAACAGATTACCCACTACCAGCATTTGTATGTCTTAAAAATCTTTCCACTCACTTTCCCATTTTAGTCAATACTTTGTCAAGATCCCCAAATTGCTATAGTTTATAGCATATTTATATGTGCTATAGTTTTTCACAATGTTTGTATAACTTTCAATCATGCATTCCATTTTCCTTGTCAAACTCAATTACTTGATCTTTGCTACATTTTCAAACTGTGGGATTAAACACTCTTTTACTGAAAACAATTTAAGTTCTCTTCACTGACAATAAGGCACTTTCTGCATACAAAAGTACATACACATTCACAACCCAGCCAACACAACTCCAAATTATCAATAAATGCATTAAACAAACAAGGGGACCTCACATATTCTTGTCATATTCCTTGGTCAACTGGTAAACATGTGCCTTGGCTTAATTTCATTGGGGCTTTCTTGCCAAGCATTAACCTACCCTATGTTCTTCTGTTTTAAGACATCTTGCTCTGCCCTCACAATATCAATCCTGCCAATATTCTCAAAGCTTGAAATATGAATTGTTGGAGTACTTGCAAATTTTCTCAGCCCCAAATACCAGAAATGTCATTGTTTATAAATATAACACAGTATGGATTCCTTTATCATACAAATCCAGAAAAGCACTTTGCTCACTTAAAAAACTTCTCTGATTGTGTGCTATACTAAAAATATTGAAATGAGAAATCAAGAGATTGCTTCATAATAACCTATATCTTTTAAAAAATGATATCATACCTGGTGAATCTAAATTAAACATTCAAGAAGCATTTGATCAACTAAAATTCTCTGCTCTTTTAAAATAAAGTTGCTCTCAAGTTGAACTCAGTCCCTGGTGTCTGACTATCTGGACATGTTGGGATAGTTTCATTGACAACAATATGGAAATGCTTTGCTATTGCCAAAGTTCTCTATGAGGTCTGAAAGTTTGATAAGTGTTTGAGATCAACTAAGATTGCCCCTGACCAAAGATTCTGACCTTCTAATAGCAAAATACTTGTAGACAACCACAGATACAATCCTGAACAATTTAGACAAAGGCAGTGATGATTATATAAACAAAAGTTGGACAATAGTAAAAGTATGAGAAAGAAGCTCCCAAATTCACTCCAGTATAAGAGGAAGGGAGGAGAGAACTCAGTCAGGCTTTCAACATTGATGTCAGCCCTTTGAGGTAGACCAGGTCAGGAAGCACTCCACACATCTACTTTATTGATAATGACTCTTATAACAGAATCTTGAAAGTCTGAATTCTCCCCTTCCCCACTCTATACACCAGAAAGTTAGGGTGAATTCAGTCTTTTTTTGTGTTTCCCTCAATTCCTGGGCTTAAAGTACATTTTCATAAATGTCATTTCATAATTGCTCCAAGGTCATCTCTGTGGCTTTCTACAAATACAGTATACAGTTTGCATTACTCTTTTGATTTTTTTTTCTTTATATATTTTCATCCCTAATGTTTGCTTTACTTACTTATTTGCTTACTTATTTATTGTATACCCATACTTTCAAAGATTTTGCAAAACAAGTGGCTTCAAGAAGGAAGTCCCAAGCAGAGTCAGATCCCAACTTACATTAGAGCTAATTAAACATGGAAGGGCAGCTGCATGCAATGTATTTAGCACAGTGCTTACTTCAATACTATGGTTTACTTTTTGTAACAACCAATGCTAAATTCCACTCAGCGTGAAAAAATCATTTAAATAAATATTTCAGCTTAGCTCTTTTTTTTAAACAACTGAGAAACTCAAGCTGCATGTATAAAACTCTATAATAAATATCAATAAAATGAATGTCACAAGGGAAAACCTGTAAAAATCCAGGCGGATACAGGTGGAAATGTTCTCTGTCAGTAAAACAAGAAAAATAATCATCATCCAAGGAAAATAAAGGAAAGAATATAAAAGAAACATTGACAGTGCCAAGGAAGGAAGAGGAAATAATCAAATTTCTGGAAATCAGCCTGTTATGTATATTTGTAGTCTCTTGCCTTTAGATGTCAATGACACCATTAATTTCATCAATAAAACTCTAAAAATTGGACAATTAAAAGTTCAAATTATCATCAGTATGTGTACATCTATGTTCATATGTTTGTCTATCTACCTGTCTATTATGTATCAATTTGTCATCTGTCTATACATCTGTGTATTTATATCACACAAATCACAGAGATATTAGATAAGTTTCAGAGCAAGATAAGGGCAGTGCAGTGGCTCAGTGATTAAGAGGCTGGGCTTGTTGGCTAGAAAGCCAGCCACCGAGGTTCGAGACCTGAGTTCCACATAATGGGGTGAGTTCCCATCTTCACCCCAGCCTTTTTTCCCCCAGCAGTTCAAAAACATGCAAATGCAAGTAGGTATCACTTTGGCGGGAAGGTAACAGCGATCTGTGATGTCATGCTGGCCACATGACTGTGGAAATGTCTTTGGACGGTGTTGGCTCAATGGCCTTGAAACAGAGATGAGCACTGCTCATAGTTGACAACAACTAGTGGAGTAAAATATGCAGGGATTCCTTTACCTCTACATAGCAAGATTGAATAAGAAGTGTTATCAAATCAATTACATAGTTGTATAACTTATTGTCAATAGTCATGAATATAACCAAGATCAAATCCATGACAGTTATAGTTGACTAGATCTCTTATTCATACTACTACAGATAGTCCTTGACTCACAACCATTCATTTTGTGACTATTCAAAGTTATGATGATGCCAGAAAAAGTGATTATGATCAGTTCTCACTGAACATCACAGTGTCCCTGTGGTCATGTGATTGTGATTGTCATTTAGCAAACAGCATGTATTTCTGGGGGTGTGGTGTCTTGAGGTCATATGATCACTATCATGACCTTCCTAGCTAGAATCCAACAAGCAAAGACAATGAGGGCAGATAGATTTGCTAAACAATCCTATGATTTATTTAACCATGGCAAAAAAGGTTGCAAAATCATGCATGGTCATTTTATGTCCTTCTTAATGATGACAACCCTCAGCAACAGAAATTCTGGTTGCAACTGTAGTCATAAATCAAGGATTACTTATACTAACTTTTAGGCAACTGTCAAACATGGTTGTTCCTTTTCAAAACAGCTCTCAGGAGCAAGTAAAGTTTGCATGGGGTTTAATTAAATATGAAAGAGTGGAGCTTGTTTTGTGATATTATAAGCTATGTTTTGTCATTGGGTCTGGATAGCTATGAAGATGTATATATATTTTGATGACTTGAAGACATTATTTAATCTTGCCAATTGTACTATGATGAATGCCATGAGCGAGCTCTCAGAAAATCCATGTCCTTTAACATTATTAGTGAATAGAATGAACAGACAAGTTCTAACTCAAATTCAAGTTTTGAAGATGGTAAGATTCAACCCTTTAGTGAATAAGAATTGGAAGGGAACTTGCTGGTCATCTAGTTCAATCCCCTTCTCAAGCAGGAGATCCTATACCATTTCTGACAAGTGGATATCCAGTTTCTTCTTGAAAGCTTCCAGTAATGAAGCATCCACAACTTCTGAAGCAAGCTGTTACATTGGTTGATTGTTCTCACTGTCAGAAAATTTCTCCTTATTTCTAGGTTGAAGCTCTCATTGATAGAGTTTCCATCCATTGCTCTTTGTCTGGCCTTTGGGCGTTTTGGAAAATAGGTTGTTCCACTCCTCTCTGTGACAGCCCCTCAAATATTGGAACACTGTTAATATAATCTGACATCTGAAGGTCACAAATTGAATTCAAATTGATTCAAGATTCAAACTCAACAAAGATTCAGCCATTGATCTACTGACTGAAATGGCAATGAATAAAAGTATTTTGCCACAATGAAGAGGGAGACAAGCTATTCTCCAAAGCACATAAGGGTGCAATGGGTGGAAACTAATCAAGGAGAGAAGCAACTTAGAACTAAGGAGAAATTTCCTGGCAGAACAATTAATCAGTGGAAGCTTTTTAAAAAATGGTGGATAACCATTTGTCTGAAGTGGTCTAGGGTTTCCTGCCTCAGCAGTGGGTTGGATTAGAAGACCTCCAAGATCCCTTCCAACTCTGTTATTCTATTCTATTCTATTCTATTCTATTCTATTCTATTCTATTCTA
>BLBF01000018.1:22245643-22268849 GCA_015471245.1 Laticauda colubrina
TATTCTATTCTATTCTATTCTATTCTATTCTATTCTATTCTATTCTATTCTATTCTATTCTATTCTAGTTGTAACAGAAGACTGTTCACATGAGAGAGCAAAATATTAGGCATTCTTTGTCAATTGAATCTTAGCTTGCTTCCCTTCCTCTCATGTAGCCCATAACTATTTATTCCAAAAGCATGTGACAGGATTGAAATGCCCTTTAATAAAAAGGGCAGTTTTGAATCTTTTCATGAATATGTATATATAAGAATGGAAACTCTCCTTCCTCTTTGCTCTACTAATGCTAACATTTGTGTCTTTTTGTTTAAAGTATCTCCAGAAACAGAGTTGCTAGTATACCATTGCTAGTATACATATAAACATTTGTACAGGGACAAATTACTGTGAAAATGTTGAACCATCTCAGACTTGCAATAGCCACTGTCTGCAAAAGTGTTGCAAAGCAACTTGATGTTGCTATTATGTGAGTCCTCATGTTTTTAATAATTTTCTCTTGGGTTTCACTTTGTGTCAATTTTGGAATGCTTTGGGAACTCCCCCAAGGCTTTGGAGAGAATATGTGTGGTTCTTAGAAGTAAGTGGCACAACCTTGATTTAGGGGCACCCAAGTCCAAGATCATATTCATTATTATATAAATATATTTACTTAATTAAAGAGTGAATAAAAGAATTCACCATTTCCTGTTTGCAAAGAAATTTTGAAAATACTTTTGTAATTACCACAGTACATTGCAAGAGAGAGTAGTATTATAGACATAGTTATATGACATAAAGTAAGAGAAAAAGGTGCATAAATTAAAGAGTTTAAGAATTTAACATGACCTAGCTGCCCTCCTATGATCACTTATACTAATTAGGGGGCAATTTGCTTTTGATGATATATGGGATATAAAACTATGCTGTGTCACAAGGAAGAGGAGAATTGGACATAATGTTTTCAATCAAAAATATTTCTTAGACAAAAAACTAGAGTTGGGGCACATTCCACTTGAACTGAAATCTTTTTCACCTGCCATTTTGCTAATGGAAATATAAATTACAGATTTCTCTTCCTGTACTCTAGTTACTTTCCCCCCAAAACTTCACGTAAAGTGAATTCCCATCTAAAGACACCTAGCTAGTGGGAAATAGTTGGTTGTAGAGTACAATGTCATGTTTTGTAATGCAAATCCATTGCTAAATGTGGTCAAATATTTCTAGTGCTTTCTTCTTAAGCATCATGTTATACAAATATGTTGTCTTCATTGGCTTATTTTTTCTGTACATGAAAAGCATTTTTTTTCAACAGCTGGATTTCTAACATGTATGGTTATCATGGGGGACAAAAAATATCACAGTGCTACAGATTTTATTAGCCTTCTTTGTAATGTTATACATAGTAAATTTATTCTGGTTAAAAGCTCAGCCTACTGCTATGGAACTTTTATCAGATTCACTTTGATATAATATAGCCATCGTTGTTTCTTGTATTAAGCAAACACTTTTTATTTTCATTTTGGGTTGGGGCTGAACAAGATGTTGATGGCTTTTTCGATCCCATAGTAATAATAATCACTATTGCAGGTAAAGGAAGTACATTGGAGGCAGGTCATATAACTTGATCCCTCCATGTAGATATCCCCTTTTTGCTGGAGAGGAGCTTGTTGAGGTTGAGGGCTATGCTGGAGGTATACCTCCAGAAAGTATACCAGAAGGATCACCCAAGCCAGACAAATCTTCACTAAGGAACCAGACAAAAACTATCCACAAACCCATAAACCATGATGCTTGAAAGAGTTAATGATAAAAGGAAACCAGGCCACTAAAGAACAGAGTGACTGGACACCATCAAAGCTGACCCCAGTCAGAGTTTACAACTCAAAGAAATGGTGCAAGATTGGAAGTTATAGAGAGACTTGGCCTAGAATCATAGAATCATAACTGACAGGGATCTTAGAATACTAGTGGATAATCACTTAAATATGAACCAGCAGTGTGCTTCAACTGCCAAAAAAGCCAATGTAGTCTAGGCTGAATTAACAGAGGGATAGAATCAATATCACGTGAAATGTGTTAGTATCACTTTATAATGCCTTGGTAAGATCACATTATATCTAGTTTTGGTCACCACGACATAAAAAAGATGTTGGAATTCTGGAAAGATACTGAGAAAAGCAACAAAGATGATTAGGGGACTGGACACCAAAACATATGAAGAACAGTTGCAGGAATTAGGTGTGTCTGGTTTAATGAAAAGAAGAACTAGTGGTGACACACTATCAGTATTACAGTATTTGAGGGGCTGTCACAAAAAAGAGGAGGTCAACCTATTCTCCAAAACATCTGAAGGCAGGACAAGAAGCAATGGATGGAAACTAATCAAAGAGAGAAGCAATGTAGAAATAAGAAGAAATTTCCCAACAGTTAGAACAATTAATCAGTGGAATTACTAGCCTCCAGAAGTCCAGAGATTTTTAAGAAGAGATTAGACATGGAGAACCATAAATTTTCCTGCCTGAGCAGGGAGCTGGACTTGAAGACCTCCAACATTCCTTCAACTCTGCTATTCTACCAAGAGTTGGATATTACTGAATGGATACTACCACCACCACCATCATAACTAGAACAACCACACAACATAAGGTTCCCCATATTCTAGTGAGAAAAATATTGGCATATTTCCAAAACTGTGGTGTAAATTGACTAAACAGGCTCAAACTGTGTAACAGTATTTTTTTAAGCATAAAACAATTGATCATATAATGGTGAATTTGTCTAAAACAAAGGAATCCTGTCTATGGATTAAAGGCAAAGAGGCCTGGGAATTCTAGGAGTTATCAAAGAAATGGATACAACAAATTGGCACTTGCCTGCACAGCTTAAAATTTTCTGTCCTTAATTCTTTTTAAAGTTGGGTGAAGCTTCCAATAAACTTGTGCATTAGTATTAGAGTCAAAATGCAGGGCTGTGAATAATTCATAATTTGCTTTGGCAGAATCTAATGTGCAGCTTAAATATAGAGATCTGTACTAAGAATAGTACTATATAAAACGCTATGTTGTATTATTAAGAATGGCTTTTTCCTCCAATATTGCTGTCAGCAAAACTTAACAATGTTAAGTAATTATGGATATGCAAATGGGGAAAGAAAAGAACAGTTCAGGACAGAAGCAGATGTTCCCATTCATATCAACACAAATGTTTGCATTATTCAACATCTCTAGAATTCCTACCATCAAGGTCTCCAGTAGAGACACCAGGTGGCCATAGAAGCTAGAAACAGATGTCTATTTATGGCTTGGGATAATCTTGCTACATTTTTTATTTACTGATCTTTTCTTTGGTCATGATTGGCTGCTATTTAAATATTATATACTGGCTTTCTCCAACCAGGTGCCCCCTCCAGACAGTAGATGTCAAAATCCCCTGGTCAATCTGTCATGCTAACTGTAGGATTATGGGAATTATAGTCCAACACACCTTGAAGGCATCTTTTAGAGATATTATCACATACTATAAACAACAGAAGCAACTTCCATGAAAACCCATGCAAATCCATCAAAAACCTGATGGACCATATCTCTGAGGCTTCAGTTAGCATTTGCTGTAGCTTTGAAAACAAACCAACATATTTCATATGTTGACCTACCTCATTATTCAGAAGATGTATCGCTATCATTCAGATGAACTCATTCTCTGAAGATGGTCCTTTGCACAGAAGTTGGGTTATGACCATTTGTTAAGCAACCATTCAAAGTCACAACCGCATAAACAAATGGTACTTATGAGGAGTCCTCATAAGTCAGCTGCTGCAATCATCCCTTGTATCATGTGATCAAGATTTCTGATATTCCCTGCCAATTCTGTACAAGCAAAATCAATGGGGAAACTGGCAGTTGGAAGTCACAAATCATATGAGGTCCTTGCTTAACAACTCACAGTCCTCGCTTAACAAACACAACCAGGACTGTCATCACTAAACAACATGGTCATGCGATCTCATGCTTTATGATTGCATCACTTATAGCAATTCCCATCCCAATTGCCATTATAATCTGAGAAACACCTGTACAGAAAATGATACGTTCTTCATACAAGAGGGAGATAACAATATATTCAAGTCAACTCCAATATTTGTAGAAATATGTTTGTAGAAATATAAAGAAACTATGGTGGGGAGAAACTTTCTCTAATCGGAGAGAGTTTTCTAAATTGCCCAATGAGTGTTAAGAAAGGAATATTGGCCATTACATAAGAGAGCCAGTTTGGTCCAGCAGTTAAAATACCAGTCTAAAAGCCAGACTTCTAATCCCACTTTAGTCATGAAAACTAGTTGGGTAACTTTGGGCCACTCACTCTCTCTCAGCTCATTATGTCAGGCCTGGGTGACAAACTGCTCACTGAGTTCCTGTTGTGACCAGGAATTGTTGGTTGATCTGGAAAAAAAAGCAGATCCTGCATTTTCAGGAAAACACTGGGAAGAAACTAAACTGGCCATAATATATTACTGATTGTAATGTGAGTATGAGGAGTTACCCTAGCAGGAAATAAGAAACAGGAAGCTTGGTAGAATGATTCCATGAACTAGTTTATGGATGGTGGAACAGATGCATAAAACAGAATGACTACTGCAAGAAATAAGAATAGAAATATACAATGTATATGAAGAAAAAAGAATAGGGGCAAACCTATTCAAAGAGATCAGGGAAGAATTAGATTAAAAGGAGAAGAGGAAATGCAGAGTGAATGCCATACAGATATCTGACAACTGGAAAATATCATTATATATTTTCTATAGGAAATAAAAAGAAGAGTAAATGAAAAAAAATGTGGTAGGGGAAAATTTTAATTAGTGTGCATAGGAATGTATTTCACAGAATTCTGATCAAAAGGAGACAAGAAGAGACAACAAGCAAAATTTGGGAAGTTCGGTGCTAGGCAAAAGGTGGATATATATCAGAGTTTTGCTCTTTAGTGGGTCATTTAAAAATATGAATGAAAAAGAAATGTTCCTGTATTTAAGGGCAATATTGGTTTAAAGGCAATGTACAAAGCAGTGCATTGACATGACAGAAGCAAAGATGACTTGCAAGAATAAAGAGGAATGAATATTGGTAAAAATTACATGTAGTTTATTACTTTTTATTTCTTATTCTCTTTTCATAAAGTTCTTTACCCCCACCCCCGAAAGTAACACACACACACACACACAAATTCACATAAATACACACAGACACATATGTAATGTATGTGAGAACACCTGTCTAATGCTAAACTCTTTTCTGTGTGCTGATATGCATCCAATGGTTATAATATTCTTTACATAAATTGCTTTTTTTTCTTCAGGGTATGTATAAAAACACAGTAGGTCAAATGAAATGGAGGCAGAATTAATTGTGCAAAATACATATATATCCCAAAATCTATCATTTGCAAATCTCATACACAGTTGTGTTTCAAGGTATCCTTCTTATGATTTTTCTTATGTTATAAATCATACGATAATGATTTTAACCATGATTCTAGGAAATAGAAGCGAATATCATTTTTGCAAGGTGATGTAATCTTCAAGTTGCCCTTGAAGTATGCTTGCCAGGAAGGATGCTAGAAAACTCTTAGTGCAAGCATTAAGACCAAAAGCCTGCTGGACCCAGAGCAGTAATCCATACTGAAAGGTTGAACAAAATGTTATGCATGAGAACATTTACTCGATGCCAATTTGCTAGGCTCCATTTCTGTAGAATCAGATTCATCATGAGGTCACCACAAAAGGAGAGACAGCAGGAACACTTTCTTTGCTTTACATTCTGTACAGAGGGCAGGAGCAAATATCAAGAGATAAGTTGGTTAATATCAATTACCTAAATTCTCCCAGGGATCAATGAGGCCAGCCCTGTTAAATTGCATTTCTTGTCTTGGAAATCAACATTATATTTTGTATTTATTATATTAAAGCATTATTGACTTTAATCATGACAGCTTTACTCAAGCACCTCTCCCTCTCTCCCTGCCCCCCCTCTTTTTTTTTTCCTGAACATCAGATGAATTTTAAAATAGAAATAGTTCTTAGTGTAAAGAGAGCAATTGGTGGCATTTGGAGACAGAGGACAGATGGGATATTAGTTTCATTTTTCTAATTAATTTGGCAAGTTTCTTTCAAACTTCTCAGCAATATCCACACCAATAGACTTTTGTAGCCTTTTTTTAAAAAAAAATGGTTTGCAGTTATCTTCAGTAACTTTTCCCCTTAAGATTGTGCTTAATTCCTTGGTTCTTTGTTCAAGGTCTCTTAATCAGGAATCTTGCAAGTCTGGAGGTCCAAAATATCTACTGCCACTTTTAACTGCTTGCTCTATTAGGGCAGGCCCTACCTAAGTTTGATCCTCTGACAGTTAAGCCACTGGAGACTCCTTGTTTTGTCACCTCATTTCATAGGCAGCATCTCTTCTCCTCATCCCCCAAGGTCATCCACATATTCCATTCAAGATATTTGGAGCAACACCTGCAGGTTTAGCCCTCTCTGAGAACTCCAGTTTTGCACAAGTGTTTTTCATGAGAGGATTTAAAGCCTGATGACTAATGTCATTTTGACAGTGTTCAAAAACTGCTGCCTCTGAAGGGCCAGTCTGCCTCCCAGATATGAGCAGGTATTCTTTCCGTCTTGGTAGTTTCCTATTGCTCTCTGTAGAGCAGTGGGGATATTCAACAGTGAGCAATATTGCATTTTGGAGTGTTCATACTCAAGCCAAGGTTTTGATTCTTCTCTTTTGTTGTAGGTAAAATCTTAATGCATGATGTATTATTATTTTTTATCACAGCGATTGGGGCTACACCTTTAAATGAAGTGCTCATTTAAATGGATAAATTTATGTCCTGAAAAACATGGTGACTTGTATTACTGCAACATGTCTTGGAAATTATTTGTTTTCTTGTGGAAACTCAATGGCTCCAGGCTTCCAAGACTATAGGATTACATTAGTTTCTACTGCTATCTCTCATAAATACAGTTGCCCTTGAAATTCACTGTTTTCTTCAAGTGTTACATTGCATGGGTTGCTTATTGGACTATGTCATAAATACTTACTGCTATCTTACTGCATCTAACACAAAAGCTGGAATTATATTATATTATGCAAAAGTATGCAAGTAAAAAAGAATGTAATGAACAAATTAGTGTCTCTTTATAAAGCAAGACATTCTTTAACATTCATTTCATCACCCGTAATAAAGATTGTTATGTTTAGTATCAGAGTCACACATTCTGTTTCCATTTTAAATGCCTTACAGTTTGGGCTTAAAAAAACCGTTTACTTATTTTCCTTTTCTGGAAAATAAAGGAACAGAAACAGTACAACAGAAAACAAGGTTTGAGAAAAGCTGAAAAAAATACATATACTTAATGAGAAAAATGTAGTTCTTTCTCATGGTCATTTCTTTTTAAAAAAAATTTTTTTAAAACAAACTTTATTAATTACAAAACCAAAATGTTGAACAAACAGAACACACAAAAGAAGCAAGAAAGGAAATAGAAAAAAAAGAAAGAAAAGAAAAATGATTTTAAAAAAACCCTAACAATTCTATTACTATTACTATCGACATTCTATGGTTCCTTATTTGTTGTCAATATTAGTGATACATTACAGATACATCTTATAGCGAATATATAATTATGATTTACATTTTACATTATTTACTGATGTATTTTCTATTTTTGTTCTATCCAGTCAAACCAGCATTTCCAGCTTCTGTAATATTCTGATGTTTCTTTTTCCTTAAGTGCTAAGGTTAACTTGTCCATCTCTGCACAGGTTGTTATCTTCTGTATAACCATCTTCTCTGTTGGAATATCTGCTTGTTTCCAATACTGTGCAAGGGCTATTCTAGCTGCTGTAAGAATGTGCAGTATGATATATTTAATATTTTTAGGAATTTGTCTATAAATATCCCCAACAGGAAGAATTCTGGTTTCAATTCAATTTGCTCCACCGTTATTTCCTCAAACCATTTTTTTATCCTATGCCAGTATCTTTGGGCTTCAGTGCAGGACCACCACATATGAAAAAATGTTCCTTATTTCTTTTTACATTTCCAGCAATTCGGATTCATATTAGGAGACATTTTCATTGTTCTCAAAGATGAGAGATGCCATCTAT
This sequence comes from Laticauda colubrina, assembly GCA_015471245.1. Taxonomy (NCBI): domain Eukaryota; kingdom Metazoa; phylum Chordata; class Lepidosauria; order Squamata; family Elapidae; genus Laticauda; species Laticauda colubrina. The sequence continues at coordinate 22,253,782 of BLBF01000018.1, forward strand.
AAAACATTTTATAGGTATTTTCTTTATATGCTGCTGATCTTATAATTTTATTCTTCCTTGTCCAAACCTTTTCCCATTCTAATAATGTAATACTACGTCCTATGTTTCTGCTCCAAGCTATCATGTTGCCTTTGACTACTTCCTCTTCTAATTCCGTCTCTAATAAATAATTGTAAAATTTAGTTATATTTTTTTAAATCTGGACCTAATAAAATTTTATCTATTTGTTGTGCCTTTGTATAAATTCCAAAGTTTTTCTTGTCCTAGCTATATCTATTTTGAATTTGCAAGTAAGCCCACCGGTCTACTTGTAGTCCCTGATCTTGGAGATCTTGCCATGATTTTAAAGTTCCTTGCGCATCAAGAAGGTCTTTGTATTTTATCATTTTATTAAGATCTAGATTATTTGGATGTATCATCGCCTCCATAGTTGAGATCCAAATTGGGATTTTTAAATATTTTTTTTTTTATTTTGTTCCAATTAGCCAACAAGGAATCTCTTATTATATGTCTGTGGAAATACTTCTGCTTGATTTTCCCAATGTCCCATAAAAATGCATGCCATCCCCTCTGTAAATCATGGCTTTCTAAAAATAAGATCCTTTTATTCGACAGATTTACCCACTCTTTCAACCAGAGTAAGGAGGCTGCACTATAGTACAGTTCCCAATTTGGGAGTGCCATACCTCCCCTGCTCTTCATATCTTGCATTGCCTTTAGATTTATCCTCGGTTTTTTCCCTTGCCAGATAAATTTGGTGATTATCTCACTGAGTTCCACGAAGTAGTTTTTATGTATTTTTATTGGTATTGTTTGGAATAAGTGAATAAATTTGGGCAGAATATTCATTTTTATAGTGGCAATCCTCCCTAATAAGGAGATTTGCAATTTAACCCATCCCTCTGAATCTTTTTTAACTTGTTGTAACAATTTATTATAATTATTTTCCATTAGAGTTTTGCATTGAGTCATTAACCAAATTCCTAGGTGTTTAACTTTTTTTATTATTTGTAATCCCATTATCCTCTCCAATTTTTGTTTTTGTTTTTCTGTTAAATTTTTAATTATTAATTTCATTTTTTCCCTATTAATTTTAAGTCCTGCAACTTCCCCAAATTGATCTAACTCTTTCAGTAATTCTTGACCTGTTTCAATTGGTTCCTCTATGACAAATACCATGCCAACCGCAAATGACTGGAGTTTACATTCTTCTTTTTTAATTTTTTGTCCTTTAATTCCTGGGTTCTGTCTAATTCATGTGAGCAATGTTTCCAAAGATAATATGAAGAGCAGGGGGGATAGTGGACATCCCTGCCTGACTCCTTTCTCTATTTTATTGAATGCGGATACTCTCCATTAATTATAATATTCGCCTTTTGTGAATCATAAATTGTGGTCACGATGTTTTCAAACTTAGTGCCTAGATTCATATTGTAAATTTGTTGAATTAGGAATTACCAATTTAAATTGCCAAAGGTCTTCTATGCATCCAAGAATACAAGGGTTATTTGTTTTTCCGGGTGGGCTTCGTAATATTCCAAAACATTTAATACTATCCTTAAATTATTCCTGATTTGTCTATTAGGAAGAAATCCATTTTGATTTTTATGCATATATTCATTCAATTTTTTTTTCAATCTATTTGCTATAATTTTAGTAAATATTTTATAATCAGTATTTAACAGGGAAATTGGTGTGTAGTTTTGTATATGTCGTAAATCTGAATATTCTTTCGGAATCAGCGTTATCAATGTCTCCTTCCATGAATCCAGCATTCTTGCTGCTAGAAGGACCTCATTATATACTTCCACTATAAGAGGTCTTATTTGTTCCCCTATTTTTTTATAAAGTTCCCCTGATATCCCGTCAAGTCCTGGGGTTTTTTGTTCTTTTGGTTTTCTATTGCTATTTTTAACTCAGGCCACGTAATATCTCTAATTAACATTTCTTTCATCTCCTCTTTAATTATTTTATCTTTAGTAATACCCAAATAGTTTCTTATCAAATCCTCATTTACCTCCTTCTTTTTATAAAGATCTTCAAAAAATTTACATGCAAATTCTTTTTTCTGTTCTATCCCTTGTTGGGCATCCCCGTTCTCATCTGTTAATTCGTAGATCAATCTTTTTTGTTTTTCTTTTTTAAGTTTATAGGCCAACCACCTTCCTGGTTTATTGGCCTGTTCAAAACATATCTGTCTGGCTGCATTTAACTTTGAGTCCATTCCTTCTTGTTCAATTAAATTTAATTTATGTTTAATTATTATCATCTGTTTTTTCAATTTGCTATCTTTTGGGGTGTTTTGCAGCTAAATTTCTAATTCTTTGATTCTTTGTTCTAATTTATTTTGTTGAGTATATTTTTCTTTGTTTCTTTTAGCAGTATATGATATCATTATGCCTCTTATTATTGCCTTCACTGTACCCCAAATATTCTGTTTCATAGTTGCCTCGTTATTTTCTTTTAAAAAATAATCTAATTCCTCATCAAGTTTATTCATAAATTCTTTCTCTTTAATTAACTGTATATTTAAGGTCCACCTTTTCCTTGGTTTCTTCCTGCCTTTCCACACTATCTGAATCAGGTTGTGATTGCCCACTCGTTTGGTAAGATTTCAATCTCTTTTAATTCATTTACTGATTTACCATTCATCCACACCATATCAATTCGTGTCCATGATTGGTGAGGGTTGCAGTAAAATGTAAATTGCTTTTTCTCAGGGTTTAATTTCCTCCACATGTCTATCAAATTTAGTTCAATCATCATTTCTTCACATGTTTTTGGTAGTTCTCTTTTTTTTCTTCTTTTTCCCCCACACTACTATGATCTTTCTGGTGGTCCACAATAGCATTGAAATCGCCCAAGACACAAATATTCCTTTTATCCAATTCCACTAGTTTCTCATGTAGTTATTGAAAAAATTCCTTTTGGTTATCAATAGGGCATAGATTACCACTAATAGAATTGGGATTGATTTAATCCAAATTTGTAACATCAGAATTCTTCAATTGGGGTCTATCCAAATTGGCTCTGCTTTCATATCGTCTTTCACATATACTGCTATCCTTTTCTTTTTCTTAAAATCTGCTGGCAACATATACAAATTCTCTAGCTGGGGGCATTCTAAATATTTTTCTTCTTCCTTCCTTCTATGAGTTTCCTGTAAATATATCATATCTGCATTTTGTTTAATTAATTTGGTTAATATTCTTTTCCTTTTTATCCTAGAATTTAGGCCATTTATGTTAATTGATAGTATTTTTTTTTCTTCCTCCATCACCTAATTGACTTTTGCTCTTTGTCTTGTAGTTACTCCTGTCTCTCTTTGTGGTTGATTGTGCGTCTTTGGTTCTTCTCTCTCTTGATGTTGTTTATGTTTTGAATTCCTACAATTCCCATTTCTATTTTTTTGATAATCTTGATCATCTTGCGAATTCATTTCTAAGTTGTCTCTACTACTCGATTCTTCATGGCCTATCAATCGTTCATAGAAGTCTACTTTAATTTTTCTTTCTTCCCAAGTGATTAACATTCCCTCTGGAATTAGCCATCTAAATATGATACCTTTTTGGTTTAATTGGTTCACCAGGAATTTATAATCTCGCCTCTGCTCTCTCACTCTTCTTGGGATTTGTTTAAGCACCAAGATTTCTTTCCCTTTGTATGTAATTGTTTCTTCTCTAAAAATTTTGTACATAATATCTCGAACTTTCCTTCTGGCAAATCTCACATGGACCTCTTTTGGATGTTTATGTTGTCTTGCATAATTTGTACTAACTCTGTATACTTCATCTAACTCTTTCAAAATATCTTCCTTATCTTTTTCCAATAGGTCTGCTAATGTTTCTGCCATCACTTGTTCTAAGTCCTCTTCTTTAGATTCCATTATATTTTGAAATCTTAGATATGCTGTGGCCTTATCCATTTCCAAATATACCAAGGAGTCATCCATTTCTTTACTCACATTTCTTAATTGCTGACCAACCATTTCCAGCTTCTTTTCCAATTTTTCCATTCTTTTTTCAACCTCCTTTATTATTGACTCATTCCTTTCTAGTGCTTGCTGTATTGTTTCAATTTTTTGATCCAGCTTTAGGATAACTAGTTCATTTATGCCTTTAAGTTTCCCATCTCTTCTTTTAGTTCATTTGTGTCAGCTCTTGATTCGACATGATTTTTAACCACTATTTCCTGAAGCTTCAGCATGGACTCTTGTAAAATAAGAAGGGTCGATTGAATATTGGCATTCGTGATGATAGATTGTTTTTCTCCAGATAAAGTTTCTTCAACTGTCTTTTGTGCCATCACTGAGGTAGATGACATTGGAGTTGTTTGTATTGAAGAAGTCTTCTTTCCAGTTTTAAATGTTGTATTCATAATGGAAGTCATTTCTTGTAAAATTTGTTTTTGTTTTTGTATTATATTAGATATATTGTTCCAAATTAAAATTCACTATTAAGAAATATCAACTATAAATGGCCACTATGCTAAATAATATGATCTATTGATATATATATATATACATACATACATACATACATACATACATACATAGATATATATATATATTCCAGAACACTTTTATAGCTAATTTCTAAATCAAATATCTGGATTTGTAATTCTTAATATTTTATCAAATTCCTCTAATTAAATTTAAGCAATATTAACCTATAAATCTATATCTATATCTATAAATGCTATAAAATATGTAGAATATATAGATATATAGCATTTATGCTATATATCTATATCTATATATATCTATAAATGCTATAAAATCTCAAATCTCAAAATAATATTATAAAATATTTCAATTACTTACAAATCTAAATATAGATATATCAATATTACTATACAATAATTAATTAGTTTATGATAATCACAATTAATCACAATTAATTATTTAAATCAATCTAATCAACACCTATAATCAAACATCTATACCTAAATAATTAATTAATCATCACCTCCCTTTTTAATTATGTATTATAACCAAATCTAAGCTACAATATTACTAATTTATCAATTAAGTATATATAAATTACATTTACCACATTCAAAAATCAATTAAGTTGGTGTCAAAAAATAATTGTTACAATCCACAAATTTAAAAGCTTAAAGTGTCTTAATATAATTATTCAGTTCTTCAAAATTCCTTCACCGAGCGCACCAGAAGTAGAGTTGCTGAGTAATATCTCTGATTTCACTATCTCTCCACACTTTCCACTGTAGTCATTTCTCTTTTCATTTGAAAGTTTAACAAGTCAATTTTTAGATTCAAATAGTCTCTTTCTTTAGTAAATCTTCTCCACTTACTACAGCTCCAGTCCAATCATCCAAAAAGGGGACGAGTAAATTATTCAGTTTCGTTTGTGGAATATTTAAAGTTGTAATTTAATTTCTTACTTCAAGTCTCCCACCATCCCAAGTTCGTCCTTCCAATTTCCCCCAAAGTCCACAATTCAAATCCTTCAAAGTTCCCTTAGATTAAATTATTGTTCTTTCTTTCTTTCTTCTACTTTTTACTCTCCCCCAATTATTATCAGTCTCTCAGAACCCTCCAATTCTCTTATCTTCTCTGTCCGATCACTCGTGTCCTTACCCTCTTCCATCCCACGAACTCTTAGGTTTCACTGCCACTCGTATCTGCTTTAGCTGCTGTTTTCAGGCTTCACTTTGACTAAGAGCTCCAATATTCAATGCTCAATCAGGTTCGCAAATTCTTTCACTCACACTCTTCATTCACCACAGTCTGTCATTCACTCGCTTCCTCTTGTATGCAATAATTAAGGCTTTAGGACTGCCATTGCTGACAGTCTCTTGTTGTCGGTCTCCACAGGGTTTCTCCACATCGTGTTGAGAATCACTTTTTCCGTCCCACGACTTGAGTCTCCCCACACTGGCACACGTCTCTACAAGATGTGTGCACCCCTAAGGGTCGCTCCAACAGCAAGAGGAGACAGCATGAAACCCAGAGCGAGCTTCAGCACCTCCATTCGCCCATATCTCATCATGGGAAGTCCTCTCATGGTCTTTTCTAATGAACTTACCACATCTACAGCTATTTCACATGTTTCTGATTGGAGTCAAAACATTCAAAACCAAGTTGTGGGTTTAACAACTTGCAGCAATTATCTTATAATTATTTTGTGTTCTGAACATGTTCTTTGTTACTACTATAGTAGGGGTGTCAACCTCTATTTCATTGAGGGTCACATCAGGGATATGCTTGACCTCGGAGGGCTGGGATAAGCATGGCCAGGGTGGGCATGGCCAGCTTGACATCACTCATGTTGGGAGTGTCTATGGTGGGCCTAGTGCTCTACAAGCAAAATGGGCTCCTGAGCTCCATTTTTGGCTGCAATGGCCTCCTGCAACCCTCAACCAGTGAAAACAGAGCTTCGCCCCACCCCCCAGTCTTCCTGAGCTCTGTTTTCTGTGGCAGAGGCACCATGGGCTAGTTTACTGTTTCCAGGATGGCCCCAAGGGCCAGATCTAAGCATCCTGCAGGCCAGATTTGGCCACGGGCCTTGAGTTTGACATCCCTGTACTATTGTAACAAGTATCAGAGGTGAAACCTACAGTATAGGCTTGTATTGACAGTGTTATCTCACCTCTGAGGACTTTTTTCATAATGTATTAAAGTATCAAAGCAAGAGATATAGACACACAAATGGACAAAATACCTCAGCCCTGGAAATGATAGGTACATCAAGGCAGATTTTATGGATGGAAATCCAACACCCTACTCAGAACAATGAAAAAGAAACCACATGTTGAAAGAAAAGAGGAAACATTTAATTACCATGCCCTCTTTAAAATGGGCACCACAGTAAAACCAGCAAGTCAACGGTTTCAAATAATCTGTGCTATATTCACAAAATCATTAATGACCAAAAGTTCACCAGCAAACTTGGTCAGGAAGTAAAACCATCTATATATCATCTCATCTTAGTCAACTTGCACACTAAAGCATTCCCCAATCTGGGTCCTTCATATATATTGAATACCAACATTTATCATCATCACCCAGCACTGACAACAACAAAAAAGAAAGAAACAAGGTAAGTCCTTGACTGAAATAACAAGACATCAATATTAAGAAGTAATCTCATGCGGAAGCACTATCACTTTTGTCATGCAACACTGAATCCATTTGAGATGAACAATGAATCTATTTTTTTAAAAAAAAGATACAACTTTTTTTTGCAGAAACTGTTTAAAAAGCATATAAATGCATAAGGAAGGTATGCATATATCTTGATTGGGGTGTTTCTTTCCTTTTTACCCTTTCCCCCCCATTTTAACTCTCTTTTCTCAGAAAGCAAAAATGCTTTCAATCTAAAACTCAACCACATTTCCACTAAAAATGAAGTTTCATGAAGCTTTGTTCTTCAAAAAAGTAAAAAAGAAAAATGGAGTATTACACACATCTGTGCTACAAGCCAAGAACATTAGCCAAGTTTACACATTGTCTCCCTTGGTCCTTCCAAGGGCTTTGTGTATTGTTTGTTAAACAAATGTATACCATCTTTTCATTGAAGGATGGCCAAAGTAGCTCTTGCATGCTGATCATATCAGTTTAGAAATATTCACGAGACTTTGTAGAACAATGCTACCAAAGAAAGGTTCACTGAGACTTGGTCAGGGAATTTTTGAAAAAACACAATTCTGGTTGTGAAGGATTCTGCTTTAAAGAAATCACTTTACTTGTGTTCAGATGTAACAAGAAAATGGCTACTTCTGAGTGCAAATGGAAGTTTTAAACTCCTTCCCCATGCAAACAAAGGATGGTGAGAAGGAAAGGAAGGCTGTTCACATTGTTAAACACAGCTTAGCATTGTGTCTGAATGGACTAATGAAAAGTCAGAAGGGGGGAAAAAGGGAAATTAGAGCCTCGTTGGTGCAGTGGTAAGGGTGCAGTACTGCAAACTATTTCTTCCGACAGCTAGCTACCTGCAATTTGGTAGATCAATTCCCACCAGGTTCAAGGTTGACTCAGCCTTCCATCCTTCCAAGGTGGGTAAAATGAGACCCAGATTGTCAGCAATATGCTAACTCTATAAACTGCCTAGAGAGGACTATAAAGCACTATAAAGTGGTATATAAGTCTAAGTGCTATTGCTATTGTTAAAATTCACTAAGAATAGCAGAAAACCTGGATCTGAAAGATCAGGTACCACTGTACTTTTTGAATACTATTTTGACACTTAAATAGGATTATGATAAAGTGGCACTAACTCATAAATCTTGCAACAGTGCACACAATTTCCACAAATCCATGTTTCCAAACTAGCTTACTGTATTATACAAATGGTGAAACAGGAAGTTGCAGAATATGAACATGGGTAGAATGAAGATGCTCTTGAAATCCCAGGTAGCCTGATGATATTTGTCAGTAGTTTTAGGCCTTTTGACTTTTTGGAGAACAGATGGGAGAAAATCTTGTTTAAAAATGGGGCACAGAGTTTGAGTTGGAGATAGGCATCATCTCTTTATTCCCATGAGCCTGATTACTGGTGAGACACAGTGGTGGGTGGACTCTTAAAATAATCTCCTTTTTTCAGGGGCATCCTTTGCCAACAACATCAAAAAGGTAGTCTCAACTGGGCAATTGAACCCATCCTGTTTTATATGTAAATGATGCATACAAAGGAGCAGGGTTTCACTCATCTAGCTATGCCTGTCATTTTAATCACATACATAGTCAGTTTTATTTTGTTTGTCACTTAGTTTTGTGTTAGGCTTCCCTCTCTTGAAGATTTAGTTGAGGTAGAAATGAGACCATTTTGTCTTCTGGTATTTTTAAATCTAGCTTTTATTTCAAATATATTGTAATGAAGGTCTATATCCACACTCTGCATCCATGAAAACTATATTATGAACACATTTTAAACAGGAAGTTCAGTCACTTAATTACCCCGGATTATCTCAGCACTCTGCAAATAAGATGAAGGAAGGTGTCCTCTCTTTTCTAAGAAAAGGATATTTTTCTCATGTAATTCCTGCTTTCAAATCTATAGTTCTTGCAGGTTTCACCTTTGAGATTCTTTTCTTTGTCTTCTCCCTGTCACCTACTTCTTTCCCCATTGAACCAGATTTTTCTTCTTCGGTCTTTGGTTTGACCATTTTTGTTGCATTTGCAGTTTGCTGGAGTGCAAATTTACTGTTCCAAAGTCTGTATAATATCAAGATTCATCTCACACTTTGAAAGCCATTTGTTAAACTATAATTAGTTAAATAATGGATCAAATCTGGAATGTTACAAATTAGACATCATTTTGGATCAATTTCTTTATTTTCTCCTTTTCATATGACCTGTTAGTTAAGACATTATTTATTACCATCCTTCTCTTTGCTGATTTCTTTTTCTTTCAATGAGTTCCAATTGTTCTTAAAAAAATTTGGTCAAATCTTTTTCAAATAATTCCTTAATGTCCTGCTTCCCAGGAAAGCAGCTGTCATTAGCTACAAAGGCAACATTTAATTTATAAAATACTTGACATTTCCTGCATTGGCCGAGAGCTCAAAAACAGAGACAGCTCTGTGGCCCAACGCTTCTGCAGGCTCATTTGCAAAATGAATCAGCAAACGTAAATTCATTTATACTATAAATTCACTTGCCAAAAGCAACACCAATCATAAGAATCTCCATTCTCGCCCTGACCTAACCATACAGCAACATGCCCACTCCTGTATACTCCGCACAGAACTCAAAAAATGTCTAGACAATGGAGAGGACTTGTACATTGACTGTGCTGACTGTATCAAAAGTAAGTTACACAATCCATAACTCAGCTTTAATCTTCAACCACAATTTTACTTCAACCAATCCACCATCACCCAAGACAAGGCACGCATGCCCCTAACTACCTCAATTCCAACTACAGCTGGCCTTAAATGCAAGCTACTCAATGCAAGAAGCCTTGTGAATAAAATACCTGAATTTCTCCTCTTACTAAATATGGCAAAATTCGACATCATATTTGTCTGTGAAACATGGCTCAAGGCATCTCTCCCTGACTTCATTACCACAGTAAGAGACTATCATGTTTACCGATCAGATCGTGAAATTCGTAGAGGAGGTGGTGTTGCTATGTTCTATAAAAAGTCTATAAAAACATCCAAGTTACCCAGGAGCTTGCTCTTCCTGAGACCATCATCTGTGAACTATCCTTAAATATCACATTTTGATTCTTACTATATTAAGAGCACCTGATTATGACATTGAACATGTAAACAAGCTAAATTCACTACTAACATGGGCAACATCCTGCCCTTACACTTTTATCTCTCTTGGTGACTTCAATCTACCTCATGTTAACTGGACTCTAAATGAATGTACATCTGAACCCAAACATGCAACCTTCTACAATGCTGTTATAAATCTGGGACTGGAACAATAAGTAACCAACAATATTAGATTTAACAACTGCCTCGATCTCATCTTCTGCAACAGTTTTACTTTAATTGATGGAATACAAACTAAAGAATCCTTTTCCAACAATGATCACAATATGATTGACTTTTGTCTCAACATACGCCCACAGAAAAATCATCACAATGATGTAATCCCCAATTATAACTTCAAAAAAGGCAGCTATAATCTTATAGACAATGATCTCTCATCCCTTCATTGCCAATTTCTATTCACTGGATGCTGTAGAAAACCATTACAACATATTTTTACTTGAAGTCAAAAGAGTCATGTTCCAATAACAACTGTTCCAATAAATGTTCCAATAACAACTCCCAAAACAAAAACAAAAAAAACAAATTACCCAAAACAATAAGGAAACTTCAATCCAAAAAGAGATCACTCTGGCGGAAAAACAAATCTGGTCATGTTGCTAACTTCCAAAACTGATACCAAAATTTATGCCACCAGATAAAGACTGAATGCACCAACAATGCACTTGTTTATCACATTAAACAAGAGGAAAACTTTCTACGCACCAATTCCATCCGTGCTTTTTACAATTTTGTAAACAACAAACTAAAAGACTCAAGGTCTATCCCACCCCTAAAAGGACCTAATGGTAAGACTGCAACAATGACACCTTTAAAGCCAACATCTTAAACACATTCTTTAGCTCAATATTTGTAAACAGCAGTGGATCATGCCCAGTATTTCCTAGCCGAACCACAGAAAACTACAATGATCTAATACATATCGATTTTACAGAAGACAATGTTGAAAAAGCACTACGCAATATAAAACCATCTCTATCTATTGGACCGGACAGAATATGTGCCTACTTCTTAAAAAAGCTATCAACTGCCATAGCAGAACCTCTAAGCATAATCTTTGAAAAATCTTTCAGGACCATCTCCTGACCGAAACTATGATCATAAGCCACGGTCATCCCCATCTTCAAAAAGGGAGACCCCAGCCTAGTTGAAAATTACAGAACAATCTCCTTATGCTGCATCACCTGTAAAGTCATGGAATCAATCATTAACCAATCAATCATCCTCCACTTAGAAACAAACAACCTACTCTCTGATAAATAATTCGGTTTCAGAAAAAAAACTAACCTGTAATCTGCAACTCTTACACTGCAAAAATATATGGACTAGACAACTCGATCAGGGCAAAACAATAAACGCAATCTACATAGACTTCTGTAAAACCTTTGATTCAGTGGTACTATTCCTAAAACTAAAATCTTATGGTATCTCTGGACTCCTGAATTACTGGATAGAAACTTTCCTGTCAAACAGACAACAATGGTCAAAATTGGGAGCACCCTATCAAATTCTGTACCTGTCAACAATGTACCCCAAGGCAAATTCTGTGCCCCAAGGCAGTGTTCTAGGACCAACTCTCTTCATACTCTACATAAATGACCTCTGTGATCATATTAAGGGCAACTGCATTCTCTTCGCTGATGATGTAAAGCTGTTCAATACCACAGACAATACTGCTATCCTTCAAAAAGATCTTCACTATGTATCAGAATGGTCAAACAAATGGCAACTTCAAATCTCAACAAATAAATGCTCTATCTTACATATTGGCAAAAAATATCAGAAAATAAAATACAAGCTGAATAGTCAAGACCTTGTTGATGATCCAAGCTCTGTAAAGGACCTTGGAGTACTCATCTCTAATGATCTAAGTGCTAGAGCCCACTGTAACTACATAGCCAAAAAGGCATTAAGAGTTCTTAACCAAATCCTAAGTAACTTTTTCTCTGATAATATCACACTACTAATTAGAGCATACAAAACATTTGCTCGACCAATACTCGAATACAGCTCATCAGTCTGGAACCCACACAAGAAGAGTTCTCCACTCATCTTCTCATTGCAGAAGACCTTATTCCACCAGACTTGAAATTCTAGACCTAGAAAATCTTGAATTATGTCGTCTTCAGTCTAATCTAAGTATGATATATAAAATCATACATTGCAACGACTGACCTGTCAATTAATACTTCAGCTTCAACCATAACAACACAAGAGCACACAATGGATACAAACTCAAAGTTAACTGCACCAAACTTGATTGCCGGAAATACGACTTTAAGCCCATGTCACACTGCACCAACGGATGCAAAGAGGATGTAAAACGGACAAAAAAGCTTGCCATCCATTGGTTAATGCGATGTACTCACTGCCTCCATTTTCCTTCCTATCCGTCCAGCATCCATTTACTGACATTTCATCTGCTCAGAAAGTTTTGAGCTGCCCAAAACTTTTGCGTGGAAAATGTATCCAATGCGTCCGTTCTGCATCTGCTACGTATCCGCTATATCCGCTAGGCATCCGTTCTGCATCCGTGCAACTCGCATCCGCTCGGACGCGGGGAGGAAGCGGAACGGACGCAGAACGGATGCAGAACGGATGCAGAACAGATGCAGCACGGAAACAAAGCATGTAAAACGGAAAAAACGTCCGCAGAGGGGACCTATCTTGGATATTAAGGATGTCTAGAGGATGCCTAGAGGATGCCTAGAGGATGCAAAGGGACACCTTTACTGCCTATAAAAAGGGGGAGCAACACATCTGGATCTAACTTTCAGACCAGTAGCCCTGCTGCAGACCTCTGCAACCTTCATCTGCCTCTTCCTCTTCCACAGCATCCAGTCATGTCCACCGTGGATCATAACAAAGTCCTTTTGACAGCCGCCATCCTTCTGCAACAGTGCGAAGCCATCTATAGGCTCTGTGAACTCTACTACGGGAAGAAAAAGAGGCGGCCAAGAAGCGTCTGGGTACGAAGATGGTTCGCCAGAAGAGCAGAGGACAGACTGTACAACAAGCTGATGGTGGAGCTCAGGAACGAAGACACTCATGCATTCCAGAATGTCATGAGGATGCCTCCAGCCATGTTTGATGAAGTTGTGCAGCGGCTGACACCCAGGTTGACCAAGCAGAGCACCAAATTCCGCCCCAGCTTGGAACCTGGGCTCAAGGTGGCACTCACTCTGCACCACCTGGCCTCAAGGACCGCCTACAGGAGCATGCAGTACGGCTGGAGGGTGCCACCCAACACCATCAGCATTGTGGTCAGAGAAGTGGTGCAGGCCATCATCGAAGAATACATGGAGGAGCTCCTCCAGTGCCCCTCCACTGAAGAAGGATGGAAGAAAGTTGCAGAACAGTGGTATCAGAAGTGGAACTTACCCCACACCGTTGGAGCCATCGATGGCAAGCACGTGGCCTGCAAAGCTCCAGCCAAGTCGGGGTCCACTTATTTCAACTACAAGGGCTTCTTCAACATCATCCTCTTCGCCATGGTCGATGCTGACTACAAGTTCATGTACATCGATGCTTCAGGCAACGGTTCATCTTCAGATGCCCAGGTATACAACTCCAGTCACCTCAAGGAGGGGCTGGAACACAACCTTATCGTGGGCTTCCCAGATCCAGAACCCCCTGCCCAACAACATGCAAGTTGTGCCCTACTTCATCGTGGGGGATGATGCCTTCTCCCTTACAACCTACCTCATAAAGCCCTACACCTCCAAATACCTCACCCGTGAAGAGAGGATCTTCAACTACAGGCTGTCTAGGGCAAGGCGGGTGGTGGAGAACGCCTTTGGCATCCTGGCCAACAGGTTCCAGGTACTTCTCACCACCATGCAGCATCGTCCAGAGACTGTGAGGAGGATCATGGAAGCTTGCTGCATCCTGCACAATCTCATGCACACCCACTACCCAGTGTTGCAGAACAGGCTTGTGGACCTCCAACAAGGCAATGGGGACATGGAGCCTGGGGAATGGAGACAAGGGCAAAACCTGATAGACACTCAGGATGTGCAAGGCCCTAACAGAGCCTCATGTGAAGGGAAGAAGCAGTGCAACCTCCTGAAACATTGGTGTAACTCCCCAGCTGTAGCAGTGGAATGGCAAGACAGGATGATAGATGCTTAATGGATGCTTCCTTCAGCCTGTCTCATCACACGGATGAGATTGGGCCATGTATGTTGAGTGGCCCTACAATGATCAGGGCATTTAATAAAGAGTTGTGTTTGTGTTGACATGTGTGGATGATTATTACATTATTATTGATAATAAAGGGCCATAGGTGTGGCACCTGGGAGGGTGGACCACCCAGTCCCACTATGCTTGCATTGGAGGTTTATCTATCCCACAGCTATTACCCATTCCAAAGGTATCCCTGCCCATCCCACTGCTATCCTTACCCATCCCACAAGCATGCAAAGGCTTAAACCATTTCTAAAAGTTTCCACCAAGATTTTATTAAAAAAAGAAATGAAGCAAGTGTATGAATCAAAAATAGACTTTATTAACAACAAGCTATAAAACAAAAATGAGTCTCTGGCACATTTCTTGGTCGCTCAGTCTCATGGGTGAAGGGTACAGGTGTTGTGGAGGTGGCTGGTGCTGGAGTGCTTGTCATCAGCTCCTCCAAAAGCAGAAGCAGCAGAAGCCCCAGCCCCAGAAGAGCGAGCCCGTGCTGCAGAAGCCCCAGCAGAACCAGAGTGAGGGCCAGGGGGCGGGATGGTAGCCCTGTCCCTCTTGCAAGGGCTGGCAGCAGATGGCTGAGGCTTGCTGTGCTTCAGCATGGTTGTGGGGTTGCTGGCTGGCAGGGAGGC
>BLBF01000018.1:22271770-22294629 GCA_015471245.1 Laticauda colubrina
TATCTATCTATCTATCTATCTATCTATCTATCTATCTATCTATCTATCTATCTATCTATCTATCTGTCAAAGCTAAATATCACTCATGCATTATCACAAAATCTCTGGAACCATAAAACCTACAAACTTGAAATTTGGCATGTGTGTTCCTCTTGGCTTCTAAGTGCTCTCACTAAGAAAGGATTTTTTTAAATGACCATCAGAGCATTAGTATTTCCTATATTATTATTAACACATTTTGATGCTGTTCTGTATGCAAATTGGGTTACTCCAAAACATGCAAATCTGATTGGTCAACTAAAGTAAGCATTGGATTGGTTCACTAAGAACCAATCCAAATAAAGGAAAAGAGGCGGCAAATTCGATCAGCTGCCATTGGTTACAAGCCGGCAGGCTAGCCTGTATAAAAGGCTGCCGCTAAGTTGGCCAACTGTTCCGTTTTACTGACTCCTGTAAATAAAGACTTTTCGTTGTTGGAACCCGGTCTACCTCGTGTTTTTCCGAACAAAACACTGGCGACGAAGGTGGGATCGTCCTGAACACGAAAACTGCACATGGTGAGAAGAAGCCCAGATGACGACAAAGATGCCTGGAAACAACGCACCGCCCGCACCCTTCAACCCCAACGAAGAGGATTGGGATTCCTATGCAGATCGCTTCCAAATGTATCTGGAAAGCAATGAAATGGAAGGAATTTCAGAACAACGAAAGAGAGCTGTGTTCCTAACACACTGCGGGCCAACTGTTTTTAAGATGGCAAAGGCTCTAGCGAAGCCACAAGATGTCAAGCAACTAACGTGGCCAGAATTGCAACGAATCCTCAAAGCACACTACGCTCTGATGGTGTCAAACCTAATAAAGCGACACGAATTCTACAGGAGAGACCAGAGAGAGGGAGAGACCGTCGCCGATTTCGTTGCCGCACTTCGACAAATAGGTGGTGAGTGTGAATTCTCAAACCTCGACGAGGCAATGAGGGATCGAGTGGTGTTGGGGTTGAGAGACTCGACCACACAGAGTAAACTACTCAACAAATCCAACATCAGCGTAGCCGAAGCTATCAAGGAAGCCACAGCCATGGAAGCCGCGAAAAAATCGGCTGTCACTATGAAGAAAATGAACACACATAGTGACGAAACGAACCCAACCAAAGACAAAAAACAATCTACCACCACCACGCATTACGAAGAGTATGGCGAAACACCTGACACTAGCGAAGAAGATGACGAGGTTCACCGTCTATACACTAACAGAAAAGAGCGCGAAAGACGAAATTGGCAGGAATGCGCTGGCTGCGGAGGAAACCATCCCCGAGCCGAATGCAGATTTCTCGATGCCATCTGCAGGGTCTGCAAGAAACGAGGGCATATCGAAAAAGTCTGCAGAAACAAAAAATACTACAGCCCCACAAGATGCAGAAATTCCCCAACACGAGCTGAGCCTAAACGAGCTGATAGAAAGTGGCAACAAGAGAAGCGAGCCAATACACACCAAACTGTCATTATACAGAGAGCTCAGACAGAAAGCAGAAAGAAAGTTAAAATTGTTGTAGAGATCGAGGGGAAACCATGCAAGATGGAAGTGGACTCGGGGTCCTTTCTCTCTATGGTATCGTGGGACACAATAAAACAGCTAGTCCCAGATATCAAAACCAAAGAACTAAAGAAGCAGCACCTAACTCTCAAGGACTACCAGGGAAGCCAAATCCCTGTAGTCGGCATGGGACATTTCAAAGTTACCTACAAAGAACACGTCAAGGTGCTACCGCTGACCATAGTCGACAGAGACAGACCAAGTCTCCTGGGCATCGAATGGTTCGCACCATTGGGCATCAGGATGACCGGGATCGATCGAGTGACTGCAACCGGCTGGGAAGAAGACCTCATCAGGGAATTCCAGGACGTTTTTGACGGCTCACTGGGCAAGTATCGGGGAAATCCCATTTCTTTCAGTTTAAACTCCCAAATAGCCCCACGAAGAATAAAAGCCAGACGAGTTCCTTTTGCACTAAAGGCAAAAATAGAGGAACAGCTAGACAAATTAATAGCCCAAGGGGTATTAGAACCTGTGGACCATGCCAAGTGGGAAACGCCTATAGTCACACCTATCAAACCCGACGGGTCCGTTAGAATCTGTGGTGACTATAAGGCTACCCTGAACCACGCATTACAACCAAGCGCATACCCGGTGCCAGTGGTCCAGCATTTACTCCACTCCCTGGGAAAAGGAAAGGTTTTTGCTAAACTCGACCTAGCACAAGCCTACCAACAACTCCCAGTGGACCCAGAAACTGCGGAAGCACAGACTATAGTTACCCATAAGGGCGCATTCAAATGTCACCAACTGCAATTTGGAGTAAGTGTAGCCCCAGGCGTTTTCCAGAGTCTAATGGAACGCCTCCTAAATGGCATACAAGGAGTCGTACCATACTTTGACGACGTCCTGATCTCAGCCAAAGATGAAACCCAATTAAAAAAAAGACTCAAAGAAGTACTAACTAAGTTTAGAGAATCTGGCCTCAAAGTGAAAAGAGAAAAGTGTTGCCTAGCTAAGAATAGCATCGAATTCCTGGGCTATTTAATAGACGGAGAGGGGATACACCCTACAGACAAGAAAATTAAAGCCATAAATGAAGCACCAGAACCAAGAAACAAAGCCGAACTACAAGCATTTCTTGGACTAATAAATTTTTATAATGTATCCCAACCGAATAAAGCCACAATAGCAGAACCATTGCACCGTCTATTGGATAAGAAAGCAATTTGGACTTGGGGGTATAGAGAAAAGGATTATTTCCAGAAAATAAAAAAATTGCTAACATCAACAAACGTTCTCATCCAATTCAGCGACACACTGCCATTGAGGGTGACCTGCGACGCTTCGCCATTTGGAGTCGGTGCCATCCTGAGCCACCAACTGCCTGGTGGCAGAGAGGCACCCGTCGCGTACTACTCAAGGACTTTGTCTAAAACCGAGAGGAACTACAGCCAACTCGACAGAGAAGCCCTAGCAATTGTCGCTGGAGTAAAACGCTTCCACGAGTACCTCTACGGGCGGACTTTTCAAATTATAATAGACCACAAGCCGCTAACGGGGATTTTGTTGGGAAACAAGCCAACACCAAATATCCTTTCTCCAAGAATGACTAGATGGTCAGAGTTCCTAGCAGCCTATTCATACACTCTGACACATCGACCAGGGAAAGAAATTTCCCATGCGGACGCTTTGAGCAGAGCACCCTTGCCAGAAACCGAGGAAGACCCGGCACCAGCGATGACAGCATTACAAATAGAGACTTGCCCCGATCTACCCATTTCTGCTTATGATGTCGCCAGAGCCACCGCGAAAGACTCAGTGACTTCCCGCATCCTCAGCTGGGTAAGTAAAGGCTGGCCAGAAAACCAAAAAACTGAAAACTTTAAACCTTTCCGGACCAGACAGACTGAACTTTCAATTCAAAAAGGGTGTTTATTGTGGGATGATCGGGTAGTGATTTCAAACAAACTGCAACCCAGGGTACTTGAGATGTTACATGAAGGGCACCCGGGAATTGTGAAAATGAAAAGCCTTGCAAGAAGTTATGTTTGGTGGCCGGGAATTGATAAGGACATAGAATATTGGGTAAGCTCGTGCAACAAGTGCCAGGGAATTAGACCGTCCCCGCCTAAAGCACCTATTAGAGACTGGGAAACCCCACGAGGCCCTTGGTCAAGGATCCACATTGATTTCGCAGGTCCTACCAAAGGGCATACATTTCTGATTGTCGTTGATGCCTATTCTAATTGGCTAGAAGTAAAAATCATGCCATCAACGACAACAGAATCTGTAATCAAACAACTAGACAACCTTTTTGCCACCCATGGTCTTCCGGACGTCCTTGTATCAGACAACGGGCCACAGCTTACCAGCTTACAATTCGAGCAATACCTAGCTTCCCTAGGTATAAGACATGCCCTAACCGCGCCGGCTCACCCAGCCGTGAATGGCTGGGCTGAGAGAATGGTCCGGTTTACCAAAGAGGGAATAGAAAGAATGGACACCGGGGACGTCCAACAGAAAATAAACCAATTGCTCACTCTCCAACACATAACGCCCAGTACCACGACCAACAAGTCCCCAGCAGAATTGCTCATGGGGAGGAAATTAAGATCACACCTGGATAGGTTGAACCCAAATTTTACGCCAGAAAACCCCCCCGACTCCTCCACACGATTTAGGAAATTTGAAGTAGGCGAGTTGGTTTACGCAAAAAACTTCACTGGGGACCCTGTTTGGCTACCAGGACAAATAACGCAAATTACAGGCCCCAAATCCTACCGGTTAACAATTGACGATGGCAGGGAATGGAAGCGGCACATAGACCAGCTCCGTTCCCGAAATATAGAACGAAATACAGACATACACCCATGCATAGAAAAAACCGGGGATGGACAAACCAGAGGGGGGGGGGGAAATGCGAGAAACAAATAAAGAACCGATACAAACAAAAACCAAAGAGATTAACAAACAAAAAGAGCAAATAAAAGACTCACTGTTTGAAGAGACTTGCGTGAAGAGCCCATCGGAAGGGGACAGCCAGGCCAGCTCGACCTGCCCGGAGGAAACAGGAGGGAGCGGCAAAACTGCCGGCCTAAGACACTCAGGTGGCAGAATGGCTGACTCACCCTTCCAGACAGTTCCAGAGAGAAGGACGGATGACACAGCAGCCCCATCCGAACAGGTCGGAGTCTCCGCCGAAACTGAACTGCGCAGGTCCAGTCGAGTCAGGAAAAGCCCCGCCTACCTGTGCGACTACATGACCACTGAAGGACTGAACCAAGGGGGGAGGGGTGTTCTGTATGCAAATTGGGTTACTCCAAAACATGCAAATCTGATTGGTCAACTAAAGTAAGCATTGGATTGGTTCACTAAGAACCAATCCAAATAAAGGAAAAGAGGCGGCAAATTCGATCAGCTGCCATTGGTTACAAGCCGGCAGGCTAGCCTGTATAAAAGGCTGCCGCTAAGTCGGCCAACTGTTCCGTTTTACTGACTCCTGTAAATAAAGACTTTTCATTGTTGGAACCCGGTCTACCTCGTGTTTTTCCAAACAAAACAGATGCTAAGGAGTTCTACTCCCCTGCCCCACCTGAAAAGAAATATGTTTCAAATGCAAAATACAAGCAGAGGATTTCAGTTTCAGTTTTAGTTTCACAGCACCAATCAGCTTTAGGACAGAACAGCTGAGCTAAGCCATGCCCAGGCTCCTTGCTCTCTCCTTCTTGCTCACACAGCAAATACTGCTTCAGTTTCCAAACAGCTCTGAACTCTCTCACCCACTGACAGAATGCTAGCCAGATGCTTTTAGAGGCAGAATTTTTCCCCTTATTTTCCTCCCAAAAAACTAAGCCCGATCACATAGTTTCATAGTGAAGCATGCGTATCCAGCTAGTATAGGATATATGAGAGAAGTGGTTCAATCAAGAACATAGTCAGAAAAAGGTCTACATATTTTTCCTATCATTTCTCATTCAATTTGAAATTTTCATGAGCAATGCATGATGTTCTTGCACTTGAGTTATGAGATTGCCAACAAGAATGTCATGCTATTATCAGCACTGAAAGGGAATCCTGTCTTTGAGAAATTGTTAAATAATATTTATTCATCTGTACAAATTCAAAGAAATTACCTGCCCAACTTCTTTGCCCATAAAAGTGCACACAGCTCCATCTAAGAAAGCAGCAAAGGCTGGCTGGCTGGGTGACAAAAAGTATGAAGTGTATGTACAAGATAGAAAAGGGAGGACCATCACTGTGATACAGAAGATCCAAGTTTAAATATTTTACCAACGTCTAATATTTTTCAGTGTATCAAAACATTATCTTCAGGTTCTTACCGATCCTCAATATTCTGTAGCTAGGATTAACTCTGAGGATTTTGTTATTTTGATGCTCTATTGCTTGTTTCTCAGCAACAGAGCACAATTTTGACAGGTATGATATTGCATGGAAAATGACATATGAGAGAAGCAGCAAGATGTGCAGGGGCAATTATCAAGCTTTTGCTTTGAAGATTGAAAGACAAATATTTGCAGAGCAAAACACTCTCGTTAAGCCCTCCCTAAGCAAATTTTCTTGTGTGGTTAATGTTAAGTGCAGCCACTGATTCATAATCATGGTTTTCCTACTTGTCCAGCACTTCTCCTTTTACTTGGGTTTCATGTTGTTACTGCTGTTTTTTTGGCAATCAGTCACAGTCCCAAGAACCACAGGCAAAATGAGAGGCCTGTTGTTCAGTCACAGGACAAAATGGTTACAGCTTTAAAGTCTCCCCAGCAAAATATTACTTTATTCCATGTCCTCGGGCTACCCAGGTTTTTGCTCTTGTCTGAAGATTATTTCAATTCACCAATTGTGAGCTGAAGAAAAATGTGTCCTGAGAATTATAAATGGATAATTGTGGAGCTTATAAACAAATCGCATTAAGAAAAAAATTGTTCCAAGAATCTCTTATTGTGACATCACAAATGAGCTCAGTTTCACACTCAGCTAGATTAAAACGTAAGAACTAGGCCCCAAGAAGTAGCTAGATTAGCTTAATTTGTTCACATCTTTGAAAGGATTTATAAAGACTGGAGGAACTAAAAAAGCTTGGGAAAAAAATTAGGGATTGCAGTAAAGAGTTCTTCACAAGGAGCCTTTGAAAATGAGTTGTAATCCTGTAGTAAAATTCAAGGACTGAAAAATGCACAGGGCAGCAATCAGAAAAGAGGACATTATAATGAAATAAATGTCAGACATAACAAAAAACTAATAATTGAAGACTTGCAATTGCAATTGATTTTTACCAGTAGAGGCAAAAGAGTTTTCTACAACCCAGAAATATATCCAGTAAACTTAAATGAAAGTCTCTGATTAAAGCTTAAAGGAACCAGGTAATATCAGTGGCCATTTTTGAGGGTATCAACAATTATGAAAGAAATACTCCATGAGAAAAATTTTACACCATTTTTATGACTAATAAGGCTACAGTGGAAGACTGTCTCACATCTTAGACCAGAAGCCACCATTTTCAAACATTCCCAGGAGGTGTATTCCACAACAATATTTCAAGTTCACAGACTCTGTTCTGACTTTCCAGTGAATGTATCACAGGTGAGGTGAGCCCATTTACCAACCCTTATCAGATATGATTGCATGAATAGATAACATTTAAGCATGTCCAGATAAAAATAACCAATCTAATAAAGGAACTACCAGCAGAAGAAAAAGAAAAAGGAACAGTTGCAGACGTTAAGCATATTTAGCTCAGAGAACAGAAGACAATGGAAAGACATAACAGCTGTCTTTCAAATATCTGAAGGATTGACCTACAGAAGATAAGGTAGATTTGTTCAGTATAGTTATAGAAGATCCTTTAAGAAAGAGATTGAAAGAAAGAGAGGGAGAACTTTTTAAATGTAAGAGCTATTTAACAAAGGAGCAAATTTGGTAGAGTCTTTCGCAGCAGGTGTTCAAAGAAAAGCTGGATGGCTATCGATTAGATTCCTGGATTAGACAGGGAGTTGGGATACATAATCTCAAAGATTTTATCTAGTGCTTATATTCTGAGAGTCTGTGATTCCATGAGTAGTAAACTGTTTTTATGATTTTGATTTCCTAACATTCAAAAAACATTTGGGCTAGGGCAGGGGTGTCAAACTTACGACCCATGGGCCAGATGTGTCATGTGCTGGCTCTGCCCCTGCCCAGTTTAGCAAAGGGGAAAAAAACATCATGTGACGCCATCATGATGACACAAGTTTGACACCCCTGGATTACGGCTTTCTGAGGAAAATGAAGAAGTAGTACTCCTTCCCATAAAAGAAATTTCATTTTTGAAATATACATAACTAAAATGAAATTGTTGATTTCAAGATGGGAAAAACAGCTAAAAATTATTCTCCGTTTTATGAAATATGAAACCCGTATTTAATTTCATAAAGAATGAGGAGGCAGAATTGGCAGGAAGGATGTGAATTATGAAGGGGAAAATTGCAGAGAGATCCTTAACCTCTCTTTCCATGGCTCTACTCAAGCTGGTAGCATCTTGGAGTGGTTTTCATTTTCATTTTCATTTTTTTTTAAAGAACTGGCAATCTGAATACAAGGCTTTGGGTGAATATTAATAATATCAAAAATATACAAATCTGAAAATGCATTATTCCAGGCCATTCAGTCATCTTGATCTTATTTGTTCTGATGGGCAACAGTTTTTTGAGCACGGGGTCCCAGATTGACAACTTTATTTGAAATAATAATAGACTGAAATTAAAAGAATTGTCAGAAAGGAAGTACTATGCCAATATTTCAGTGTTCCTGGTTATGTGACTGGGGTCAGAGCACCTGTAATCAACTTTTTTTTTTTTTTTTTTGCAGCTTTGTACATCCCATTTCCAAACACATGCAGAGCCCAGAGAAAAACCTAAGAGAAATACAGGTTTCTCTTGGCCTTCTCACTGTTAGAACAGATTGGGCACATGTCAAAGCCGCTTGTGATATGCATGATTCAGATAGCCTGACCTTCTGCAGCCTGCTTGTTTTGGCTGAGGTGTTCCTGTTTATATTTGGTTTGAGCTGGCTTTTCTTTTGCATTATCAGACAGGAGGATTTTGTGAGGGATTTAGGAGTTGCTTTTTCCTCCATTATGGAATCTCAGACTGGGTCACCGTGGTGGCCTGACGTCAGGAGATAGCATAAGCATTGCAGAAAGGGCTCAGTTGTTTAGTTGTTTGAATGTTTTCTGGTATTTTAATGCTCTTTAAAATTATAGGTCATTGCAGAAGATATAACAGACATAAGGAAGATTTCTCCTTCTCTAGAACAGTGATCTCCTTTTGGAAGGAGGGGGATAGGGAAAGCCAAAATATGCAGAGACTGAAAAGGAGAATTAGATGGATTTTGTTTTGGTCAGAACGCCATACATTTTTTAAAAAAACCAGTGCCCAAACTTTCTAATTGGAGGGATAGAAAAATGATCAGACTATAGAGCATTATTGCAGGCCAGTATCAGGACTGGATTTAGACCCAGATCAGAGGAAGACACTGAAGCAAAGTCCTCTTGGACCTTATAGTCAAAGAAATAAATGTCTCATATTTGTTCAAGCCAACCAGTGGTGGGATTTAAAAAATGTTTCTACTGGTTCTGTAGGCATGGCTTGGTGAGTGTGGTGTGGCTTGGTGGGCGTGGCAGGGGAAGGTTACTGCAAAATACCATTCCCTCCCCACCCCACTAACTTGCTTTCTAGCTTCGTTCTCCTGTGCAGGGCAACAAAAGAAAACCCAGCCAATCAGCTGGAACTCGGGAGGCAGAGAATAGATGGGGACGGAGCCAGTTAGATGTGGTATTTGCTGGTTCTCCGAACTAATCAAAATTTCCACTACCAGTTCTTTAGAACTGGTCAGAACCTGCTGAATACCACCTCTGCAGCCAACCATTAAAATTGCAACAGTGATGCGAGCAGAAAGATGCTGGCTGGTGGGTTATCAGGATTACATTACAACATATCTGATGATTGCTAGGTTGGTAAAGAGTGCATATGAACATGTGAGATAGCTTCTCTTTCACTGGGATCTGTATGGTACAGAGCACAGCAAAACTCAGACTCAGATAATTACCTTTTTAAAGACTACACTCTTAAGATCCACCAGCTAAAGCCTACCACAAAAGGCATCCTCAGATTGGAATTAAAAAAAATTCTGGGCCTAAAATTTGTTTTGAGTATCAGAAATGAGACACCTAATGCAAAACAGTATTTTTGATTTCATGCCAAGCTTTCTTACTTTTGGAGTTAGACATTATAATTTTCTTGTTGCCTGATTCAGGAGTCAAAAATCTTTGCCAATCTATTGTAGACCACTCAGATGTCTATTCAGAAATGCCTTTCAGCCCATCCCTGGCCTAAACAATGTTTTTCTTCTCTGGGTGATGGTGATTGATGATGATACTGAAGGTAAGAATGGATTCAGGATTTTACTAGCATTTCAGATGAGCCCTTGCCAATACCTAGCATAATATATTAATTTCCCTGGCTCTTTCAAAAATATTCTGTTGGTTATATGCAATGTTTGAATTTCTTCATTCTTATATAAAATGTAACAACAGGTTCATAAACATAGACTTGTTAAGGTTTCTTAATTCTTCCCATTCTTGATATGTGGCCAGAGCATCTGCATTCATTTAGGGGGCTAAAACATTTTTATTAATTCCCCCAGATTATTTCATTCTAAAATTCCATTCCATTTTCTATTACTTCATGAAGTCATTCAGTTCATCATTATTCAGTTCAATGACATACAAAAGTTGGCATTTCTTTAAGCAAGTGTACTGAAATCTCTTACAAGATAATTTTAAAAAACATTTTTTCTGTATCTGCAGTGTTTATGCATTTGTGCTTTGGTGATCAAATCTGTAATATTCTTGAAAAAGGAGTGTTTTTTTTAAAAAAAGAAGCACTTTATAGTAAATGATTATTATATAACCAAAAGGTGTTATGTCTTACAGAACTGACTTAGCTATTGCTTGCTCGATATAGAAACCAGAATATTCTAATTCTAAGAGAAATTCTTAGTATCTGTAATGGGCAAGGTTGAGTAGAGATTCTTCTTCTTTAAAAAAAAAAAAAACTCATTGGGAGGGAAATCTGTTTAGTATTAGTCCTGCCTAAAAATCTGATGGATGAGGATTGGCCAATAAATTTTTTTTAAAAAAACTTTTTTTAAAAAAAAAATCTTTCATGTTGAAGAAGTTTGGAGAATATTTAACAACCCTTTTCCCTGCTGATTCTTTTTGAACAAAAATTTGCCCAGCTGTATGTTACCTCACTCTCCAACCTCATGGTGGGCAACAGAATTGTTTTTCAAAGAATTTAGTTAGCATTGGAAGCATTTTGAAATGAAAGATCAACATCCATAGATTTGTAATTCTTATTCTACCAAATGCTTCTGGCATGCAAGGGACTCAATGCTGTTGTTGGGATATAAAGATGGAAAGCAAAGTTTCACTTCAAAATATTTCATTTCCACCTTCCAATGAGAAGGAAGAAACAGGCTCCACTGGAAAGTGGGCTGAGAGAACTAGAACTGATTTGAGGGAAAGGTGATTAAATATTAGAAGGAAATGGCACAGCTCAAAAGTATAGTACCTTATAATTTTCTGATTATGTTGGCAAAACTCACAATTTCACTGCAGGCAGCAATTTCAGTGGAAGCAGCAAAGACAGAAGAAATATGATGATCTCTGCAAATCAAACTGTAGAAGGAATTAACAATGTCAAGTTATTTGTTTGGGATGAAGTTGTTGACCTTAGCAACTTTAAGATATGAGGACTTCAATTCCCAGAATTCTCCAGCTGGTATGTTGACTGTTACAGAACACATAACTTAAAATTCCTAAGGCTGAGAAATCTTATCTTAATGTTGCCAATCGTGCTGGCTAGGGAATTATGGGAATTGTATTCAAGGTATTTTAAAGTGGCCAAGGTTGAGAAACATTGGTTTAGGCAAAAATCAATCAACTATACAGTTATTGGATGGAAAAAGCACTTTTGCAAAGACTCCTGAAACTAAAGTTGTTCACAAACAGAATACGAGTCAGTAGTATGAGTACAGAATTAATTTCGATTTCCTATTAACTACAGAATGGCAACACTGTAAATGAAATTAAAAGGTATTTTGATTTCACATGTGGACCAGATATATTAACAGCAAAGCTCCTAAATTATTATTTAGCACTGAAAATCTGTTTAGATTGTTTTAAATAAATAATGGTTTACAAATAACTAAAGTTAGGCAAAATTAAAATTTAAACAAGAAAATCAAATGCACAAGTATAGTGTCGGTGGCACCTGGCTCAATAATAGTAGTATCTCTTAAGTAGACAATCACTTAAATATGAGGCAGCACTGTGTGGCAGTGGCAGCCAAAAAAGCCAATACAGCTCGAGGCTGCATTTACAAAGAGATAGAATCAAGTATTAATACCACTTTATAATGTCCTAGTAAGACCACACCTGGAATATTGCATTCAGTTTTGGTTGCCATAATGTAAAAAAGATATTGAGACTCTAAAAATAGTGCAGAGAAAAAAAACAAAGATAATTAGGGGACTGGAGACTAAACATATAAAGAATGGTTGCTAGAATTGGGGATGTCTAATTTAAAAGAAAAACTACGGGGTGACATGATAGTAGTGTTCCAATATCTAAGAGGCTTCCACAAAGAAGAACAAGTCAAGCTATTCTCCAAAGTACCTGAGGATAAGACAAGAAGCAATGGATGGAAACTAATCAAGGAGTGAAGCATCCTTTCCTGACAGTTAGAACCATTAATCAGTGGAACACCTTGCCTCCGGAAGTTGTGAATGCTCCAACACTGGAAGTTTTAAAGAAGAGATTGGATAACCATTTGTCTGAAGTGGTGTAGGGTTTCCTGTTTCAGCATGGGGTTGGACTAGAAAACCTCCATGGTCCCTTCCAACTCCTATTCCATTAAAATGGATACTAGCCATTTGCATGAACTTTGGAATGAAGTATTGGAATATTCCAATTTACAAATTAATGTTTAAGAGATTTAATAGCTATAACTTTGTTAAGTTTGGAAAGAGGAATGAGGTGCCATAATTGTATGCTGAAAAATTGATGTTTATCAACATATGAAGAATTTAGGATTTATCGACTTCTGGTTTGAGCCTCTTCAGCGACAGACCAAAACCTCATCTCTGCGAGGCTTCAATCTGTGCTCACTGCTGGAGCACCACGAGCCAGTTGGTTTGGGACTAAGCCACCCCATAGAGGTGGTGAGGAGGGGAAAGACTGCCTGCAGGGTTGAGGAGAGCCACATCTCTCCTCCTCAGCTGGCCATTACTCCCTTCCCTGAAGGCGGTTGTAGCAGTGGTCAGAAATGGCCACCACAAAGAAGAACTCGAATGGAAAAGAATGTGCAGGAGGAAGATAAGAAGAGAAAGTTTTGGCTGACCGGGTCAAACAGCAAAAGCAATAAATAAGGTACCCTGGAATTGAAACTATTAAAAAAAAAACCAATAATATTGTTCTCTAAGAAGATTTTTAAGCTGTAAAGGAGAGAGAAAAGGGAAAAGATTTGGTGTTTTTTTTCTCCTTTTCCTGTACTGACAGCAAAGAGACTTAAAGTCCCTGTCACACTGCACCAACGGATGGAAAGAGGATGTAAAACGGAGAAAAACACTTGCCATCCGTTGGTTAACGCGATGCTTCCGTTCTGTACTCACTGCATACGTTTTGCTTCCTCTTTATCCATCCAGCATCCGTCTATTGACGTTTCATCCGCTCAGAAGGTTTTGAGCTGCTCAAAACTTTTGTGCGGAAAATGTATCCAATTAGTCTGTTCTGCATCCGCTAGGCATCTGCTAGGGCTCCATTCTGCATCTGTTACGCATCCGCTATATCCGCTAGGCATCCGCTATGAATCCGCACAACTCAATCCGCTCCAGTGGTAAACGGATGCAGGGAGGAAGCAGAACGGATGGGGAATGGATGCAGAACGGATGCAGAACGGATGAAAGCGGATGCAGCTCGCAAAGAAAGCATTTAAAACTGAAAAAACATTCGCAGAGGGGACCTATCTCGGATATTAAGGATGTCTAGAGGATGCCTAGAGGATGCAAAGGGACACATAGGGGAAAACCTATATTGCCTATAAAAAGGGGGAGCAACTCACCTGGATCTCACTTTCAGACCAGCAGCCCAGCTGTGCAGACCTCTTCAGCCTTCATCTGCCTCTTCCTCTTCCACAGCATCCAGTCATGTCCACCTTGAATCGTAACAAACTCCTTTTGGTAGCCACCATCATTCTGCAACAGTGTGAAGCCATCTACAGGCTCTGTGAACTCTACTATGGGAAGAATAGGAGGTGGCCAAGAAGCATCTGGGTCCGAAGATGGATCAGGAGAAGAGCAGAGTACGGACTGTACAACAAGCTGATGGTGGAGCTGAGGAACGAAGACCCTCGTGCATTCCAGAACTTCATGAGGATGCCTCCAGCCATGTTTGATGAAGTTGTGGAGCGGCTGAGACCCAGGTTGACCAAGGCAAACACCAACTTCCGGCCCAGCCTGGACCCTGAGCTCAAGGTGCCACTGACTCTGCACCACCTGGCCTCAGGGACCACCTAAGGAGCATGCAGTACAGCTGGAGGGTGCCAACACCATCAGCATTGTGGTCAGAGAAGTGGTGCAGGCCATCATCAAAGAATACATGGAGGAGCTCCTCCAGTGCCCCTCCACTGAAGAAGGCTGGAACAAAGTTGCAGAGCAGTGGTATCAGAAGTGGAACTTCCCCCACACCGTTGGAGCCATCGATGGCAAGCATGTGGCCTGCAAAGCTCCAGCCAACTCAGGGTCCACTTATTTCAACTACAAGGGCTTCTTCAGCATCATCCTCTTCACCATGGTCAATGCTAACTACAAGTTAATGTACATCGATGCTTCAGGCAATGGCTCATCTTCAGATGCCCAGGTATACAACGCCAGTGAACTCAAGGAGGGGCTGGAATGCAACCTCATCGTGGGCTTCCCAGATCCAGACCCCCTGCCCAACGACACGCAAGATGTGCCCTACTTCATCGTGGGGGATGACGCCTTCTCCCTCTCAACCTACCTCATGAAGCCCTACACTTCCAGATGCCTCACCCGTGAAGAGAGGATCTTCAACTAAGGCTGTCCAGGGCAAGGCGGGTGGTGGAGAACGCCTTTGGCATCCTGGCCAACAGGTTCCAGGTACTTCTCACCACCATGCAGCATCGCCCACAGACTGTGAGGAACATCATGGAACCTTGCTGCATCCTGCACAATCTCATGCGCTACCCAGTGTTGCAGAACAGGCTTGTGGACCTCCAACAAGGCAATGGGGACATGGAGCCTGGTGAATGGAGGCAAGGGCAAAACCTGATAGACACTCAGGATGTGCAAGGCCCCAACAGAGCCTCACGTGAAGGGAAGAAGCAGCGCAACCTCCTGAAACACTGGTGCAACTCCCCAGCTGGAGCGGTGGAGTGGCAAGACAGGATGATAGATGCTTAATAGACGCTTCCTTCAGCCTGTCTCATCACACGGATGAGATTGGGCCATGTATGTTGGGTGGGCCTACAATGAACAGGGCATTTAATAAAGAGTTTATGTTGACATGTGTGGATCAATGATTAAATTGTTATTGATAATAAAGGGCCATAGGTGTGGCACCTGGGAGGGTGGACCATCCAGTCCCACTATGCTTGCACTGGAGGTTTATCTATCCCACAGCTATTACCCATTCCAAAGGTATCCCTGCCCACCCCACTGCTATCCTTACCCATCCCACAAACATGCAAAGGCTTAAACCATTTCTAAAAGTTTCCACCAAGACTATATTTAAAAAAAGAAATGAGGCAAGTGTGTGAATCAAAGATAGACTTTATTAACAACAAACTAGAAAAGAAAAACGACCCAAGTCAAGTGTCCAAATAAAGTCCACAGGTAGCCAGCCAGCCAGTCTCTGGCACTCCTCTTGGTCGCTCAGTCTCAGGGGTAAATGGTCCAGGTGCTGTGGAGGTGGCTGGTGCTGGAGTGCTTGTCTGAAGGGCCATTGGGGTGCATCATCAGCAGAGTTAGCAGCAGCAGAAGCACCACCGCCAGAAGCAGCATCATCAGCTCCTCCAGAAGCAGAAGCAGCAGAAGCTCCAGCCCCAGAAGAGTGAGCCCGTGCTACAGAAGCCCCAGCGGAAGCAGATTGAGGGCCAGGGGGCGGGATGGTAGCCCTGTCCCTCTTGCCAGGGCTGGCAGCAGATGGCTGAGGCTTTCTGTTCTTCCCCATGGTTGTGGGGTTGCTGGCTGGCAGGGAGGCTGGCAGGCACCAAGGCTGGCAGGAAGGCTGGCAGGCACCAAGGCTGGCAGGAAGGCTGGCAGGCAGGCAGGAACCAAGGCTGGCAGGAAGGCATGCACCAAGGCTGGCAGGAAGGTTGGCAGGCAGGCAGGAACCAAGGCTGGAAGGAAGGCAGGCACCAAGGCTTGTAGGCAGGCAGGAACCAAGGCTGGCAGACAGGCAGGCACCAAGGCTTGCAGGCAGGCAGGCACCATGGCTGGCAGGCAGACTGGCTTGCAGGGAGGCTGGAAGGCAGGCTGGCAGCAAGGCTTGCAGGCAGGCAGACAGCAAGGCTGGCAAGGAGGCTGGCAGCAAGGCTGGCAGGCAGGCAGAGAGCAAGGCTGGCAGGGAGGCTGGCAGCAAGGCTTGCAGGCAGGCATGCAGGCAGGGCAGGCAAGGCTGTCAATCCGTCTGGCAGCAGGTTTTTCCTCTGAATGGTGACCTGCTTCCGAGCTGCTTCCCTTTATATCCGTGGGGCTTACGCAATGCATCCTCCCCGCATGCGCAATTAATGCTCGGCATCCATTAGGCTTCCGCTGTGCATCCGCTAGGCTTCCGCTCTGCATCCGCTTCATCCATTGTGCATCTGCTGTGCATCCGCTTCATCCGCTCAGCGTCCGCTCTGCATCCGCTCTTTCCGTTCCACATCCGCTTTGCTGCGCCCCCCCGGAAGCCTAGCGGATGTGGCATCCGCTCTCATCCGCTTCCATCCGCTAGGCTTCCGTTCTGCATCTGCTTTCCATCTGCTCTGCGTCCTCCCCACGTCCGTTCCTTTCCGTGTTATCCGCTCTGGTTATGCAAATTTTTGCCCCTTTTGAGAGTGGATAACAATGGATGGAACATTTTTCTCATCCGTTGTGTCCTTTTTACTAACGTTTTGCATCCGTTGGGCAGTGTGACAGGGCCTTAAGCAAGAAATTGGAAAAAAATCCACTTTGACATTAATAGGCATTTAATGCTGAAAATAAAAAGTCAAAGGGATAATAAAGATTTCTGGATAATCAAAAGCTTTTGAAAACAGGAAAGGAGAGAAAAAGAATAAAAGGGCAGGATCTGGAAGGGAGGAGACTGCCTGGAATTAAAAAGAACTTACAGCAAAATCTCAACAAGACTTCCAAAAGATACATTTTAACTGAAATATTGTAACAAAAACCCCAGGAAGAGAAAGTGGAAAAAGAAATAAGAAGAAATAACTTGGGACTATTTGGATTACTTGATGATTTCTGGATTTTTGGTTATTGTACTTGAATGACTAAAATCAATTGCGTAGTTGTTTAAAACTGATAAAAATGGCTCCACTTTTCGAAGAACTGAAAATGGAATTTAAAAAGTACAAAGAAGATGCACAAGAAGGGAGAGGTTCTTTTGGCTTCATATTTTGGTTTTTAGAAATGGAGATTTGGAATTTTGAGAAACAACAAGAAATGTCTGCAGAACAAGAAGATTGTGACAAGAAGAAGCCATTTTTAATGAACAAGTTATCTTAGGTGGGGGGAAAAAGGAAAGGGGGGAAAGAGAATGGAAAGTTTAAGATTTGGAAAAACAACTCCAAAAAAAGAAAAAAAGAGTGAAAAATAAGTATAAAATCAGAAAGCAACAGAAGAGGGAAATGCAGAAGAGAGAAGTAGAAGTAGAGAGACAAGGGGATAAAAAGGGGAGGGAGAAGATGAGAGGGAAGAAAGAAAGGAAAAGAAGTTATAAAGGACAGAAATAAAATATAGAGAAACAGGGCCTAATTAGAGATAATGGGTGAAAATTTAATGGAAAAAAGGATTCTGCAAAGGTACATAAGATAGTATGGTTATATTAGAAGCAGAAATAATTTTAGAAAATATGAAACAATGTATGATTAAAATGTCTGATAAAATAGCTATTGTAATTTTGTAATTTTCAAAAAAGGTGCTTTACTTGTATTTTGTATGTGTGAAAATCCAAATAAAACTTTATAAAAAAAAAAAAGAATTTAGGATTTATCAAGCATAGGTTGTTGTTGTTGTTTTTTGAAGGGAAAGTGCCACTGAAAACCTACAGTAATGATATGGGTTGTGTTTTTGAACAGGTTATCAACATAATGATGAGACTGGCGAACATTGGCATAATTGATTAAGGTTTAATTAATGTTTAAACAACTGAGTTGCTTTCTTTATAGTGTTTTCCCCCTTTTCCCTCTTTCTTTTTCTGTTTTTGGTTTGTTTTGATATTTTAAAATTTGTATTTTGGGGAGAAATTTATTTTCACCTGGATTTCCTGATTTAACAATCAACTTGAAAAGGCAAATCATGTCTAGTAATAAATTTCACAACCAGGACTCAAAGGGAGAAATAATTAGTGTGTTTAAATGAAGCTCTTATTGGTATACTAATCACAAGGTCTTCAGAGTCTCCAAGGAGATGATATTTTGTCACCCCAAGGCTTTCCCTCTAATATTTATTTGATATTTGAATAGGAGACATTCTGCCGATCACAGTCACCTGTCTGTACATGATATCTACTGTGTACTGTCATGATATCTAGAAGTACTGTCTACTTTGTTTCTGGGGGAAACAAAGTATATGCCATTTGTGTGCTAAAATAGAAAAAAGGACATTCTATGAAAATACATTTTCTAGAGTTGTATGTCCCATTCCTCAAATGAAATAATATTAAGCAGTGACTTAGAATTTGAGGGAAACATGCACAGAGACAGGGAGAGGGATAGCAAGAGTCTTAGCAAGATAAGTCCCTTTGTTCTGAAGGACCAACAGGCTGAATTTTTAACAGTACTGAATTGTACTGAATTTTTAACAGTAGCAGGTAAAATCCAAATATCACACCAAGCTTTTCTTCATGCAGCACTAGGCTACCAAGAATCACTGAAACCACAATATAGAGCACTTTCCTCAATGGGAACCCAACAAAATCACTCATTATGACAGGGAGTGCCAAAAGCCAGCTCCACAATATATTGGGGAAATTTGACAAAATATTGCTGATTGGCTGGCTAGTTTGGGAGATGATCCACCACTGGCTATGGAGGGTAGAGTTACTGGTGTCTCTATGTCCTCTGGCTATCTGGCCTCGCCTTAAAATCAAATATTGTCTGTTTTGTTAATATCTCTTCCTGAGCAACTTTTCTCCATTTGGTAACACTTCCCTAACAAGTGCTAACCCTAAGTTAACAAGCTCCATTCTGTGACCTTGATTAAGACCTTCCACCAACTTGCTCTGCTGCCTGAAATTGACAAGACCTGAATCAATTACATTCTGAAGGCTCTAACTCAGAATTTCTCAAGGTGAGCAACTTTATGATCTGTGGACTTCAGCTCAGACGTGGGCTGCACTTTCATTAGCAAGGGATTCACTGGTTGTGAGCGTGCATGCACAGACCGCTTTGGGGGTAAAACACAGCTTTAAATAGGAAGCTCTGGTGAGTATAACAGGACAGTGCTCACCTGGGCAGCCTGGGCAGGGAGAAAGCTAGTTATTTAGGGAAAGCATAGCACAAAGGCATGTGGGTAGGCCCAACTAAAGATCACAGCAAGGGATTTACCCGAACCTCGCTGACACCAACAGCCCACCACTGCTTCAGCTCCCAAAATTTAACTCTGGAAGTTGAAGTCCACACATCTTAAAGTTGCCAAGTTTGAGAAACACTATTTCAGTCTATTTCTGGGACTTCTTTTTTGATCAGATTTTCACTGTCATTGTTGTCATAAAAGACAAGGAAGTTAAACAATTTAGTGTGTCCTGCTTTCTCCCCATTTGTCCTTTTTCCCAATTGTCTGCATCCTCCTTTGCCTGGTGAGCTAACTGATAACCCTGGGTGGGATGGCTTTGCTTCTGCTTTTCCAGCTGGTGGAATTTTCACAGCTGTCACCACATGGACAATTTAGAATGAGTTTATATTTGCCTGTGTTCCAGGACTTTGTGTTATGCTACAGCTTGTAAATACCAAAGTAAAGGGAGAAACCTCCATTCTGGAAGGACCACAAACAAGTCCAGTTTTTAAAATATCATTAATGAAAGTACAGTATATTTCAGAGATAATTGGTAGCTGACTACTTACAAAGCATTACAAATATGCAGGGAGCAGAAAGGCAAAGTTGAAGCTGTACCAATATCATACTGCACTCATTCACCTCAACCCAGACACATATATATGCACTCAAATTCTACCTTCTGGCAGAATTCTTTTGAGGCTGGACAAAATAATAAGTGATATGAATAATTCTCTCTGCATACTTTCTTTCCCAGGACAGATAAACTTCTGACCATCTACTAAATGCTGACCCTGTTTTGAAGAAATTGATTTTTGGGCAAAGGTATCCCTGCACACTCAATTTAGAAGCAACAGTTAGGATTGCTGGGGTACATCAGGTTAAGCTGTCTCTCCAGCAATGATCATTAGGGGAGAAGACCTTGGGCTCTGGAAGAGAAAGAAGTCCTGCCAACACCAGGAGAAAATAATATGGTTGTCCATTCAAATCCCTTCCTCATTTTCATAGTTTCCTCCCATAACTCAGCATCCCTAATTAGTATCAGGAGGTCAATGAAAACACTATGAAATGCCTATGTGATGGAGATAGAGTGCATGCTATGTGAGGTTTATATGATTTTCATCCATCAACTCCACCCATGCCAACCACTGGCATCCAAAAGTCATCATTAGGGTCATCATCAGCACCCTGGTTAGTTGCTTCAGATTCCTCTCCAGTAAAATATCTTATCCTCATTGACCTCAATAGCCCTCCAGAAATAGTGACAGAAGCCATCTCTGATAGCTGCAGAAGCAGGAAGAGCCTTTCTTATTTTCAGAGAAACCTAGAAAATTGCACTGTTCTGGAACATCCTGAGAGAGAAATAGCAACCCCCAATGTCTTAGAAAAAATATTACACATGGGGCACTATGAAGAAAAAAATGTCCTCTTGCAAGTGGTGCTCCTGGCCTTCCTTCCATTCCAGAAGCATAAACAGAAAATCAGAAAATTGGAGAGCAGAGAGTAGAACAACATCCCAAAACAAAAGTGAATACCAAGATAAACAAAATGCTAATGAATAAAATTAAAAAAAACAAACCTTTGCCAAAAATAGTAGTGTTCTCAGCATGAACCCAGACAGATTCTAAGGGGAAGTAGGTCTTTTCATAGACCCTTACTATCATGACTGTATAAGGCTGTTGTCTTTTATGCAAATAAAGAACAAAATCAGTTATACCAAATACGGGTATAACTGATTTCATTCTTTATTTGCATAAAAAGAGAACAGTATAATACAGTGGCTTCGTTTGTGCAGTGGAGTGACAGGCCCTCTCACATTTCTGTTTGTCAAACCCCCCTTTTGGCCAGTCTGGGCCTCTGCATTGCCTCTACCTACCTGGTGAGCAAATAGTAAGTTCCAGTCTAATGTGCTTCCAGTCCCTCACCTTTTACCAGGAACAGTGGCTCACGTATTGTTCCTGCCCTGTGGATAGAGCCCCAGGTATTAGCAGTCTCTCACCTTTGAATTTTGTGTAATGGGAGGTTAGAGTCTAGAGTTTCTTAAATGTAGTTCATAGTAGTTGTTAGTGCAAAACAAAGCCAATGGAGAGGGCACAGGATGGGGTGGAAGAAAGAAAGATGTTGCTCTTTTTTTGAATGATGGACTCATCTTTGGATCAGCTGATTTTACATATGAAACCATATAATAACAACAGACCAAAATATCACCTATTAGGATCTGGATTTATAGGAATTAAATTTGGGTTTACTTTGGGTTGTTTGACTTTGGGTTGTTGGGTTGTTTTTTAAAGTATTCCAGTCTTTTGTAGTCTTGTACTACTAGATTGGTTTTAATTGATTGAATTAATTAACCTTTGTAATTGCTAACTAACCTGCGTAAGACATAAATAATTATTTATTCAAGTGGTTTAGTGTATATGGGTTTAGATTCTCTATTCTAGGATGAAAAGATAACAAGGAGCAGGAAACTGAAAACAGAACAGAAATATATCAATTATGGCACATTATATGCTGTAGCAGGTGAAACTTGTGAGAGATTTTTAAAAAGTGTCATTGCTAAAATCACAGCACTGACAGACTGATTTTACTAGTCATCTAAAGAGCAACCTAAGTTCCTTGTTAGATATATGAGAACCAGAGTGCCATAACATAAAAATCCTGTCTATAAGATAAGACACCTAACAGCAGAGTATCCACAAGAGGTGGGAAGCAAGAGGGGAAAATGATGAGGTACAAGTGTCAGTGTCATCATGTAAATGCCACGGCTTATGACTTATAGACTGGTGTCAGACACTGATACACACAAGTACATAATAATGGCATTTGTGTGAATGTATCACCTGACACATGTCATCATGTCAGTGTTGTCATGGTATGCTGCAGACACCATTGGAGAACTTAAAATAATGAACACATTCTTAACTCTGGTTCATATATAATACAAGAAAACCATTTTTTCTCTCTTTTTGTATGCTGTTCAAGCATGTTTTATTTCTTTGCATAAATGAGTCTTTGAATTGTACTGGAATCTTGCTACTAATTCTTGCTCCTCCCCTCCATCATAACATGTAATAATCACACTTGCATCTTTGCATTGCTTTCTCATATTAACTAGCTCGTGGATTTCTATATTGAAAATGAAACAGTGTTGATTGTCCTCTTTCCTTAATATTATATTGTCTTATTTTGTCCACATTCCTTATTTGGTTCTTTAATTTTAGTTCAAGAACCGTCCCTTGCAAAGGCTGACTGCTACATCAGATAGCCGTAGATAGCTGTTTTAAGTAGGCAATACTTCCCAGCACCTCCCTCTCATCTGTCCTTAGTGTGAGAAATGGAAAAACTATTACATTTTGGCAGGCTGGAAAGATGTTTGGTTATGTGGCTAAAACTTTGGGAAGTAGTTATTGCAAAATATAGGCCCAGATCTCAGAGCCAACATAGAAAAAGAAGAAGAAGAAGAAGAAGAAGAAGAAGAAGAAGAAGAAGAAGAA
>BLBF01000018.1:22294639-22337859 GCA_015471245.1 Laticauda colubrina
AGAAGAAGAAGAAGAAGAAGAAGAAGAAGAAGAAGAAGAAGAAGAAGAAATCCATGGTCAGAACTCCTGTGCTTTTTATTTTTTGAGCCAACTGAAGAATTTGTGTTTGGATGGTGACCTCATTGGGAAGAACTAATCTCTGACCTCTTTGCAGAATTTTGCCAAAAAACATTTCTTCCCTGTATTTACCATATTAGTAAAAAATTATGAGTACCTGGGTGACTCATAAATCTTACAATTTTCGGGCTGCTCACAACACCAGCCAAATTGTGGTTTTTAAATCAGTTTTGTGTAAGTAAAAGTTTCACACAGTTTTCTCAGCCTAGAACAGTCTGCTCAAGACTAAAGGAATTGACCCCAATTCCTAAAGCCCCTGTCCCACTGCACCAACTGATGCAAAGAGGATGTAAAATGTTAAAAAACGTTGGAAAATGCTATGCATCCGTTGTGTACTCATTGCATACGTGTTTCATACGCTCTATCCTTTGAGCATCCATCCACTAAGATTTCATCCGCTCAAGAAGTTTTGAGCTGCACAAAACTTTGTGAACGGATGTACTTTCCACTGTGTACGATGTAAATCCGCAACATATGAGCAACAAACATTCTATGTCCGTTTATCATCCATTAAACGTCCGCTGTATCCTCTCTGCATCCTCTGGGCATCCCCCCAACTCACATTCGCTGCAGCTGAAAACGGAAAGAGGGAGGAAACAAAAAGGTACACGGAATGTCTACACAGCGTTAGTAGCATGGAAATAGAAAGGATGAGCAGTGAACGGTTTGCATCCTATATACATTCTCTAGGCTTCCTATGAACATCCGTTTAACATCCCCACTACATACTACCCATGTCCGTTCTTTTCCTTTCTTTTCCATTCTGTTTATGCAAATTTTTGCCACTTTTTTGGAGCGGATGACAACGGATGGAGCAACCCCCAAAATTTTGCTCGTCCAATGTGTCCTTTTTGCATACGTTTTGCATCCATCGGCCAGTGGGACCTAGCCTTAAGTATTCGTGATCTTCTCAGGAAGCAGAATACAGCAAACTGACACATAGCTGTGTCTCTTTTATGTTCTTACAAGGAGAAGCCTACTTTAATGAATGGAACTGGGCTTGGCTAGTCTAATAAAAAGAAGGACCAGGGGAGACATGATAGCAGTCTTCCAATATTTGAGGGGCTGCCACAGAGAAGGGATCAAGTTATTTTCTAAAGCACCCAAAGGCCAGACAAGGAATAATGGATGGAAATTGAACAAGGAGAGATTTAACCTGGAAATAAGGAGAAACTTTCTGACAGTGAGAACAATCAACCAATGGAACACCTTGCCCTCGGAAGTTGTGGGAGTGCCATCACTTGAGACTTTCAAGAAAAGATTGGACTGCCATTTTTCAGAAATGGTGTAGGGTCTCCCACTTGGGCAGGGGGTTGGACTAGATGACCTACAAGGTCCCTTCCAACTCTGATGATCTATTATCTAATGGGATGAGAGAAATGGACTAACTTATTAATATGGCAGACCCAATCATCCCTCTCTTCATTAAGGGAAATGTATATAAGGACCTATAACTAATCCACATCAATTTTGTATATATTCATTCATATATCCATTTTCCTTTAGTGTGCTTGTTTTTTATTCCCTATGAATATATAGTATATTTTTTATGTTTGAATTTTTATTTTTTTAAAGTAAAGTCAGGCATTTTTTAATCTCAAATGTATCTTATTTTAAAAAAAAGGTCCATCATTTGAATCAGGATTGTCACAGTATAAAGAAAACATACACATCCTTTCAATTTATATCAGAAATTTCATATTCTTCAAACATCTCTATTTGCCTGTTGCTTTTTCTCCAATAATAAGCCCCACATGTTTGGAGGCTTTTCCACTGAGATACAGAAATATAGTCTCCCAACTCATAGAAAGCAATCTGTGTAAGGAAAGGATCTGATCTAATGTATTGGTTTTTAATTAATTAATAAATAAGATAGCTTTTGGAGAAAGGAGGAAAAGATATGGATGAGTATTCCATTACCAGGCACATTTTCCATGGTCAGAAATGATGTAATTCATAAGATATAGCTTTAGCTTTAGTGAGAACTGAGTTTGAGCAATTAATCCAGGGGTGTGCTAGGGTCCACTGGCAGAAGCTTACTACATTTTGGGTGGTACTTGCTTAAACAATAGTTTGATAAAATTTAACATTGTGACCTTGGTGGACGGCCAGGCAATGCCAAGAGGAATGTCAAGGAAGGTACTCCTCATCACAGCCTGGTAGCTGTGACATAGGTAAAGACAAAAGACAGGTGCCACTCATGTTGTAGCTCAACAGGGGGTGAGGGAGGCCAGGTGAGTGTTTGAAAAAGATCTAAGATAAGGAGTCTCACCCATTATTATGTGGCAACATTAATCACATCCATCTAACTGGAATAATTCAGTTCCACTTGAACAGCAGGAAAGAGAAAATGAGAGAAACAGGATGATTTCCAGACCACCAAGTAAAGA
This sequence comes from Laticauda colubrina, assembly GCA_015471245.1. Classification (NCBI taxonomy): domain Eukaryota; kingdom Metazoa; phylum Chordata; class Lepidosauria; order Squamata; family Elapidae; genus Laticauda; species Laticauda colubrina. The sequence continues at coordinate 22,297,147 of BLBF01000018.1, forward strand.
CTTTCCTCATTCCTCCCTCACTCTCTCTAATTGGAGGGCTCCGTGATAACAAATTGACAGTGCACCTCTGGACTAATCCATGTCACAGAAAAATGCTTGGAGGGGTGACTGGCAGCAGGTGAGCATGAGGAATGATGGTGGAATTAGAAACAGATGTGGAGGTTAGAAGGGATGGAGTGAGACAAATGAGAAGAATTAGAGAAAAGTTGTAGGGGGTAGAGAAAAAGGAGGGACAAATGTAAGACTGATGACAAAAATGAGGAGTTAGGTTAGTTTTGGATATTAAGGCTAATCTTTATGTTTTACCAAATAACAATTTGTTCTGAATGTTGTATTCCATAACTAAAATATGTTTACTGATAAAATTACCAGTGTTCTGGTCTGAATGGAATTGGATAACGTATCTCAGCTTATGCTATGACCTTGTTTTGCTCTGCTAAACATGTAAAAAGCAAACTGTAATGGTTTTTGCAAACCAGCTAAGCAGTAGCAACAATTCGTTGAGACAGATTAGTGCAGGAACTCTGCACTCAGTGGATAAGTGACTTTCCCAATAACATGGAAATTGACTTCTACACTGTCTTGATCTTGGGCAAAAACCCAAGAAGCAATGAAATGGACCCCTGGAACTTTGAAACTCATTCCTATAAGGAACAGTTAGAATGAAGTTGACTTAGCTATAAACAGTCTTAATTGATGAGATTTATATCTGTCGCATTAGAACTTCATAGCAATCTGTGGCACACAATTATTTACAAAACTCTGCTAGATGCAGAAAAGGGAGGAGGAGAAAGGTAAAGTTTGCATTGCTGTTGTTGATTTGCTCAAAAGATAAAATGGCTGGTTGAATGGCTTGGGGCAGTGGCATAATTGTTAGCTGAAGAATTCCTGCCACATTCTTTGCTCAATTCTATCACACAAACTTTGTGAGTCTTTTCCAAGATTCAGATTTCTCAGCTTCATGGAGGTCAATGTAATATTAGATTCCATCATATGAAGAAGCTGATTATGTACTGGAGAACTTCCAATTAAATTTCAGCCCTGGAATGTGCTTTAGTTCAAGCAACCAATAAATCTATACATTTCTATTAATCCAGTGGTCCCCAAACTTTTTTGTACCAGGGACCAGTTTCACGCAGAAACACTTTTTCAAGGACCGGCAAAATCAATTCTTCCCCAATAGTAAAGGGCTTCTTTACTATTTCTTTACTAAAAACATATTTTTAGATATATTTTAATCATGATTATTCATTCTTTGCGGCCCGATACAAAATGATCCATGGACTGGTAATGGTCAGGGACCCGGTGGTTGGGGACCCCTGTATTAATCCACTGGAAACCTTATGAAAGGATCACTCTAATAAATTTATAAAAGTTTATAGCCTTTCTGTTGTATCAAATATTCAACTCAGAGTTATAAATTTTATTTTTTTTAAAAAAACTGATTGCTCATGAATTGTAAAGCCAAAAGATTTTCATGGAGTAGAGCTGAAAAAAAAAACCCAATGGAAAATATGAGGAAGTTGAATGAGAGAATCAGTGTAAATATTTTGAAGTGCATAAACTTATAACTAAAGTTAATAACCCTTAAGTGTGTGAGAAACAGCATTTTTGTTATCAAAAGGAAACTTCTATTGTACAAAAGATAAAACCAATTAAACAAGCATTATATTATGTGCTGAATATATATAGTTATGGGGACGGACGGACACACATACACACACACACATATATAAACATGTATGTATGTATGTATGTATGTATGTATGTATGTATGTATGTATGGTATTCAGCTTTGTTTGGGTATGAAAGTTTCAGTCTGACTCACAGACAAACACAATACAGAAGCCTGATGATGGCAGATGAGATTCTGCTGAAACATTGCTACAACTTTGAAAGCACCACAATGACGTGGGATAATGGGGTATTATCCCACGTCATTGTAGTTCTGTTAAAGTTGTAGCAACATTTCAGCAGAATCTCATCTGCCATCCTCAGGCTTCTGTATAGAGTTAGTTCCTGGTTTCAAATTTGAGGTTGGTCCATTCTGATTGGCTGGGAGCCTGGATCTGTGTTCATTGGACTTGGAGTTTGATTGATTGGTGTTTCTGGTTTCTTCTGTCTGTTTTGTGGCTTTGATTGGCTGGCAACACTCTGTTCTTGTGTTGGAGGCTTTCAGTGCAGCTTGGCTCCATGTGAAGGGACGGCTGCTCTTCATTAGAAATCTGGGTTTCACCTGGGTGCCTGGTGGGGGGGTGTTTGGGTTGGAGCTATCAGAGGGAGTCTGTTTTTGCCGAGGTGTTTGCCTAGCTTGTGGCATGGAGATCTTTCTATTTGAGAGTGCAGGCTTCCAAATGATTGACAGCCTGGTGGAATCATCTCTTCTATTCATGCTGTCAGGTCTTTTTTCAATCTCTATGGCTTCTCTGATGATTCTGTGGCTGGGGTTTTCTATAGTGGCCAGGGTTTTAGTGCCATTGAAGTTGATGTTGTGACCTGTGGTTTTCATGTGTTGGACTAGTGAAGAGGTGTGTTCCAGCTTTTTTACTGCATTTTTGTGTTCATTTAGGCGGGTACTTATTCTTCTATTGGTCTGTCCAATGTATGTGGCCGGGCATGATGTACAGGGAATTTCGTATATGCCTTGGTTTTCCAGGTCAATTTTGTAAGTTTCGACGTGGTTTCATTATTCACTCAAGTCCCAATAAAAGAAACTCTTGAAATCATCAAAAATAAATACCAACCAGCTAAAGACCTCATGGAACTAACAGAACACTGCCTAACCAACACATATTTCATATACAAAGGACAAAGATACGAGCAAATTGAAGGAGCCCCTATGGGGTCACCACTTTCACCCGTCATTGCAAACCTGTTCATGGAAGAATTCGAATCCAGAGACCTGGCTAATGCCACCCACAAACCCAAACTATGGCTAAGATACACCGATGACACATTTGTGATTTGGCCCCATGGAAAAGAAAACCTAAACAATTTCCTAACACACCTAAACAATACACACCCCAAAATCAGGTTCACCATGGAAACGGAAATAAACAAACAACTACCATTCCTAGATGTACTAATCTACAAAAGAACAGATGTGTTGGTTAAGCAGTGTTCTGTTAGTTCCATGAGGTATTTAGCTGGTTGGTATTTATTTTTGATGATTTGAAGAGTTTCTTTTATTGGGACTTGAGTGAATAGTGAAACCATGTCGAAACTTACAAGCAGATCTTCTTGTTCCATGTATAGATCTTTGATCATTTCCAAGAAGTGGTATGAGTTTTGTACATGTAAAGCTGCTGTTTCAACATGGGGCTGTAGCTGTTTTGCTAAGTGTTTAGCTAGGTTTTGTAGTGGTGCTCCTCTGGAGCTGACTATGGGTCTGAGAGGTATGCCTTCTTTGTGTATTTTTGGGAGGCCATATAGTTTGGGGCATCTGGAAGATATTCCTCTTGGGATGATCATCTATTGGATCTCTTTGCTCATGTGGCTGGTTACAATTTTCTTCTTGGTTAATTTTTCCAGATATGTGGTTGGGTCCATGTTTATGGGTTTGTATGTGGAGTCTTAGAGTAGGTCTGTCAATTTTGTTTCATAGTCTTTTCTATCCATTACTACTGTGGCATTCCCTTTGTCTGCTGGAAGTATGATGCTGCTGCTATCCTTTTTTAGGGCTTGCAGGGCTTTTAGTTCTTCTTTGTGCAAATTGCTTTTGGGTGGTTTGCTTGTGCATAGGATGTTGGTAACCTGGTGTCTTATTCTGTCAGCTTCATCTGTATTTAATTTAGTTAGGCTGGATTCTACTGCACATATGATGGATTCTGTGGGGATTTTTTTGGGTGCTATAGCACAATTGAATCCTTTGGTTAGGACATCTGTTTCTGTTTTGGTGAGTTCTCTGTTGGAAACGTAATATACCAATTGTTTCAGGTGTTGTGAGTTGTTGGGGACTTTCTTGTCATGTTCTAATTTCTTTAGTTTCTTCAAGAGTTTTTCATTTTTGTAAGTGGTTTCAATTTCAGCTCTCCAAGTTGTAACTTGTTTTATATTGTCCCAAAGTAGAGGGTGGATTTTTACCTGGAAAACCAAGGCATATATGAAGTCCCCTATGCATCATGCCCGGCCACATACATTGGACAGACCAATAGAAGAATCAGTACCCGCCTGGATGAACACAAAAATGCAGTTAAAAAGCTGGAACATACTTCCTCACTAGTCCAGCACATGAAAGCCACAGGTCACAGCATCAACTTCAATGGCACCAAAACCCTAGCCACTATAGAAAACCTCAGCTACAGAATTATCAGAGAAGCCATAGAGATTGAAAAAAGACCTGAAAGCATGAATAGAAGAGATGATTCCACCAGATTGTCAATTATTTGTAAGCCTGCACTCACAAACAAAAAAATCTCCACACCACAAGCCAGGCAAACACCTGGCCACAAACAGATTCCCCCTGATACCTCCAGCTCAAACACACCCCAACCAGGCACCCAGATGAAACCTAGCTTCCTAACAAATGATAGCCGTCCATTTACTCAGAGCCAAGCTGCACTAAAAGCCTCCAATACAGGAACACAATGTTGCCAGCTAATCAAGACAACAAAAAAAAGCCACAAAACAGACAGACGATATTAGAAACACCAATCAAACAGAACACAGCAAACTCCAAAACCAATAAACACAGACCAAGACTCCCAACCAATCAGGATGAAGAAAAAAACATTCTGGCACAGCAGTAGGCTAGTCCCAAATTTAAAACTGAAACAACTGTAAAAGTCTGATTCACAGACGAACACAATACAGAAACTTGATGATGGCAGATGAGATTCTTCCGAAACATTGCTACAACTTTAAAAGCACAACTATAATGCCGTGGGAAAATACCCGAACCAAGCTGAATACCATATGTGTAAGTACCTGCAAAAACAATTCATAATTTTAAATCCTGCAGACCACAAATATAATCTACCTAATAACAGGCTGGGTGGGTGTGGTTAGATGATGATGTGACTGGGTAAGCATGGCCAGCTCAATGTCACAAAAAGGGCACCTCACCTCTCCTCTCCCAGCCACTCCTCGCCTGCCTGCCCGGGCTCCTTAGGACCCCAACAGGAAGCAATTGTTGGAGCTAAACAGCCACCATGAGAAAGAGTTGGCAAAACAGCTGGCTCAGTTCAAATTGTATCTGAGAAGGAGGCTTAGCAGAAGCACCTCAATGGGACTGCGAGCATAGGCTTTCCAAGCAGAGGGAAGACCTGCAGGAGTGCAAGGCCAGGTACTGGTGCCTGGAGGTTCAGCAAGCTCAGCTGGTTAGTCAGTTCCATGCCATGATGCAGTCCCACTGGAACAAGACCCTCTGGCTGTTCGCCACTAGCGGCACTTCCCTCCTGCCTTCACCAAAAGCCCCACACGAGGAGGCTGAAACAGACCCTAAGTCGAAATTTCTGCTCCCCTCCAACCTGCACAAAAAGACCGTAAGGAGGGGAGACTCAAACATAAATGTTCATTGCACATATCTGGCCCAGGGACCATAGTTTGAGGAACCCTGATTTAATGCAATATAAAAAATGCAAAAAAATTTTCTGTGGACCACCAAATTTTTCTCACAGATGACAAGTGGTCCACAGACCACCCATTGGTGACGGCTGCTTTAGATGACCCTAACTGTTAACTGTGCTAAAGTGAAACTAACCTTTAGATGACCTTAACTGTTAGCTCCAACTGTTTTGGAGGGAAATCTAGAACATTTATATTTGGGAAGACTTTTTCTAGTTCTATGATTGCTTAAAGTCCTGTGGGCCTAGAGTGTAAATCACAGGCATTTGCCTGCAGTTCCTCAGTTCCAGTTTTGCAACTATGCTGGTTTGGTTCTTCAGAACCAGAATTGAATTATGCTTGGGAAGGCATAGCATCCAGTGCACAGGGGCCCAATGCCCCATCAAAGAAAAGATAAAACTCCAACTAAAACTTCAAAGGGTCCCATGATCCATGGAGCTTGATACTGAATTGGCCAGTGTTGTCTATTATATCGTCCACGACTTTCAACCACATTTGCAAATGTAGCCGATGGCAAGTCCTACTCAAATCATTGAGTTTAGTGCTAACAGACTTCCAGAGTCATTGTGTTCCTGTAAGGGGAGAAGCTAACATTAGAATATAATTTAGAGAGTTTGAGGGTCCTCTCAGCATAGTGGTCATGGGATGGGTGATAAATAGAAGAAAAAGGAAAAAGGAAAGTTTGGAAGGTGCAAAAACAGAAAAAGAAAAACAAAGAAAAGAAAAAAACAACAAAGATAATAATAAAAATGTGGCTACCAACTTTAATCACATATAATATGCTAAATTTTCTCCTTAAAGCTACAAATAACAAGAGTAGTCTTCTCATAGCCTAACTTTTATCTATACTCAAACAGAAACCATCTTTTCATTCACAGTTCAGTAAAAAGTCCATTAACAGTTACCAGAAATTTCAAACAAATAGTTTATCCCCAATCAAACAATCCAACTTTATATTCCTTCTTTTTGATTCTCACAGTCTTGATCTTTAAATCATTACTATGGCATTGCAGGATTTGATCTTTCATCATTCTCAGGTATCTAAAAAAGGTCTTCAAAGCTTTCACCATTGTACTTTGTAAATCCCATAAAAAGGTATTGGCCAGGAATTCCTGTCACAGCTCTTCAATGTCTAGATCCTTTTCTTGATTAGTTTTTTATACTCCTATTTGGGAAATCTCCTTTTGTTGTCTTCCATGCCTTCAAACTTCTATGTCAGAGAAAAGTTTTTTCTCATTATCTTCAAAAAGTTTATCCACTGAAATCTGCATCCTGTCTGAAATCCTTTCTGATTATTAATATGTCATTCCATTTTTCAAAGGACTGTTTAAGGCAAGAAAAAGTTTTACCCAGTTTAGCATTTTTAATTTTTATCTGCTTGGTCTTTCAGTTCCCCCTAGTGTCCATTTGTGTGGCTCAGTTCCTAAAGTGGATTTAGTTCTATCCAGTCATTTTCCATGATTATATTATTTAATTATATAGTTGTTTTTTAACCTTACAGCAAAAATAGCCAATATTTCAGATCTGTTTGGTTTCTCAATCTGTTTAAAACTTTCTGAGATCAAACTCTTTTTTTTGGCTATTGCATTTATTTTAAGTGCTTATGAATCTTCGTAAAATTTTCTTAAATCTGGAGATCAGATAAAACTTATCAGGAATCAAATTAAGCTTGCCATTATGAAGATCTCAAAACATTCATAAAGTGATTAACTTGAACATTTCCAAAAATTGATTGGAAAGTGAGTTCTGCTAGTTTAGTGTTCTTATATCCTTTCCCTTTATAGTATTTAAATCTGTAGAAGACTGTAAAAGATAAATACGAATGATTTGCAGATCTAGTCTACACAAATATTAATTCACATGAATTATTCTGTTACATCGATTTTGATTTTTTCATAATGAAAAAGTCACATTTATTGTAAATTATTTACCCCAGTTTCTATGCATTTGTCCACATTTTTTCTATGTAACCATCCCTCCCTACTTCTTTTGTATACAACTTTCCCAAATTACGTTGCTGTGATGATTATTCCCCCCAGATGCTTCCTGAGATATCTCTCCAGATGTCAATTCAGAGAATGGTGAACCAGTCCGAAGCACATCAGGAGGGGAGTTGGTCAGTAGCTCTGAAGCAGGAGTTGTGAATCCATGAGGGGAAGTGGTTGATGGGAGAGAAACTGGATGAGCAGCCAGCTGAGAATAATTTTGGCTGCAGCACAATGCAGCTGGACAGCTCTGAGATTTCAGATGGGGAAAGCACACAGCTGCAGCCAGTCAGTGATGAGGAAAACGAACTGCCTTCTGCCCCTGATCCCAACAACTTCAGGATTGTTTTGAGAATACAAATTGGGACATATTTTACCACCCTGACCTAGAGGAGCACATTGCAACTGTTCTGTGCTATTTCAAACATTGCACAGATACTATCACTGTGGATAAACGTATCAGGATCTATCTCAATCAGAAACCCTGGATAACCAAGGAAGTCCAACACCTCTTGTGTGACAGGACCAAGGTCTTTAGGTCTGGTGATGGGGCAAGATACAGTGTTGCCAGAGCTAATCTGAAGAAAGGTATTTGGAAGGCCAAGATTGATTATAAGAGGAAGATTGAGGATCATTTTTATAGCAATAACATGAGGCAGGTGTGGCAAGAGATTCAGCAAATTACCAACCATCAACCAACCAATGTCATCCCTGCTGAAGGGGATGCTTTATTGACAGAGGAACTGAATCATTTCTTTGCTCACTTTATCAGAGACAGATAAAATACAACCACCAGCCAATTATAGCCCCCACCTCATTGTGGAGGAACAGGAGGTGAGGAGCATTCTGAAGGCTGTGGACTCTAGAAAGGCTGCCAGTCCTGATGGTATCTCTGCCCGAGTGCTTAAAGACTGTGATGATCAGTTGGTTGGAGTCTTTTACTAGGATCTTCAATCGGTCTTTATCCCAATGTACTATTCCATCTTGTTTGAAGGCTTCCACCATTGTTCCGCTGCCAAAGAAGTTCCCTATCAATAACCTCAATGATTACAGACCAGTGGCACTCACTCCTATCATCATGAAGCACTTTGAAAAAGTGCTGGCACATCATTTCTGGTCTTCCCCACACATTTGATAAACACCAGTTTGTATTCTGAAGAAACAGATCTACAGAGGATGCTATAGCCATCACTCTTCATACTGCTCTGACTCATCTAGAACAGTGGGGGTGGGGGGCTATGCAAGAATGCTTTTTGTAGATTTTAGTTCTGCATTTAACACAATTCTTCCATGTAGACTAGTTTCTAAACTTCTGGACCTTGGACTTTCTTATTCAATCTGCCTTTGGATTATGGATTTTCTGTCTGGCTGCTCATAGAGGGTCAGATGAGGTAATCATATCTCTTCAGCCCTTATTCTTAACACTGGTTCACCACAGGGTTGCGTGTTGAGTCCCTTACTCTATACTCTTTATGTGCATGACTGCATTCCCATTCACGCTAGTAATACGATTATTAAATTTGCAGATGATATAACAGTGGTGGGACTCACCTCCAGGGGGGATGAGTCTGCCTACTGAGATGAGGTGGACCAGTTGCTTTCATGGTGTGGAGACAATAACTTGGTCCTCAACACCAATAAGACCAAGGAGCTTATAGTGGATTATAGAAGGAACAGTTCAGACATGCAGACCTTGCTTATCAATGGAGACCGAGTGGAGCAAGTGGCCAGTTTTAAGTTTCTGAGTGTTACCATAAAAGACGACTTGACCTGGGGTGCTCACATTGCAGCACTGGTCAAAAGGGCCCAGCAGAGATTATACTACCTGAGACTTCTCAGAAAACAACGGAATGAAAAATTGCTGGTGACCTTCTACCGCTGCACCATAGAGAGTAACTGCACCTCTGTATGGTTTGCCAATTGCACAGTGGCAGATAGAAAAGCACTCCAGATGGTTACTTTCATTGCCCAGATCATTGGCCTCTCCCCTCTTTGGAAGAGCTTTATAGTTCCTGCTGCCTTACAAAAGTTCAAAATATTCTCAAAGATCCATCTCATCCTGGGCACCCTTTTTTTGAACAATTACCATCTGGCAGATGATACTAAATATTAAAAATAAGCACAAATAGGATGAAAAACAGCTTCTACCCCAGGGCAGGACCTCTGTTGAATTCTACTGTATAATACAGTGTTGCGGATTTTCGGTTCAATGCATGGATTGTGAAGGATGTGCACTTGTGTTTATTTTCATGGTCATGAAGTGCACTAAAGATGGTGTTTGATTTCGTTGTACGAGGTGCAGTGACAAGTAAACTAACTAACTAATGTACAGCAGAGAAAAGGCAGGAACAGTGAACCACTGACAACTCATGAGGAGGCAGTCTCATCCTTCTTGGTGGGATGCATCAGAAGCTGCCATTTAGGATAGCAGACAGGTGGAGATGATGCTAGGAACAATGTGTTTATTTTCTAGCTGTGTTTTTCCTGAACACTGTGATTCCTGCCTTGCTTTAGATTTGATACCATGCCTTGTCTTTGGATCATGTCTTATGAATTCTGGACTTTTCTTGTCTCATGAACTTTATTGTAGCATGGATTTAATTCTGCCTGATGGGTTTGACTTGTTTGGGAAACTTTCAAGTGCCTTTTGAACTCATTGGCCATTGCTCTGGATTTGCAGTGGTCTACTTTTGCCTGGACTTAATTGGGACAGTTCTGGCTTTTTGTTGAAGGGAACTGCTGGGGAATATTAATAAAACCACTAAGCTACTGTATGTGTGTGTGAGTGAGCAGGCAGCACAGTGGCAGATATTAGAATAGAGATTTGATAGTCATCTCTTATGGATTATTTAATAATTGGGGGATAGGTTCTCAGAATTTGGTTCTCACCTGCATTCTGTTTAATATCAATATGAAATTGCTTAGCGAGGTCATGATACCAGTAAAATATCTCTACATGGACAAAACAATAGGTTCCAGACCCAATACTTGGAAATTGTGAGAGTTTAGATTAGGGGTGTGAAACTCAAGGCCTGTGGGGCAGATCTGGCCCACGGGGTGCTTAGATCTGTGCACGGGACCAGCCTGGAAACAGCAAAGCACCATCCCACAATGCCTCTGCTAGCGAAAATGCTCCCCCGGTCTTTATTTTCGCTGGCTAAGGGCTATCAAAACAAACTAAAAACAAAACAAAAGGAGAAATGTTTTCCCTTTTTCATTTGAGAATGCAAGAAGGAACAGGAAGAGAGAAAGGGAAAGAGGAAAGACAGTGGGATACTACCTTAATAGCTACCAGTTCAGTGGGTGGTCACACGTGAGCACGTATGTGCGTGCCGCCCTAATGCGCACACCCCTAACAAGCCAATCAGCTGAGAGGATGAAGAAACAAAAAGCTAGGAGCAACCCTCCCTTGTGCTTTTTGGTCTTTTATCCTCTCAGCTGATAGCTTGTTTTCCTCCTCCCAACTGATCAGAGGCTTTTTTAAAAATTATCGTTCGAACCAGGAGCATACCACCAGTGAGGAAAGAAAAAGAAAGATAGGAAGAGAACAAGGAAGGAAAATAAGGAAAGAGGGAAAGGAAGAAGAAAGGAGGATGAAGAGGGAAGGAAAAGGAAGGAAGGAAGGAAGGAAGGAAGGAAGGAAGGAAGGAAGGAAGGAAGGAAGGAAGGAAGGAAGGAAGGAGATTATAGTGAAAGTGAGGGAGGGTCTCAGGGAAGTCCTGCCTTAGCACTTGGCCACCACAGGTGCCTCCAGCATGAGTCCCATGTCATGCCCATCATGGCCACGCTTTCTGGCCATGCCCATCATTCTCATCCCAGCCACATAACTCTGGATTTCCAAGGTCAAACATAACCCTGATGTGGCCCTCAATGAAATTGAGTTTGACAACCCTGATTTAGATAGAACAAAGGAGCTGAGATTGAATACCAACAAAATGGAACTATTGAATTATTGTTTGTGCAGAAAGTGTCCAGTTCCAGACGACCTTCATCTTTAGCTCTGGATGGGTGACACTGTAACTTAAAAAGAAGTACATAATCTAGGGATCATCTTAGACTTGCAATTCCAAGGACTTACCAGGATCTAGATCTAAGATGCAGATGTAATTCTTCTACCCTAAAGCCTTGACAAAAGTAAATTGTGTCAATCTAACTTTATTATAACTTAGTTCAGACACCTAATTCCTAAATAACATCTTTTTATATATTTCATTAAAATAAAATCCTTTTTCATTGTTGCTCTAGTGTTGGTTTGTTTTAGCACCACTCCAAAATTACTTGGGTGTAATTGTGCTATCCAGACAGTTTAGAGTTAATGGGATTTGGGATAGTTACTTAGGAATTGTGAGCTGTCCCCTTTAGGGAATGCATCATGGTAGTTAAGTTATCCTGAGAAATGTAGTCCATGTCATGTGACCACATCTGTAATCACGATTGGTCACTATATTGACCCTTGTTGGGTTGGGGGAGGCTCCCTCACTCTTGCCTGAAACCATGATACCATGCAGCTGCTTCAATTATAATGGGGTTGAGACCTTTTTATCTTTCTACACTACAAGACAAATATGCAAAGGATTGGACATTAAGAAGAACTTTGTCACAAATGTGAGTTATAAGGATACCTGATGAACCAATAAAAAGACTTTGTTATGGATGTTTTGTGGAGTTACTCTGTCTGTTTTATACCATCCAGAGAATAATAAATAGAACAGTAGAAAGATAAAATTAGTCTTGATTCCTGGAAGAAGTAGAAAAAAGCAGCTGGAGTCACAATAAAATGACATTGTTTGATTTTGAGACTCCCTAAAATAAAAAAAAATTAATCTCTGTGATAAAGACAAAGATATGTTGAAGCCTGAAGGGAGTGAATGTGGAATGCTTAGCTCTGTGCCTCAGTTTGAATTGCCAGGAGGGGCAAGAAACCCCCATTTCCCCTTTTACACAAGAGACTTATCCTATGCTCTGGCTCTCAAAGGCAATCAAACTTTTGTCTTCATTGTTCCTTTTTTTTCTCTTCCTTTATTGATGCTGGATTCCTTTGTCTGTACTTCAAACTTCTCATGTGGCCAGGAAAGGGCAAAGCCCCCCACCCCTCTCTTCAACAAGAGAAGCTTCTCTATCTCATGTTACACCCTGCTAACTAAAAGGTGCTCATCACAGGGGGAGGGGCCAAGCATTTCATTTGTCTCTGAATTCCAACTCCTTTTCAAATGCAGATAAAATATAATCTTCCTTTGTGGGCTAAAAGCTAGAAAATAAATGCATTTACAGCAGCTGAAGAGAGTTTGCCATCCTGTTTTCTTCTTCCTTCTGAAGAAAAACCTGCATTTTCATTGGCCATTCCATCCAACAGTTGTTACTGGATGCCAGTAACAGTTGTTCCTCCTTCCCAATACACAAGACAATCCAAGAGACTGTTTCCCTTTGGCTTAAAAAAAAAAAAAAAAAAAACTACAGTGATTCCCTTTCTCCTCCAAAGCAAAGGAATCTGAGCCTCTTTCTCTGTCTGTGCAATGTAAACTTTAAAAGGCCCCTTGGATGCTGGGCAAGCCCCCCCCTCTTTTTTTTTCAGCAAGGAAGTGACACCTAGGCAAAGCAGCCCATAGCTACATCTGGGGCTCAAGGAGAAATTTCCCAGAGTTTTCCAATACGTGTTTGCAAATTCTTATATGATTTTTTTTAGACAGTTTCACAAAAATTATACAAAGTTTCTCAATTTTAACCAGAATATTTATCCAATGATAATCCTTTTTTGCAATTATTGTGGAAACTTTAAACAACTTAATTCAAGGTTCCAGGATTAACTGCAACCTAACATGGGCATAGCAACAGCGTCTTCCAGACCCTCTACTGCCACCTTGTGGAGCACGCCTGAAATTCAATACTTGTACACTTGAATGGCATGCCTAGGGCAGCAGTCTGTACGGGGATAAATCTCAATCATAGACTCTAAACATCAGTTATGCAACTGACGTTGTACAACCTAAAATACGAGATTCACTTCCCAAAAACAGCAAACCCTCCCCAAATGACGTGGTCAATCTAAGGTCCAAGATTCTCTTCCCAGAATCAGCGACCCTGCTCTGACATCTCACAACCTGCTGGGCAAGCCTATTAGACCACCAGTGATCACAACCACTTCTCGACAAGTAGACATGCAACCAACGACTACTGCCACACTCAATCCACAGGCAGCAGCCTTCCTGCCACAGCCCCAGCACCACTCCAGTTCACAGGTACTACAAGATAACAGCAGTTGGCCTATTCCACCATCGCCTCTGGAACGACAGATAGACATCCTCTGTAAGCACTGGGAGGAAGGCTCCAACCTATTGTTGACATACAACTCGAGCTTACCTTTCGAGAATCCAAAGGAAGACCCTTCTATGTCAATGCCCCTCCCCAACTGTACAGATGATGCAGACTACTGGAGAGAGTTGGCAGTAAGGAGAGGAAAGCTAGATTTGGCCACTAACGGTGTATATAAATTCTCTGACGAGCCAGGCAGCACATATCTCCTATGGAAGAAAGTTTTCCTGCACCCCATTCAGGCTGCACGCCTGAAATCCAATACTTGTACACTTGATGGCATGCCTAGGGTAGCAGTCTGCTAGAGCTAAAAAGGCACTTTATGCCTCCCACTTAGATGACCCAGACGCTGCCTATGGTTGTCATGGCAAAGACTCGATGAACTGTATGGCACTGCCTCAGACGTACAATCAACGCTCCTGGATAGCCTCCACAGATTTCCTAAAATTCCTATTGGCAAGCCTCCCCTGATTGCAGAACTCTCTAATATACTCATACAACTGAAAGTGGCACAACGGGATCCCAAGTTACTGGGACTTTCTTGTCTTGACCAAAACAACATGCAAAACAAAAATGTTCCAAAACTCCTGCAGGTGCTAATTAAACAGTGGCTCCAATTGCCTGACACCCTCATGGCCAAGGGTTGCCACAACTTTATACCCTTTACCATTCTCGAAGAATTTGTGGCCCATCAGGCAGCAGTGTGCAACTCCTCCCAGGCTTACGCACTCAGACCTGTTAGCCTTCCCAATGAAAAAAGATACAACATCAACCATACATTTTCCACAGGCCCTATGCACCCAGCAAGGAAAAGACCCTTCATGGCTGTCCATAAGACTGAGGTACACTCCTCAACCATCAAGAGTTTGGCAGCTAACTCATCCCATCCAACCCAATTTAGATCTCCAAATACAAGGAGAATATAGTTTTGTCCTATACACCACACTCGTCACTTTCTGAACAGGTGCAATAGGTTTGCAGCAAAATCACTGACCCAAAGAAAAGAGTTGATAAGGGAGTACCAATACTGCTACAAGTATTGCAAATCCAAATACCCATCCAAGTAGTTGAAAGCCAAGGTGCAATGCTACTTATGCAGTAGTGACCAGCACCCGACCGCGCTTCATCCAGATGCTGAGATCCACTCTACCAGATCCATCTATCCGCCACTGCATATATCTCGTAGCCCTCGTCCAAACAAGGAGCCTCAATGTAACACAGA
Source organism: Laticauda colubrina (assembly GCA_015471245.1). Taxonomy (NCBI): domain Eukaryota; kingdom Metazoa; phylum Chordata; class Lepidosauria; order Squamata; family Elapidae; genus Laticauda; species Laticauda colubrina. The sequence continues at coordinate 22,312,228 of BLBF01000018.1, forward strand.
AGCACACAGGTCTCCGCGGCAGACTGCCAAACCGCAACCAAAACCGAGGATGAGTGTCAACTGCACAGCACTGCACACTGACTCACCATGCCCTCATTCATATCTTCCCATCTGTTTAGCCAAAGTATACCCTGAAGATGCTGTGAAAATGTACATGCTGATAGACACTCAAAGCACCTGCACCCTGATCAGACCCTCATTCTTCAACCTCTTTGAGGTGCAACAGGATGAACTTCACTTCACTGTATCAACGTGCCATGGACCAAGAGGCACAGTGGGGAGGAGAGCTACTGGACTCTGTATAGAGTCATTGGATGGAAGTTCCTGGCTCCCATTGCCACGCATGTTTGAATGCTATGGGGTGTCGAATAACCATACTCAGATCACAACACCTGAGTTCATAAGTAGCATGCTTCACCTACAGCACCTGGCTCATCACTTCCCCGCTCTAGATCTGGAGGCTGAGATCCTACTCTTGCTGGGAAATAATGCCCCACGCACCTTTCTCTTCTCCAAGTCAGTCAGCGGCCCTGTAGACGGCCCAGTGGCCATCAAATCTCCACTAGGATGGGGGATCATAGGAGTAGTCTGTATCAATTGCCTACAGGCCCCAACCCAGTCAAATACCTTAGGTACCTCTGTTCTCAAGAATGGCAGACCATCTCACCTGACACCATGCCAAGAACACTTCATGCTTTCGACAGTCAAACCTGTCTTGGGAGAGACACTATTTCAGACTACCAGAGAAGACAATGACTTAGCTCTGTCCGTTGAGGACAAAAGATTCCTTCAACTCATGGATAAGGAGTTTCAAGAGGTTGCAACCAGTAGTTGGGTTGTGCCACTACCCTTTCACACTCCCAGACAATGCTTGCCAAACAACCAGAAATATGCGCTCTCCCACCTCTTCAGACTGAGACGGATCATGACCTGGAAGCCAGAGATGAAAGCTCATATGGTGGACTTCTTGGACAAAATGATACAGAATGGACAAGCTGAGCCAGTCCCACCCCTGGAAACTGATGAAGAATGTTGGTACCTGCCATTCTTTGGAGTGTATCATCCACAGAAACCAGGCCAAATACGTGTAGTCTTTGATGCCAGTGTACAGTTTCAAGGCCACTCTCTGAACAAGGCCCTGTTGACAGGACCTGATCTCATGAACAGTCTCCTTGGGATGCTCATCCGCTTTAGAAAAGAAGCTATAGCAGTTATGGCCAACATACAGCAGATGTTCTATTCCTTCCTCATATGGGAAGATCACTGCAAATACCCTTAGTGATGATCAGCATGACCAATGCATTTCCGAATACCAAATGAGGGTGCATGTATTTGGCAATGGTGCTTCCCTGCAATTGTGAACTACGGTTTCCAACGTACTGCTCGAGAGGGAGAAGGCAAATACGGAGCAGAAGCTAAACACTTTGTAGAACACGACTTCTACGTAGACGACAGCTTGAAATCTATAGCCACCCCAGCAGAGGCCATAGATGTCTTGAAGAATAAATAGCAAATGATAGGGATGGCCAACCTCAAGTTACAGAAGATAGCGCCCAATAGTGAAGAAGTGCTAAAGGCCTTTAGTCCTGAGGACTTTGCTAAGGGATTGCAAGACCTCGATTTTGCCAGTGACACCCCCTTCATTCAACACAGTCTTAGCTTGTGTTGGGACTTGAAGAAAGACTTCTTCACCTTCAAAACTCCAGCCCTAAAGACTGGTTTCATGAGGCAGGGAGTGCTGTCAACAGTTAACAGCCTGTTCGATCCTCTAGGGTTTGCAGCTCCTGGAAAGGTAGAATCCTACTGTGCGCCCTCTCCCAAACCACCAAAGATTGGGACGAACCACTCCCACCAGAGTAGAAGCAAGACCTGCTTGCTTTGAACACTTCTCCCAATGGAAACCTGTCGTACTGGGAATAATTGTGCTCGTCCACACAGTCGCCCATCTCCTCAATTATTGGAAAGGTTTCAAGTCATACTTCCCAGACCACTGCACTCATGCTGGGAGACGAATATTGAGTAGTGTGCAGCAAGATTCATATTGTCGGAATACGGATGCCTGAGTGCAGTGAAGCCCATACTTACAACCTAGTCCACTTCTGAGACTGAACCCATACCTCGATGACCAGGAGTTACTGTGAGTAGGAGGTCACCTACACAAAGCAGAAATGGACTCACCCAGCAAGCACCCCATCATCTTCCAGCTAACCCTCCTGCAATGAGGATGTTAGTACAACACCACCACAAACTAATTCATCATCAAGGCTGCCACTTCACAGAAAGTGCCCTCAAAGAAAGTGGACTCTGGATCATAGGCACCAAAAGATGTATTACAATTGTTCTGTAGTCTTGTTTCCATTGTCGCAAGCAACAAGGCCAGACTCTACACCAGATGATGGCTGACCCACCACCCGAGCACCTGAGCTCCGAACCACCATTCACCAATGTAGGCCTTGATGTATTCAGCCCTTGGTCTGTGTCTCCCCTACGGACCGGGGCGGTCAAGCTAACAGCAAACAATGAGCAGTACTCTTCACATGCCTCAGTATTCGAGCGGTCCATATTGAAGTCATCAAATCTCTTGCTTCATCGACGCCTCTTGCTTCATCAATGCCGAGAGAAGGTTTCAAGCCCACAGAGGCCCAGTCAAGGTATTCAGATCTGACTGTGGAGCAAACTTTGTAGGTGCTTGTAAAGAACTACAGATAGAAGATGGCATTCACCCTGACTCGCCAATCGATGGCTACCTTAAAGCCAACAAGTACAGATGGATATTTAATCCTCCCCATGCATCTCACATGGGAGGAGTGTGAAAACGCATAATTGGAATAGCTTGTCAGATCCTTGACTCGATGTTGGCGAAAGCACCTAAACTGACACATGAGACTCTATCTACCCTTATGGCAGAAGTCGCATTCACCATCAATGGTCGACCTTTAGTTCCAGACTCTTCAGATCCTGAGAATCCAACATTCTCACACCAGCTGCCTTGCTAACTCAGAAGATGGGTGATTGGCCCATGCTGTTAGGGAACTTTGATTCTAAGGACATGTACAAACAACAATGGAGACAAGTTCAACAGCTTGCCAACACCTTTTGGAACCGTTGGACCCTACAAGACTGCCGTAAATGGAAGACCAAAGAACTGAACCTCGAAGAGGGAGACCTTGTCTTGCTGAAAGACAAGGATGTGCATCGCAACATGTGGCCTATAGGACTTGTGTCCAAAACCCTGCCCAGCTCTGATGGACTAATCCACAAAGTCAAGGTCCTGATAGTGAGGTTGCTAGATTCTTCCTGCAACCAGCCTACTTTCACCAAGACGTTGTACACCAGACCAGTCACCGACTTTGTGTTGCTGCAGAGAAAGGCCGAACTTGAAGATTGAACCTCAAGTTTTGCATGCCTTGCTTAATTTGATGCTTTATTAATCGTTACTCTTTCTCATAGTTATATAATTAACTGTTTATCTTAGTTATATAGTTATCGGCTATTCAGTTAGTATTACTGTTTACTACTTATCTTAGTTTATAGTTAATTTTTTTCCTGTATAATTTTTTTCTCTATTATTTCCATAATAGTGGAATTTACAATTCCAGGTGGGGAGTGTGCTGTCCAGACAGTTTAGAGTTAATGGGATTTGGGATAGTTACTTAGGAATTGTGAGCTGTCCCCTTAAGGGAATGCATCATGGTAAATGTAGTTAAAAGTATCCTGGGAAATGTAGTCCATGTCACTTGACCACATCTTTAATCCTGATTGGTCACTATATTGACCCTTGTTGGGTTGGGGGAGGCTCCCTCACTCTTGATAGAAATCACAACACCATGCAGCTGCTTCAATCATCATGGGGTTGAGACCTTTTTATCTTTCTACACTACAAGATAGATATGCAAAGGATTGGATATTAAGAACTTTGTCACAAATGTGAGTTATGAGGATACCTGATGAACCAATAAAAAAGACTTTGTTGTGGATGCTTTGTGGAGTTACTCTGTCTGTTTTATACCATCCAGAGAATAATAAGCAGAACAGTAATCATCCTGTTATAAAGGATGTTTATAAGTATAACAGTCTGTTTACGATTACAACAAACTATTATAATAGTCATCTTGTTATAAAGAAGACATTTATTTCAGAACTTAGTCCTCGGAAAGAGGAATTTCCTGTTCTGCTTATCCAGATGCCAGGTAAAGGGAAGGAGATATCTCCTCACTCAAGAATAGCTGTTGCAGGTTAACCATTTGCTCCAGCTACTTTGGGGAACAGCTACATACAGCTCTTAGCTGAGGTAGATGGAGAACCTCAGGTGAGATCTGCCTTCTGTCATGTGACCAAATTTTTCCATAAACAATATCCCATTGTCTGTTAAATTAGTTCAATTTTAAACGTAAGTGTTGATGATCAGACAATATGGCAAAACAGGAAATGCAAGAAGAAAGAAACCAGGTTTCTGGCTCCATCTTATGGCCATTAGAGGAACCTCAGCCAATCACACTTACAGCGTTCTCTTAAAGATACAGTATTAAATGATTATCCTTGTTTATATATTTCCAACCCAACTGTTAGGTGACTATCATTTCTAACAATAAATATCTTAATATTTTTTATTCTGAATTTGCAACTATTTCATGTCTTCCCCTAACAATTACAGAAGATTGGTGTGTGCCAACTATCCTGACACCTCACATTTAAGCCCAAACCATATGGCCTTTAAGCTGTAGCCAGGAGAATGCTTTTCCTTCAAAAAAGAGGAAAAAAAACAGACCCAAGAAACTACAGACTAATCAGCCTAACATCAATATCCGGGAAGATACTGGAAAAGATAATAAAAAAAACAGATCTGCCAAACATCTAGAAACAAGTCAAGTAAAGATCTCACCAACAGCCCTTTTACACATCAGTTCTTTTATTTGCTTTACTGTTAACATTTTAAACTTTGATGCCCAATGTTTTAATCTTTGGATGTTTAAATTATTATATCACTATTTATAACATTGTAAGCCACCCAGAGTGTCTTGAAAGGGAGAAGGGTGGCAAATAAATTTAATAATAAAATAAAAATAAAGAATAAATGAGGGAATTCAACAGTATGACAGAAAGGAACTGTATAACTTTTTTATGAAAAGTGAGTAAGCAATGTCTCTGTCAGAGTGCAGTATAACTTGCAAGAAATAAAAACCAAAACTTACACAGAAAATTTACAGCTGAATAAAAGTTCAGAGTTTACTTAGAAATCAATAGCCATTCCATATTTAGCTACTCAGTGGCACTCTATAAAGGGCATGGGCTAATATCATTGACTACATTGATACAGCTGCTGTGATGTCATGGAAATGGTTCTGGGCCAGATAGCATGTACATAGATGCCATGTAAAATTCTGATTCCTGAAAATAATGCATACTACATGTTCTGTCCGGAAATAACTTGCGCGAGACCGGGTTCCAACAACAAACTCTTTATTTAATTCAGTAAAGCAATAGTAACAGAACAAGAGCCCAAGCCATGGCAGCCCTTTATATAGTGGCTTGTTCGCGGCTTGTGGCCAATGACACCACTCTAAGTGTTCCCGCTGTCCGGCGGGCCAATCGGATTGGTTCTCTAATGGCCAATCCGAGAATGGCTTTTTTGGCCAATCAGAATAGGGAACTTGGAGCCTACCAAGTTCCATACATAACACCCCTCCCCCCTTGGTTCAGTCCAACATGCATCACGTAGTCACACAGGTAGGTGGGGCTTTTTCGAGTCCTGGTTGACCTGCACAGCTCGGTCTTGGCATGGTCTTTGAGCGGTTCGGACGGGATTGCTGTCTCTCTGTTCCTTCTCCATGGAACCTCCTGGAAGGGTGAGTCAGCCTTGCTGTTCCCGCCTGAGTCTCTTGGGCCGGTTGAGATGGCTCCGCCACCCCCTCCTGGTTTGTCCGGGTTGGTTGAGCTGGCCTGGCTGTCTCCTTCCAGGAAGGCCTCACTTCGTTCTCCTGCTCCCGGACTTCTCATTTGGGGTTCATCTAACCGTGAGTGCTCTTTTTGATTTGTTTGATAGTCTTTGTGTAGTGTTTGTTGTCTTGTTATAGGAGGTTCGTCTCTCCCTTTTTTATTATTTTGTATTTCCCCCCCCCCCAGTTGTTTTTTGGTCAGTATTTATTTTTGGTGCTGGTGTGTTTTTGTGCTCGAGGGTGCGAGAATGAAGCTGGTCGATGTGCCGCTTCCATTCTCCTCCATCGTCTAGGAGTGGTAGGTAAGACTGGGGGCCTGTGATCTGGGTGATTGTGGCTGGAAGCCATAACGGGTCCCCAGTGAGGTTTTTTGCATAGACCAGGTCGCCTATTTCAAATGTACAGTATTTGCTGGAGGAGTCGGGGGGGTTATCCCAGGTGTAAGTGGGGTGCAGTCTGTCGAGATAGGAAAACAATTCCCTACCCATTAGGAGTTCTGCTAGGCTTTTGTTGGTTGTGCTGCTAGGGGTAATATGCTGTAGGGTTAGTAATCGGTTTCATTTTTCTTGCACGTCTCCCTTGTCCATTCTATCCAGGCCCTCCTTAGTGTACTGAACCATGTGTTCAGCCCTGCCGTTTGCAGCCAGATGGGCTGGCGCCATTAAAGCATGGCGGATGCCTTGGGCAGCTAAATACTGCTCGAATGTTAATGCAGTAAACTGGGGCCCATTGTCTGACACCAGTACATCAGGCAGTCCATGCATGGCGAAAAGTTTGTCTAGCTGTTTCATTACTGCCTCGGTGGTTGTGGAAGCCATGAGGATGACCTCTAACCAATTCGAGTAGGCATCCACAACTATTAAAAAAGTGTTGCCTTTTGTCAGCCCAGCAAAGTCAATATGTAGTCAAGACCATGGACCCTGGGGAGTTTCCCATTCCCTAACTGGTGCCTGTGGGAGAGTAGGCCTCGATTTTTGACAGTCATGGCATGTTGTCACCCAACATTCAATGTCCTTGTCCAGCCCTGGCCACCAGATGTAACTCCTGGCCAGGGCTTTCATTTTGACTATGCCTAGGTGCCCCTCGTGCAACATGCACAAAATATCTTCCTGAAGTCTGTTTGACTCCATTTTTTAAATTCAATTTTTAAATTCGACAAGGAAATGACCAAGGCCCACTACCGGGATTTGATTTCCCTGGTAGTCTTTTAAAATCAGTCTTTGTTTTTGTAGTTCTTTTTGTTTAATGTCTGGTATCACACGCCAAATGGTATTCCAGGATACCATAGATAGAAAAGACCCTGTCACCCCACAAAATACAGCCCTTCTTGATAGACAGTTCAGTCTGTCAGGTGCGAAATGCCTTAAAAGTCTCAGTTTTGTTCTTTTCAGGCCAGCCCTTACCTACCCAATTCAGGATGCGAGCTGTCAAAGGGTCCTTCGCAGTGGCTCTCACGACGTCCGTTGCGGTTAGCAGCAGGTTCGAGCAGGTCTCGAGTTAAAGTGTGGAGACAGTGGGAGCTGGGTCATCTTCTGTGATGGGCAACAGGAAACAGCTCAGGGCGTCGGCATGGGTGATGGTCTTTCCTGGGCGGTGAATCAGCATGTAGGTATAGGCAGCGAGGAATTCAGACCACCTCATCATTCTAGCTGACAGAATGTTCGGGGTTGGCTTGTTTCCTGCTAGGATTCCTAACAGGGGTATGTGATCAGTGATGATCGAAAAAGTTCTGCCATAAAGGTACTCATGGAATCTTTTGACTCTGGTAATGATTGTGAGGGCTTCTCGATCAAGTTATAATTGCATTCTGACTTGGAAAGCATTTTTGAATACAAAGCGACTGGTGCCTCTCTGCCGTCTGGTTGCTTGTGGCTCAGGATGGTGCTGATTCCAAAAGGTGATGCATCACAGGTGACAGTCAAAGGCAGGGTATTGCTACACTGGATTAAAATGGTGTTAGACGTTAATACGTCTTTGATACCCTGAAATGCTGCTTGCTCCCAGTGGCCCCATTTCCAGGTAGTTTTTTTGTCTAACAACCAATGTAAAGGTTCTGCTATGGTTGCCTTATGGGGCAGGAACACATTGTAGAGATTTATGAGACCTAGGAATGTTTGAAGGTCAGTTTTGTTTCTAGGTCTAGGTGCGTCTTTGATTGCCTTTATCTTTTTTTCAGTGGGGTGTATTCCTTGTTCATCTATTAGGTAGCCCAGAAACTCAACCTGGTTGGTGGCTAGATGACATTTCTCTCACTTTACCTTCAGGCCTGAGTCTCTAAATCTTCTTAAAACTTCCCTTAATCTGCTCTCTAGTTGGTTGGCATTTTTTGCTGACATCAGAACATCGTCAAAATAAGGGACGACTCCCTTGATTCCATTTAACAGATGCTCCATGAGGCTTTGGAACACACCTGAGGCAACGCTAACGCCGAACTGGAGACGGTTACACTTGAATGCCCCTCTATGTGTCACAATAGTCTGTGCCTCTGCGGTAGTGGGGTCAATGGGTAGCTGTTAGTACGCCTGTGTGAGATCAAGCTTTGCAAAAAATTTTCCTACCCCTAGGGAGTGCAATAAGTGTTGCACTACTGGTACTGGGTATGCGCTTTGTTGGAGCGCATGGTTTAGGGTTGCCTTATAGTCTCCGCAGATGCACACTGACCCATCTAGTTTTACAGGAGTCACGATGGATGTTTCCCACCTGGCATGGTCGATTGGCTCTAACACCCCTTGTGCTATTAATTTGTTTAATTGTTCATCAATTTTTGGTTTTAAAGCTAACGGGATGCGTCTGGCTTTTAACTGGATGGGGGCTATTTTCAGGTCTAGGCTAAATGAAATTGGGGTCCCCTTGTACTTGCCTAGGGTCCCGTCGAAAACATCTTGGAATTCTTGTAGCAGGGTCTCCTCCCAGTTGGCTGCAGCAATGTGGTTTATCCCGGTCATCCCGATTCCCAGGGGTGCAAACCATTCGATCCCTAGCAGGCTAGGGTGATCACGGTCGACGATGGTCAGAGGCAAGATTTTGGCATGATTTTTAAATTCGATGAGGAAATATCCAAGGCCCACTACCGGGATTTGATTTCCCTGGTAGTCTTTTAAAATTTGTAGTTCTTTTTGTTTAATGTCCAGTATCAGGCGCCGGATGGTATTCCAGGATACCATAGATAGAAAAGACCTGGAGTCGACTTCCATCTCACAGGGCTTCCCTTCATTGTTCACTTCTATCTAGACCTTTTTCCCATTTTCTGCCCTGGCATTTCCGATGGTTACCGTCTGGTGCATTTCCTCTCTGTCACTGGTTCTTTTGCTTCAGTTCCATCTGCTTTCAACTTGTCTCTCTTCATGTCTGGGGGGTGGGGGGTGGGGTGCTGCCACGTCTTTTAAGTCTACAGCTCTTTTTGTTTCGGCAGACCCTGTTGATATGCCCCCGTTTGTTACAAGCCCTACATCTAGGAACCTGCATTCAGCTTGCGGGTGGTTGCCCCCGCATCCCGCACACTGAAACTCCCACCTGTTTCTTCTCTTTTCCTGCCATTTCTTGTCTGATTGAAGTCTATAGACATCTTCATTTTCGTCAATGGTGTCGCTCTGGGATTCAAGATCTTCGTAGTGGGCTGTCGCTGTGGGCTGTTTCTTGCTTCCCTCTGCCTTCTTCTCTCTGGCTTGGTTTGGTGGATCTGGAATCACATTCATTTGGCACATGGTGGCTGCAGATTTCTTTGCTGCATCAGCGGCGGTTTGCTTCTGCAATAGCCTCGGCCACGGTTATGTTTGGTCTATTCAGCAGCTTACTCTGAAGTGTAGTGTCCTTCAAACTGAGGACCACATGGTCCCTCATGGCCCCCTCCATGTTCTGGAACTCGCAGGCTCCTCCAATGTGTCTCAGGATGGCTACAAAATCTCTGACAGTTTCATCTTCTTTCTGGTCTCTCTTGTAGAATTCGTGTCTTTTTATCAAGTTGGAGACCACAGGTGCGTAGTGTGCTCGGAGCATTTTGTTCAGCTCAGGCCGAGTAATTTGTTTGACATCTCTTGGTTTAGCCAGTGCCTTTGCCATTTTAAAGATGGCTGGTCCGCAGTATGTAAAGGCTAGGTCCCACTGGCCGATGGATGCAAAACGTATACAGAAAGGACATAGCGGACGAGCAAAATTTTGGGGGTGACTCCATCCATTGTTATCTGCTCCAAAAAGTGCCCCAAATTTGCATAAACAGAACAGAAAACAACGGAAAGGAACGGACGGGGGTAGTACGTAGCGAAGATGTTAAGCGGATGTTCGTAGGAAGCCTAGCGGATGGAAGCGGATGGAAGTGGATGACACATCCGAAGGGCTTCCAGGGGAGAATTGCGAAGCAGATGCATAGCGGAAGGAGCGGATGCGTAGCGGATGACGTGGATGCATCACGGACGCCTAAAGGATGCATAGTGGATGCATAGCGGATGCAAAGCGTTCACTGCGCATGTGGGGAGGATGAATTGTGTCAGTTCCGCAGATATAAAAGGATGCAGCTCGCAAGCAGTCAGCATTCAGAGGAAAGATGTGCTGCCACAGACATCTTCGAATAACACCATGGTTCGTCAGTCAGGGAAGAAGAGAAAGCCTGTGCCTACTCCTGCCAGCCCTGGCAAGAAGGAGAGAACCACCATCCCACCCCCTGGCACTGACTCTGAAGCTGCTGGTGCTTCTGTTGCTGCTGCTGATGGTGTTGCTGCTGCTGGTGCTGCTGGTGCTTCTCCTGCTGGTGCTGCTGGTGCTTCTCCTGCTGCTGGTGCTGCTGGTGCTGCTGGTGCTTCCCCTGCTGCTGCTGCTGCAGCTACTGCTGCTGTGGTGGACCAGCCCCAAGGCCCTCAAAGCCCTGCTGCTCAAGCCCCTGAAGGCCCTGCTGCTCAAGCCCCTGCCAGAGGGAGGAAGAGGCAAGGGAAGGAGAAGGGAGAGAGGAAACAGTACACCCTTTCCAGGAGCATGAGGAGGAGGTGCTGGAATGGCTGAGGGAGAATGAGTACCTGTGGAGAAAGGGCCACAGACTCTATCGTGACACCAAGAAAAAACAGGCAGCTTGGAGAGACAAGGCAGAGAACCTGGGCTACACTGCAGATGTACTCCTGGGATGGTGGAAACACATGCACACATGGTATGGCAAGCTACACCTGAAGAAATCTGGCCAGGCCGCTGTCAAGCTCACTGACCGGGAGATGTACGTCATAGCCAAGTGCAGCTTCCTGGAGGGTGAGGTCTGCCACCAAGAAGCAGCCCCTCTGACACCCCTCTCCCTCAGACAGCCCACAGACAGCCAGTCCTCTTCCAGCCAGGAGACAGCTGCCCTGTCCAGGCAGGTGTCTTCGGAGGGTCCCATGGCAGAGACCCCCCTGACAGCTGCACTCCCCATGCCAGAGGATGTGGAGGATCCCCTGTCACAAATGGAGGAAGAAGCGGCAGCTATCAGAGACCAACCCTCACCCACCCCCAGCTCCACCTCCACAGAAAGCAGGCAGAGAGGCAGAGGCAGACTGGAGGGCCAGAGCCACACTGTCCTGCTGGAGATCAGGGACACAATCAAAACCAGCACAGATCTTCTTTCTCAGCTGGTCCACATGCCCGAGACCCAATACCAGGTGATGAAGCAGAAGATCACAGCACTTCTTCACAACCCTCCAGGCCCAGCTGAAGATGCTCCTACCCAGTCCAGGTCTGCTCCTCCACCCCAGGCGATGTCACAGCCCTTTCACGGCTTTCAACAGCCCCTCACCTACCAAGGCTACGACTACCAGGACTTCCCACAGCAGAGGCAGCCCTTCCCAGTCCAGGCCCAGGTTCATCGCACGCCACAGATGCCTCACCTCGCCCAGCTGCAGACCAGACACCCCCACTACAGTCCTCCTTTCTCCACCCCACAGCCAAGACCCTCAACAGACAATCTGTCTTCAGTCTTGGGCCTCACATCCCAGGTCCTTGATGAAGGGCCTCTCAACCTCACGGTTGAGTCAGCTCTCTGAGAGCTTCCTGAACACACCATCCCCTGTTGTACTTCGGGGCCAAGCACCCCAATGGTGCCTCAAACCAGCACTCCAGCCAAAGCCACCTCCACAGTCCCTGGCTGCTTGACACCTGAGACCATGGACATGCCTCAGAGTGACTGAGAATAGTGCCAGAGACTGAGTTGTTACCTGTTCACTTTATCATTGCTAAAAGACACTTTACTTGGTTCATTTTGACTTTTTAATAAAGTCATACGGTTTACTTAAGACAGTTATTAATAAAGGTTATCTTTGCTTAACACACTTTATTTTATTTTATTTGCTTAATAAAGTGTTGGTGAAAACTTTGAAAAAATGTATAAGCCTTTGCATGCTTGTGGGATGGGTAAGGATAGTTGTGGGATAGGTAAGGATAGATGTTGGATAGGTAAGGATAGCTGTGGGATAGGTAAGGATAGCTGTGGGATGGGTAAGGATAGTTGTGGGATAGAGAAACCTCCAGTGCAAGCATAGTGGGACTGTATGGTCCACCCTCCTGGCTGCCACACATATGGACCTTTTTATCAATAACAATTTATTCATTGATCAACACATTTCAAAATAAACAAAGCTCTTTATTAATGCCCTATTCATTGTAGGGCCACTCAACATACATGGCACAATCTCATCAGTGTTATGAGACAGGCTCAAGGAAGCATCCATTAACCATCTACCATCCTGTCTTGCCACTCCACTGCTCCAGCTAGGGAGTTGCACCAGTGTCTCAGTAGGTTGCGCTGCTTCTTCCCTTCATGTGAAGCTCTGTTGGGACCTTGTACATCCACAGTGTCTATCAGGTGTAGTCCTTTCCTCCATTCACCAGGCTCCATGTTGCCATTCCCTTGTTGACGGTCCACAAGCCTGTTCTGCAACACTGGGTAGTGGGTGCGCATGAGATTGTGCAGGATGCAGCAAACTTCGATGATGCTCCTCACAGTGCCTGGGTGATTCTGCATGGTAGTGAGAAGTACCTGGAACCTGTTGGCCAGGATGCCAAAGGCGTTCTCCACCACCCGTCTTGCCCTGGACAGCCTGTAGTTGAAGATCCTCTCTTCACGGGTGAGGTATCTTGAAGTGTAGGGCTTCATGAGGTAGGTTCTGAGGGAGAAGGCGTCATCACCCACGATGAAGTAGGGCACATCTTGTGTGCCATTGGGTAGGGGGTCTGTATCTGGAAAACCCATGATGAGGTTGCGTTCCAGCTCATCCTTGAGGTCACTGGCATTGTATACCTGGCTATCTGAAGCTGACCTGTTGCCTGAAGCATTGATGTACATGAACTTGTAGTCAGCATCAACCATGGCAAAGAGGATGATGCTGAAGAAGTTGTTGTAGTTGAAATAATTGGACCCCGAGTTGGGTGGAGCTTTGCAGGCCACGTGCTTCCCATCTATGGCTCCAACGGTATGGGGAAAGTTCCACCTCTGATACCACTGCTCTGCAACTTTTCTCCAGCCTTGTTCAGTGGTGGGACACTGGAGGAGCTCCTCCATGTATTCTTCGATGATGGCCTGCACCACTTCTCTGACCACATTGCTGATGGTGTTGTGTGGCACCTTCCAGGCATACTGCATGTTTCTGTATGTGGTTCCAGAGGCCAGGTGGCACAGAGTCAGTGCCACCTTCAGTCCAGGGTCCAGCTTGGGATGGAAGTTGGTGCTTGGCTTGGTCAACCTGGGTCTCAGACACTCTAGAATTTCATCAAACATGGCTGGTGGCATCCTCATGAAGTGCTGGAATGCACGAGGGTCTTCATTCCTCAGTTCCACCATCAGCTTGTCATAGAGTCCAAACTCCACTCTTCTTCCAATCCATTGTTGGACCCACACAGCTCTTGAACGTCTCCTTCTTCTATTTCTGTATAAAAAGTGGAACAGTCTGAACAGGGCTTGGTTCTGGTGTTGAATGATCACAGCTACCATAAGGACTGTGTGATGATCCATGGTGGAGATCAATGGATGATGTGGAAGACCAAGACCAAGGGTGAAGAGGTCTGTACACCACGGCTGCTTGACTCATACTGAGATCCAGGTGATTTCCTCCCCTTTTTTATAGGAAATATCGGTTTTCTGCTAGGTGTCCTTCCACATACTCTAGGCATACTCTAGACATCCTAAATATCCGAGATACATCCCATATACAAAAACGTTTTGTCCGTTTTAATGCTTTATATACGAGATGCATCCGCTTACATCCTTTTTATTTCCGTGCTACTAACGCTGTGTGGACGTTCCGTGTACCTTTCGCTTCCTCCTTCTTTCCTTTTTCAGCTGCAGCGGATGTGAGTTGCGAGGATGCCCAGAGGATGCCGAGAGGATACAACGGACGTTTAATGGATGACAACGGACGTAGAATGTTTGTTGCCCGTATGTGTCGCGGATGTACGTCATACGTGGTGGAAAGTTCATCTTCTCAAAAAGTTTTGTGCAGCTCAAAACTTCTTGCATGGGTGAAATCACAGTGGACGGATGTTCGACGGATAGAGCGTATGAAACATGTATGCAGTGAGTACACAACGGATGCATCACATTTTCCAATGGATGGCAAGCTTTTTTATCCATTTTACATCCTCATTGCCTCCATTGGTGCAGTGGGACATGGGCTTAATGAAGACAGCAATCTTCCTTTGGTCAGATATTTCCTGCAGTTCGTTGCTTTCCAAAAACATAAGAAAGCGATCGATATACGACTCCCAATCCTCCTCATCAGGATTGAATGGTGTGGGTGGCGTGTTGTTACCTGCCATCTCTCTCACTTGGTTGAGATCGCCGCGTGCTTCAGTCTCGCTCTTCTACAACTATCCCACCTTCGTCAGCAATGTTCCATCTGGAAATAAGTTGCGCAAGACCGGGTTCCAAAAACAAACTCTTTATTTAATTCAGTAAAGCAATGGTAATGGAACAATAGCCCAAGCTGTGGCAGCCCTTTATATAGTGGCTTGTTCGTGGTTTGTGGCCAATGACACCACTTTAAGTGTTCCCGCCGTCCAGCGGGCCAATTGGATTGGTTCTCTAATGGCCAATTCGAGAACGGCCTTTTCGGCCAATCAGAATAGGGAACTTGGAGCCTACCAAGTTCCATACATAACACTACATTCATTCATTCATTCAAAGTTTGTTTTGTTAAAAGAATTGCAAATTGTTCTTAGAACCTGTCACTGGAAATAGTGAAAAGACACTTCCTGTTTACCTGGAATGTGTGCCAGTTCTACCAAAGTAAGGTTTAAGCACACACATTAACAGCACTGATTAAAATAATGGCAAAGTGAGGAAGGAGGAAGAGATAAAGAACAAAGAATAACAATGAAAGCCCTATTCTGTTTAAATAAGTTGTCTAATATTTTTTTGAACCAATCTTTGGTGACATTTGAAATGTGTATGTTCAACAAATTATACCATCTAGGTTGTAAATGCTGTATGTGTAATATATTATGTATATGTCCTGCATAGTTGCAAAACCACAGCATGGAAAACCCAACCTCAGCTCTCTAAACATGCTGAATGGAAAGGAGGGGGGAAAAACTGCAGAGAGGGAAATCCTCTCTAACTTTGTTATGGAAATAAGATCCAGCTTGACATTTTAATTGTGATTCTTCCTCCTTGTGATTTGGCACACATTCATAGCACCCAAGATGTTGTTTAGTAGATCCAGCTGCCTCCCATGCTTTGCCTGTAAAATCCAGTGACTGAACAAGATAGGAGAGTGTGAGAGTCAATGTGATTTGTGTACGCAGAAACATAAATATGTCACAGGAGTTTAGTCTTATAACTTTGGAGAGTTTATACTTGCAACATTTGTTGTGCCCTTGTTTACACACAAGGATCGAAAAACCTGCCACACCCTCTTTGTGGATGGAGACCTTCGTTGTAACAGAATTACTTCTAATGAGTATGCTTCAAACCATGTGGATGATGTTTAGCCACAAATTAATGTAAACAGAAAAAAAGGGATTTCAGATGTTCAAAGAAAGCTTTAATCAAAGATATTCTTTGCAAATAGCAACCAGCAGCACATTTAGGGCTCCAGTGCCTTATGGTCAGAAAACACATTGACAAATAGATGTGCAAAGTAAAGCAAAGCAAAGGATTTAATGTGCTCAAATGTAGTTCTATATAACCCTGAACATATGGTAGTGATGAATAAGGCACTCACTGACTTTAGAGGCCTGGAAGAAATTTACTGGATATCTCAGAGGGTTGTGCAAAATTTTGGATTTAATTCAGAACATGGTATGAGGCAAATGTTATGCTTTTTTGCACCTCCTTAAAGTAACTGCATCTTTCCCCTCACAGCTGCTCTGAAGAGTTAAATTCATCCCCATTCACCAGGAAGCATCCTTTAGAAGTTGAAGTTGAAATGCTGCACAACCATATCTCATTTATACTGCCTCACTGAGATAGAATGCCTTTTAAGGCTTCAGTTTAATTGACTTAGGAAACTGCTTCTGTCTTTGTTGCATCATTAAGATGACCAACTTTTTTACAATGAGAAGGAGTACACAAATAAATTGAAGAAAAAAACCAAAGCCACTTGTGAGCGGCGCACTCTCTCAAAACAATTCTCCTGTGTGGAGCGCATGCATCTCATAATAATGTCTTGCCATACTGTTTTGAACCTTGATGAATCATCATGTCCAATACAAATACATCACATCACACACAACGGATCAGATCGGCATTGATCAAATACGGAGATTTACAGATTAGTCTTCAAATATCAAAAAGGAGGAATGTAGGAGGACAGAACTTACAAAAGGAGGACTGTCCTCCCTAAAGGAGGTTAGTTGGTCACCTTATCATTATTTTAAAAATTAATGGTTTCTACCTTCCCATAATAATGTGCGCAAGGATGCATTAAAAAGCCTCCTTAAAACCCCATAAGAGCCTGTTCCACATATTTCACCTCCAGTTATATACAAGGTACAAGACACATATATTTTTTTCAAGTTCCCTTTCATATTTTAGACAATTATCTGGCTCTCCAGCCTTTATCTGAAAACCTCCAGTGATAGAATACTCATGACTCCTAAAGGCTGTTTTTAATAGCTCTCTCAGTTAGGATATTCTTCCCAATTTCAAGTTTAGAAAAACTCTCTGTGAGGTTTCTTCCACTCGAGAGCTATAACAATCCTTCCAGTATTGGAAGACTGCTATCAGGTCTTCCCTTAATCTTCCCTTCTTTAGGATAAACATACTCAATTTCTTTAAATGTTCTTCATAAGCCTTCAGGCTCTTCACCTTCTTTGTTGCTCTTCTATACACTCTTTCCAGTTTGTTAGTATCTGTCTTCTATTGCAATGTATTGCAATCCAATGTATAATTGGATGCAGTATTCCAGATGGTAGTCTGACCAGTGCAGCATAGAGCTTTTTTGGCAGATGTAGCACCCTGGTGGTTCACATTTATTCTGTGATATTCCAGAATACCTAGATCCTTCTTACAAATGCTGCTGAGTACCCAAACCCTCCAGAACAAAAAAATTCAGCTTCTTCATAACACTCCTATCACTGACCTTGGACAGAAACCATTATCAAGGGAACAATTGCAGCCAGACTCAGTGTTTCTTACAGCCAAAGACCTCTGCAGCTTGCAGCAGGTATTTAACTTATGAATTCTTCCCATTGATTGGTTGTTTCTCTAGTTCTGCATGAAATCTTGCTGCCACCAAACAGCTGATTAACAGCATCTCCATCTCTGCTTAAAACCTCTTTGTGCAACAACAGTTGTTGTGATTAGTTTTGCCACTCCACCATTGCTCCTTGGCCTGTCTACTCCATTGCATTGTCCCATCTGGTGATCAAGACCTTCTTGCTTGCTCACTGATTGAGCTACAGCAAACTAATCAGGTCACCATGAAAGGGGCTTCAACATAATCATTTCTAGAAAAAAGTTAATAGACATCTTCCCTGTCAGTCAGTAGTGCCTACAGCAGTATCCAGTGACACCTTAACTCTGTGATGGCAAACCTATGGCATACATGTCACAGGTGGCATGCAGAGCCATTTGTACAGGCACGCAAGCCCCAGGCAAACGTACCTCACTGTGCATGCGTGCACCTCCCAGCTGATTTTCGGGCCTTTTTCGGCCTCCTAGAGACTTGAGGGAAGCCTCTGCTGCCTCTGGAGGCCAAAAACCAGGCCCGTTTTGTCACTTCCTGTATTTCTGGAAAGGCCCAAATATCATCTGGGAGCCACATGCATGCGCAGTGCAGGTAAGGGGGCAGTGGGAGGAGAGATTGTGAGCTCATGTACAGAGGGGGGTCCCCGCACTCATTGCCTTCTGGGTGCACAGGAGCCCAAAAAGGTTAGCCACCACTGCCCTATATATTTCCCCCACCAATATAACTTCACAACCTTCAATAATATAATGACAATACAAACTACAGTGATCCACCATCAACATACAATATCTCCGGATGCTAAAAGGAAGAAAAAAGGAAAATAAAAAAAGGAAAGGAAAGTGGAAAGAGGAGAGGAGAGGAGAGGAAAGGAGAGGAAAGAAGCCTTGTTAAGCAAAGAAATAATTATTTTTGAATAAAATATATTACCATCCCAAAAATCACTGGAAAATACCTTTGAAATTGCTTAGAAATCCTGAAAATTTCTTCCTTTCCTTTCTTATTTACATAATTGGAATAGTACCAGAGACCAAGTGAATGAATTGTCCTCTAACTTCTCCAGAAGCAAATTTGGCCTCCTGTATACCTATTAAATGTGTTCATTGAAAGATCCATTGTCTTATCTTGTTTGTTGAACAGTTTCTAATTAGCTCAGTATATCACAAAGGAATGCCTATACTGGTTTCTCATGCTGTATACAGAATAAATTTATTTTCTTACTTCCATATTAAACCTGTCAACTAGAACTATTTAGCCACAGTTCAGTAGCCAAATTCCTAACCTTTCTTGAATGAATTTGTTATTGAAAATCGGTTTGGTTGGTATGTGAAGCTGTATTTTTCTTGTTATGACAGATATCCAAAAGTATCTTGGCATTTATTTACAATAGAAATGTTTATTCTAAAGTCAGCCCAAGATATTTTGCTTTCAAAGGTAGAATAAGAAGTAGTGTTTTCTCCAAACAAGAATATAATAGCATCCAGGGCTGGCCAAGTTATTTTGGCATGTGAGATGGAAAAGTCTCATGAATGCCTTTTCCTGGTATACAAACATACTATAGCCATTCATTAAACACCTTGCTGCCTTTTCAAATTAGCTGCTTCTGTAGTCTGCCATGCCCACTAAAAATTAGCACTCGTTGAGCCTATAGTAAACTCTTAAAGCTGACAATTCATGTTGTCACGTCCAATGGACCCCCAATTCACTTAGTCTTTCATCAATGAGACATTATCACATCACTCCAGTCTTCTCCCTCCCTTTCATCTGTCTGCCCATTAAAATTAGCATTGCTATATTTAGCTGCCTTCAATGCACATGGCCATTCTCATAGGTTCTGAATCAGGATAGGGAGGGCTGCAGTTTTTCACCTGCAATGCAGAGAGACTTTTTTTTTTCTTTGACACCAGAGCCTTGGAAATCACAACTCAACTAGAAGACAAGAGCTGGTGAAATGTTCTTAAAATAGTTCCAGTGACCAGCTCCCATCTTAGCTTACTGAAGGCCCTTGGTCAAATGAGCAAGCAGTATCTCTGCAAAGCAACACGACTGGTGAATGAAGTCATCCTAGCTTTCTGACAATATTGATGAGGAATCAGAAGAGCCTAATTTAAGTAGAGGAAGCCTAAGGAGCTATTACCTCTGGACTGAGTCTTTTTTTTTACTGCTGAAGAGTCAAGCACTGTGCCCATGCAAGTCCAGCTGAAGGGCTGCTTTAAAAATCTTCTAAATGGGGTCAGACAATTTTATTTCCAGATAACATGTACAGCCATGACATTCTGTGGCATCTCAAGAAACCAAAATGAATAGCAAGAAATGGAAAAAGTATAAGGTGGAGCATATCATACCGGTGATCATCTCTAACCAAGGTTCCCATGCTATCTCCTTTTGCCTCGATTCAACTTTTGCTTTCAGCTCTGGTGAAAAATTGGATGGATGGATGGATGGATGGACAAGCAGACTACAAGTAGGTTAGACAGACTGGCATCCTCATCAACATGAGCCTTGAAAATATTATTTGTTACCTACATAGATGTTCGCTTTGGCATGCGCTGGATGATTTTAAGTGTTCTGGCTGGACCTGAGTTTTTTTCTAGGTTGAAATCTATCTTATTTCTTCTAAATGCCTATACAACTCCTGAATGAAGTAAGACAACAGAGACAAGGAGGAGAAATGAATGCATGAGTTTGCACTTGCATAAATATGAAAACAAAGGAAAAATACATAATAAAAATCAGTCCTGAAATAGTATTGAATGTGAGTATAAACCATTGTAAATTTTCCCCTTGAATTCCTCACTTTCCACTGAACAAGCAGGTTGATATGTTGTGCAAGCACTGAAAAAGAGCTTGAAAATTATTTGAACAAGTGCTCCAGGTTCACCCAATTGTCAGTGTCCCTCATGGCTGTTCATTAAAGCCCACAAAACTTCTTTCAGAGTTCCATGCTATCAGGAAATAAAAGGTTGCCACTTTAACAGTCATATTAAAGAGGAAATGCCTTAACAATTTCATTCATTGGGAACTTCCGGTTTGGCGGAAGGCAGGAATCTGAGATCTTGCGTGGTTTCTGCCTGGGCACACCGCCGGAGCGCCCCAAGCCAGCTGGCTTTGGGGCTAAGCCACCCCATAGAGGTCAGTGAAGATGAGGGAGATTCCAGAAGGGTTGAGGAAAGCCGCATCTTTCCTCCCCAGCTGGCTAAACTCCCTTTCCTGAAGGCGGTGGAGCGGCGGTCAGAAATGGCCGCCTCAAAGAAGCCCTCATCCTGAAAAGAATGTGCAGGAGGAAGAAAGTGCTGAAGTGAAAGTTTTGGCTGACTGGGATAAGAAACAACAATTAAGGCATCCTGGAACTCAAATTTTAAAAAATGATACATCGCTCCCAAAGAAGATTCGGAAGCAGCGAATTAAAGTGAAAAGGGAAAAAAAAATTTTTTTCACTCTCCTTCCTTACATTGACAGTGAACAGAGATGAATGAGAAATCGGAAAAATCTGTTTTGGTATCAACAGGTATTTAAGCTGGAAAATTTAATGCCAAGGGGATAATAAAGTTTTCTGAATATAAAAGGAAAGAAGGATTTTTTTTTCCTGTAAGTGGGAAGGGAGAGGAAGAGAATATGAACAGGATTTGGAAGGAGGAGATAGCCTGGAATATAAAGAATCTAAAGTTAAATTTTAACAGGACTTCTAAAAGATACATTTTAACTGGAACTTTGTAACTAAATACTAACCCCAGGAAGAGAAGGTAAAAAAAGGAAGAAGGTGTCAAAAGAAACAGCTTGTGTGTATTTGGATTGCTTGCTGACTTTGGGACTTTTGGAACTATATTTGAAGGATTAAAAAAACTTGGGTGGTTGTTTTAAAAGAAAAAAAAACTCTACAATGGCATCACTTGTGGATGAACTGAAAATAGAATTTAAAAAACTTAAAGAAGAGGAACAAGAAGGGAAAGCCTCTCTTGGTTCTGTTTTTCAATTCTTAGAAATGGCGATCTCTACCTACGAGAAATTACAAGAACAGAGTATGCAACAAGAAGATTGGGACAAAGAAGAAGCCATTTTAAATGAACAAGTAACTCTACTTGGGGAAGAAAGGGGAAAGAGGGGAAAGAGAATGGAGAATTTGAGACCTAAAAAAACAACCAAAAAAGGGAAAAATAAGGTGAAAAGTGGATATAATGTGAGAAAGCAACAGAAAAAGGGAATACAGAAAAGGGAAATCGAGGTGGAGAGACAAGGGGGTACAAAGGGCAGAGAGAAGAAGCAAAGGAGGAGGGAAGGGAAGAGAAGCTACAAGGGTGTGAAGCAAGATGTAAAGAAACAGGACTTATTTAGAGATAATGGGTAAAAATTTAATTGAAAAAGTGATTCTGCAAAGGTACATATGATTGTATTGTTATATTTGTATTTAGAAATAATGTTAGAAAATTGGAAACAACGTATGATTTAGTGAAACATTTGTGAATAAAATAAATGGAATGAATTAAATGAGAGAGTTAATTTAGAAAGGAATGGGAACATTTTAATGACATGTTTAAAATGCAAGTGAAGTGGGGGGGAAGTAATTATGGAAAGTTTATAAGCGTTCCCATAGAAGCATGATACCTACTTGAAAAGTAATGTGTTAAATGTTCAAAATTTAAATGAATATTAACATTAATGATAGAATTGAATTGATATTGATCGTTTTTTTAATTATATCATATATTTATATTTTTCTTTTCTTTTTCTTTTTAAAATGTAGCGTGTAACTTTAATGTACTATGCAGAATCCGAATGGAAGTGATGTTCTATATTAAGTGTTACAATTTTAGGGGAAAGATATAAAGGCATCATACTCCAATCAGTGACCACAGGAGGAATTTTGTTTAATGAGAAAAGATAATAGACAACTGAAATAGGACAGACAAAGAATATAAATATAATGATCTGATTTGAGATGACACAAGTAAAAATAAAATTAAGAAAGTTAAAAGAGGGGAGAAGCTATATAGAAAATGTAGAATGGTAATAAGATATGGAATGGTATATAAAAATGAGCATGAATTTGAATTGGTGTCTGTACAAAGAGATGTAACCCGGGATCAGGCTGCTTTCAGAAAAAAGGTTTTATGTTTTCATGTTCTGTGTTGTGTTTGTTTATGCTTGTTTCTAAAAATCAATAAAATTTTCTTCCAAAAAAAAATATCATTCATTAAACTAGCACCTTTTTCTTTCCAGATCCCACATGGAAACCTAAAAAGAGACGTGTGCTTATACAGGGCACAAAAGAGTACTTCCAAATTATTATTTTCAAATTGCCTTAATCAGTCTGTCTCAGAAAAGATACAGCACTGAATAATAACTGTACCCAGTCATGTTATAAGAACAACTTCATTAATTTCAACTAACCCATTTGGCATATCTAGTCCTCCAAGAAAAAGTTAGAATAAAAACATGGTTCAAAAAGCAGGGTTTCTGTTAAAAAATCCTAGGCTTTTAACACAGAACTCAACCCCCAAAACATTAATTGGAGGTAGTGGCAAAGTCATACCAATGGCTGCTGGTTGCCCAAAGGCAAAGAGTTAATGAGGTGATGAAATCTTACCAGTGTTTTCTAATGTAAGGGTCCATTGGATACTAGCACCTCTAGAAGAAGATGGGGAACAATACTGATTTTTTTAAATTTTGTTAACATGATTACGTAACACGAGAACTATCAGTAAGGAGATTTGACTGAGTTTATGCTTGGCTGGATGAAACATAACATGGTCCTTGTTTAAGGACCACTTGTTCAGTGGCTGTTTAACCCTACAGCAGTGCTGAATGAGTGGTACTTTGACTGGTGCTTGTACTTATGTTACTTTAAGGCCCTGTCACACTGCAAAAACGGATGCAAAGAGGAAGCAAAACGGAAAAAAAATCTTGCCATCCGTTCTAAAACGCGATGTACTCACTGCCTCCGTTTGGCTTCCTCTCAATCCGTCCAGCATCCGTTTATTGATGTTTCATCCGCTCCAAAAGTTTTAGGCTGCCTAAAACTTTTGCGCGGAAAATGTATCCAATTCATCCGTTCTGCATCCGCTATGCATCCGCTACGCATCCGTTATGCATCCGTTATGCATCCGCTATATCCGCTAGGCATCCGCTGCGCATCCGCGCAACTCAAATCCGCCCGGACGCAGGGAGGAAGCAGAACGGATGCGGAATGGATGCAGAATGGATGCAGAACGGAAACAAAGCGTTTAAAACGGAAAAAACGTTCTCAGAGGGGACCTATCTCGGATATTAAGGATGCCTAGAGGATGCCTAGAGGATGCCTAGAGGATGCCTAGAGGATGCAAAGGGACACCTATACTGCCTATAAAAAAGGGGAGCAACTCGTCTGCATCTCACTTTCAGACCAACAGCCCAGCTGTGCAGATCTCTGCAGCCTTCATCTGACTCTTCCTCTTCCACAGAATCCAGTCATGTCCACCGTGGATCATAACACAGTCCTTTTGGCAGCCACCATCCTTCTGCAACAGTGCGAAGCCATCTACAGTCTCTGTGAACTCTACTATGGCAAGAAAAGGAGGCACCCAAAAAAAGTCTGGGTCCAAAGATGGTTAGCCAGAAGAGCACAGTACCAACTTTACGACAAGCTGATGGTGAAGCTCAGGAGCGAAGACACTCGGGCGTTCCAGAACTTCATGAATATGCCTCCAGCCATGTTTGATGAACTTCTGCAGCGCCTGACACCCAGGCTGAGCAAGACAAAAACCAACTTCCCGCCCAGCCTGGAACCTGGGCTCAGGGTGGCGCTCACTCTGCGCCACCTGGCCTCAGAGACCCCCTACAGGAGCATGCAGTATGGCTGGAGGGTGCCACCCAGCACCATCAGCTTTGTGGTCAGGGAAGTGGTGTGGGCCATCCTCGAAGAATACAAGGAGGTCCCCCACCACTGAAGAAGGATGGAAGAAAGTTGCAGAGCAGTGGTATCAGAAGTGGAACTTAACCCACACCGTTGGAGCCATTGATGGGAAGCATGTGGCCTGCAAGGTTCCAGCCAACTCAGGGTCCACTTATTTCAACTACAAGGGCTTCTTCAGCATCATCCTCTTCGCCATGGTCGATGCTGACTACAAGTTCATGTACATCGATGTTTCAGACAACGGCTCATCTTCCGATGCCCAGGTATACAATGACAGTCACCTCAAGGAGGGGCTGGAAAGCAACCTCATGGTGGGCTTCCTAGATCCAGAACCCCTGCCCAACGACACGCAAGATGTGCCCTACTTCATCGTGGGGGATGACGCCTTCTCCCTCTCAACCTACCTCATGAAGCCCTACACCTCCAAATACCTCACCCGTGAAGAGAGGATCTTCAACTACAGGCTGTCCAGGGCAAGGCGGGTGGTGGAGAACGCCTTTGGCATCCTGGCCGACAGGTTCCAGGTACTTCTCAACACCATGCAGCATCGCCCACAGAGCATGAGGAGGATCGTGGAAGTTTGCTGCATCCTGCACAATCTCATGCGCACCCGCTACCCAGTCTTGCAGAACAGGCTCGTGGACCTCCAGCAAGGCAATGGGGACATGGAGCCTGGGGAATGGAGGCAAGGGCGAAACCTGATCGACACTGAGGATGTGCAAGGGCCCAACAGAGCCTCACGTGAGGCAAAGAAGCAGCGCAACCTTCTGAAAGACTGGTGCAAATCCACAGCTGGAGCGGTGGAGTAGCAAGACAGGATGGTAGATTCTTAATGGATGCTTCCTTCAGCCTGTCTCATCACACAGATGAGTTTGGGCCATGTATGTTTGGTTGGCCTACAATGAACAGGGCGTTTAATAAAGAGTTGTGTTTATGTTGACATGTGTGGATCAATGCTTACATTGTAATTGATAAGGGCCATAGGGGTGGCAGCTGGGAGGGTGGACCATACAGTCCCACTATGCTTGCACTGGAGGTTTATCTATCCCACAGCTATTACCCATCCCACAGGTATCCCTGCCCATCCCACAGCTATCTTAATCCAAAGGTATCCCTGCCCATCCCATAGCTATCTTAACCCATCCCAAAGGTATCCCTGCCCATCCCACAGCTA
>BLBF01000018.1:22340770-22412291 GCA_015471245.1 Laticauda colubrina
AGCAGGACCAGCAAGACCAGGAGCACGAGCAGAATGAGCAGGACCAGCAGGACCAGGAGCAGCTTCAGCAGAGTGCACAGCAGCAGAAGCACCACCGCCAGGAGCAGCTTCAGCAGAGTACACAGCAGAAGCACCACTTCCAGGAGCAGCCACAGCAGAAGCTCCTGCAAGAGAAGAGCGAGCCCAAGCAGCAGAAGCCCCAGCAGAAGCAGAGTCACGGACATGGAGTGGGAGGGTGGCCCTGTCCCTCTTGCCAGGGATGGCGGCAGGTTGCTGAGCCTTTTGCTTCTTCCCCATGGTTGTGGGGTTGCTGGCTAGCAGGAAGGCTGGCAGGAAGGCTTGCAGGCACCAAGGCTGGCAGGAAGCCTGGCACCAAGGCTGGAGGAAGCCTGGCAGGAAGCCTGTTAGGAAGCCTGGCAGGAAGGCTGGCAGGAAAGCAGGCACCAAGGCTGGCAGGCAGACTGGCTGGCAGGGAGGCTGGAAGGCAGGCTGGCAGCAATGCTGGCAGGGAGGCTGGCAGCAAGGCTGGCAGGGAGGCTGGAATGCAGGCTGCCAGCAAGGCTGGAACGCAGGCTGGAAGGCAGGCTGGCAAGGAGGCTGCCCAGGAGGCTGGGAGGCAGGCTGGGAGGCAGGCTTGAAGGCAGGCTTGGAGCCAGGCATGCAGGCAGGGCAGGCAAGGAACTCGAAGTATCCAGCAGCAGGTCTTCCCTCGGAATGCTGGCCACGTGCGAGCTGCTCCCTTTATATCCGGGGGGCTTGCGCAATGCATCCCCCCCACATGCGCAATTAACGCGCGACATCCGTTCCGCTTCCGCTGTGCATCCGCTAGGCTTCCGCTGTGCATCCGCTTCATCCGCTGTGCATCCATTCTGCATCCGTTTTTTCTGTTCTGCGTCCGCTCTCCTGAGACCCCCCCGAAGCCCTGCGAACGCGCCATCCATTCTGCATCCTCTGGGCTTCCGTTCCACATCTGCTTTGCATCCTCCCTGCGTCCTCCCCGCGTCCGTTTCATCCGCTCCAATTATGCAAATTTTTGCCCCTTTTGAGCGTGGATACAAAGGAAGGAACATTTTTCCCTTCCGTTGTGTCCTCTTTGCATTCCGTTGGGCAGTGTGACATGGCCTTTACCTCTGTACTCTAAAATAAAAACCCACATACTTTATTATTTCTGTAGAGGCTGATTGAAGTGTTGGGCTTATAAAGATATTGCTGTCATTCATTAAAATTTTATCTGAAGAACTGAGCAGATAAGTTATTTAACATTTGTGGCAATAATTAATATTCTGCATAGGATAAATATGAACAAAAAAAATGTGACCGCATGGCCACAATACTGATGTCCTTATCTGGCCATCAGGACATAATATTTTGTCTACCATTTGTTTCCTAGTTTGAGGAATGAAACATTTGCAAGAAAACAAGCAAGCCCGGAGAGCACCAAGGATCCCTCATGTCAGACCTGAGCTACAGATACTCTCCTTTATTAGTACATAATATTTTAAATGCTTTTTCCAGTGAAGATATTAATACCTATATTGAGAAAAGTAACTTGAGCAGTGTTCCTGAGAAACATCCAGAGAAAGATTCCATGGCTTCCATGGGAAATATGCCCATTTGTTCTTACAGTTAAAGTAGGTCTGGAGGAGAGGTTGTGCTACTTTTCTTAGTGCCTAGGTGACCCTTATACACAGCTGTTTTCCATCTTTCTTATGTCTGCCTTTTAAAACATGAAAGCTGTTATCATGAAAGAAGGGAGGAAGGGAGCATCATCTCACAGAAGGAATTTGCGCAGTGAAGAATAGAGGTTATTCCACTGGGGTTCTACTCTGTGCTATCAATCAGGCTAAGAAATGTGGAGGCACTGGGCAGTGAAGGTTCTCATAGCTGTCTTGACTCAGCAGTTGTATAAAATAAACTGCACACATGCTATTATGAAGAGTTGTGGGGGAAGAAGAGAACAACTACTCATAATTCTTGAGGATAGCTATCTGCAACCTGGAGCCCTCCATATGTGTTATGGAGTTATAGTCTCAAAACATATGGGAAGGAGGCAGGTTTCAAAAGGCTGCGGTTGGGAGATTTGCCACATTGAAGCCTCTGTACAATTTATTTTTCACAATATTCAAGAGTTTATGACCCTAATGTGGTTCTAGACAAAGGGGTAGATACATACAATAAAATATGCATTCTATCCAGAAACTTTCATCAGAAGACAACATGCATGAATTTCCCTTTTCCTGCAGCCTCTTCCCCTCCAAAGCAGAGGAGGCAGGCAGGCAGGGGAAGCTATAAGGGAAAGAAAATGTTCTGACTGGAGGTTTTTTTTCACATGACTCCAGTTTTTGAAACTGTATCAGAAAAATTTCAAAATCAATAGTCAAATGTTGCAGGGTCAGTGAATGAGAAAGGAATATTCTGTTTTGCAAAAAAAAAAAAATGCCTGATTCCATAGCAAGACTTGCAAATTGTAGTTGTAAATAGTCAAGTTGAGATTTTAATGTCAGACAAAAAAATTATGAACATCAGAATATAGATTCTGAGATTCAAAATTTATAAACCCTCAGTCATCCATGCAATCATTGACCAACCCTCTGGACATCATAAACTAAGTTAACTATAAGCAATGGACTTTGACTTCCAAATGCCAGTGTAGGGCCAATAGTTTGTCAATGGCATCCACAAAGTAGAGTAAGAAGAAATGATAATAAACAGTAAAGCATAGGGGAAAAAAAGGAAAAGAAAATCTCAAGTGTTTCAGTAAACTCAAGACTTATTGCATTGGGACCTTTTTCACTATATTTAAAAATATGAAAGAGGACTTGTAGCATGTTAACAATACCACTCTTTTGCTGCCTGCTTTTAAACAATTTGATTCCTGAAATACTGCTTCTTGCATTTCAGTTTGATATAAATTTAATATTCTAATTGATACTGTTTTAGCCCTGTATCGTAAGAGTGATTATCAGAAAAGGCTATCTTATTGCTATTTGCATTCCTGGGTGTTTTGATATGTACAGAATAACCCTTGAGTAACAAGGATATGCACATGGAAACTTTTATGAGAGTCGTAATGAATAATTATTCAGCCACACACAGATACACTAAATTGAGTTAAAGTTTACTTTAAGAAATAGCACAGTCCAATAAACGGTCCAGGTCATATACGTTTAACAGTCCAAATAATATCCAATTACAAAATCTTCTTACCGGTTGCCTTTGTCATTTACAGTAAACAAAGATATCAAAGTATAAGCAAAGCATAAATACAACAGAGAACCTTAGATAGCAACAGAATGTCAGAGAGAGAGAATGTCAGACAGAGCAAGCTATGATATCGAGCTCCCTCGTATGGTAATTTGCAATATAATCAACCAATTGGAATATAGTATAAATCAATACAGTGATTTTGTCTTAAAGCTACAAACATACACTGTTGGTTTATATATTGCCAACCCTAGTTGGTAGACAGATTCCTAACACTGGGGTTTATTTTTTAAAAGTTTGACAACTCTTATATTGTTTAACACTGTCTGGAGTTTAATTTACTTAAAGAGATAGGATATAAATAATAAATGAGTAGAAAATTCCCAGAAATATTAGCTAAACAAGTTTGGACTGGTAAAACTGTCCTTTTGCCAATGACCAGTACAAGACACCCCAGTCCAGAATTGCCTCATCTCCATTTATTTTCTATATATGTTCCCATCCTGAAATTGGGCGCTGAGGCAGATCAGAGGTGGCTTTCCAAATAGTTATTTCTTCCACCCATGAACATATACCAAAAATCATCATAGATTTAAACAACCTTATGAAGATTCATTGGAAATTACATAATGAATGAGCCAGAGATTATCATAATCATGGGTCTATTTAACAAGTCACATGGTGCATTGGAGGAAAAAAAATGTGTCCATCCATGGTAACTGATGTAAAGATATTGCCATATCCACTTCAGTGCTACAGATCAAGATGTGGTCTACCATCACCCTCTACGCAGGCGGCTGAGACGATGCGTCCACAAAGAGCTGGTTTTATTTATTAGACAGATTAGAAGGCATTAATTGGTTGCTCTCATAGTTTCTGCTCAGAAAGGTACAGTAATCACAGGGGCATTTTTGGCATTGCTGACATAGTTTTCCAGCCCTCCTGCTGAGAAACAGGGACCCTTGCATACTTCAAAAGGGCTTAAAGGCTTGGGTTGTGCCACCACAGTAGCAGTGCTGGTGTAGGACTCGAATGTGGAGAATTTGCAGTAGAGGATTAAATACCAGGGCTATTGTGGAATTTTAAACACTGGTTTTTCCAACCGACCACAGGCCCAGAGCTTGTGTGTGGCATGTTTGAACCTCTAAAGTGCTTGCAGTCCTGTGATCTTTGATTTCATAACATTTCTTTTCTCCCCCTCCCTCAAATATATTTTGGTTTGGCTGTTCCACAGTCACAGATTAGCAAAAGCAACACATGAATTGGTTAAACCTGGCCTAGCTTAAGGGAGAAGAAACTAAAGATTTCAAGTCAGCCATTTCTGTGTGGTGGCCTTCATGCCTTCCTTGTACTTTCTTATATGCTGGGGCTGCAAATATCCATCAGTTTGTAAGAATCCTGTCCAGGGTGGGCTTTTCCAGTCTGTTCTCATAAAGATTTTGAATAGGTTCATGTATAGAACTGGGGGGTTCTGGCTTCACATACTCATGTGTTCAGTGTCTACTAGAAATCATTGAGTGCATTGGTTGTCTAACCCAGATAGAAAGCATCCAAGGCGCAATAACTCAATGGCTTCATGACATGGTTGTCTAACCCAGATAGAAAGCATCCAAGGCGCAATAACTCTTCATGACATTGGAGATGGTCTTTGTTCCAGCAGTTCAAGTCCTAACATCATGTGGCAAGGTGAGCTCCATCACTTGTCTCAGCTTCTGCCTACCTAGCTATTCAAAAGCATGCTTTATGTGAGTAGATAAATAGTACCACTTCAATGGGAAGACAAGCCAGCACTTCATGCAGACAGTCAGAGCCCTGCCAGTGCTGGGCCCTCCTGGATGAAATTCCCATTTGCAAGGCAGTTTTGTGAAGGGAAAGAGCCCTGCATGATTCTACAGGTTGCCATTCTTCTTTCTTTCTGGTGCAGAGCTAGTTCACTACCTGTGGTGGACCTTGAAAAGTATGTGAGCATGAACTGAGCATGGGCTAAAAGTCTTAAGAAGCCAAATAACTGCTCCAAATTAGCATTATAGTCTCCTGGCTAATGTAACATTACCATATACTAAATAAATAAATAACAAAGCATCCAATTTGAAGAGTTACCAGTATTTTCTGCTGTTACATCTGAGCAGGAAAAAAGAAGCTCGTCTAAGAACAGCAGAATATTTTAGTGAAAAACAAAGAAGCAGATCTTTTGATTATTGAATAACAGAATTGGAAAGGACCTTAGAGGTCTTCTAGTGGGATCTTATTTTAACAATAATTGGCATCTTATTCTCTAGCTTTTACAGGATTTCAAATATACATTTATTTTACTATTCTATCAGAAATATATTATATTAAATGAGCATCATGTGAAAAAAAAGACATTACTTGCCAGCTAAGACTGCCTGGCATTCTTTTTCTTTTACAGAGAGGTAATTCTATCGCAATTTGTGTTTAACTGCAGTCCTGTCATATGATATGCATCATTCTGAAGAAGGCATCTGGTTTGGCTTGGTGGAAATCACAAGTGTCTTGGGGTTTGGAACTACTGAGCATAGTCACACACAGTCACAAAATCTGACTGCCAACAATGTGGTCAGGTTACCTGATGCCACTGAAATAATTCCATTATCACCAGCTGCAGTTAGAGATAAAATGCTCTCAGTTGTCAAAAGGAGTAGAGGAATGGGAAGGCCTAATGACTGCCCAAAATAATCATGACTATATCTATCTTATCTTTTTCACTTACAAGAGTTATAGATTTTCTCCCAGGCCAAAAGTTTTCAATGATAGCAATCTAGATCTCATGAACCAAGCCTGGTAGCAAATAACATATTCTCAAAGAGGTTTGGAGCCTTATCAAGATTACTGTAGAGCTAATATAAGATATAGGATCATGAATAGCATATTCTAAAGAGAAGGATCCCATTTCATTGGGAGAAAATGGAAGGGGTGATCTTCACATATTAAGAAAGAAGATTCAGACTGAATTCCAAAGAAAAAGCTAAATACTTTCTTCTCAAACATAAACAGATTGTGGACCAGACAAAAGAAGCCAGAACAACAGAGAATATACTTGGTCCTGACCAAAATCAAAACCAATTACAGATAGTCCTCAATTTATGATTACAACTGAGCCCAAATTGTCTGTTGCTAAGCGAGATAGTTGTGTTAAGTGAGTTTTGCCCTATATTACGACTTTTCTTGCCACAATTGTTAAGTGAAACACTGCAATTAACTTAGTAACAGTTTTAAGGTGAACATTGACTTTGCTTGTCAGAAAGGTGCAAAAATTGATCACATGAACCTGGAACACTGCAACCATCATACACACATGCTGGCAAGTGTCTGAATTTGATCATGCAACCATATGGATGCTCTAATGATTGTAAGTGTGAAAAATGGTCATAAATCACTTTTTCCAGTGTCATTGTATCATTGAATGGTCACTAAACAAAACGTTATAAGTTGAGGACTACCAGTAGTAGACTCTGAAAAACAAGAAGAGACGGAAGGGGTAGCTGCATAACATTTGGAGTTGATCTCAGCTCTTGAAGATTTCATGGTCGTGTCTGTACAGTTTTCCAGCAACTCACTTTCACTTCAGTATGACTCTGGGTGGCCTAGATAAGCTGTAAATTGGGAGGAGTCATAAAAATACATGTCTCTCCTAAAACATTAACTTCTGTAACTCCCCCAAAAGAAATTTAAGGAAGCACTTGCTCTAGGATGAAGTTGAGAATTGGGTCTAAAGTACTCAGTTTAAAAATAAGATGTATTGAGAAATTCATAATGGCAGAGCCTTTCATCTGAGTGTTGTTTCAAACAGCAGAGTGACAGAAACAAGATTCCAGAGTAGAAGGATGGATGAAAGCAAAGTGGGAAATGCTGATTGAACATTTAAGCATGAAACTTTACCTAGACAATTGTTTTCCATATTTGTAGAGAGAAAAGTCAAGTCTAAGCTGGGCAAGCAATCAGAAAAGACATTTAAATGGCACTGATGCTATTTCTTTGCTAGGATTTGCTAAATATAAACTGAAGTGGCACTGCCCTTGTCCTTTTTATTTTAAAGACCTCTGCAGAAAGAAAACATCCATGCCTGCCCATTGAACCTAGAAGGAGGAAAAGGCTTTCCTTAACCATGGGTTCAAATGTGCCTATTTCTAAGTCTTTCATAACATAATTTCATATAACCAAATTTTAGTATCGAAAGCAGTTCCCAAATTTAGGAGAGCCTTATCTTTAGTTTGACAGCCATCTCAAAAGAGAAAAGCCCATATGAAATTTGCTATTGTCCCTGTGATATGCATGTCACAGAAACCACAGCCCATGTTCTTCTATATTGGCAGTTCTACAGGGACATTCCCCAATTGATTATCCCTCTTTTATTGAAATTTCCGAGGCACTCCGATTAACATTTATTTGCAGCTAAATAATCAAGATAAATGTCTTGCTCTAATTTTGTCCACAAATGGTTGCTAATAGTTCTTGTTGTTAGGGAATAGTTTTGCGTTACTCTTTTTATTGATTGAACTTTTTATTCGTCAATGACTGAAATAAAGTTTCTGTGTCTCTGTTTCTAGAGATTCAAAACTATATTTCTTGCATGTACCTGTGCATTCCTGTGATTGTACATTTCTCTTTTCCTTCTTTAGCTCAAAAGTATAAGTGTAAAAGGCACCATTTTATATTGCCTTCATTATGTTTGCTCAAATATATAGACAATTTCCTTGGAATTTTTCTTCTATTTGTTTTTCTTTCTTTTCCCAACACATCATTTTAATCGTGACAGATGTGCAATCTAAATACAAAGCAGATGTTTTAAATTGTATTTGTATGCTACTGAAGTTTGTCATGGATTCTGTAGTCTCATGACAGTGTAGGAACTAAAAGAGAAAAAAGAAGATTAAGGTAACCAGTGTCTCAGATCAGCTGAAAAGAAGCAAATAGATGTTTAAGCCAAAAAGAACTGTATGATGAGCTAATAAGGGATGAAAGTCAGTAAATCCCCAGGAGCAGTTTATGATCAAAGCTTTTGATTTTCGGAAAGCAGAACAGATTTTGATGAATTTATCTCCAGCAACTGTCTCTGATGCTGGTATTTCCTTATAGTTTGTCACCTGCTGGCCCCTCTCAAGCTCAGCTGATGTTCTTCATAATTCTGACACCCAAGGGCAATCTTTACTTCAAGGAGCTTAACAGGCAACCTAGCATCCTTTGCTGTTTCTTCTGTTGTAGTGGCAGTAGCAAATCTGCTCACAGCACTGGGAAGGTAGATCAGAGAGTAGAACTGCAAAATCAAAAATGTCACCAGGACTGGTCCTGCTTCAGCCTCCAATCTCTGACTGGCCTGTCCAGGTTTCTCTTTTTTATCCCCCGAGATCATCTCCTTATTCAAATTGGAACCCATAACAGGCATGCCAGGGATTGTCATTTGATGTAATATCAGATTACAGTTCAGCAAAATTATTACTTTTGATATTATTTATTATCACCATTTTATTCTTGCTATTCATTCAGTTCCTGGAAGAAGTATGCCATGAATATGCATTTTCTAACCAACTCACTGTCTGGGAATGTAGGATAGCTGACTGATTGTATGGTTGAAAAGCTGGGTATTGGGACCAGAGTCAACATTTGCCTACATGAAATTGTTGTGAGAGCTTTCAGACACCAAATTGTCAAATATGGAGGTATCTGAGAAAGTAGAAGATTGCCTGGACTTCTGGGGAAGCAATGACAGATTGAAGGCTGTTCCAAAGAAATAGGAGCCAACAGAAAGATTAGCTGGTGAATGGGTCAGTTCCTCAGAATTCCACTCTGGACAAAGAAGAGAACTAGGGTAGCTCATAACCATGCCATACAGAGGTTTCCCACAAGGGGATTAACTTAACTTAACCAAAACACCATGAGTTCTGGGGACACCAAAAATAGAATAAAATAGAAAAACAGCATTGGAAGGACCTTGGAGGTCTTCTAGTCCAACCCCCTGCCTAGGCAGGAAACACTACATCACTTCAGATAAATGGTTATCCAACAACTTTTCAAAAACTTCCAGTATTGGAATATTTACAACTTCTGGAGACAAATTGTTCCACTGATTAATTGTTCTAACTGTCAGGAAATTTCTCCTTAATTCCAATTGCTTCTCTCCTTAATTAGTTTCCACCCATTGCTGGGGGAAAATATCATCTCACCTAAGCTGTGGTTTGACACTTTCAAACAGACACTGAAAAGAAAGTAGGAGACTATCTCTGCTTTTCTCCCATGTAAGAAAGTTCTCTATCAGCATCATAATAGCCAGATATCTTCATCCTAGCAATTATGACTCCCATCCAACATGTTACTGTGTCCAGTAGGGTTAACTGAGCTTGCATCCTTCCTTATGTGGTACCTGCTTGATACTGTAACTCAGTGAAAGGTAACACCAGTCAAGGGTGGAATACTTTTCATCAGCTCAGTTTTATGGTGTTGATTTTATAACCTTTAAGACAGCTGCATCCTCCCTAAATGCCAACTCAGTGGGCATTACAAAATGTTTATAGTGTGTGTTTGTGTGTGTGCATATCATGTTTGTGGCACAAACAGTGACAAGGAAGCAAGAAACGGTATTGATTGTTGCAAAAAAAAAATTATTATGTCACCCAGTTCAAATAACAGGGAACCTGGAAGAACTATAAGAAGGAAAATAAAATCTGACTTTTTTTCTCCACCAGGCTTCAGATTTAATTATTACTATTCCCTATTTGCTGGCTGGCTGTCCTTGAGGTTGCTGTGAAGGTGAGTGGGTTTACAAAGGTCACTGTATTCTTACTTTTGCAGCCAAAAGTGGCACAATAAGCAGGTAGGAAGGGAAGAAGAAAGGTTATTACTTTTACAGTAGGGCTTTTGAAGTCTGCTAAGTATTTTGGGAAGAGACAAAAAGATTATCTATCTAGACATCTATTTGGAGAAATTTGTGCTTTAAGCCCCTGTCACACTGCAGCAACGGATGGAAAGAGGATGTAAAATGGAGAAAAACACTTACCACGCATTGGTTAATGCGATGCTTCCATTCTGTACTCACTCCGTTTTGCTTCCTCTCTATTCATCCAGCATCCGTCTATTGACATTTCATCCGCTCAAAAGGTTTTGAGCTGCTCAAAACTTTTGAGCGGAAAATGTATCAAACGTGTCCGTTCTGCATCCGCTAGGCATACGGGGGACATCCGTTCTGCATCCGTTGTCATCCGTTATGCATCCGCTATATCCGCTAGGCATCCGCTGCGCATCCGTGCAACCCGAATCCACTCCAGCAGTAAACAGACGCAGGGAGGAAGCGGAACGGACACGGAATGGACGCGGAATGGACACGGAACGGACACGTAGCGTTAGTAGCACGGACGGAGAAAGGATGAAAGCGGATGCAGCACGCAAAGAAAGCATTTAAAACGGAAAAAACGTTCACAGAGGGGACCTATCTCAGATATTAAGGATGTCTAGAGGATGCCTAGAGGATGCAAAAGGATGCTTCCGTTCCGCATCCGCTTTCCATCCGCTCTGCGTCCTCCCCCCGTCCGTTCCTTTCTGTGTTATCCGCTCTGTTTATGCAAATTTTTGCCCCTTTTGAGAGCGGATAACAACGGATGGAACATTTTTCTCGTCCGCTGTGTCCTTTTTACAAACGTTTTGCATCCGTTAGGCAGTGTGACAGGGCCTTTACTTTCTATTTAAGCAACTCCGGTGGATGAGCGGAATCAGTGGACAAAATGAATTAGGAAAGGACAGGGCAGTCAATTGTAATGAAATATGCTGCTGACATTTCTCGTCTGGCAATGAAATAACTTTTATTCCCCACCTACTATACCCTCTGACTCACAAAGACACTCTTAAGAGATGACCCTGATTCTGTTGGCTGTGAACTAAGAATGTTTACTGCAAGCAGTTATGGCACCTGTCATTTTAGGGTAATTTTCCTTGATAATAATATATGCTTAATTGCTGTTCTTCTGAGTTCTGAATGCCCTTAAAGGCTTGCAGTACTTGAATTAGCCTTCTAGAAACAGAAAGTAACTAGATCTGGTCCAAAAAATAAGAGGGCTATGCACTCAGACTATGCTGAAATTCAAGATCTTGAGTGAGCTCCTTTTTTTAGGTGAAAAGACTTAAAAATAGGTGAGACAGGGTGTACCACAGCCTTCCCACTTCTAAAAATGTTCTTTATAATGCATTTGTGTTTGGGATGTATTGCTCTTCGGTTTATTCGTGGTATTTTGGAATTTGCATTTAGTATATGTATGTATTTCATTACACATTTCTTTATAGTTTTGTAGCTTCTCTGGTGGTCTTATACTTACAGATCTGAAAATGTGCCATAGAAGGAGTTCCCTTCAGATGTCTTACCTTCAGTTAGAATTAAATAATTGGAAGCTGGTGAAGCTACAATGTTCTAGTGAGATTCTTGCACAATGAGAGATAAAACAATCACTGCTGCCTAACAAATGAAACTAATACTCTACGGGTACCAATATCAGTGGATTATTGGACCTTTCTTAGTTGGGACTCAGACTGGGATATGGTTTTGAGATAGTTTTGGTGATGCTGTCAATGAACTGTGATGAGCTCATCCTGGCTCTTTCTTGGTATCTTTCAATATCATTGACTCTGCTATCCTTCTGAACTGAATGCTATCCATTCATCCATGCAGCACACTCCTGCTATGAAGGATAAGTTGAATTATTAATTTATAAAGATTAGAAAAGACTTCAATATCATTTAATCCAATCCCCATTCACTGCAGGAATCTACTACAGGTAATCCTTGTTTAGCAACTGCTTCATTAAGCACTATAATATATTAAGCTTCATTACCACTATAATAAACGACAGTAAAAATTATTTTTCCAATGGCTGCATCTGATAACAACATATGCTGGAATAAGACTAATGCTGGCATTGTTGCACAGGAGAAATTTATCTAAATGACATTTGGTATCCAAACACGTACACAAAATCAGGCTGCCATTCATCATATTTCAGCTTGCAGGTACAGCTTTTGGACATTCCTTTCTCCAGGATATTGTTAATGTCATCATTTAATAATAGATACTTGCTCCTGCCAGCAATGTGTCCTGTGCAGTATAGTACCTTAAAGACATACCCTTCAGAAAGAAGTCCATTTGTGCTAAATAGCAAAGGAGAGATTCCCAAATGATATATTGTAAATATTAAATAATTTTATCTTTCCTGCTTCTAAAGGTATATGATGCTTTGTTTAATGAAGAGTTGGCAACATGCAAACTACAAATAAGTGCTTTTATATATTCCAATCGTGTTTTTTTTTTTAAAATAGGCTTGGGAAAGAATATGAGATAGCTGAAAATAATGCATAATTTTTCTTGCCCTCCCCTTTGACTTCTTAGGGAAAAATCCAGCTTCTTTGGCTTTGTTAGGGAAAAATCCATTTTCTTCTAATCAAGAAAGTGGCTGATGTTCAAGAACTCATTAATTGTTGAGTAGAATTATACAATGCACATTCAATTGGAATTCTACTTTTCTCCACCTTAAGTATTTTCCCTTATAAGCCTGTCTTATAGCACTGCTTGTAGCGCTGTCTCACAGCTCTTATTTCTTTAGCTGCTTTGAATCCTTCTCTCCTAGGTTTGCATCTAATAATGATATCCTAGAAAGCCCATTGAATAGAAATGTAAGTGCTTTTACAATTTTCACAAAACCTTTCATTAAATAGCCATCCTCATTACAATATTAAAAAAATCACATTGAGTGATAAATCAAAATATAATTCATCCACCCTGCTGGTACGTTATTATTGGTTTTACTGTCTCGGCCATGTAAGCATACATGCACCATACAAGAGTCCATATGGCTTCCACATGTACCCATATATATTCCTATTCAGTCAACACCTAAATCAGGGCTATGAAACATACACACTCTTTGGCAGATGTTTTCCCCTCTGTGCATGGGCAGCATGGATGAAATTTCAATCAAGCCGCAAGGCTTGAAACATTGTGATGGATGCAGTGCTTGCTTACCTCAGGTTATCTGTTCTTTCTTTCTCACCACAGCAGCTATTTAAAATAATACAAATGAAACCATCCAATTTGTTTTCAGAATCCAGACAAATGTTCCTATTTTAATTTAGATAAAAATTAAGGTGCCAAACAGATGTTAAGAACATCTGTCAGCCTCCCATCTGGCACCATGACACCTCTGGCAATATTCCACCCTCTCTGTAATTGTTCAGAAAACACAGTGGATGGGGGACAGTCCCTGCACTACCAATGGTTTTGGTGGCCTCATTTAACTATTCTGCTTTGTTTGTTTTGGAATTCTCCTGTGCCAGACTTCCAAAAAGGATCCAGATGCTTTTCCATAACACAATGATATGATTTCTCCAATGTGGTCTATTCAGTTTGAGGGGTTGTTTGTACCTTTTTCACAATCTGCCAGACATTTCAGAAGCAACTCTGGCACTCATATAGCAAGAACTTAGCTCTAAAATTTCCACCAATAATAGAATCTAATAGGATCTAGATCAGGGGTGGGATTCAAATTTTTAACAACCGGTTCTGTGGGCATGGCTTAGGTGGTGGGCGTGGCTTGGTGGTCATGTGTCTGGGTGGACGTGGCCAACTCAACATCACTCACATCAAGACATGCATCTCCTCGCCTGGCTTCTCATGACTGTGGGGATGTTACAACAGTCGTAAGTGTGAAAAATGGTCATAAGTCACTTTTTTCAGTGCCATTGTAACTTTGAATGGTCACTCCACACAAGCAAAGTACCAGCAAAGGAGAGGAAAAAAATTCCAGAGACATTCC
This sequence comes from Laticauda colubrina, assembly GCA_015471245.1. Classification (NCBI taxonomy): domain Eukaryota; kingdom Metazoa; phylum Chordata; class Lepidosauria; order Squamata; family Elapidae; genus Laticauda; species Laticauda colubrina. The sequence goes on from BLBF01000018.1 coordinate 22,354,783, forward strand.
TGAGACAGGAGGTCTAGTCCTGCCAAGAACGTAATAAGGGTTAACGGAGAAGCAGTTTCTGTAAGCAACATCACAATGTTTCCTTCCTGCTTTCCTTACAGGTTTAGGCCAGTAATTTCTTCTAACAACCGGTTCTCCGAACTGCTTAGAATGTTAACAACCGGCTCTAGTGAATAGGTGAGAACTAGTAGAATCCCACCCCTTATCTAGATCTATCACTGACATTTCTGAGAAGCATCCTACACTAGTATTCAGAGCATATACACAGGAGCTGGTCATTAATGATAGAAAGTTGTATACCAAAAATAAGCTGTAACATAGCTACAGATGTTCCATGTAGTTGAACCACCAGAAAATAGCAAGGGATGTTATGTAATAGATAAGGGAAAAGATGGACTTTGAGAAAGTTGTCTGATATTTTTTCTCCATTTTTTAAAAACAACTTATCTGATCCATTTTTTCTGGATTCTTGAAGAGCTCTATCTTCCATATCACACTCTTCTCCAAGTTTTGCGCTTCAGCTTACAAGTTAAAAACCCATTTTCACCCATTCCTTGAGTGAAAATATAGTGAAAAAGGCACTATTATTACTATTTAGATATGTATTTTTAAAACAGTACATGAACATTTCTTTTGAAATAGTTTATGCATAGTGTGGAAACAAATTACAAAATACACATAAATGAAAACCTAAGAAACTGATGCAAATTAGAAGTAGATTGCTATACCAGTGTCCATCTTTGAACAAATCCACCTACATTTAATCCGGTTTGGTTTCATTTAGTCCACGTCATTTCCACATTGTACCTTCATGTAAGACAAACACAAACAGTTCCCACTTATTTTTGTTACACAACTTTTCCGAGCATAGGCATTTGAAACTACACACTAATTAAAGTAGTAAGATTCAGAGAAATGGACATTTCAAGAGATATTAACATATTAGTAGGTAAAATAAATGTATTTAAATGCAGGTCAAGTGAAACGCCTCTTCTCAATCCCTGCCTTATATAAGCAGGTGCATCTTTCAATATTTAGAAGATGCAGACTTCTAGATAAGAGAACAACATAATAACAGAGTTGGAAGGGAGCTTGGGGTCTTCTAGTCCAACCCCTGCTCAAGAAGAAGCCCCTATACTGTTCTAGATAAGTGGCTGTCCAGTCTCTTCTTAAAAGCCTCCAGTGATAGAGCATCCACAACTTCTAAAAACAAGCCATTCCATTGGTCAATTGTTCTCACTGTTAGGAAATTTTTTCCTTTGTTCTAGGTTGCTTCTCTCCTTGTTTGTCTATGGAGATATCATCCAGGTCATGATTGTTCCAAAGGTGCTTTTTCAAGAGGCAACTAGACTTTCTAGTGCTTCTTTGAAGATGTTTTGCTTCTCACAGAGCTGAAGAAACTTATCAGATGAGAAGCGAAATGTCTTCAAAGAAAAACCAGAAAGTTCTTTGCTTGATTAGTTTTAATCCATTGTTTCTTGTCTTGCTTTCTGGTGCTTTGGAAATAAGTTGACCCCTTCTTTTTGGCAGCCTCTCAAATATTGGAACACTGCTATCACATCCTCCATAGTCCTTCTTTTCATTAGATTAGACAAACCCAATTCCTCCAACCATTCTTCATATTTTTTAGCCTCCAGCCCTCTAATATCATCTTCATTATTATTTTCTGCACTATTTCAAGACTTAGGGTGCAGAAAAGAGTACATGCTGAAGAATACATACTAATCAAGCAATTGAAAACAAACAAAACCAAAGCTATGGAAAAAACAAAATTTTACACTGGGTCAGCTTGAAATTAACAGTGTCAGTTTAGTGTTGGTTCCTTTAGTTTCTCTTCTCATGAATGAATGAAAATGACAGGATTAGATAGATCCTGCTGGTTGATATTCTTGCGACATTAATACATACCTTCATGTATTTATGCATTGTTAGGAGTTTTCTATGTTAACAAAAAGGCATTATTTTCATTCTCCTCTGGTCACATTATATTGCTTTTGCTTTTAGCTTGTTGCTCTTGACAAACTGAGCTGTGCATTCATCAAATCATACAGCTTCCTATAGACAACAGCTTGCCTGCGTAGAATAGCAGCAAAACAGGAAAATTCCTTCATTTTCCTAGCTGATTTTGTAGAATCTAAGATTCTTAAGCAATTCCGTAGTAGTTCTGAACAACACACTCTGAGGCTGGAGGCTGAGTCAATTTTAATGAGGTTTTTGAAAAATCAAAAGAAGTACAAATCTTCTTAACACTGATATTGTATTTGATTAAGATATAAAACAGAAATCATTTTAGAATAAATAAAATATTCCTGGTTAGGATTAAAGCAAATAATTATACTTCAAAAGTTCCAAAATGTTCCTGTGAGGAAGACTGTTAATTTGATTACTGAGAAATAATAAATAGAATGTAAGACAACAAAATTAAATCAAGATTCAGCTCATTTGGAACCAATTCACCAAGCTATTTACTTCAAGAACCAAAATTCAATATCAATCAGTGTTTTAATTATATTAAGCTCTTTGGATAATCAGTAGTTTATTTTACTTATATTTATTTAAATATATTCTGACTTGCTGCAAAACAGTACCCACAGTGGCTAAGAATAAATAAAATATAAAATAAAACAATACAGCATTCTTTCAAACAAAATACATATACACTCAGCACCAATTAAGATCTGGATATCTGACCAAAGAAATAAAATAAAGGTTAATACAAAGAGCAAGAAAATGTTACAAAGAAGAACCCTTCCTCACAGGAATGAAAAACAGAATAACAGAGTTGAAAGGGACCTTGCAGCTCTCTCTCTCTCTCTCTCTCTCTCTCTCTCTCTCTCTCTCTCTCTCTCCCTCTCTCTCTCTCTCTCTCACACACACACACACACACACACACACAGAGAGAGAAGACCATACACCATTTCTGAAAAATCATGGTCCTTCTCTTCACCAGATTAGACATGCCAGTTCCTTCAACTGTTCTTCATATGTTTTAGCCTCCAGTTCCCAAAACATATTTATTACTCTTCTCTGCACTCTTTCCAGAATCTCAACATCTTTTTTATAGTGTGGTGACCAAAATTGGATGCAGTGTTCTAATTATGGTCTTATTAAGGCTTTATAGAACGTTATTAGTATCTCATGTGATCTTGATTCTATCCCTCTGTTAATGTAATTTAGAATTGCATTAGCTTTTTCGGTTGCCGTGATAATGAATTCATAATGTCATCAATACTAAAAGTGAATAAAACCCTTACCTGCTCTTCTTCATAATTACAGGAAACTTTTTAGCTCCTTCTAAATTATCCCTGAATTTCTCTGACTTTTATTGAAGATGGTTGAATGGACTCCAATAAATTCACCATAATCCACACCAATCCACTTCATTAATGCTGCACAATTATTAGAGGATAATTAGGACTGCAGAAAAAAACAATTACTACACACCTGCCTTCCATCAAGGACCTGTATACTACACGAGTCAAAAAGAGGGTTGTGAAAATATTTACAGATCTCTCACATCTCAGACATAAACTGTTTCAACTCCTTCCCTCAAAACGACGCTATAAAGCACTGCACACCAGAACATTTAGACACAAGAACAGTTTTTCCCTGAAAGATATCACTCTGCTAAACAAATAATTCCCCAACACTGTTCAACTATTACAAAGTTTGCATTACTATTACTGTGAATCTTCTCATCACTCCTTATCACCTATCCCCTCTCACTTGTGACTGTATGACTCTAACTTTGTTGCTTGTATCCTTATGATTTATATTGACTGTTTCCTAGTATGATTTGATTGCTTATTGTACCCTATGACTATCATTAAGTGTTGCACGGAGTTATGACTCCTGACGAGTCAGTTATGACTCCTGACGAATGTATCTTTCTTTTATTATATTGAGATTATTTGCACCAAGACAAATTCCTTGTGTGTCCAACCACATTTGGCCAATAAAGAATTCTATTCTATTCTATTCTATTCTATTCTATTCTATTCTATTCTATTCTAGTATGACTTATGTAGGAGACTTCTTGTGTCAATTGAAAGAATAACAGGAAACCTCTGGAGACTGTTACTGTAACTGTTCAACAAATGTAGTTGCATTCACAGCCAAGTATTTTTTTTTGTTGTTTGGAAAATGATACTTGTATTCAGGAGTACAAAATATTTTATCTTGAAATTAAAAACTGTGTTTGCTTTATCTTTAGAAGGAAATAACAGGTTTGTGGTAGCCTAACATAAATAGTAATGCATTCTTTGATAACCATGACATCTCATCAAAACTTGCACTGAACTAGTGCAAGTTCTTGCACAAATTATGCAAAACTTGTACAAACTAGTGCAAACCAGAACTATTAGAAGATGTATTTAAAAATGTAGCTGAGTCTATGGGGATACGGGGGATGCTTTGGGATTTGCAACATCTGGCTAAATCCTTGACACTGACATTTTCACAGTGTGAAGAAGATTACTGTTCAAATAATGTTCTGGTCAAGTAATTTGCAGTATTGAAATATTTATATAATTAGCTTTTGAGGTGGACAAGTGCCAGCTTTTAAATTGTTGTGAGACATTTCCACATGAGGGTTCATCACTTCTCAATAAGCTTTGGGCAAATGAGATCCCATTTTATTGATTTTTTTAAAAAATATTATCTTAGATGTTTCATCTCACCTTTATTATTTTTGTAAATAATTCAAGGTGGTGTTCATACATAAAACTCCTTCCTCTTCCCATTTTCCCCATAATAACAACCCTATGAAGTGAGTTTATTTTATTTATTTTATTTTGTCAAGAAATTATAGGATAACAGGTATAAGTATAAACATAGTTATGGAGACATGAAATGGATACATATAAGAAAAATAAAATAGAAACAATAGGACAGGGATGGTAGGCACGTTGGTGTGCTTATAGACCTCTACAGACCTCTTAGGAAAGGGGTGAGGTCAATAGTAGATAGTTTAAGGTTAAAGTTTTTGGGGTTTGGGGAAGAAACCACAGAGTCAGGTAGAGTATTCCAGACATTGACCACTCTGTTGCTGAGGTCGTATTTTCTGCAACCAAGTTTGGTGCGGTTTACCTTGAATTTGTATTTATTGTGTGCTCTTGAATTGTTATTATTGAAGCTGAAGTATTCATTGACAGGTAGAACATTGCAATATATAATTTTATGTACTATACTTAGATCGGACCGAAGGCGGCGTAGTTCTAGGTTGTCTAGATCTAGAATTTCAAGTTTGGTGGCATAAGGTATTCTGCAATGAGTAGAGGAGTGGAGAACTCTTCTTGTGAAATATTTCTGGACTTTCTCAACTTTATTAATATAAGATACATAATGTGGGTTCCAGGCTGATGAGCTGTATTCAAGTATTGGTCTAGCAAATGCTTTGTATGCTCTAGTTAGTAGTGTGATATTACTGGAGAAAAACTAACCTGGTACCTTAATCCCTGGCCAAACTGGCTCTCTATCAATGTAAAAGGTAAAGGTTTACCTGTCCATTCATGTCTGACTCTAGAGCACAATGCTCGTCTCTATTTCTTGACTGAAGGAGCCAGTGCTATCCAAAGATATTTTTTGTGGTCATATGGCCACCATGGCTAGACATCAAAGATGCATAGAACACTGTTACCTACCTATCAAAGTGGTACCTATTAATGTACTCGCACTTGCCTGCTTTCAAACTGCTTGGTGGGCAGGAGCTGGGGCAGAAAAGGGAGCTCACTTTGTTGCACAGCACCCAGGTCTCAAATTCAGGCTGGCAGCTTTCTAGGTGACAAGCTGAGCAAAGCTCAACATCTTTAGCCACTGAGCCATCATGGCCCTTTCTCTCTTTATATCTATATCTATGGTATATCTATATCTATCTATCCATCTCTCTATCTCTATTACTATCTTTATCACTATCACAATCTCCCTCTCTCTCTCTGTCTATGTCTATATATCTATATATCTATATCTACACACACACACACACACACACACAAAGAGAGAGCTATACAGATATACAGTTATACAGATATACAGATATATACCTATATAGCTATATAGCTATATAGATATATAAATATATAGATGTAGATATTGTTCTGACCAAGGATTCCTGAGACACCAACAAACACACATTAAATCCAAAACCCTTTTATTTTAGTTCAATGGCTGTGAATTATCATCATTCATAGCCTGTAATGAATGTCAACCAGTTATAAATAGTCCCATGGAAGCTTGCCAAAGTTCTTTGGGAGAAGTCTGATAAGAATGCCCCTTTATCTTTCTTGAAGTGTTGCCAATGACTAAAGTACCAATTAGTCTTTCAAAACCAAACAGAGCACAAATTCACCATGGAGCTTTCAGGTTCCAAACTGACCAGAGCAAACAATGTTGCTTCCTGCAAAGGTTCATGTCCCTTTGCACTTCCTTCAAATCTTATGGGAGGGGCAATCATCTTCAAGCCTTACTCCCAAGTTGCCCCTTTTGTCTTAACTGCTCTTGCCTTCTGGCAGCTCTGTACACACGCACACTGGGAACAGGCTCCCCTTGTTCCTCTGCTTCACTGCTGTCAGATTCTGCAGGCTCTGGTGTCAGCACATAACTCCCAGATGGCCCCAGCCCCATGTCTGTATCATATGCAGGACCAAAATCTGAATCCTCCCCAGACTCCCATACTTGCCCATGTTTTTCCCCACTGTCCAATTCTGCTGCCGTCTCTGCAGGCTGCTGGTGGACCACAACAGATATATAGATATAGATATATAATAGAGACAGCTATACCTGGAACTCATATTTTTAGAATAGTTTGATATACTTCTGCTTCATCCTATCTCCTGGACTTCAGGACTTTCACGAGGAAAGCCAGCTTGACAGCTTTTCAGCTGCATTTACAGGAAATAACTATTTTCCCCTGTGATGGACAGTTGTACATAGCCTAAAGCAGGGGCAATTTTAAGACTTGTTATTTTCAAGTCCCAGAATTCCCCAACCAGCAAGTATTAAAGTTGTCAAGGCTGGTCTAATACAAGAATACAAACTGAATTCCTAGCACGTAATAACAAATTTTCTCTTCTCTCAAATGAACATTCCACATGACCAGTCATTTCATTCTCTGTCCCCTCAAACAATAATTTTAATTTTTTTGAAAGAAGTACAAGAACTTTTAAGAAGCCCACTTGAAAAATGGGGGCTATTTCTGAGCCCAAATTCATGAGATCAGAATTATCAGGCAACATATTTCAAAGTTGGAAATTTATATGTTGAACATTCCTGATACTGATAGTGAAACAATCACTTTTCTGCTTAATAAATATTAGGAAATGCTATGAACCTCTGCAACTAACAGTCAACATATTTTAGTCTTAAATCTTTTCTTCATCATAACTTAATGGAGAGATTAGTTTCTACAACATTAAAAAAAAAAACAGATTACACCATTTTATCAACTATATAGATCCCATCCCAAGACTGGAATTAATATGCTATAGTAACTCTCTACAAAACAACTGGCATAGTTTATCATAGCCTTCTCCAATCTGATACCAGTCAGCTAGCATACGAAATAAATTGGATATGATGGAAATATAGTACAAAGACATCTCTAGAAAACAAAAATTTCAGGATGGACAATGATCTAAGAAATGGCTGGAGAATATTTTGCGAAGTTGTAAATCTGCAACATGAAAAGAAGATGTCATAGATCAAATAAATTATCTATAGGCATGCACACACACAAGCCAAAATGAAGGGAAACTTTCTTGGCTGTAAATAAAGAAACACAATCAAGAAACATGATGTCAGGTTTTAAGGCAGGGGGAACCAACCCAATGCCAGGTTATAATTGACTATGGAAGAGTGATAGCCGAGAGACTTTCCAGGAAAAAACTTGTCTAACATGGTTTCATTGGCATCCTTCACTATGCCTGCATGTGGGTATGTGCACTTCTGTGTTTGCCTCTCATTCTAAAACATAAAATTTTAAATTCAGTAAAACTAAGATTTCATGATTAGGTAGATCCATAAAACCTTCAGATCATTTTGTTACTCTTAGAACTTTTTCTCATGGTTGCATTATTATGAATTTCTGTGTCCTTGAGTTGGCAGAAAAACAAACTGCCATGTAGGCCAAGCTCTAATCTGTCCTGCTAACAAGGCTTGCAAGTGGTCCAGTCCTTAAAGCTTTATTGTAGTTAATATCGTAGCCATAGCACTTAGTCTTATATACTACTCCACATTGCTTTTATAGCCTTTTCTAAGTGGTTTACAGAGTCAGTATATTGCCCTCAACAATTTGGGTCCTCATTTTACCGACCTCAGAAGGATGGAAGGCCGAGTCAACCTGGAGCCTGGTGAGATTTGAACTGCCAAATTGCAGGCAGCCGGCAGGCAGCTGAAGTAGCCTGCAGTATTGCACTCTAACCACTGAGTCACCATGGCTCATTCAACTTAAACTGTCTCCCTGGTGGGTTGGGGATGAAATAAAGAGTCAGTTGCCAAGTGTCTGAATTTTGATCACATGACCACGGGACGGTTGTAATGGTTGTAAGTCACTTTTTCAGTGATGTTTTAATTTTGAACAGTCACTAAGTGAACTAATATAAGTTGAGGACTACCTGTATTAGACTTACTGTGGAGGCTGTGGCCAAAGTATATGCCTTCAGACTTGAACCACTGCAGAATCACCATGAATGTGTTGGAAAATTACAGAATGAAAAATTACTGAGCATCCCAAGGACAGGGTTAAAAATTTGGAAAGAACAAATATGTCAGTTTGGATTATTTTATACCAAAGCTTGTTTCATGTTTCATGTTTCATGAACTTAAATCGGATTTTCATTCACAGTACCAAGACGTTGCCTTACATTGACTTGTGCACTTCTGACCAGTGGAATTAGATGCAAGTGGGCATCCATCCTGAAACCGGGACTGGAGGGAAAAAAATATAGACAAAGCACATAAAAAATGTCATCAAATAGAAATGGGGACAACACAGAGAATCTAACTAAGTTACCTCTCAACTTCTTATCATTGGAAAGGAAAGAGTTTAATTGAATATTTCTTTCAAATTACTCATCCATCTTCGTTGTCCTTTTTTATCAATACTTACCAAGCAACACATACATCTAGGACCTCCAAATCCAATTACGTTCTCATAATTTTCAAAACCTATTCTACGAACGTTAGGAAGGAAATTAAGTTATTTAATCACAAGATTATATTATTAAAAGTTTTGGGAATGGGAATGTGTTACAAAAAGTTTGATCTAACCTTGCTGGCCACATTATTTCTCCATTAAACTACTTCCCGATTAAAAAAAAACAACTTTTATTTTTTGAGACCAAAAGTCTGGTGGGGAAGTAGCTCTTAGAGTGTTTAATGGACAGAATTCTTGGCCAATCAAATACTCTCTAATTCTGACACAATCTAATTATCACTATCATCAGCCAGAAAGGTCTTATCCATATAGGTCATTCTCGACTTGCAACAGTTCATTTAGTGACTATTCAAAGTTACAACAGAACTTTTAAAAAGTGATTTATGACCATTTTTCACAGTTATGACCTGTGCAGCCTCCCTATGGTCACATGATCAAAATTCAGATGCTTGGCAACTGATTCATATTTATGACCGTTTTCCTGTGATCATATGATCATCTTTTGTGACTGACACTCATTGGGGAAGCCAGAGTCACTTAACAACCAGGTTACTTACTGATCAGCTGTGGTGATTCACTTAACAACTGAGACAAGAAAGATCATAAAGCGGGGCAAACTCACTTAACAAATGTCTTACTTAACAACATACATTTTGGGCTCAATTGTGATCGTAAGTCAAGGACTACCTATACTGGGCAGGGACTGAAGTAGTCTAACACTTCTGGAGAAAGCTGACCTCGTAAGATACCTAAATAAGTCTATTTCTCAATATGTATCTTTCCATGTCTTATATACTTTTGGCAATCCCACTGTCTTTAGACTGATACTATTTTTGAAGAAAATTGTAGTCGCTAATTTTTTCCTGGCAAAATGAGGCACAAGTTTGTCACGGCAGTTGCTATTTATTTTAGTGTTCAGAATTATTTCTTAATTTAAGCCATCTGAAGGTAGAATAAATTCTGTTTTGTTACACTCTGTATTGTAATATTATATACCACTGTAACATCCCTGCTGGGGTAAAAAACAACAATGTTGTTCAAAGGTGATGGAAATCACCCTTCCACAAACCTAGATACTCTAGAACGGGGGTCTCCAACCTTGGCAACTTTAAGCCTGGAGGACTTCAACTCCCAGAATTCCCCAGCCAGCAAAATTGCCAAGGTTGGAGACCCCTGCTCTAGATATGCTTGGACCAAAAGACTCAGCATTCCAGGCTAACATGGCCATTACCCTATTGGCAGATAAGTTTGAAATCTGTAGCTTAAGAACTTCAGGCAGGCATAAGATTAGCTGAGGCTGCCATAAAGTGACTATAATTTCAGAAAAAAAGCCAAATATCAAGTATTTTGGCCTTCGCTTGGAAATCGTGATAGAAATGTAGGGTAGTCTGCTACACGTGTCAAGGGCAAAGATTAACTTAAAAAAAACTTTTTAAAAAACCACAATCTCTTTCATTTGCCTTTTGGGATGAAATTTGCCTCACAGAAAGCAAATGAAAAAGATTGCTCCATAGAATAACAGATTTGGAAGGGAACTTGGAGGTCATTTAGTTCAACCCCCTGCTCAAGCAGGAGAGTCTATTCCAAATATTGTGTGTGTTTTTACTCATTTCTTTTCTCATTTGCACCGAGAAGAAACATTGCACTCAAGTGCTTTAATCAGGCACGGTCAGAAATACCCAGTGTTATGTTCAGTGCTATTTGTTTTTACACACAGCTCTTATTCCCAAGAGTTTCTTTGTTATTATGGAGAATTTTTATCATATATTGGCTTCTTAATGCAGTATTAAGAATTAATAGTTGAAAACCAGGTCTCCAAAATATTAAACGTATCAACACATATTTAAATTAGCAAATCAGTAAAGTATACTATTACTATGAGCACCATAGAGTTTTCATCACAGAATTTTCACTCCTTTCACTCACCATTTTAAAACTGATCTTTGATCATATTTTTCTGTATGGTACAGATGGAGAGCCCAAGAACCAACTAGTGTTTCCCCTAAGGCCAACCACTTTTGGAGAAGAAAAAGTTCATATCATTTAATAAGATCTGCAGAGCTTCAGTGTTACAAAAAGAATGTTTTTTCTCCCAATTTCAAAAAATATTGCAGCTAAAGCAAGAATGACCTGGAAATACATTAGCATGAGAATGTAGTAGACTAGAGTTGATTCTGGAGCAAAGCAAAATTTGTGTGCAAGTGCCTTAAAATTTCTCCTTTGTCCTCCTGCTAAGTGAACTTCATCTACCTTAAAAAAATCTGCAAATTTAATTTTTGACATCAGGAAGTCCATACTGATGTTGCTACTACCAAAAAATAAAAAATAAAAACCCTGCTTCCACAATACTTTCCGAAGATCAACTTGGTGATATTTGCTAGAACATTTAAATACGTTGATTTACTGCAGACATTTGAATGCCTTTGCTTTTTGAGAAGTGCAAAAATGTTATTGTCGTCATCATTATCATCCCCAAATTTCTCAATACCTGCTCGTTGTGTGGTCATGCAGCAATGGCATGCCATACAATTGTTTCCTGAGAGGAAAGCCAGTTCTGTAAAGCTGTAATAATTAAACCTGTTCTGCACGTCTCACTCTTGGTGAATATATACACAGTTGATTCAGTAGGTCTAATGTTCCATAACCAAGTAGATGCATATTACAGTGTTTATTATTCTGGGATATTATTCTTTTGTTCCCTTTCACCTGAATGAAACTAGGCTCCTGAAGTGTCTCTTTAAACTGCTCTTGTACTGGGATTAAATCTCAGAGACCAGTTACACATCTTAAATCCCTGGCTGTCATAAATGCTCTTCACACTTTCCCACCCTGCATTATCCTGTAAGGCCCTCATGTGCTTAAGGATAAGTTCTTTGGCACCCAGAGTTTACTTTCTCTCCAAATTTTTAAATATCCTTTGTGTGACATCTTCTCGCAATTTTAGCATTATAGAGCTGCTTATATCTCAATACTTCTTTGTTTTAGTGTTTCCTTTCTGAATGGAATTCATAACCATGTCAAACTGGCTCCATTCCTCTCTTAGCTTACACATTTTTTGAACCAAAAATTAGGCCTCTGATCACAGTTCACTGTGGACTGCCATTTTTCTGAACTACCCAATTTAAACATCCCTCCAAGTTATTTCCCCATAATTACATTTGCTTCCTAGAGCCCATAGAAATAGGTGCAATGATAAGTCGGGTGGGCCCAAATTAGCCTTTAGATTAGAAGGATAAATGCAAAACCAAAAGAGCTGCACCCTCAGAATGATAAGGCTAACACAGATAAGCTACAAAACTCCAGAGGACCACTAGATGGAAGCTAAGAGCTGTAGTAACCGCTAGGTCCTGGCTGCCATTTATCATCTAGCCCTCTAGTTAGTACACTAATACACTGCTCATTTATCTTAAATATAAAAATAACCCCAGAAACTGAGTCCATAATATGGATGAGTTTTTTAAGGGAAAGTTGCTAATACTATGAAGAAAGAGATAATTTGATGATATCTGCTAAAACTCTCTGGGATATATTTCATGAGAAAGCTATGCGCTGGCTGTGCTGATTACATGGTTGTTTTCTTAACTCTTTTTTCCCCTAATTATCTGTTCTTTCAGTTATTATTCATCAACAACAAGCCATTTCACCCTTTTTCCCAGTGCCATTTGAAACTTAATTTTGATTATAGATAGAATACTAAAGTGAATGACCAGATTTTACACCATAGAACATGCAGAAGGAAAAATGCTTTGCAGATGCAGTTTGCAGCGGTGTAAGGGTCTGAAGAGAAATATTGGCTAGTATAGATTTAAGCCCATGTCACACTGAACCAACGGATGCAAAGAGGATGTAAAACGGACAAAAAAGCTTGCCAACCGTTCGAAAATGCGATGTACTCACTGCCTCCGTTTTGCTTCCTCTCTATAAGTCCAGAATCCGTTTATTGACGTTTCATCCGCTCCAAAAGTTTTGGGTTGCCCAAAACTTTTGTGCGGAAAATGTATCCAGTTCGTCCATTCTGCATCCGCTAGGCATCCACTACGCATCTGTTACGCATCCGCTATATCCGCTAGGCATTCGCTGCGCATCCGCGCAACTCGCATCTGCTCGGACGCAGGGATGAAGCGGAAAGGACGCGGAACGGATGCAGAACAGATGCAGAACGGATGCAGCACGGAAACAAAGCATTTAAACGGAAAAAATATTCGCAGAGGGGACCTATCTCGGATATTAAGGATGTCTACAGGATGCCTAGAGGATGCCTAGAGGATGCAAAGGGACATCTATACTGCCTATAAAAAGGGGGAGCAACTCACCTGCATCTCACTTTCAGACCAGCAGCCCACCTGTGCAGACCTCTGCAGCCTTCATCTGCCTCTTCCTCTTCCACAGCATCCAGTCATGTCCACCGTGGATCGTAACACAGTCCTTTTGGCAGCTGCCATCCTTCTGAACAGTGCGAAGCCATCTACAGGCTCTGTGAACTCTACTACGGGAAGAAAAAGAGGTGGCCAAGAAGCATCTGGGTCCGAAAATGGATCGGGAGAAGAGCAGAGTACGGACTGTACAACAAGCTGATGGTGGAGCTCAGGAACGAAGACACTCGTGCGTTCCAGAACTTCATGAGGATGCCTCCAGCCATGTTTGACAAAGTTGTGCAGCGGCTGACACCCAGGTTGACCAAGGCAAACACCAACTTCCGGCCCAGCTTGGAACCTGGGCTCAAGGTGGCATTCACTCTGCACCACCTGGCCTCAGGGACCACCTACAAAAGCATACAGTACGGCTGGAGGGTGCCACACAACACCATCAGCATTGTGGTCAGAGAAGTGGTGCAGGCCATCATCGAAGAATACAAGGAGGAGCTCCTCGAGTGCCCCTTCACTGAAGAAGGATGGAAGAAAGTTGCAGAGCAGTGGTATCAGAGGTGGAACTTCCCCCACACTGTTGGAGCCGTAGATGGGAAGCACGTGGCCTGCAAAGCTCCAGCCAAGTCGGGGTCCACTTATTTCAACTACAAGGGCTTCTTCAGCATCGTCCTCTTTGCCATGGTCGATGCTGACTACAAGTTCATGTACATCGATGCTTCAGGCTACGGCTCATCTTCAGATGCCCAGGTACACAACGTCAGTCACCTCAAGGAGGGGCTGGAAGGCAACCTCACTGTGGGCTTCCCAGATCCACACCCCCTGCCCAACGACACGCAAGATGTGCCCTACTTCATCGTGGGGGATGACGCCTTCTCCCTCAGAACCTACCTCATGAAGCCCTACACTTCCAGACTCCTCACCCGTGAAGAGAGGATCTTCAACTACAGGCTGTCCAGGGCAAGACGGGTGGTGGAGAACGCCTTTGGCATCCTGGCCAACAGGTTCCAGGTACTTCTCTCCACCATGCAGCATCGCCCACAGACCGTGAGGAGGATCGTGGAAGCTTGCTGCATCCTGCACAATCTCATGTGCACCCGCTACCCAGTCTTGCAGAACAGGCTTGTGGACCATCAACAAGGCAATGGGGACATGGAGCCTGGGGAATGGAGGCAAGGGAGAAACCTGATCGACACTGAGGATGTGCAAGGGCCCAACAGAGCCTCACGGGAAGGGAAGAAGCAGCGCAACCTCCTGAAACACTGGTGCAACTCCCCAGCTGGAGCAGTGGAGTGGCAAGACAGGATGGTAGAAGTTTAATGGATGCTTCCTTCAGCCTGTCTCATCACACTGATGAGATTGAGCCATGTATGTTGGGTGGGCCTACAATGAACAGGGCGTTTAATAAAGAGTTGTGTTTCTGTTGACATGTGTGGATCAATGCTTACATTGTTATTGACAAAAAAGGGCCATAGGTGTGGCACCTGGGAGGGTAGACCATACCGTCCCACTATGCTTGCACTGGAGGTTTATCTATCCCACAGCTATTAGCCATCCCAAAGGTATCCCTGCTCATTCCACAGGTATCCCTGCCCACCCCACTGCTATCTTAACCCATCCCACAAGCATGTAAAGGCTTAAACCATTTCTAAAAGTTTCCACCAAGACTTTATTGAAAAAAAGAAATGAAGCAAGTGTGTGAATCAAAGATAAACTTTATTGAACAATAAGCTGTAACAGAAAAATGACCCAAGTCAAGTGTCCAAATAAAGTCCACAGGTAGCCAGCTACCCGGTCTCTGGCACTCTTATCGGTCACTTGGAGGTGTGCCCAGTCTCAGGGGTGAAGGGTCAAGGTGCTGTGGAGGTGGGTGGTGCTGGAGTGCCTGGCCCCAGGAGGACAACAGGGGACGGTGTGTTGAGGAAGGTGTCAGAAAGCTGGCTCAGCCCTGTGAAGCTGAGAGGTCCTTCCTCCATGCCATGGGGTGTCAGCCCCAGTACTGATGACAGATGTACTGAGGCTGGGCTTGGCTGTGGGGTGGAGGAAGGAGCAGTGTAGTGGGGCTGCCTGCTCTGCAGCTGGGTGAGGACTGGCGTGGGTGGCATCATTGGCGTGGGTGGCATCACTGTCGTCGGTGGCATCATTGTCGTGGGTGGCATCGGTGGCATCAGTGGAACCGGTGGCAATGGTGTCACCCGATGACTCTGTGCCTGGACTGGGAAGGGCTGCTGCCTGTGCTGCTGAACCTCCTGGTAGCCGTAGCCCTGGTAGGTGAGGGCCTGTGGGAAGCCTTGGAATGGGAGGGACATCACCTGGGGTGGAGGAGCAGACCTGGACTGGGTGGGAGCAGGTTCCTCTGGGTCTGGAGGGTTGTGAAGCAGCTCGGTGATCCGGTCCTTCACCAGCTGGTACTGTGGATCTGCCATTTCCTTGAGGGTCTGGTTGACATAGGTGAGGAAGGGCTTGTGGTTGGAGGAGGAGGAGTCGGTGTGGACCAGCTGAGAGAGGAGATCTATGCTGGTGCGGATGGTGTCCCTGATCTCCAGCAGGACAGTGTGGCTCTGCCCCTCCTGCTGTCCGGCTCTCTACCTTTCTGCGGAGGCGGAGCTGGGGGAAATGGATGCGGCTAGGACTGTGGTGGACTCGATGTCTCCTTTCTCCCACCGCACCAGGGAGTCCTCCACGCACTCCACCACGCTTACCACACCTGTCCGCGGGTTCTCCGCTGTGGCACGCTCCACAGAAACCTGCCTGGAGACAGGGACTGACTCTTGGCCGGAAGAGGACTGGCTCTCAGCAGGCTGCCGGAGAGAGAGGGTTGTGAGAGGGGCTGCTGGTGCACCTCGGTGGCGGACCTCACCCTCCAGGAAGCTGCACCTGGCCATGACGTAGGTCTCTCTGTCTGTCAGCTTAACCGTGGCCTGGCCAGATTTCTTCAGGTGCAGCTTCCCATACCAGGTGTGCATGTGCTTCCACCAGCCGAGGAGCACCTCCGAAGTGTAACCCATACTCTCCGCCCTCTTTCTCCAAGCAGCCTGCTTCCACTTGGTGTCCCTGTACAGCCGGTGTCCCTTCCACCACAGATAGTCGTTCTCTCTCAGCCACTCCAACACCTCATCCTTGTGCGCCTCCTCAATATAGTATTGCCTCCTCTCCCATTGCCACATACGCCTCTTCCTCCCTTTGGCAGGACCAGATGGGCCCTCAACAGAGGGGCTCCCAGGTGGTAGGGGCTGCTCCTGCACACCACCACCACCAGCAGCAGCACCAGCAGGATCATCATCATCATCACATCATCATCATCATCATCATCATCATCATCATCCTCACAAGCAGGATCATAATCATCATCATCATCATCAGCAGTAGCAGCAGCAGCAGCAGCAGGATCAGCAGCAGCAGCAGCACCAGCAGCGGCAGCACCAGCAGGATCAGCAGCAGTAGGACCAGCAGGACCAGGATCAGCAGCAGTAGAGTCAGCACCAGCAGGGCCAGCAAGTCCAGGAGCACGAGCAGGACCAGGAACACGAGCAGGACAAGCAAGTCCAGGAGCACGAGCAGGACGAGCAGGACCAGGAGCAGCTTCAACAGAGTAATCACCAGCAGAAGCACCACCGCCAGGAGCAGCTTCAGCAGAAGCCCCAACAGAAGCAGAGTCAGGGGCAGGGGGCAGGAGGTTGGCCCTGTCCCTCTTGCCAGGGATGGCAGCAGGCTGCTGAGGCTTTCGCTTCCTCCCCTTGGTTGTGGGGTTGCAGGCTGGCAGGCAAGCATGCAGGCAGGGCAGGCAAGGAACTTGAAGTGTCCAGCAGCAGGTCTTTCCTCGGAATGCTGGCCACGTGCGAGGTGCTTCCCTTTATATCCGGGGGGCTTACGCAATGCATCCCCCCCGCATGCGCAATTAACGCTCGGCATCCGTTCCGCTTCCGCTGTGCATCCGTTCGGCTTCCGCTGTGCATCCGCTTCATCCGCTGTGCATCCGCTGTGCATCCGCTTCATCCAATCGACGTCCGCTGTGCATCCGTTGCATCCGGTCCGCGTCCGCTTTGCTGAGGCCCCCCGGAAGCCTAGTGGATGCGCCATCCGCTCTCATCCGCTTCCATCCGCTGGGCTTCCGTTCCGCATCCGCTTTGCATCTGCCCTGCGTCCTCCCCGCGTCCGTATTATCTGCTCCGGTTATACAAATTTTTGCCCCTTTTGAGAGCGGATAACAATGGATGGAACATTTTGCTCATCCGCTGTGGCCTTTTTGCATCCGTTGGCCAGTGTGACATGGGCTTTAAGTATATTTTTATTTTCCAGTCATATAACATTAATTTCCTTAGTTTACTATTTTATATTGCATCTGTATTTTGAATAATGTTGTATACTTTGAAAAGGTAGTGGTATGTATATATGTACGTGCTTAAAAAATTAATCCTGCAAGAAATATTTGAAAGAGCTGGGCATGTTTATCTGAGGGGAAAAAAAGATCAAGGAATATATTATTGAGATTCGCCCAGATTAGTGCATTTGTTTTTTAAAAAACCTCAAATTCTTTCCAATCTGCAGTCTGATGACAAATCTGATGACAACTTCCTTCAGTTCACATTGTTTTGATAGGTTGTTATCAAAACATGAACTGCAAGAAGTTCTCATTCAGCTACACCTACCAAATTCATTAGGTTCAGTCGCTCCCAGCATGGAGGATTATATTTTGAATAACTGCCATGTAATGGTTAAGAATGAAGAGCTTGTCAGAAAGAACAACAAGACAGCAAACATAATTAAAGCCTCGGTGTATCAAAGCCATTTTCAAGGGGTAAGCATTCAGTGTCTTCTGCCTTCAACTTCTTTTTTTTCTCCAAAACTCCTCCCCCTGCTCAATCTATTATGCATAGTTGAATAAATTCTTTTTTTTTTTTTGAAGCGACAGGAGAAATAAAATTCCCACCAACCCAAAGACACAATAAGAGTCTTCAAATAATTGAAAGATTGGTACAAAGGCAATCAAATTGTCTTGTTTTCTGCTCCAAAATATAGGCCACAATTAATAAACTTTGGGATAAACCTGCTAATAGTAAGAGCTGTTTATTAATGCAACTGATTGTCTAAGTCGAGGGTCTTCAAACTTGACAGCTTTAAGATTTGTGGACTTCAACTCCCAGAATTCCTGAGCTATCATGCCTGGAGGAGGAATTCTGGGAGTTGAAATCCACAAGTCTTAAACTTGCCAAGTTTGAAGATCCTTCGTCTAAAGAGTCAAGAAGTTTTCTTTCACTGGACATTTTTGTTGTTCAGTCACTAAGTCATGTCCAACTCTTCATGACCCCATGGATCATAGGCCTTCTTGTCCTTGATTGTCTCTGAGTCTTTGTCCAAACTCATGTGCACTGTGTCAATGACGCTATCTAACCATCTCATCCTCTGCCGTCCTCTTCTCCTTTTGCCTTCAGTTCTGTAGAGATTCTCAGTCATCCAAGGCATGGTTGTCCCAAAGGTGCTTTTTCAGGAGGAAACTAGACTTCGTTGTTTTTCCTTCCAAAGACATTTCTTGGATGAGAAGTGAAACATCTTCAAAAGAAAAAACAAAAAAGTCCAATTGCCTCCTGAAAAATCACCTTTGGGACATTTTGCCTTCAATCTTTCCCAACATCAGTGTCTCTTCTCATTTGGTGGCCAAAATATTTGAGCTTCAGTATCTATGCTTCTAAGGGCCAGTCAGGGTTAATTTCCTTTAGGATTGACTGATTTAATCTCCAACGGACTCTCAAGAATCTTCTCCAACTCCACAATTCAAAAACATTCACTGGACATATTTCAGCATCAAGGGAAAGTTAAAACAGAAAGGCCATCTGAGAAAGATGATATATTTTCAGATTAATGAATCAAAAGAAGCGATAGATTAAATGACTCCCCCAAGACCTTTTGAACTTTGGAAATCTGCATTTTTGCACTTCTCTGCCTATCACCATTCTATACTCTCTCTTTGCACTTCAAATTCCTAATGTGGGGATCTCACAATTATACAGGCCTAAACAGCAAACCTTTAGCTCATGGGTCTCCAATCTTGGCAACTTTAAGATTTGTGGACTTCAGCTTTGCTGGCTGAGGAACTCTGGGAGTTGAAGTCCACAAATCTTAAAGTTGCCAAGGTTCAAAACCCCTGCTCTAGCTCATGGTGGTATATTTTTGAAATATATTAATATTATTTCCCCATTTTCAGAAAAGAAGATTCTATAAGAATATTTCAAAATGTAACAAGTGTACAATAAACAAAGCTAATGAAATATGATGCCTAGAAAGACAGTTGGCAAATATATTTTGTGAGAATTTGAGCTCAAATCAAATCTATTTATGAAAGACCAAATGTTTGTAGGCCTTGCTTAATTGTTTAGTGCCATTCACAGTGACAATGCCATTGAAAATATAATTATATGGATGTAGACTTCCCACAACAGGCACAACATCCTTGCAATCATGTGAATGCTTCACAACCAGTTGGCATTCATCACAGCCAGTGGTGGGATTCAATTTTTTTTACTACCGGTTCTGTGGGTGTAGCTTGGTGGGCATAGCAGGGAAAGGATACTGTAAAATCTCCAGTCAGGGGTGGTATTTGCTGATTCTCCGAACTACTCAAAATTTCCACTACCAGTTCTCCAGAACTGATCAGAACCTGCTGAATACCACCTCTGATCACAGTATCCCATGCTTCACAGCCAGTTTCTAATAATCAGAGTCAATAGAGAAGCTAGCAGTAACATTGCAAGTCTCAGACGCATGATGTCTCACTTAACTACTACAGTTTGGTATCATGGTTAAGGTGCTGTGGTTAAGGTGCTGGCCTGTAAACCAGGAGACTGTGAGTTCTAGTCCCACCTAAGGCATCAAAGCTGGGTGGATGATTTTGAGCCAGTCGCTCTCTCTTAGTCCTATCCATTTCACAAGGTTGTGGTTGTAGTTGTAGAGAAAAGAGAAGAAAAGAGCATTAGGCATCTTCACTGGGATGAATTATTTACAAAAGTAATACAGGCAGGATAGAAAAATATATAATAAATAAATAATAAAATTAATAAATCATTTAGTGAGCAAGAGTTGCTGGCCCCAATTGTAGTAATAAAGCAAGGGCCACTGTATATGTTTTTGTTATTGTTGTTTATCAGATTAATTGAAAACAAAATGCTTTTCACCTTTATCATTCTTTTTTTGTAAATATGGTGCAGTAAGAGTCTAATTCCTCTAAAGCTGAGATTATCTGGAAATGAATAGGAGTGTCCCAAACACCTCCCTGAACAATCAGAAACAAAGTCAACAAAGTTACACTTGAGAAATATGTATTCCAAGCATTTTGTCTTTGTTTCTCTCTTTTTCATTAATTTTTCTTTAACTTGACAGAACCTATTTCTGTAGATTCATCAAAGCTGCTTACAGCCCTGAGGAGCTCAAGCAATGCCCTTATTTTGCAGAGGAAGATAACACCTATGAAGTCAGGTCCTTCCATGGATGTAAACATACCAGCCTAGGTAAATTTACCCCAATACTTCAAAATTCTCCTGTTGAGATAAGGGGCTGTCTCACACAAGTTCCTAACAATCCAGGCCAATTCCAGCAGACTGTTTTCTTATCAAAGGTCATTGAGGAAATTGGAGGAGAAAAATACCACAACAATTACAAACAGAGATCATGAGGCTTACTTATTTTGCTAATGTTCCAAAAGCCCTGGCAGCCCTTTTCTGTTTGCAGAGCAGAAAAATGGAAGTGGATCTGTAGTTTTCCCTGAAAAGAGAATTGCTCTTTATTTGGTACAGCATGATTTTGAAAGGTTGTTGATTAACTGAAGCATGATCAGTGACTACCTGAAAGACAAGATGCAAATATAATTGCTTTTGTTCCCACAAAATGATGATGTTCATCCATCATGTTCAAAGAGGACCTTGACATCTGACAGGTTGTGGGCTGTCCACAGTGTGTCCACAGGTGGCTAGTAAAGCCTATATGATGGAATATTCTGCCACATGTCAAGCAGATATGTGTGGACACCATTGTTGCAGCATTTGCAGCTCTGGCTTTGCAGATTTTTCACTCCTTTTGTACTATAATAGTACTTCAAATGTCTGGCAGCCTTGCTGGATCAACGTGCACCATGTCGATCGATCTGGTACCAGGGTTTTCCAGGAGGTGGTGTCGGTGTCCAGGGACTTGAAGGAGGCTTTCAATGTGTCTTTGTATTGCTTCCTTTGTTCCTCTTGTGATCACTTTCCTTAAGACAGCTCACCATAGAGGAACTGTTTAGGGATGAGATGGTCTGGCATCCTTGCAACATGACCTGCCCAATGTTTCTGGGCTTTCATCAGCAGGGTGTGGACTGATGGCAGGCCTGCTCTGGAGTGGACACCTGTGCCTGGCACCTTATCCTGCCACCGGATCCTCAGTAGTCTGCAGAGGCAGGTTGTATGGAGGTGGCTCAGTTGCCAAGTGGGCCTCCTGTATACAGTCCAAGTTTCACTGGCATACATCAGGGTAGTCAGCACTACTGCTTGGTAGACTCTGAGCTTTTGAGCAAGGCTTATTCCACAGCAGTCCCACACGTTGGTCAGTAGTCTGCCATATGCAGAGCTTGCCTTGGAGATTCTGCAGTTAACTTCAATGCCAATTGTCACTGCGTGGGAGTGGGTACTGCCAAGGAGTGTAAATTGGTCCACTGCTTGCAGCTTTGTCCCTTCACTGTGATGGTGGGCTCTTGGTATTGGGCTTCCAGAGCTGGCTGGGACATGACTTTGGTCTTGTTTGTGTTAATGAGGAGGCCAAAGTTGTCGCATGCTGCCGTGAATTTGTCCACACTGGCTTTCATTTCCTGCTCTGATCCAGCATTCAGGGCACAGTCTTCTCATAGCACAGTTTCCTTTATCTTTGTCTTTGCCTGGAGTCTTTGCAAGTTGACATCAGTCCTGTATCTCAGGCTAACTCCCAAGGAACTGTTCTGGAAGGCGCCTGACAGCATGGCTGAAAACATTATGCTGAACAGGATTGGTGCCAATACGCAACCCTTGCTTGACACCATTTGTAATGGGAAAGGCCTCTTAAGCTTTTCCATTGTCCAGAACATGAGCCATCATGGAACTGACTTACCATCAGGATGAATCTGTCAGGGCACCCAAACTTCAACATGATGCACCAGACCTTCATGACTGACAGTGTCAAAAGCCTTGGTGAGATCCACAAAGATGGTGTACAATTCACAATTCTGCTCTTGACACTTCTGTGAGTTGTCAGGCTGCAAAGATCATGTCCACAGTGCCACACACTTTGCAAAAACTGTGTCTTAGGTAATAGACCTAGTTCCAGGTGATCAGTCAGGCAGTTCAGCAATACTCGTGCAAGGATCTTGCCTCCAATGGAGCAGCGATATTTTTCTATGATTATCGCAGACTTGTCGATTCCCTTTCCTCTTGTAGAGGTGTATGATAGACACATCTTTCAGTTCCTGAGGAATGGATCATTGATTCCAGAAGGATTGGAACAGCTGAGTGAGTTTGTCGACAAGCTCTGCACCCCCATCCTTATAGACTTCCACTGGGATTGTGCCAGATCCTCAGCCCTTACCACTGGACAGCTGGCTGATGGCCTGTAGGGCTTCAGTCTTTGATGGTGGGACATCCAGCTGTGGTTGATATCCACCTGGGGCATTCTGTTGATCACCTCATTGTTGATGGAAGATGGACAGTTCAGTATGGATTGGAAGTGTTCAGCCCAACGCTGTAGAATCAGAGTCTTCTCAATAATGACAGTTGTACCATCTGAGTTCAGTAGTGGGGGGAACTCCATGAGGGCTGAGGTCCATACAAGGATTTGAGGGCTTCGTAAAAACTTTTAGCATCGTTTCTATCAGCAAACTTCTGAATTTCATCTGCTTTGGCACTCAGCCAGGAGTCTTTTTGTCCAAGATGGTATGAGGATTCCTGCATTGTCAAGGGATTGGTCTGGAAGAAATTTCCAGGGTCTCTGTCATCAACGTTATGATTCTATGACTTCTACCAACTTATAAAACTACCTTGACCTCTGTCAAGGTACAAGGTACCTTGACCTCTGTCAAATACAATAACTACCTTGGTCTCTGTCAAAAATGGGCACACATTGGAGCAGAGGTATCCATGGGAGAGAGAGACAAAAAATGTCAAAATAGTGGATGCAATCTCATGATTGAGGTTTGTACATATAAAAAAGGGCCAGACTTTAATCATATCCTTGTGGATTTAATGAATTCAGTAGATGTTCATGTTCTTTATGTCAGCTGGTTGCAACCATTTCCTCATGACATCACTCCTTGCCCTGGACATTGGGAAAGAGTATCTGCATAGTGAGTAAGCTCCCTAAGTCTCTTTTCCTGGTTACACTAAAAGCAGCTCTTAAGTGAACTTGTAATCTTTTAAAAATTAACTTACTAGCTAGATGATAATTGGTCAAAGGAGATGGATCCCTGGGAATAAGAAATCGATTTTGGCCTACAATTGCTAACCCTAATCCAGAATACAGAAAACAGAGCAATTCTATTTATTCAGTTCAGTACCATGGCTATTTTCCAAGATTTCTTTAACTCCCATTCTAGCCTGTGGTCCTGATAGTTAAATGATGCTGCAGATGAGATTTATTTCTAAAGAAACATGCCTAGCCTATAAAGCTTTAAGTGTGATTTTTTTTAAAGAACACACTTGTATGCATGTATGTATGCATAGTGCACTTGTTTAAGCTTTCTTTTTTCTTCTGAAACCAGATTATTTTCATCTTCAAAAAAGAAAAGGATCCAGAAAAGCCTGTCACCTTAGCCACTACATATACAGTAGCAAATATTTCCGAGGACAGATTGTCAGCTAAATCCCAAAAAGGGCTATTAGGTAAAATACTTTTCTATCAAATCCATTTCTTATTTTAACATGCTTTGTGGTTGGTTGGTTGGTTGGTTGGTTGGTTGGTTGGTTGGTTGGTTGGTCGGTCGGTCGGTCGGTCGGTTGGTTGAACAGGTCAGTTATACACCCAATAGGGCAATATGTGGTGATAATGGATGCATCACCTCCAGCTCTTTGTGCTTTTTAGGAAGTTATGGGTGGAACAGAATGCAGGTCTAGACCAGGTGGGAATTTGCCCAAGGTCCTCCTGGATTGGATTTTGCAGGGGAGAGTGAACTCTTTTGGACTAGCCCAGCAAACCCAAAGTTGGTTGATACAGTCAGAAGAACCTAGTGGATGCCCTGCAGAAGCCCAATATATGGTAGTTCATTGGATCAGCAAAGAGACTGTACCTGGCCAGTTCACAGAGTTCAGTCCAGAGGCAACAGTGCTAGCTGGTTCATAAATGTGCAACAGCCAGGCTTGGCTTCTGGGAGGCTTCTACAAGGCAGCAGTGCTAAACTGTATAGTGGAGGCTGCAGGAAGGAGATAGCCTGGTGCTTGACAGACTTGGCTTTTTGAAGCCCGATCCTTATGGTGGGGTGGTTGTTGGCAGTGAAAGGAGATGCAGGCTGTGAGAGCAGTCAGGATCTGTTTCATATGGCTGTTGCAAAACATCACCACTTCTACCCACTGTGGGAATTATCTTACTTCCCTTCTTGTATTCTCTTGCTCTCTCCTGTATGCTACAGAAGGGCTGTGGGGCAACTTTTTAGGTTATTCTATTGTTCTGACAGATTTTAACTAGCTTATAGATGTGAAGTATGAATTGTGTATGTGCACAATTTGCCCTTGCTTGTACAATAAGGAGCTGGCTGTCCTTTTTGCTGGAGGAGAGCCAATTATGGGAGGCCTCGATGGGTGGATAAAAATGCCAAACCCAGTCTAAAAATCTGGCTGTGAGACCAGCCTTAATAATATATATATTTTAAAAATACATTACTTCCCCAATTTGCTATCCTTCCATAATTTCCAATCAAATGAGATCAAATGTAACTGAAGGGCACAAGAGCATTATTTTCTGGGCTGACTCCAGATACTTTAATGCTCAATGCTTTATCTCTCAACTCAATGTGAGCTGTTTGCTAATGGGCCTGTACTCTCCAGGGGCTATGAAACGTGACTTTAAAAGCTAAAAAACTGGGCAATAGGTTCTCAATGAAAGACAAGCAACATTTTGAATAATAACACAAATTCCATTACTTTCTTTTTCTATCATACAAGGATTTGTATCTTAATGACAATGCCATTGTAGTTTGCTGCAATTTTGACTGTTATAATAGAGAAAAGAGTGGCCATTTACAAATCAAGCAGACAAAAGAATACACCAATGTGGATATGCTGTTTTATGGGCAGATATACTGTTAGAAATATAGACAATAATGTTCATAAAATATAGCTTACCATAGTGAACATGGGCAAAATTACAACCAGCTGGCCTGTGTACCAACTGCTCAGCCTGCATCTAAGTGATTGGCAGTTGGTAGTTTTTGGTCGTTATTCTGGAAAAGTTTTAAGACTGTTCTCTGAATCATTTCTCCAATTTTAAAATATTTTGTAGTTCAATTTCTATCTTGCATCACCATACTTGCTTAAAACTATAGGAAATCATTGAATCATAAAATCATAGTTGCTACCTGTCGTAGGGGTTTGTTGAAAAGAATATTTGCTTTATAAAGTTAAATGTTTCTATATTCTTATCCCCAAAGCCAAAGGAGATACAACAAACAGTAGGAAAAGTAGAAGAAAGGCTATTATCTTCATAAACGTAGCAACTGAAATCTGCCAAGTATTTGGGAAAGACTATTCATCCAGGCAAATGTTCTTGCTGTTTAGGCTGCCTCTTGTTGATATGTTTGGGATCTTTATCTTAAAAAAAACTAGTGATCAGTTACTCATAGATGCTCAATTGCTATCCTTCTGTGATCTTCATGATGAGAGTGATGAAGAGCCTGAGTATTAGCAAGGAACACAGCAGAATATATGTATGTATTCCCATAGCAATTGGAAGGCCAATTTGGTGTTGGCACCAGGCTAGAAATTGGGAGACAGTGAGTTTTAATCCCCACCTTAGGCATCAAAGCAGGAGTTAAGACTTATTCAAAACATACCCTTCAAATTTGCAATTGTAGAATGAAAACCCAGAGTTACAATGAGGGCACATAGTACTCATGCACCAACAGTGGTCTCATTTTAGATTTCTGTTTTCTTGGTTTAGAAGAAGCTATTCCCATCTGTAAAAGGAATAAACAGAATTGGATGGATTTTTTTTAATATAGAATCACATTTGTTCCTATTTCCAATGGTTCTATGCAAACATTTTGATCCAACTACACTGTTAAGTCTTCATTCCTCTTTGAGTATGACCCTCCTTCCTAAAGATAGATCTACTTTCCTTATGACTTATTCATATTGCTCTGTTGCCCATCATCAGAATGGGTAGGCAACTCTTTCTTATGATGCAGCAATGGCCATCTTACCCTTTATTAACCTCCCACTCACCACCAAAATGACCTCAGAGTGTGTTTACCTAATTACATTTTTCCATGTTGTGTTACCTCATGTGTTCCATTCCATTCTGAATAGCTCACATTAGCTTGTTGCAAGCTAATCCTGGAAGTCCATTGGCTATTTTGCAGAGGTCCTTGAATGAAGTCAATACTTACCATTCTCTTTAATATCCTTCAAAGCTTCCTTTTTACTATGAGTGCTATAATAGCAAAATGGCTATAACTGTTGCCTTGTTAATAGAAGATTGTTGGTTCAAAATCTAAAAACAAACATTTTAAAATTATTTTTTTCTTTCCCTGATCTTCCTAGTTTTCCCCTGTGCTTTCTTTTTAAAAAGACAAACAGTATACCGAAAGTCAGGGCAGGGCATAGACACTAAGTATCTTCCAATTTTCCAAAAGCATTATTTAATCTGTGAAATGGACTTCCATATTCATAATGTATTATAAGAGCCGTGGTGCGCAGTGGTTACAATGCAGTACTGCAGGCTACTTCTGCCGACTGCAGTCTGCCAGCAATTTGGCAGTTCAAGTCTCATCAGGCTCAAGGTTGACTCAGTCTTCCATCCTTCTGAGGTTGGTAAAATGAGGAGCCAGATTGTTGGGGCAATATGCTGACTCTGTAAACTGCTTTGAGAGGGCTGTAAAGCACTGTGAAGCAGTATAAAAGTCTAAGTGCTATTGCTATAATTCCACTTAAACTTATCATTAACTTTCTCAAGCTTATATTGTATATGTGCATTTTATGTTTTTCTTCATTGTTTTGTAGGTTCCCCTGGTGACTAATACTTCCTGACCCCAAAATGCACAATGGGAGGAGTTCTCTTCAGATGTCTTGTCTTCAGTTAGAATTAAATAATTGAAAGCTGGTGAGGCTGCAGTGTTCTGGTAAGAATCTTGCACAATGAATAAAGACTAGTCACATTTCATAACAAAGTAAACTTGTACTCCACCCATAACAATATCAAGGACATTTTCTTCCTTTTTAAATGTTCCCTAAAACAACTTTTTTTAAAAAAAATATCACACTGATGGAATATAAAGACATTCTTAGGAAGGAACAATACCAGAGTTCCTTTCATGAGTGGGATACTGCCAGGGCAGTTTGTGAAATATAAACAGTACTCAAAGGTCCATATCAATGAACAGTATTACAACTGCAAGAAAAACAGGCAGTTTTAGAAATGTTAGATACTTGTAACTAATCTGAAGTGTGGCTTCCTTTTCTTCTCAAATTATGGATTTGTTTGTTGTTTTGTTTAAATCTAGCAGGAATCAAGTTGAAATTAATTGTGTTCACTTTTCCAAACTTTTATATTTGTGCATTGGAATTCCCTTAAATTCCCTGTTAAAAAAGATCACTAAAGCCCATGTCACACTGAACCAATGGATGCAAAGAGGATGTAAAACGGACAAAAAACCTTGCCATCCGTTCAAAAACGTGATGTACTCACTGGCTCCGTTTGGCTTCCTCTCTATCTGTCCAGCATCCGTTTATGGACGTTTCATCCGCTCCAAAAGTTTTGGGCTGCCCAAAACTTTTGCGCGGAAAATGTATCCAGTTCGTCCGTTCTGCATCCGCTACGCATCCGCTACTTATCCGTTATGCATCCGTTATGCATCCACTATATCCGCTAGGCATCCGCTACGCATCCGCTACGCATCCGTGCAACTCGTATCCGCCCGGACGCAGGGAGGAAGCGGAACGGATGCAGAACGGATGCCTAGCGGATGCAGAACAGAAACAAAGCGTTTAAAATGGAAAAAACATTCGCAGAGGGGACCTATCTCGGATATTAAGGATGTCTAGAGGATGCCTAGAGGATGCCTAGCGGAAAACCTATACTACCTATAAAAAGGGGGAGCAACTCGCCTGCATCTCACTTTCAGAACAGCAGCCCAGCGGTGCAGACCTCTGCAGCCTTCATCTGGCTCTTCCTCTTCCACAGCATCCAGTCATGTCCACCGTGGATTGTAACAAAGTCCTTTCGGCAGCCACCATCATTCTGCAACAGTGCGAAGCCATCTGCAGGCTCTGTGAACTCTACTGCGAGAAGAAAAGGAGCCACCCAAAAAGAGTCTGGATCCGAAGATGGTTCGGCAGAAGAGCAGAGGACAGACTGTACAACAAGCTAAAGGTGGAGCTCAGGAGCAAAGACACTCGGGTGTTCCAGAACTTCATGAGGATGCCGCCAGCCATGTTTGACGAAGTTGTGCAGCGGCTGACACCCAGGTTGACCAAGGCAAACACCAGCTTCCGGCCCAGCCTGGAACCTGGGCTCAAGGTGACACTCACTCTGCGCCACCTGGCCTCAGGGACCTCCTACAGGAGCATGCAGTACGGCTGGAGGGTGCCATCCAACACCATCAGCATTGTGGTCAGAGAAGTGGTGCAGGCCATCATCGAAGAATACAAGGAGGAACTCCTCCAGTACCCCTGCACTGAAGAAGGATGGAAGAAAGTTGCAGAGCAGTGGTATCAGAAGTGGAACTTACCACACACCGTTGGAGCCATAGATGGCAAGCACGTGGCCTGCAAAGCGCCAGCCAAGTCGGGATCCACTTATTTCAACTCCAAGGGCTTCTTCAGCATCATCCTCTTCGCCATGGTCGATGCTGACTACAAGTTCATGTACATCGATGCTTCAGGCAATGGCTCATTTTCAGATGCCCAGGTATACAATGCCAGTCACCTCAAGGAGGAGCTGGAAGGCAACCTCATCGTGGGCTTCCCAGATCCAGACCCCCTGCCCAACGACACACAAGATGTGCCCTACTTCATCGTGGGGGGTGACGCCTTCTCCCTCACAACCTACCTCATGAAGCCCTACACTTCCAGACTCCTCACCCGTGAAGAGAGGATCTTCAACTACAGGCTGTCCAGGGCAAGGCGGGTGGTGGAGAACGCCTTTGGCATCCTGGCCAACAGGTTCCAGTTACTTCTCACCACCATGCAGCATTGCCCAGAGACCGTGAGAAGGATCGTGGAAGCTTGCTGCATCCTGCACAATCTCATGCGCACCCGCTACCCAGTCTTGCAGAACAGGCTTGTGGACCGTCAACAAGGCAATGGGGACATGGAGCCTGGGGAATGGAGGCAAGGGCGAAACCTGATCGACACTCAGGATGTGCAAGGGCCCAACAGAGCCTCACGGGAAGGGAAGAAGCAGCGCAACCTCCTGAAACACTGGTGCAACTCCCCAGCTGGAGCAGTGGAGTGGCAAGACCGGATGGTAGATGCTTAATGGATGCTTCCTTCAGCCTGTCTCATCACACGGATGAGATTGGGCCATGTATGTTTGGTTGGCCTACAATGAGCAGGGCGTTTAATAAAGAGTTGTGTTTGTGTTGACATGTGTGGATAATTATTACATTATTATCGATAATAAAGGGCCGTAGGTGTGGCACCTGGGAGGGTGGACCATACAGTCCCACTATGCTTGCACTGGAGGTTTATCTATCCCACAGCTATTACCCATCCCAAAGGTATCCCTGCCCATCCCACAGCTATCTCAACCCATCCCACAGCAATCTTAACCCATCCCACAAGCATGCAAAGGCTTAAACCATTTCTAAAAGTTTCCATCAAGACTTTATTAAAAAAAAGAAATGAAGCAAGTGTGTGAATCAAAAATAGACTTTATGAACAACAAGCTATAAGACAAAAATAAGTCTCTGGCACTCCTCTTGGTCGCTCAGACTCAGGGGTGAAGGGTGCAGGTGCTGTGGAGGTGCCTGGTGCTGGAGTGCTTGACATCAGCTCCTCCAGAAGCAGAAGCAGCAGAAGCGCCAGCCCCAGAAGAGCGAGCCCGTGCTGCAGAAGCCCCAGCAGAACCAGAGTGAGGGCCAGGGGGAGGGATGGTTGCCCTGTCCCTCTTGCCAGGGCTGGCAGAAGATGGCTGAGGCTTGCTGTGCTTCAACATGGTTGTAGGGTTTCTGGCTGGCAGGGAGGCTGGCAGGAACCAAGGCTGGCAGGAAGGCTGGCAGGGAGGCTGGCACCAAGGCAGGCAGGAAGGCTTGCAGGGAGGCAGGCACCAAGGCTGGCAGGAAGGCTGGCAGGCAGGCAGGCAGGCACCAAGGCTGGCAGGAAGGCGGGCACCAAGGCAGGCACCAAGGCTGGCAGGCAGACATGAACCAAGGCTGGCAGGAAGGCAGGCAGCAAGGCTGGCAGGCAGACTGGCTGGCAGCAAGGCTTGCAGGCAGGCTGGCAGGGAGGCTGGCAGCGAGGCTGGCAGGGAGGCTGGCAGCAAGGCTGGTAACAAGGCTGGCACCAAGGCTTGCAGGCAGACATGCAGGCAGGGCAGGTAAGGCAGCCAATCTGTCCGGCAGCAGGTCTTTCCTCTGAATGGCAACCTGCTTCCGAGCTGCTTCTGTTATATCCGCGGGGATGATGCAATGCATCCTCCCTGCATGCGCAATTAATGCCAGGAATCCATTAGGCTTCCGCTGTGCTTCCGCTGTGCATCCGCTTCATCTGTTCGGCTTCCGCTGTGCATCCGCTGTATCCGTTCCACGTCCGCTTTGCTGAGGAAGCCTAGCGGACACGCCATCTGCTCCCATCCACTTCCATCCACTGGGCTTCCGTTCCGCATCCGCTTTACATCCGCTTTACATCCGCCCTGTGTCCTCCCTGCATCCGTGTTATCCGCTCCGGTTACGCAAATTTTTGCCCCTTTTGAGAGCGGATAAGAACGGATGGAACATTTTGCTCATCCGCTGTGTCCTTTTTGCATCCATTGGGCAGTGTGACATGGGCTTAATTTCCTTCCTGTAATTCCCCAACAATGCTTGAACTACAGCACATAACATCCTAGCAATCCTTCTGTTAGAAATTAACCTGGAACTCCTGTGTAAAACATTTTGCTACAAATTACTAACCAATATACTTTAAAATATTAGAGAAAGTTTGATGGCCATTAGGAAAATAAAGTTACTAAAGGGATATTCTTTGGAAAGACATAATATTAAACCACATTTTTCTTATATTTTCCATATGTTGTTAATCTTACATAGCTTTTTCTCTGATAATATTACACTAATAACTAGAGCATACAAAACATTTGCTAGACCAATACTCAAATACAGCTCATCAGTCTGGAACCCACATTTACGTATCTGATATTAACACAATTGAGAAAGTCCAGAAATATTTCACAAGAAGAGTTCTCCACTCCTCTACTCGTGGCAGAATACTTTATGCCACCAGACTTAAAATTCTAGACCTAGAAAATCTAGAACTATGCTGCCTTCAGTCCGATCTAAGTGTAGTATATAAAAATCATACATTGCAATGTTCTACCTGTCAATGAATACTTCAGCTTCAACCGTAACAATACAAGAGCAAACAATAGATACAAACTCAAGATTAATTGCACCAAACGTGATTACAGGAAATACGACTTCAGCAACAGAGTGGTCAATGTCTGGAATACTCTACCTGACGCTCTGGTTTCTTCCCCAAGCCCCAAAAACTTTAACCTTAGGCTTTCTACTATTGACCTCACCCCATTCCTAAGAGGTCTGTAGGGGATGTGCATAAGCGCACCAATGTACCTACTGTCCCTATCCTACTGTTTCTTTTATTTTTCTTATATGTATTCATGTATTCATAACTATGTTTTTACTTATACCTATTATCTTGTAAGCAATTGACAAACCAAATAAAATAAATAAATAAAATGTATTTTTGGCCTTTTGGTTTTTATCCACAATTAGTCATAATATTAAGGATCCTGAATTTTTTTTAATCTGTTTCCTCACTCAAGTATCCCATCCCTTCCTTCCTAAAAGGAAATAAAACTTTTTCTAGTCCCAATCCTTTACATTCTCTGTCCATTCATCTATTTGGCAACCGCTCTCCTTTTGCGCCCTACGAATCATAACATTTCAGGATTGGCTTGGATAGAATCTAGCCCAGGCCTCTGCCCAATGCAGGAATTCTCTGCAATAACATTCCTGCAGACTGCAGTCCAGACTCATTTTAAATATTTTCACTGTAGCAGAGTCCACCATCTCCTGGGCAGTCTGCTTCATTACTGATTACCTCTTATCACTAGATATTTTTCCCCTGATATCTAATTGAAATTGAAGTCTTATCTTCATCTTGACTCTGTTATGCATTCTAGAAATATATTTGCTTTATTTGCACTTACAACAAACTGTTAATTTATGTTCAGCTTGTAATCCACAAGACACCAGATCAGTCTCACATGTGCTGGTAACCAATATGGCTACCTCCAGTCAATATACCTGTCTTAGCTTTTTTTTTTCTCTGTTTAAATTACAGACTTTGCATTTGTGCCTGGTGAGAGTTATTTTGCTGGTTCCTGTCCAATGTTTAGTCAGATCCTCCTGAATCTTGAAAGTGTTCTCTAAAATATTTGTTATCTTTATATGATCTACAAATCTGATAGACATATTTTTTAGCTTTCATTCAAGTAATTTATTATATTGAACAAAACTTTTGGATGCTACTCAATACTTCCTTCCATGGATATATATCCATACTCACTGGATGTAATTGTCCAGTCAGTTCTGAACCCATCTCTTTGATTTCCACTTCCATTACATCTTGTCTCCAAGGTGGAGCTGTTTTCAAATGGGCCAATGAAATAATCAGCACAAGGAGAAAATGGAAACAAACAGGATGTAAAGCAAGAGTGAGGAAGCACTAATTTACCCTGAAAGAGTTTATAACTTCAGCATGTAATTCCAGATTAATTACAAATAAAAAAACAATTTGTAAAAAAACATGCAGATATCTATTTCCCCTTAATTAATTTTAATTTGGAAAACATGAGATTTCCTGAACTCTGATTTTACTATTAATTTAATTTAATCTAATTGTTAATGCCTTCCTCAAATAAATGTCTGCTGAGGGAAAGGGTGGGAAGGTTTTTACAAAAGAAGTTAGTTGCTTTACTCCAGTAAATCAAAATAAAGACCTCTCTGACTGTTAATAAAATGGCATAATTCTCATCCCATTAAAATGAAGATAGAATACTGCAGATGGGAAACAAATTGAAGCAACAAAAGCTACACCAAATTAGCAGGGTGTAATGAAATTTGCTGTAGTACTGTCTCATGTATGAAAAAGAAGAGATGCAATCTAGCTGGTGTGTTACCAGGTATTCTTGTTTAGAAAGCAGAACTGCAAGCCTGAAGACTTGAGTAATACTGACAATTCCTCCATTCCCCATGTTATATTTATATGTGTTCTGCTGCTTGAAATATTTAGAAAAATTGGGTTGGGACAGACAACCAAGTTAGTTTTTTTAAATATATCTAGTTAAAACATTACAAGGTTCAAAAGTTATTGAGTGAAAGAGAAGCAAAAGTTAAAGCAATATAATGTACTAGATAAGTTGCACAGAAAAAATTGCTGCATATAACACACCTTATTTCATAATAGAATGATCAATTAAAATCAAACTGAAAACAAAACAGTAGAACTATCTGGAGAGACTGGAATGTTTTTTATTGATATCAAAAAGACATTAAGATGGATATCAAGAATGCTTTTCTATGAAACCACTCTGCTTCAACCGACCACATTTTATATGCTTTCGGTTCTTCCATGAATGATAAGAAATAACTTTCAGCCAGCATCGTCTTTAGCAACAATTCTGTTGTGCAATGCAAAATGTCCACTCATGTCTATATCAAATATTTGGAATTGCTTTGGATGGGAAGCATTATAGAATCATCAGTAAATAAAATATCAAAACTAACTGAGTAGAGACCATTACAAAATATTCTTCTCATAGCTATGTCAAAACAAGCATTGCTAATCTGGATCTTTCAGAAGTTTGTTCCTCACCTGAAATTGCAGGAACAACAAAATAGACAAAAACAGCATTTCTGGGATTGTGCATAATGTTCACATAAATCTACACAGTCTGGGAAATATGATGAATTGTGACTCCTATGTATATAAATGCAGTAAAATATGCTTATATGCCTAACAAATAGACAGATCCATAACTCCAGTCTATGTTTCAGATTAACACAAATGCACACACAGAGAATTAGATATCTTGCAGGGAATGTCTTCTAGAACTGGACACAAACAGACAAACAGACTGTTCAAATCTCAGAAGCATTTTAGAGGAAAATCAATTGAGTAGATCAGCACCCCCCAACCTTTGAGGCACCAGGGACTGGTTCTGTGGAGAGAGGTTTTTCTAATCCTAACCCTAACCGGAGGGGGCATCATTTCACATGCTGCCTGCATCCCATAGATAGGACTTTGCTTGTTTGTGTGGCCTGGTTTTTGGCATGCCATGACCCAGTACCAGTATGCAGACCAGGTTTGGGGTCCCCTGTAGTAGATAATGTCTTCATTTTCCACCTCAGAGAAGGGGATTTATTTAGAGGTGGTATTCGGCAGGTTCTGACCAGTTCTGGAGAACCGGTAGTGGAAATTTTGAGTACCACCTCTGACTGGAGATTTTACAGTATCTTTCCCCTGCCATGCCCACCAAGCCACGCCTACAGAACTGGTAGGGGAAAAAAATTGAATCCCACCACTGATATATTCTGCAAAACATTCTCAATGGCAATGTTCTTTAGCGGTGACATTGGTTTTGTTATTTTAAAAAAGGCATATGGGAGACATTATTTCATATTGTCCTTGGGATCTAATGTAAGCCTGGGAATTCAGCAGCTTTCATTTATGAAAACCACACAAGATAAGGTCAGTCAGTCTGTCTATAGACATTCACACATACATTTCCTGGCTACCTTGTAATAAAAGACATGCAATCACACAACAAGATAAGTACGAAAGGAGTGCCTATTACAGCAGTGTCTGTTAAATCCAAATGCCAATTTATACAAGTGTGTTTTATGGATTTTATGCATCTGTGAAAGGAAAATAGAATTTTACACATATGTAGTTTATGCCTTTTATATATGCATTAAATGATGAACAGGATTTTACACATGCACAGAAGCATAAAATGTATGCAAAGATTTTTTTCATTTTTCCCAAAGCCTACTTACACTAAGATCCATTAAATCAATGTTTAGTGTATTTTAAAATAAATCCATATGTAAATGATGTCTAAGCAAAACTTAGAATGGAGACATTTTCAAAACAGTTTCCAAAAGTTATTCCTAAAGGCCCAGTCCCACTGCACTTACGGAAGCAAAGAGGATGTAAAACGTTAAAAAAAGTTTGCCATCTGTTGGAAAACGCTATGCATCCATTGTGTACTCATTGCATATGTGTTTCATACACTCTATTCCTCGAGCATCCATTCACTGAGATTTCATCCACGCAAGAAGTTTTGAGCTGCACAAAACTTTGTGAACGGACGAATTTTCCGCCACGTACGATGTACATCTGTGACATATATGGGCAACAAACGTTCTATGTCTGTTAAACGTCCGCTGTATCCTCTCTGCATCCTCTGGCCATCCCCTCAACTCACATCCGCTGCAGCTGAAAATGGAAAGAGGGAGGAAACGAAAGGGACATGGAACGTCTACACAGCGTTAGTAGCACGGAAATAGAAAGGATGTAAGCGTATACATCTCGTATATAAAGGATTAAAACGGACAAAACATTTGTATCTGGGATGTATCTCATATATTTAGGATGTCTGCAGTATGTCTAGAGTATGTAGAAGGACACCTAGTGGACTACCGATATTTCCTAGAAAAAGGGGGAGAAAATCACCTGGATCTCAGTATGAGTCCAGCAGCCGTGGTGTACAGACCTCTTCACCCTTGGTCTTGGTCTTCCACATCATCAATTGTTCTCCACCATGGATCATGACACAGTCCATATGATAGCTGCGCTCATTCATCACCAGAACCAAAATCTGTTCAGACTGTTTCACTTTTATACAGAAGGAGAAGAAGGAGACATCCAAGAGCTGTGTGGGTGCGAGGATGGATCATGAGAAGAATGGAGTTTGGACTGTATGACCAGTTGATGGTGGAGCTGAGGAATGAAGACCCTCATGCATTCCATCACTTCATGAGGATGCCACCAGCCATGTTTGATGAACTTGTAGAGTGTCTGAGACCCAGGTTGACCAAGCCTAGCACCAACTTCCAACCCAACCTGGACCCTGGACTAAAGGTGGCACTGACCCTGCGGCACCTGGCCTCTGGAACCACATACAGAAACATGCAGTATGCATGGCGGGTACCACACAACAGCATCAGCAAAGTGGTCAGAGAAGTGGTGCAGGCCATCATCGAAGAATAGGTGGAGGAGCTCCTCAAGTGCCCCACCACTGAACAAGGCTGGAGGAAACTTGCAGAAGAGTGGTATCAGAGGTGGAACTTTCCTCACACCATTGGAGCCATAGATGGGAAGCATGTGGCCTGCAAACCTCCAACCAACTCAGGGTCCACTTATTTCAACTACAAGGGGTTCTTCAGTATCATCCTCTTTGCCATGGTTGATGCTGACTACAAGTTCATCTACATCGATGCTTCAGGCAATGGGTCAGCTTCAGATGGCCAGGTATACAGCGCTGATGACCTCAAGGATAAGCTGGAACGCAACCTCATCATGGGTTTTCCAGATCCAGACCCCCTACCCAATGACAAAAAAGATGTGCCCTACTTCATCATTGGTGAGGACGCCTTCTCCCTCAGAACCTACCTCATGAAGCCGTACACTTCTATATACCTCACCCGTGAAGAGAGGATCTTCAACTACAGGCTGCCCAGGGCAAGACGGGTGGTGGAGAACGCCTTTGGCATCCTGACCAACAGGTTCCAGATACTTCTCACCACCATGCAGCATGACCCAGAGACTGTGAGGAGCATCATGGAAGCTTGCTGCATCCTGCACAATCTCATGTGCACCCGCTACCCAGTGTTGCAGAACAGACTTGTGGACCGTCAACAAGGGAATGGGGACATGGAGCCTGGTGAATGGAGGCAAGGATGAAACCTGATACACACTGTGGATGTACAAGGTCCCAACAGAGCTTCACGTGAAGGGAAGAAGCAGCGCAACCTACTGAGACACTGGTGCAACTCCCCAGCTGGAGCAGTGGAGTGGCAAGACAGGATGATACATGATTAATGGATGCTTCCTTGAGCCTGTCGCATAACACTGATGAGATTGTGCCGTGTATGTTGAGTGGTCCTACAGTGAATAGGGTATTAATAAAGAACTTTGTTTATTTTAAAATGTGTTGATCAATGAATAAATTGTTATTGATAATAAAGGTCCACATGTGTGGCAGCTGGGATGAGGGACCATACAGTCCCACTATGCTTGCACTGGAGGTTTATCTATCCCACAACTACCCTTATCTATCCCACAAGCATGCAAAGGCTTAACCATTTGTTAAAAGTTTTCACCAACACTTTATTAAGTAAAAAAAATGTACCAAGTGTCTTAAGCAAAGATAACCTTTATTAACTGTCTTAGGTAAACTTTATGACTTTATTAAAAAAGCAAAATGAACCAAGTAAAGTGTCTTAAGCAAAGATAAACTGAACAAGTAAACAACTCAGTCTCTGAGTGTGTTCAGGAAGCTGTCCAAGAGCTGACTCAGTCCCGTGAGGTTGAGAGGCCTTCATCAAGGACCTGAGATGTGAGGCCCAAGACTGATGACAGATTGTCCGTTGACGGGCTTGGCTGTGGGGTGGAGGAAGGAGAAGTGTAGTGGGGCTGTCTGGTCTGCAGCTGGATGAGGACTGGCATCTGTGGCGTGCGATGAACCTGGGCCTGGACTGGGAAGGTCTGCTTGTGCTGTGGGTAGTCCTGGTAGTCGTAGCCTTGGTAGGTGAGGGGCTATTGAAAGCCGTGGAAAGGCTGTGACATTGCCTGGGGTGGAGGAACAGACCTGGACTGGGCTACAGCTGGGCCTGGAGGGTTGTGCAGAAGTGCTGTTATCTTCTCTTTCATCACCTGGTACTGGGCCTCGGGCAGGTCCCTCAGGGTCTGGCTCACGTAGGTGATGAAGGTGTGGCGGCCCGAGGATCCTCTGTCGAAGTGGACCAGCTGAGAGAGAAGTTCTGTGCTGGTCTTCATTGTGTCCCTGATCTCCAACAGGACACTGTGGTTCTGGCCCTCCAGTCTGCCTCTCTGCCTGCATCCTGTGGAGCTGGGGGTGGGGTTGGGTTGGCCTCTGGTGGCTGCTGCTTCTTCCTCCATTTGTGACAGGGGATCCTCCACGTCCGCTGGCATGGGGAGTGCAGCTGACGGGGGGTTCTCTGCCGTGGGGCCTTCTGAAGACACCTGCCTGGATAGGCTTGCTGGCTCCTGGCTGGAAGAGGACTGGCTGTCTGTGGGCTGTCTGAGAGAGAGGAGTGTCAGAGGGGCTGCTCCTCGGTGGCGGCTCTCACCCTCCAGGATACTGCATTTAGCCATGACGTACATCTCCTGGTCAGTGAGCTTGACAGCAGCCTGCCCGGATTTCTTGAGGTGTATCTTGCCATACCAGGTGTGCATGTGCTTCCACCATCCCAGGAGTACTTCTGCAGTGTACCCCAGGCTCTCTGCCTTGTCTCTCCAAGCTGCCTGCTTCTTCCTGGTTTCTGTGGCCCTTTCTCCAGAGGTACTCGTTCTCCCTCAGCCATTCCAGCACCTCATCCTCATGCTCCTCGGAAAGGGTGTACTGTTTCCTCTCTCCCTTCTCCTTCCCTTGACTCTTCCTCCCTCTGGCAGGGGCTTCAGCAGGGCCTTCAGGGGCTTGAGCAGCAGGGCCTTCAGGGGCTTCAGCAGCAGGGCCTTCAGAGGCTTCAGCAGCAGGGTCTTCAGGGGCTTGAGCAGCAGGACCTTCAGCAGCAGGGCTTTGAGGGCCTTGGGGCTGGTCCACCACAGCAGCAGCAGCAGCAGCAGCAGTTGCAATAGCAGCAGCAGCAGCAGCACCACCACCACCAGCACCACCAGCACCAGGTTCAGACTCAGTGCCAGGGCGTGGGATGCTGGTTCTGTCCTTCTTGCCAGGGCTGGAACGAGTAGGCACGGGCTTCCTCTTCTTGCCTGACTGATGAACCATGGTGTTCCTGCTAGATGTATGTGGCAGCACGTCTTTCCCCTCTATGCTGACTGCATGCGTTTTATATCCACCTTTTATATCCACGGAGCTGATGCAATTCAAACTCCCCGCATGTGCAGTGACCACTTTGCATCCAATATACATCCGCTATGCATCCGCTTTGCTTCCTATAGGCGTCCGTGATGCATCCGCGTCATCCCCTTTGCATCCGCCCCTTCCGCTATGCGTCCGCTTCGCAATTCTCCATCGGAACCCTTTCAGATGTGTCATCCACTTCCTTCCACTGTCATCCGCTAGGCTTCCTATGAACATCTGCTTAACATCCCCACTACATACTACCCACATCTGTTCTTTTCCGTTCTTTTCCGTTCTGTTTATGCAAATTTTCACCACTTTTTGGAGTGGATGACAACGGATGGAGCCACCCCCGAAATTTTGCTCGTCCGCTGTGTCCTTTATGCATATGTTTTGCGTCTGTAGGCCAGTGAGACCTAGCCTTAAAAATGAAGCTTTATCAGAGTCCATTTTACACTTTTTCAGAAGCTTCTTTTCTGTTCAAAAGCAATTT
Organism: Laticauda colubrina; assembly: GCA_015471245.1. Taxonomy (NCBI): domain Eukaryota; kingdom Metazoa; phylum Chordata; class Lepidosauria; order Squamata; family Elapidae; genus Laticauda; species Laticauda colubrina. The sequence goes on from BLBF01000018.1 coordinate 22,395,275, forward strand.
CTGCTTTTCTCTTTTATCTATGCGGTACTTGAGAATCCGTCCTGATCCTCTCTTTGTGTTAACTTTATTATTGAACAAAGCAGCAAAGGTGCCATGATATTTTGTTACACTTCTTCCCTGAAGCCTCTTTATAACTGATTTACTGTTCAAAAATGGCTAAAGCCCCTGTCACACTGAACCAACGGATGCAAAGAGGATGTAAAATGGACAAAAAAGCTTGCCATCCGTTGGTTAATGCAATGTACTCACTGCCTCCATTTTGCTTCCTCTCTATCCGTCCAGCATCCATTTATGGACGTTTCACCTGCTCAGAAAGTGTTCAGCTGCTCAAAACTTTTGTGCGGAAAATGTATCCAATTCGTCCATTCTGCATCCGCTAGGCATCCGCTACGCATCCGTTATGCATCCGTTATGCATCCACTATATCCGCTAGGCATCTGTTTCACATCCGCGCAACTCGCATCCCCTCGGACGCAGGGAGGAAGCGGAACAGATGCAGAACGGAAGCATGTAAAACGAAAAAAACGTTCGCAGAGGGGACCTATCTCAGATATTAAGGATGTCTAGAGGATGCCTAGAGGATGCCTAGAGGATGCAAAGGGACACCTATACTGTCTATAAAAAGGGGGAGCAACTCACCTGCATCTCACTTTCAGAACAGCAGCCCACCTGTGCAGACCTCTGCAGCCTTCATCTGACTCTTCCTCTTCCACAGCATCCAGTCATGTCCACCGTGGATCGTAAAACAGTCCTTTTGGCAGCCACCATCCTTCTGCAACAGTGCGAAGCCATCTACAGGCTCTGTGAACTCTACTACGGGAAGAAAAAGAGGCAGCCAAGAAGCCTCTGGGTATGAAGATGGTTTGCCAGAAGAGCAGAGGACGGACCGTACAACAAGCTGATGGTGGAGCTCAGGAACGAAGACACTCGGTCATTCCAGAACTTCATGAGGATGCCTCCAGCCATGTTTGATGAAGTTGTGCAGTGGCTGAAACCCAGGTTGACCAAGGCAAACACCAACTTCCAGCCCAGCCTGGACCCTGGGCTCAAGGTGGCACTCACTCTGCGCCACCTGGCCTCAGGGACCACCTACAGCAGCATTCAGTACAGATGGAGGGTGCCACACAACACCATCAGCATTGTGGTCAGAGAAGTGGTGCAGGCTATCATCGAAGAATGCAAGGAGCTCCTCCAGTGCCCCTCCACTGAAGAAGGATGGAAGAAAGTTGCAGAGCAGTGGTATCAGAGGTGGAACTTCCCACACACCGTTGGAGCCATCGATGGGAAGCACGTGGCCTGCAAAGCGCCAGCCAACTCAGGGTCCACTTATTTCAACCTCAAGGGCTTCTTCAGCATCATCCTCTTCGCCATGGTCGATGCTGACTACAAGTTCATGTACATCGATGCTTCAGGCAACGGGTCAGCTTCAGATGCCCAGGTATACAACGCAAGTGACCTCAAGGGTAGCCTGGAACGCAACCTCATCGTGGGCTTCCCAGATCCAGAGCCCCAGCCCAACGACCCGGAAGATGTGCCCTACTTCATCGTGGGGGATGACGCCTTCTCCCTCACAACCTACCTCATGAAGCCCTACACCTCCAAATACCTCACCCATGAAGAGAGGATCTTCAACTACAGGCTGTCCAGGGCAAGGCGGGTGGTGGAGAACACCTTTGGCATCCTGGCCAACAGGTTCCAAGTACTTCTCACCACCATGCAGCATCACCCAGAGACCATGAGGAGGATCATGGAAGCTTGCTGCATCCTGCACAATCTCATGCACACCCGCTACCCAGTCTTGCAGAACAGGCTCGTGGACCGCCAACAAGGCAATGGGGACATGGAGCCTGGTGAATGGAGGCAAGGGCGAAACCTGATAGACACTCAGGATGTGCAAGGCCCCAACAGAGCCTCACGTGAAGGGAAGAAGCAGTGCAACCTCCTGAAACACTGGTGCAACTCCCCAGCTGGAGCGGTGGAGTGGCAAGACAGGATGATAGATGATTAATGGATGCTTCCTTGAGGCTGTCTCATCACACGGATGAGATTGGGCCTTGTATGTTGGGTGGGCCTACAATGAACAGGGCATTTAATAAAGAGTTGTGTTTATGTTGACATGTGTGGATGATTGATTACATTATTATTGATAAAAAAGGGCCCTAGGTGTGGCACCTGGGAGTGTGGACCATACAGTCCCACTATGCTTGCACTGGAGGTTTATCTATCCCACAGCTATTACCCATCCCAAAGATATCCCTGCCCATCCCACACTTATCCCTGCCCATCCCAAAGGTATCCCTGCCCATCCCACTGCTATCTTAACCCATCCCACAAGCATTCAAAGGCTTAAACCATTTCTAAAAGTTTCCACGAAGACTTTATTAAAAAAAAGAAATGAAGCAAGTGTATGAATCAAAAATAGACTTTATTAACAACAAGCTATAAAACAAAAATGAGTCTCTGGCACTCCTCTTGGTCGCTCAGTGTCATGGGTGAAGGGTCCGGGTGCTGTGGAGGTGGCTGGTGCTGGAGTGCTTGTCATCAGCTCCTCCAAAAGCAGAAGCAGCAGAAGCCCCAGCCCCAGAAGAGCGAGCCCGTGCTGCAGAAGCCCCAGCAGAACCAGAGTGAGGGCCAGGGGGCGGGATGGTAGCCCTGTCCCACTTGCCAGGGCTGGCAGCAGATGGCTGAGGTTTGCTGTGCTTCAGCATGGTTGTGGGGTTGCTGGCTGGCAGGGAGGCTGGCAGGAACCAAGGCTGGCAGGGAGGCTGGCAGGGAGGCAGGCAGTCAGGCAGACAGCAAGGCTGGCAGGGAGGCTGGCAGCAAGGCTTGCAGGCAGACATGCAGGCAGGGCAGACAAGGCAGTCAATCCGTCCGGCAGCAGGTCTTTCCTCTGAATGGCGACCTGCTTCCGAGCTGCTTCCGTTATATCCGCAGGGCTGATGCAATGCATCCTCCCTGTATGCGCAATTAATGCTCGGCATCCGCTAGGCTTCCGCTGTGCATCCGCTTCATCCGTTCGGCGTCCGCTCTGCATCCGCTGTATCCGTTCCGCGTCCGCTTTGCTGAGGTCCCCCGGAAGCCTAGCGGATGTGCCATCCGCTTCCATCCGCTGGGCTTCTGTTCCGCATCCACTTTCCATCCGCCCTGCGTCCTACTCCCGTCCGTGTTATCCGCTCCGGTTATGCAAATTTTTGCCCCTTCTGAGAGCGGATAACAACAGATGGTACATTTTTCTCGTCCATTGTTAATGTTTTGCATCCGTTGGGCAGTTTGACAGGGCCTTAAGAAAGTTGAAATTAAATTCACATTCATAAAATTGAGAATTGATCAGAAAAAATGTCGAATAAATTTCAACATATCACTCATCACTACATTTCATAAAACCTGAAGGAATCTTCTAGGTATTCTAATCCAAACTTCAGTTCAATGCAGGATCTACTAGGATATTACTGACAGATTGCTATCTAATATATGTTTGAAGACCTCTAGCAAAAAAGAACCTACTACTTCATGTAGACTAGCTGACAGCATACATGGGCAGGAAGTTCCTTAATGCCTTCACATTACCTTATCCTTTAGATACTCACATTGCATATGGCTATTAACTAGGAATAGTAAAAAGGCTTAGGATCTCTTAGACTTATACACCCTCAAAATTTCTGCATTGTACTGAATATATGTATGAACATTAAGCAATAAAAGGATATATATCTCCAGACCATCTATTTCACTGAAACCTAATATATGTTCTGTATAATTCATACATCTTTATCCCACAAATTTCTCATGTTAGCAATAATTGAAAACCTCTTCTAGTTGTACTTGAGGAGAAGAATGTCCTGGCACTAATTCTATAACTATGGAGTGTGAGTCCATGTAGGAGAACAGCATACACTACTGGTGCAAGAAAACAAAAATTAGCAGAATTTTTTTTAAAAAAGGCCTTGATTATTTGCTGTTAACATTTCTTTAGGTACTTGCCATAAGGTCATGCCCAAAGCTGCATGGGAAATGCAAAACTGACCCTAATTATTCCACTGAAATATGAAAAATTCTTCCCTTGATTTTTAGTATTCAAAACATGTTAGTGTGCCTAGAGTAAGACAAAATGTTTTCTAACTGATTTGATATGAAATTAATGCAAAAACCAGCAGTAAAACTATTCTACAAGTGTTGCATTATCTCTCTAGTAGGAATTACATCTTGGTTAGAAGAATATATAGAAGAACATGCAGAAACATTATAAGAAATGGGACATGATGAGCTTTGAGTGATGGAGCATACACTGCTCAAAAAAATAACGGGAACACTAAAACAACACCATGGAACCAAGTCAATCACACTTCTGTGAAAACAAACTGTTCACTTAGGTAGCAATACTGATTGACATTCAATTTCACATGCTGTTGTGCAAATGGAATAGACAACAGGTGGAAAGCATCAGTGGTTAGCAAGACATCCCCATGGTTCTGCAGGTGGTGACCACAGACCACTTCTCAGTTCCTATGCTTTCTGGCTGATGGTTTGGCCGTTTTTGAATGCTGGCGGTGCTTTCACTCTAGTGGTAGCCTGAGTCAGAGTCTACAATCCACACAAATGGCTCAGGTAGTGCAGCTCATCCAGGATGGCACATCACTGCGAGCTGTGGCAAGAAGGTTTGCTGTGTCTGTCAGTATAGTGTCCAGAGCATGGAGATGCTACCCAGAGACAGGCCAGTACATCAGGAGACATGGAGGAGGCCCTAGGAGGGCAACAACCCAGCATCAGGATAACTTCCTCCATCTTTGTGCAAGGAGGGGCAGGAGGAGCACTGCCAGAGCACTGCAAAATGACCTCCAGTGGGCCAAAAATGTGCATGTGGCTGCTCAAACAGGCAGAAACAGACTCCATGAGGGTGGTATGATGGCCCGACGTCCATAGGTGGGGGTTGTGCTTGCAGCCCAACACTGTGCAGGATGTTTGGCATTTGCCAGAGAACACCAAGATTGGCAAATTTGCCACTGGCACCCTGTGCTCTTCACAGATGAAAGCAGGTTCACACTGAGCACATGTGACAGATGTGACAGGGTCTGGAGATGTCATGGAGAATGTTTTGCTGCCTGCAACATCCTCTAGCATGACCGGTTTGGCAGTGGGTCAGTACTGGTGTGGGGTGGCATTTCTTTAGGAGGCTGCATATCCCTCCATGTGCTCGCCAGAGGTAGCCTGACTGCTATTAGGTACCAAGATTAGACCCTCAGACCTCTTGTGAGACCATATGCTGGTGCGGTTGGCCCTGGGTTCCTTTTAATGCAAGACAATGCTAGACCTCATGTGGCTGGAGTGTGTCAGCAGTTCCTGCAAGATGACAGCATTGATGCTATGGGCTGGCCTGCCCGTTCCCAGACCTGAATCCAATTGAGCACATCTGGGATATCATGTCTCACTCCATCCACCAATGCCACATTGCACCAGTCTGTCCAGGAGTTGGGGGATGCTTTAGTCCAGGTGTGGGAGGAGATCCCTCAGGAGACCATCCGCCACCTCATCAGGAGCATGTCCAGGCATTGTAGGGAGGTCATACAGGCACATGGAGGCCACACACACTACTGAGCCTCATTTTGACTTGTTTTCAGGACATTACATCAAAGTTGGATCAATCTGTAGTGGTTTTTTCCACTTTAATTTTGAGTGTAACTCCAAATCCAGACCTCCATGGGTTGCTAAATTTGATTTCCATTGCTAATTTTTGTGTGATTTTGTTGTCAGCACATTCAACTATGTAATGAACAATGTATTTAAAAAGAATATTTCATTCATTCATATCTAGGATGTCTTATTTTTGTGTTCCCTTTATTTTTTTGAGCAGTGTAGTAGACAATGGTCCCTGCTTTGTCTTCCTTGTACTTCCTTGTACTTCTTCAGTATAAGAGGGCCATGGCAGACATAAAGAGGTTAAGAGATGCTTTCATTTCAACAAAAAAGGATGCCAACATACCTGGCTCAGTAAATTTACACACACATATTTGAAGTTACAGTTGATGACTCTTCAGTGCGATAAAGGCAACTTATAGGAGTCTAACGAACCAAATCATTCCTGAAATTCCAATTATGTTGATAGGAGGAGAGCCAAATAACAAAGTTCCAAAGAGAGAAGATTAAAAAGAAGAAGAAGCTGGTGCTGAAGGCTGGCAAGCAGATGATGCCAAAGCAATTTCGAATGGAAAAAAAAAACCCAGGTGTTTCTGACCATATCATGCTTAGAATCATAGACCTGGAAGAGGGTCAATTAGGCCATCAAATGTAATCTCTAGCCTGGTGCTAGAATCCAAATTAAACAAACAAATGGTTGTTGAGTTTCTTCTAAAGAGATCTGGTGCAGAAAGGCCCTCCCAAGTGTTTAACATTTAAACAAAATCTGCATTCCTACAACCTCACACCGTTGTTTCGACAAACTAGACTGACAGAGAACAGATCAGGACTATCTTTTGTGTGGAAGGCCCTATATACTATAACTCCCACCCCGTCTTCTATTCCCAGTGCTAAAGACATCAATTCCCTCAACTTCCCTTTGCACAACTTCAGTTTCTAATCCCCTGAAAATCCACAATGCCCTTCTCTGGACATCTTCTCATTAGTCTGATTTTTTTAACCACATGGCTTCAGTGAACTTCTCACAGCTTCAGTGGTTTGAAATCATTTTTGACTGGCAGTGCCTGAGATGTTTAGTCTTCAAAGCAGAAGCTTAACCAGGATAGAAATGAAGTTACAATGTTAGCATAATGTTATTAAAAGTACTGTCATAACTGTGTTCCACAAATACTTAAAGGGCAATCATTCTATCTTTAAACATGCTGGGTTTTTTGAGGGGGAGATTCGTAAAAGTAGCATTTTCTATAGAAGGTCAAGTTCTGTTAAAGAAAGCTATGAAGCCTCACCTGATGAAAAATTTAAAAAACAGTGACTGCAAAATGAGCAGCAAGGTTGCTGGGAGGAGGGAGGGGTTCCAAGATCCTTTTCTTTCTCCCCAAGAAAAACATGCTTTCTGTTGTGTATGGAAATTAGAAGACTCCAAATAACTAAAACTGATTGGCCGAACAGGCCGCTCTCGGATTGGTCAATTGAGCACCATTTTGATTGGCCCGCCTGACGGTGGGAATTCTTAAAGAGCTGTCATTGGCCGCAAGCTGCGAGCAGCCGCTATAAGAAGAGCTGCCGTGGCTTTGGCAAATGTTCCGTTACAAGTCACTATACAGTTAAATAAAGAGTTGTTTGTTGGGATACCGGTCTCACGTACTTTATTATCTAAACAGAACACTGGTGACGAGGATGGGATCATCCTAGAAGAGCGAGACCAAAGCACATGGCAACCAGAACTGAGAAACCAAGATGGCCGGTAACAATATGCTGCCCGCACCGTTCAACCCAGCCGAAGAAGATTGGGAGTGATACATTGACTGCTTTCTGATGTTCTTAGAAAGCAATGAGCTACAAGAAATAACCGACCAAAGGAAGAGAGCTGTATTCCCCACACATTGTGCCCTTGCCATTTTCAAAATGGCCAAGATATTAGCCAAATCGCGGGACATAAAACAGATGGCATGGCTAGAATTAAACCGAATGCTACAAGCCCATTACACGCCTGTGGTCTCCAATCTTATCAAAAGGCACGAATTTTATAAGTGAGACCAACGAGAAGACAAGAGCATTGGACATTTCGTAGCAGCCCTAAGAAATATCGGAGGAGCCTGCGAATTTCAGAATATGGACGAAGCCATGAGAGACTGCGTGGTCCTGGAATTGAAGGACGCTATGCTCCAAAGCAAGCTGCTAAACAGACCGAATATCACAGTGGCTGAGGCCATCACAGAAGCCACCACCGCTGAAGCAACCAAGAAATTCGCAGCCACCATGCGCCAGATGAACTCAACAAACCCAGAACCACCGAACCAACCCCGAGAAAAGAAGGTGGAAGGAAACCAAAAACAGCCCACAGTGATTGCCCACCATGAAGACTTTGACTCCCCGAGCGACATTGATGATGACAACAAAGACATACATAGACTTCAGTTGGAAAGAAAATGGCGGGGAAAAAGAGGAAGGAGGTGAGAATTCCAGTGTGCTGGGTGCAGAGGGGATCACCTGTGCTCTGAATGCAGATTCCTGGATGCCATTTGCAGATTTTGTGAGAAACGGGGGCACATTGCAAGGGTCTGCTGAAACAAAAAGAGCTATAGTCCAAAAAGACGCGGCGGCACCCCCCACCCCCACCCCCCAGAAACAGAGAGAGACAAGCCGGAAGCTGATGGAGCCAAGAGAACAGAAACCGGTGAATGAACGACAGAGAAGAAACACATCAAACAATAATCATCGGAAATGCCAGGGCAGCAAATGGAAAAAAGGTCCTAATAAATGTGAAAATCGAAGGAAAGCCCTGTGAGATGGAAGTAGACTCCAGATCATACCTGTCAATGGTGTCATGGAACACTATTAGAAACCTGATACCAGACATCAAACAAAGAGAACTGGAACAGCAAAAGCTAATACTTCAAGATTACCAGGGAAACCGAATCCCAGAAGTAGGTCTTGGACATTTTCTAATAGAATTCAAAAACCGCGCTGAAGTACTTCCTCTGACAATCGTTGACCATGACTGCCCTAGCCTGCTGGGAATCGAATGGTTCGCGCCCCTGGGAATCGGAGTGATGGGATCAACAGCGTCGCTGAAACCAATTGGGAGGAGAACCTGCTGGAAGGTTTCCAAGATGTATTCGACGGGACCCTAGGCAAGTACAAGGGGGCCCCAATAACATTCAGCCTAGATCCTAAGATAGCTCCCATCAGGCTCAAAGCCAGATGCATTCCCTTTGCCCTAAAACCGAAAACAGATGAGCAGCTTAACAAACTCATTGCACAAATAGTGTTAGAGCCAATCGACCATGCCAGGTGGGAAACTCCCATCATGACTCCTGTCAAACCAGATGGGTCAGTGCGCATCTGTGGTAACTATAAAGTTACCCTCAATCATGCACTCCAGCAAAGTGCATACCCTGTTCCGGTAGTTCAACACCTGTTGCACTCATTAGGGGGAGGAAAATTTTTCGCGAACCTTGATCTCGTGCAATCATATCAACAGCTGCCGGTTGACCCCGAAACTGCAGAGGCACAGACTATAGTCACGCACAGAGGGGCATTCAAATGTAACAGACTTCAATTTGGGGTTAGCATTGCCCCAGGCGTTTTCCAAAACCTCATGGAGCACATTCTAAATGGAATAAAAGGAGTCGTTCCCTATTTTGATGACGTATTAGTATCAGCAAAAAATAAACACCAATTAGAAAATAGACTGAGAGAAGTCTTGCGAAGATTCAGGGAAGCAGGGCTAAAGGTCAAAAGAGAAAAATGTAAACTAGCCACCAATCAAGTTGAATTCTTAGGCTACCTTATAGATGAGCAAGGGAAACACCTCATTGAAAAGAAAATAAAGGCAATCAAAGACACACCCAGGCCTAAGAACAAAACAGACTTTCAGGCGTTCTTAGATCTCATTAACTTCTACAATGTCTTCCTGCCCCAAAAGGCAACCATAGCAGAGCCATTACATCAATTATTAGATAAAAAAACTGTCTGGAATTGGGGCCACCGGTAACAAGCAGCATTCCAAAACATTAAGGACTTATTAACATCCAACACCATTTTAATACAATACAGCAACACCCTGCCACTGACGGCCACCTGTGATACATTGCCTTTTGGAATCGGCGCCATACTGAGCCACAAGCTATCAGATGGCAGGGAAGCACCAATCACCTTCTATTCCAAAACGCTGTCAAAATCTGAAAGAGACTACAGCCAACTTGACCGAGAAGCCCTCGCAATCATAGCAGGCATCAAGAGATTCCATGAATACCTATATGGTAGGACATTTTCTGTTATCACAGACCACAAACCTCTGCTAGGGATCCTGGCAGGGAACAAACCAACCCCGAACATCCTATCACCAAGAATGACGAGGTGGTCAGAATTCCTCGCTGCATACAATTACACACTCATCCATCGCCCAGGAAAGACCATCACCCATGCGGATGCCTTGAGCCATTCCCCACTGCCCAACAAGGAAGGCGACCCAACTCCTACCATCTCCACTCTTCAGATCGAATCTGAATCTGCCACTAACCGAATCTGCCACTAACCGCAGCAGACGTCGCTAAAGCTACTGTGAAAGACCCACTGACAGCTCGAATCCTGCATTGGGTAGGTAAGGGCTGGCAAGATGAGGATAGAGGTGAGACTTTTAAACCTTTTCACACCCAGCAGACTGAACTATCCATTGAAAAGGGTTGTATACTGTGGTGAGATAGAGTGGTAATTCCAAAAAAGTTGCAGGAGGAAGTGTTGTGAATGTTGCATGAGGGACACCCGGGCATAGTCAAAATGAAAGCCCTGGCAAGGAGTTACATCTGGTGGCCAGGGCTGGACAAAGACATTGAAAAATGGGTGGCAACATGCCATGACTGCCAAAAGTCAAGGCCTACCCCCCCTCTTGCACCAGTCCTGGAATGGGAAACTCCCAGAGGCCCATGGTCGAGACTGCATATTGACTTTGCTGGGCCAACGAAAGGGAACACATATTTTATAATTGTTGACACTTATTTGAACTGGTTAGAAGTTATTCTTATGGCGTCCACTACTACTGAAGCAATCATAAAACAATTGAACAAACTTTTTGCTACACATGGACTGCCAGATGTAGTAGTATCTGACAATGGCCCCCAGTTTACTGCTTTAGCCTTCGAGCAATACCTGGCTGTGCAGGGCATCCAACATGCCCTGACAGCGCCAGCTCATCCGGCTTCGAATGGATGAGCTGAACGCATGGTTCGTTATACTAAAGAGGCCCCAGACAAACTGGACACGGGGGATGTCCAAGATAGACTTAACAAACCGTTAACAATTCAGCATATCACCCCTAGCACAACCACTAACAAAAGCCCAGCTGAACTCCTCATGGGTAGAAAATTGCATTCCTACCTAGATAGACTACCCCCCACTTATACTTGTGACAAACCCCCTGACTCCTCAAGTAAATATCGCTCCTTTGCTATTGGCAACTTAGTCTACAGAAAAAATCTTACCGGGGATCCATTATGGCTTCCAGCCACAGTTACTCAAATCATAGGAGTCATACCGACTCGCACTAGACGACGGCAGAACATGGAAGCGGCACATTGACCAGCTTCGCTCTAGGACATTGGAACGAAATACAAAATAATAAAAAAGGGAGAGACGAACCACCAATAACACGACAAAAGACACAACACAAACCTGAATTAGAACCTCTAATAAAACAAAAAGAGCACTTACCCATAGACGACCTCTGGAGAAGAGAACCGGTAGCAGGCGAGGCCTTCCTGGAAGGAGACAGCCAGGCCAGCTCGATCAACCAGGACAAACCAGGAGGGAGCGGCAGAGCCACCTCAACCAGCCCAAGAGACCCAGGCGGAAGCAGCAAGGCTGACTCACTCTTCCAGGAGGTTCCATGGAGCAGACGCGGAAAAAAAGTGATCCTGTCCAAACCGATGGAAGACCCCACTGAGACTGAGCTGCGCAGGTCAAGTAGGACCCGCAAAAGCCCCACTTACCTGCATGACTACGTTATGCAACTGATTGGCCGAACAGGCCGCTCTCGGATTGGTCAATTAAGCACCATTTTGATTGGCCTGCCTGATGGCGGGAATTCTTAAAGAGCTGTCATTGGCCACAAGCCGTGAGCAGCTGCTATAAGAAGGGCTGCTACGGCTTCGGCAAATGTTCCGTTACAAGTCACTATCTAGTTAAATAAAGAGTTGTTTGTTGAGATACCGGTCTCATGTACCTTATTATCCAAACGGAATACTTTCTGAACAGATTTTTAAAATGAGATTTGTAGCTTGCCCTTCACAAGATTTTCTGCCTGTGGATACAGGGCCAGGATGAACCATTAACCAGTTTTGACTAAATCTTCAGATGAGAGGAAATAAGGAGAGATTATGATCACATTGCTGAGCACAAAAGGAAATGATAGGCCAAAGAATGAAAAGTGGAATGACATATTTCACAAATAATGCTGATAAAATATTTTACTGTATTAGCTAACATAATCATTCCCTCCTGGCCCTTTAAAATGCAGTCTTTCTGACTCTGGGTCAGATAAGGGAGTAAGACAAAATGCCTGTGCAGTGCTCTTGAATTACAATATTTTAATTAACCTGGTTTTTTTCATCTGATTGTTTTTCCCTTCCCCCATTTAATACATCCCCAAATCAGACAGACAGAGATTCAGAATGGAAGCACATACTTTTGTATTTATTTGACTTCCTCTCATATATTTGTTATGCAGTCTTGTAAAGCCCACCTGCCACAGGAGAGGGAGCCTGAGACATGATTGAGGAGCTGAAGGTATATAATTCAAAATCTTCAAGCCCAGGGAACAAAATAGGTCAGAATTGATGGGAGACTTAAAGGAAAGGAAAAGCAACAGTTAAGAGAGAAGAGAGGAGACTCAGCTTGCTAAAAAGCCAAGCTACTCACACTTGCATAAGGAGACAGAGGACAAGTTTCTAAGGCCTGGCTCTTCTCATGCCAATTGAATTAGGCCAGTTGATCTTTTATTTAAAATCAAGACTGCATTGTTAGATTTGTTTCATGTCAGTCTCAGAGAAAAGACATTTTCTGCTTGGCTGGTTTATGGACTAATTAACTGCATTCCCAAATCGTGTGACTAGTGGTTTCGAGTTGAATGAATGAGAAGATATTTACAAGTAACTGAAAAGGCAACTGGACTCACTGCAAGCACGAAATCGGCAAACACCTTGACTAGTATTTCTCAACCTTGGCAACTTCAGGATTTGTGGGCTTCAACTCCCAGAATTCCCAAGTCAGCATGGGAATTGAAGCCCACAAATTATTAAATTGCCACGGTTGAGAAATATTGCATAAAGGCACCAAGCAGACCTTTATTTAGATTCCAAAGCACTAAATGGGATTGGGAAATTACCAGGAAAAACTGGGGTCTAGATCTGTCAAGAATTGTCCACCACCACCGATAATAAAAATCATGTAAGAATGCAAAGGCAAATAATTTCTTCCCTGTTGCCATGAAAATTGCATAAATGTATCCATAAAGTTAACAGGAATCAAACTTGACATGGTAATCCTCCTTTTTTTAAGTCCATTGAACTCAACTGTGATGCAGTGGGCTTACTTGGCAGCAGCTCTCATTGAGTTCAATAAAACTGATTTTAGAATAGATACATACATATAACTGCATAATAAATGTTACAATTATATTCCATCTAAACAACTATTAACAGGCAGGACAGTCACCATGATTACAAAATGAAATACATGTGAAATGTTCAAAGCAGAAAAATCTGAGTTTAAAAAATAAGACCAGTACATATTTGCTATGCATGGAAAATGGATTTTAAATCAGAAATGAAGAGTTGGTTCTGCTCAGCACATATTTTAGAGAGATTCTGCTGTTTCAGTCAGAGATTGCACCTGGCCATACTTTTTATTGGATTTGTTCTGGAAGGTATGGGATTATTTTGCCTACTCAATATCATGTCTAGGATCTCTTTCTGAGTGCTACCAGCCATAGTCAATCCCTAATCAAGTCCAGAATATACTGACCACGCTCTTCTCTTGCAGCTGCCACTCAACATCTGCAGCTTGTCAGTTAGACTAATTTTGACACATGTTCAGTGCTATTTCAGAAAAATATTAGATCCATGTCCACAAACAATTTAAATGGCAGAGCATCTCTGCATCTGCAATCTGTTTGTTGAGCAAACAGACAGGTGCTTAAACCAGCTTTTATGATACCCACCTACCCAGTTTTCCCTGTCCCAGCCCCTTAAGGATAGTGTTACATATTTGTTTGGTTTTTTTTATCCCTTGCAGGCAAGTGACACTGAATGGGAGTGGAAGAAAGTCAAGGGGATCTATCAGTCATGTTTCTTAACCTGTCCTGCATGAAAACAGTAAGCCAGGAGCACTTGCCAACCTCAGTATTGAGGTGAATTAGGAAATCAACTTCACAATAAGGGCAGTGCAATTTATGCTGGCAGACTTTTGTGCCAGCTCATACACTGGAGGAAAGGACTTTAATGCCGCCATCTGGCAGCACCTTGAATTAAACTATCATTTCCTGAACAATAATGAAGTCTTAGAAGGAACTTTCCAAACTTAGGTTCAACCACGTAGCTTGGATTATATCTCACCCTAGTGAGAAAAAAGGTGAATTTTGTGCCTGTTCCATAGTCTCCTTATTCCAATTCTTTATCTTTCAGCTGGATCACCCTTTCAACCAGAGAATGCCTTCAAAGGGAGGACTAGCCTGTATTAAGTAGGACACTGGACTAATTTGTAGAAGATAAAATAGTTTTTTCACAGGAAGATCAATGGACAAGCCAAATGGGAAGTGGAATTGCTTTAGATAAGAAGATTGGCAATCCACCTTTGATTCTTCTCCACAAGAGGATATTTGGGTAGACATACTGCATATCTGAACTATCTAATGTTTGTTTTAAAGTAGTAACTTCAAATTTTAATAAAATAACCTATGAATGTATGGCCTCTTGCATTTTATTTTCCTCCTTTTGATAAATGTACAGAAAAAGAGCAGCATCCAATAACTTGCACATAAGCCCTATTCAGCTATTCAAATATCAAAATATGAGACTTTCCCTATCTACGTATTTTCTAAGAATACCAAAACAGGGCTTCATCAGGTAAAAGGTAGCATGGCATACCAGACACAGCAGGAGAATTCATAGGGAAAGTCAAAGAAGTCAAGATGGAGGCCACAAGCAGAACTTCCCTGAGTCATAGTCCATCATTTCATCCTTTATCATGGACATTGGCAACCGGTCCCACTGTACCGTCTCTAGCCTGTTCCAGTAGGGAGCCAGATTCCAGCTCATTTCTAGGCACAATAGAAATCCTGATTATATCTTCAAAGCCCTGTATAGGTGGCATGAATTTATCAACTTCTTGCATCATCTACTGAAGCCTTACTTTGAGACTTCATTTTTCAGTGGTTTTTCTACACTGTGGGACCAGTGTAGGCCATTCTCTGGGTTAGGGAGCCTGGGTGTTATTTGACCGGGCTTTTCAGCTGACCAGATTGCTCTTGCTTTGGCATTTTTATTGCTCTGTTTATGTCTCTTTTTTCCTGTATTGCTGCAGTTTTATTTTTATTGTTTTATTCCATTGATGTTTGTAGTTATCTGTTAACTCCCTTGAGGCTTTTGAGCAGAAATGCAGTGTAAACAGTTAGTTACTCTGAGTGTTGCTAAACTTTCAAAAACAGATTTATCTTAATTTATTTAAGATAAAAAGAAAACGGTGTTAGAGGAATAGATTGAATTTACATAGTTGGAGTTGTTCTCTGAAAATAAAGTCAATTTAAATGAGCAAGAATCAAAATATAGAAACATCAAACTGTCAAATACTTGAGGTGGGTGCTATGCAAATCTAAGCAATAAACAAATAATCTGTCATGATAAATCCTTTCCAGCTTCATAGGCAAAGGCATACATTTATATACATATACACTTATACATACACACTATTATTGGCTATTTCTTTCCAGGCTCCCTTGAACTTTGGTTCTTCTGGAAAATAATATTCTATTCTCTATTTCCTTTTTTTCCCCTTTTTTATTGAAGTGAGGCCCAGCTTTCCAAAGGTTATCTTTGTGTAAATACATGTACATACATGCCTTAAATAGGCCATTGCTAAAGCAGCCAAGTGTTCCTTCATGATTATCTAGGATCCTAAACTATCCAGTGAGGAAAGGGGGCCTTCTGACGGATCCATTTCCAGCATGATTTTGTCCTTTGAAATGCTGCCTTTTCTCCCCCTAAATCTGGCTGCCAGTTCTCACAGGCCAACCTCTGAAACAACAGGGCTGTGCTCCAGTGAGTAAATGATGTAATTGTGCCCAGTTGTTACAAGGCACAGTTTTCACCAGCAGAATGGGAAGGGAAGGGTGTCGGAGGCTCCGTACCGGGAGGTGTGTCACAATGACAAGCTGCTGGGCCAATCACAGAGCAGATGATTAAATTGTAGAGAAAAGAAACTGCTTTGGGCTCTTGAAATATTGCTTGTTCTCCTTCCTCCCCGAATCTGCGACTTTGCTGGGGGAAGAGGTGAGATTTTCCCTCCTTGCATCAGAGTTCAATCTGCTCCTGGCTCCCAAACGGAGACTCAATAAAGACGATACATTTCTCCTGGGTCAATCACCACGGGATTATAACTGCAATTTTACAGAAGCCTCCTCACTCCGTGTCCCACTGATTAAATATTTACCCACACCAGCCACCAGCTGTTCATGTCAGGCTGTGATCTTAGCTGGTTTGCTGTATTACAGAGTGGGAGAGAAAGCTGGTTGAGCTTTAACAGGGGGCAAATGGTCAGATTTTAGAAATGCTGAGGCATCAGAAAGAAATAGGATGAATTTTTCTTTCTCCTTGGAGGAGGAGGAGGAGGGCAGGGATAAGCAAGGATTCTAAATCATATGGAACCCAAGTGAATGTTGAAAAGAAAGTTTGAAAGGGGGATGGGGGTGGTTGGGATCCTATCTGTCCCTTCAGACTGTTAGCATGATGGTGCTCTGGAAACTAAACAAAAGGGGACCAAATTTGATGGGTAAGGGTGGGAGAGAGCAGCTGGCACAGGAAGTTTTAAAATGGTCTCAATCAGCAAAAGAAGACATCCCTCCCCTCCCCAGCATTCCTAAGGAGAAGCAATGGGACAACAACTTGAACTGTGCCGTCCTAAGCTCCTAGGTCACATGATCCAGAGAGGAGTATATAGCAATAGCACTAAGACTTATATATCATTCCATAGTGCTTTACTGCACTCTGTGGGCTATTTACTATGTCAGCATATTGCCCCAATAATCTGGTTGCTCATTTTACTGACCTCAGAAGGAAGGAAGGAAAGAAGGAAGGAAGGAAGGAAGGAAGGAAGGAAGGAAGGAAGGAAGGAA
>BLBF01000018.1:22412301-22494718 GCA_015471245.1 Laticauda colubrina
GAAGGAAGGAAGGAAGGAAGGAAGGAAGGAAGGAAGGAAGGAAGGAAGGAAGGGTCAACCTTGAATAGGTCAGAATCGAACTCTTGGCTGTGGGCAAAGTTAGCCTGCAATTCTAACCACTGCACCACCAGGGCTCCTATAAAGCCCACCCTCTGGCTTGCAGTATGCACAAACGCACAGAAGCAATATTAAGAGATATTTAATAATACCCTCACCACATTACCCAGAAGAAAATACAGAAGCTTCATCGAGCCACTGCTGGTAAATGAGTTGGAAAGAATTCCAGAAGCCATGATCTGCAGGGTCTCCCCATTTTACTTGTTCCGCTACAGATAACTGTATTCCATGGCCATCTTGGAACAAGACTTAACGTCTGCATTCTTGCTTGCTATAAGTCTTTTAGGCTACATTGCAAAAGTAATGAGCATTTTATTAGAGGCCATTTCCCATGTGTGCCTAACCACAGCCGAAACATGCCCTGGCAAACTTTATGCCTTATGTTGTAATTATGTAATGAAATGTTGCATCCGTGTAGGCTTCCCTTAACCCGACTCAGGTTTCACTGTAGATATAATCTAATGCACTTCACTACCTCTACAGCTGGTGGGGCGGTCAGGTGACTTCTGTGAGGTGAGCTGAGCCCAGCACCTATTGGCCATTTAAGGCTGGTGAGGGCATAGTCCCTCCCATCTTGTCCCTGGGCACTGTCATCCAAGGATAGCTTTGGGCAGTGGAAGAGACAAATTCTTTCAAACTAGCCCTTACCTGTCAACTCTAAACTGATCCTTAGCTGAGAAACTTGAAGCAGCCTGAACAGTAGCTGACCAGCATTGGCAATGAGAAGGGTGGAATGTGAAGTTGGGAGAGAGAGAACCTTTCTTCTCTCGCTTCCACTTTCTCTCTGCTGCTTCACATTGCAAGTCTCCTCATGCTCCTTTGTAATTTATTGCTCTTCTAGAGTAACACTGAAGGAGCCTGTCAATCAGCTCTGGTTGGAGGCAGGTGCTTGTGTTTTACACAGGTATCCTTCAAAAGAGCCTGACTTGCAGTTGATATCAGCTGATAAGCAAGGCTATTTGAGGTGGGATATTTTCCAGAAGGGTCCAGAATGAGGTCAAATGTCTAGCCAAAATATGCTTTCTTCACCAGAACCCAGCCGGATCCATCCCATGTTATAGATAACAAGTGGCACATACTTTCTGCTTGGGAGGGAAGTTTTTTTCAGTTTCTCAGCCCTCAGATTTCCTGATGTCTCCTCCCTCCCCAAGTATTAAACAAATCTCACCACCTTGCTAAGTTTCTTCAATATCAGCCAGGAGTTCTTACTTAGTAAGGATTGCTAAGGTGTTATTAGAGCCCTGTTTTAGTTCTTCAAGCCCTCCTTCACTCAGCTCATCGAGAAGATAGTCCTGAACTTACTCATTTAGTGACCATTTGATGCAGTGGTGGTATTCGACCAGTTCGGCCTGGTTCTGGAGAGCCAATAGGAGCAATGAGCAGCAGAGACCAAACCAATTCTCTCCACCACTCTGCTGTTGGGCTACCATACTCACTTTTATCTGTTGAATTTGAAGTGCAGCTGCTTTGTGTGGCACAGAATAGTGCCATGCGGCAGCTGTTGAAGCAACCAGGATCGTGCAGGCTTGCAGGAGGCTAGTTAGAATGCCTCTGCGCCTGCACAAAGTGCACATTTGGTGCGTGCATGCATGCAAAGTGTATGCATGCACATAACGTACGCCCACCAAGTCACGCCCACCGAACCAGTGGCAAAAATATTTGAATCCCATCACTGGTTTGAAGTTACAACTGCACTAAAAAAGGGACATGACCATTTTTCATGCTTACGACTGTTGCAGCATGATCATGTGATTGAAATTCAGACGCTTGGCAAATTACTCATATTTATGACAGTTGCAGTGTCCTAGGATCATGTGATCACTTTTCACAACTTTCTGACAAGCAAGATTCTGGGAAGCCACATTCACTTAAAAACGTTACTAACTTAACAACTGCAGTGGTTCACTAAATAACTGTGCCAAGAATAGTTGTAAAATGGGGCCACTGTTTCACTCAGCAACATAAATGTTGAGCTCAATTGTGGCTGTAAGTCGAGGACTACCTGTACAGTATTTACCCTAACCCAAATAAAAGGATCCAAATTACCAGCTGTAGGCAATATAAATCCTTCCATTCCCCACTATCATGTCAGAGCTGAAGAAGCTTCTTGGATGAGAAGTGAAGCATCTTCAAAAGAAAAAAATAAGAAAGTCCAGTTGCCTCCTGAAAAAGCATCTTTGGGCCTAACCCAAACTGTAACCCTATAAATGTTTTATTTGCTAAGGGATTGGTTCAAAAACTTGAAGCCACCTAGCGTGGAGGACAGAAGGAAAAGCAAGCAAGTGAATTGAAGAGTTATCTCAAATTAGCTATAAGCATTTCCTTTCATAATATCAAAAGATAGGAAGCTGGAAGGAGCATACACTAAAACACTCTAGAAGTTTCTAGAACATTTTAGTTAATTTGAGGGCAGTACAAAATCCTCATGGGAGGCTTCTTTATATTATCATGGGCCCTACTGTAACTTTTATCTTTCCTGTACATACATACATTTAAAGAAAGAGTGGAACTTTTAAGCAGAAGGAAAAGGCAGCACTTCAACATAAAGATAGCTGATGACAAATATCTGTAGGACTCCATACTTTCCATAGCACACAAGTGAGAAGATATTTAGATCTCAGATTCTGAAAGAAGCTGGTGGTCATCCATGCAGGTAGATACCCACATTATTAGCATGCTGTGTCAGCAGTTTATAGCATCTGGAGAAGGAAAAGGCTTTTTCTCCAGCTATGAATGGACACCCTTTCCTTTTTCTCAGTCACAGCTGTTACTGAGAAAAACTCAAGATAAAGATAGAAAAAAGCTGTCATGCTGAGAGATTTTAAAATATCCCATCTGTACATGCTAAAGTACAGTCCCAGTGGCTCTACATCACTGACTAATAAAGCACGCATAAACATGAGGAGCTAGGGATTCCTATAAAAGACTTCATTTCTGATATGCATGCCTGTTTCAAAACTCAGTCTCTGCTTAGCTGCTTTAGCACTCTGGTCCCTCCATCATATACCAATAAAACAGGCATTCATTCCTGCCCAGAAGGCTAGAGTACACTAATCTCAAACGGAAATGAAACTTCACCATAGACAGTATAGACTCTTGATTTTGTAGTTTAACTTCTTCGGAGTCTGTGTTCTGTCTTTTCCTGGATGATGGAAAAATGTTTCAGTATCTTTTCCAAGTTTTGGTGCCTGCTAGATATCTTTGACTGTCCCTAGCTGGCTTTACTAGCATGATTTCTCCTGATGGCTGAAGCTTTTTTAATTACATTTTGCAGAACAGAGATTTTTAGCAATTTGAAGGAAGAAGATCCTTGACCATCCAGAACCATTGATTCATCTTTAAAACATGTATGTGTTATATACCCCAGATTCCAGCAGAGAAAAAGTTGGTGCAAAAGTTAGTCCAAAGTGCAGGGAAGTATATTGAGTTCCATATGGATTTCATAGCTGTTTGATGATGTGATGTCTGGCTGCAAGTGTGAGAAATAAAAACTGGGACTGTTTTTATTTTGCTCAGACTAAAACAATTGCCAGCCAAGGCCATCATCCGTTCATGCACTTTCCAGCAGCTAATCCCAAAGAAAAGAGTTTTGAGATCAGATGCCAGGACTGCTAAAATTTTTCTGCAAATCATTCCTCTCTCTCTCTCTCTCTCTCTCTCTCTCTCTCTCTCTCTCTCTCTCTCTCTCTCACACACACACACACACACACACACACACACACACGTCAGGAAGGAAAGAAATTTGGAATGAAGGGTAAAACATGTTAGGCCAGCCACCTATTTTGGGAAACCTCAGGCATACAATTGGACTAAGGCTTTGGTCTTTGATGTGTTTCCTTTTCCAGGTTAATCCTTGGTATGGGGCAATTCCTATTAAAACTACATTTAAATTATCTTTTTTTGAATATGCACCTTTGTTTTGAAAAAAAAAAAATAAGAAAGTGTTTTTAAAAACTCAGCTCTTGAAACACAAGAGAAAAGGTAGGATGAGATTTTAATAACATCCACAATCTAAAACCTTCTGATTTTAATCTCCCGCAACCTGTTAAAAATGGGATCCAACAGCAGTGGGGCAGTTACAACCATAGTAAGGGAGGCAAGATTAAGGCCTGGAGCTATTCCAAGACAAGAAGACAAATGCCTGTGGAAACAGTCAGCTGGAAAAGGGCAAAAAGGCAGGAACTGCATATGGAGGCTTCTTCAGATTGCTAAAGGACCATAATTATGAGCACGAAAAGGACCAGAAACAGGCAGGGAGTGTCCCCAGGGCTGGTCAAAAAAGTCAAGATGACAGCTGTGGCCATACAATTGAAGCCATGCCATCTGGGTTGTTTTTTTTAAAAAAAAAATTCCACCCCCTACCCTTTCAAACACTCTTGGCAGAGTGAAGGGAGGACAATTGGAGGGAAGGAAGGGAAAAACACAAGCATCAAATTTACGACTGTTCTTAAAGTCAGTGTAGATTTTGTTATAAGTGTCCTTTTAAAATATAGTTAGGATTTGCTAACTTTCTTTTTATAAAGCAATAGGGAGACCCTGACCTTGATAGGGAATGCAATATCAGAGTATTTGGTCTGTCCTCATGCTGTTTCCTTGCTGAAAATCTTCTCCAAGTTAGTATTTTCCTTCAAATGCTACTGTCTGGAAAATAGAATGTTAATCAAACTTTTCTCAATATGAGCTTTGCCCTTTAGTCATCTTTCCTCTGTGTTAATCCTTGGTTTAAAATAATTCCCCCTTCTCTCACTGACAATTAAGAGGCAAGCAAAGAGTCACATTAGAAGGATGTCCACAGCTACCGGAACTACTTCTGGGTTGCAAAATCCAGATGACCACCAGATGGCAGCAAAAACTCTTATGGCTACCATCTTGTGATCATCCAGATTCTTGCAGCCTAAAGAGGCAGACTATCCATGAACATGTTTGGCAAAATGTGATATGAAGAAAGTAGCACATTCAGCAGTATATATGTATGCAATTAAAAACAGCAGTAATTAAACAACTTAGTGGAAATGTTTGGGGGGCTTGTTCTTTTTTTAAATGTGGTATTGCCTTTTGGTCTCCCTGGAGGTGGAACAATGACAATTTCACTCAAAGGTCTATCCTGCCACCTACTGGCTTGCTGTGGCCTCCACTATTAATTAGTGACTTCCTCTTGAGATACTGAAGAATTAACAAGCCTTCTGGGCTTCATCCCTCTGGTTCTTCTCCATATGACAATTTCAGTACTGTTGGGGTCAAAGAAAATCAGAGAGCACCCGAAAACCTCTTTATGATCAGCCCCTTGTAATTTCTTAGCTCTGGTTTTCTTTGGGAGTATTGCATAACATTTGTGAAGAATGGCAAAACTTTCCATAAAGGTTGAATATAATGTCCAGAGCTTTGATACTATTGCAGCTAAATCCTAGTGGATTTCCTGCATATACAGGGGATTGAGTAAATAAGAGTTGGCATTACAATAGCTGCAGATTGAAATACATCCATGTCTCTCAACATTAAATTAAAAATTAATAGAATTTAAAATTAAAATGTGTGAAAATCATATGACTGAAGTTGTACTCATCTTCTGTTAGTCTATCAAAATGTCAGAGAATGCAAGAATGCTGAAACCTGTTGGGATTTAGAAAACCTTGCAGAAATGTAATTATGAGATATCAAAATTAAAAATGTGCCAATCTGCCAATTATATTTTATTAACTTGTGATATCTGGAACAATTAATATGTTTTTTGGGAAAACCTTTCAGTTGAAAAAAAATCCAACTTCAGGATTAGATAACTTCAGTCCCTATGATGTCCTGAAAAATGATTTCATTCAGCTAAGGAGGAAATCATTTCTCCTCCAGGAATGCTGTATTAGAAAAAGAATATGATAAGGCAGATGAGTAGAACATTCTGTAGTACATGCATTTATTTCAGTAATATTATTTTCATTTTTATGTTACTTTTTGATCCTTAAATAGTTAACAATAGTTTGCTACTAAAGCACAGTGGCAGTTAGTATCACAAAAACATGACAGACGTGGAAGTCAAATAAGGTCATAAGAAGACAGAAGAATAGTACAGTGGTTAAGCATTGAACTTTTCTACCAGAGGACAATCATCACTAGATGGTGTTCCATGATTGCAGGCGGGCAGACTTTGTTCTGTCAAGAACTATGATGGAAGGCTACCTAGGAAGTATGTAATTAATATATATCTTAGCATCACCTTAGTAACTTTGTCTGTTTATGTCCTGTAAAAGTAGGTACTCCTTTGCAGTACGCAAAGATTGGAAACTGTAATCATACTCAAGAATTATTAAAAGATTTCTTATGATTAAGTAACACCCTAGAGTAACTTATAATAGCTAATCTAAACCTCCATTGTGAAGCATCCTCATTTCAAACAACACAGGAAATAAACCATCCTTTGGACACTCATTGTATATGGTAGATATGATGATGATGATAATAATGATGATGATGACGACAAAGATATTTTGGTTACCAAAGCAAGCATAAGCAAGTGATTTTCTACCAAATTCCATATAAAGTTTGGGGAAAATTTATTTGTTCATATTTTAAAGATGGTGTTATCTGCAATTATCTAAGTTTTGCGATGTAGTTCTCCAATCAAGATGTCTTATTAAATGTATACATTTGGAGATTGAGTATGTATACCAAAATGAGCAAATCCCTGAAAGCTACATCTAGAAAAATACATGTCCACCAGCTAGTGTTGCTTCTAGAATTGTGTCTATTAAGCAAAAATACATACAGTGCTGCATATTTTAAACAAAACACAGAAGAAATTTCAGATATATAATTTATTAAAATGCAAAGTGAAGTGGAAACAAGTTCAAATGAACAATTTTTGAAAAAAAAAAAGAAAATCATCAAAACAAAACTGATATATTTGTCTATTTCCAATTCTAAAAAAAATAGTTTGAGTTTGATTAGCTAACTCCATCTGTTCCTAGCGCATTCTTTTAAAACTTCTGTTATTGTGCTAAGTATTTCTGTGTATCAAGTCAAGTTCAGTTACAGACTATCTTTCCTTTCCTCCTACATCTCTTGGTTCTTTTGCTTCTACTTTACTTGACTTTTTCTTTGGTTAGCTATTATCCAAAAGGGGTATGCCCGACATTCATTATTCTGCCTTTTAAATTGCATATTTGCTTTTTGCTCTGCAACATAATTTTCTTAGGATTAAGGTTATTAGAAAAACATGTAGCTGCTCAACTTTGGTTCTATGCAGATCAAAGCCGAAATAGGTATGCAAAAGCTGAAAATGTTAAAGGTAAGCTGTGCCTGGAACAAAAATCCATGATCAGTCAAGAAAAACAGCCCTTTATGTTCCCTTTTTTCTGAAATGAGATAATAGACTTCATTTGATGATTTTATGTCTTCCCTTCTCCAGAAATTATGCTTCAATTACTTATTCTGCTACTTAGATGTCCACATTTTATATTCTGTCTTACATGCCATTCTCCAACTGGTGCCCTGCTATTTCCCAAGTGCCATCTTTATTTGACAAACTAACTCCCTGGTTATATTTTTATAGTGAATATTGGGGTGGTGGTGGAATGGGCCTCTTAACAAATTACCCATGAAAATGGGAGCCCTCCTCATATCTAGATAGGCTCAGGCATTGGCTGGATATCTATTTATTGTAGATGCTCTGAATTGGATCCCTACCCTAATGAGTTCTCTTCAAGGATCTTTCATTCTCTTTTCATGATCCTATGTGTTTTGGTGCTTTGGGGAACCAAGGATGGCTTTGTGGTTAGACTGTTGAGATTATTAGAGAGATTTTAAATATTAATAAATAAATTTGGAAACTAGCAGAGCATATAGGAGGAATTGTGGCAACACAAATAAGAATCTGTGGTTTGTATCTCCGGTAAGGACTGATGATGATGCTAATAATTGAAAATGATGATGTTGATGATGATATTATTGGTTGGACAACATGTATGAAAGTTCTTCTGCAACTCCACAATAGTTTCAAGAAGAGATACTTATGACATTTTAAAAGTATCATCTGTCCCTCATTCATTCTTTTTTACTGCTTACTAAAGAAAGGAAATAATACAAAATTCATTTTGGCTAAACTTTAAATTAGATTTTTATTTTTATGTTTTTTGATCCTCATTAGTTTCCTTTATCTATTCCTCCCTATAATCTTGGACACCTTTCATTCCTTCTCCGGCCATCTGTACTTGCTTCATGAAAGATCATCCTCACCAAATTTGTAAGAGGAGTGAAGACTGCCCTCCCCCCCTCCCTCTCCTCCCCTTGGCCTTCATAAGAGAAAGAGCAGAGCCATTTGCACTCAGGGTTCAAATGACAACCCTAACAGGCTGGCAGAAGTGCCTGGTTGCAGCACAAAAAAACCAGCATTGAAACATAGTGTGATCAGTACGAGTGAGACTAGTGAGGTTTCTGTGAGAAAAAGTAAGGATTTAGAAAGTAATGAAGTTAGGAGTATGCAGCAACAGCAACCAGCTAATCCGATGAATACTAGCTCCATTGGCACAGAAACAAAGCCTTGGCCTGAAAGATCTTTTTATTAATAAGGGTTGGAGTGCTTGTTTCCCATTAATAGGAAAACAGAAATCGGTGAAGCTCATATCACAAACACATCGTTTCTGTTCTTTTTCTCCCTATATCCATACGGATCGTTTAAATCTGTGCTTCCTGACCATCTGGATAAAACCTCCATGTCTGCACTGCAGGGAGGAATACAATTTTGCATCCATAAGAGAAAATAAGTGTCAATTGGTATTAGAGTACACAGGATACTGGACAATAGTTTATAAAGCTGGGCAGAAGTCCCTTAGGATAACCCTGTTCAATAACAATAAATCAGAAGACAAGGGATTAGGCAGGACTACCGCATGTAAATGCATGGCATTGTAAAAGACCCTGGATTGACCCAGGATACAGGATACTGCTTGTATGCACAGGAAAGAACCAGGATGCTGCTTGTATGCAGCAATATCTGATTATTTTGGTGCAGTAATTCTTCCTGCAATGGCTGGCTTAGGTCAGCTGTATTTCAAATAGGCTGTGGTACCACATTAAGCCTCAATTAAGATGATAGAATAGAAACAGGTCAGCCTCTTCCATAAGATTAAGGAAACTACTGCTGTTGGAAACTTGTGTGTCAGCAAATTCCAATTATTCTCTGTCACATTACTCAGGATCTTCTGATTGTTCGGGGAGTAATTTATAGCAGATCAGAAAGGATTTCTGACATTCATTTGACACTAGAAGCAATAAAATTAATCCTTTTTCTAAAACATTTTCCTGAAATTGAAAAAAAAAATCTGTATACAGGAATGGGCTTTTTCAATTCTTTTCTTTTTTTGCATGAAAGAACTTCCATTCAGCTCTGCTATCGATTCTATCTATCCATCTTTTGCTCCATGTTCAGGTTGGTAGTTTATAGAGACCTCATCAACAGTAGATCAAGCAAGTCAAAAATTAATCCATCTCTGTTCCAATCTGATATTATTTTCTAGGTGGGTAAAACCGTATATCGTGTTGAATGAGGTGGCAGAACTGAAGAATACAGCATTTGTGAGAATGGAAATATAGTGTTTAATGTACTGCTATTTGAAAACATAATTAAAAACAAAATAAAAGGAATGTTCAGGAATTCATCTCTTCAGAGTAGAGCTGGAAGTTAAGAATTTATACTTACAGTCAAGCAGCCTGGACACAATACCATAAAATATTTTGTAGGATTGTGCAAAAGAACACCTCTTAATTTGGGCTAAAAGAAACAATCTGTAAAATTGGCTCTGTTTTTAAACCATGGCCACACGATATCACATTGATCAGTCTTTCTGTTACTTCAGTTGAGAACCAATTCAAGGCTAAAACTGAATACATTTTTTTCAATCCAGGACATTTAATCCTGTGTGAATTTTTTTCCAACCATGCAAAATGATCTTGTTAACTATTCTCCAAGTTAAATAATTTTAAAATGCACCATAAATCAAATACATTCCAAGTTTTGGCATACATTTCAACATGGGATTAACTTTATTAAACTTGATTTATCTTCCCAAATTCATTTTAACAATAATGTGAATATTTCTTCCAATTATATTACGTCTACAGCATGAAAAGTTGACACCCTGCCATTTTAAAGCAGGTGTTAACTAAATATGAGAAAGAATATTGATCAATTAGTCTCATCTTAAAGTCATAAACTATGCCCCTGACAAATATCAAAAAGGTCATATAATAACTTTCTAGTTGTGTTCATAATGGTTTTTGAAGCAAATCACTTCACTTAGAATCACTTCACATGTACACACAAAAAGTCAAAACATAAATAACTTTTTTTTTTAAACCACCTAATACCTGAAGTATTCTAGGTGGTTTATAACAAAGACCCTAAAAGATACAATTTGAAAAATTGAGTGTTTGCAATTTACATGCATTCACAAATCTTGTAAATGGTTTAACATATTTCCCAGCAAAGCTATCTGAGTTGTAAATTGTCACATATGAAAGCATGAACCTATCCTAAAGTCATTTGGCTAGAACTTGACTTAAATCAATCATGTTAAGCCCCTGTCACACTGCACCAACAGATGCAAAGAGGATGTAAAACGGACAAAAAAGCTTGCCATCCGTTGGTTAACGCGATGTACTCACTGCCTCCGTTTTGCTTCCTCTCTACGTCCAGCATCCGTTTATTGACGTTTCACCCGCTCAGAAAGTTTTGAGCTGCTCAAAACTTTTGCGCGGAAAATGTATCCAATTCATCCATTCTGCATCCGCTAGGCATCCGCTAGGCATCCGTTACGCATCCGTTATGCATCCGCTATATCCGCTAGGCATCCGTTCCGCATCCGCACAACTCGCATCCGCTCGGACGCAGGGAGGAAGCGGAACGGACGCAGAACAG
Organism: Laticauda colubrina; assembly: GCA_015471245.1. Taxonomy (NCBI): domain Eukaryota; kingdom Metazoa; phylum Chordata; class Lepidosauria; order Squamata; family Elapidae; genus Laticauda; species Laticauda colubrina. The sequence goes on from BLBF01000018.1 coordinate 22,423,325, forward strand.
ATGAAGAACAGATGCCTAGCGGATGCAGCATGGAAACAAAGCATTTAAAACAGAAAAAACTTTCGCAGAGGGGACCTATCTCGGATATTAAGGATGTCTAGAGGATGTCTAGAGGATGCCTAGAGGATGCCTAGAGGATGCAAAGGGACACCTATACTGCCTATAAAAAGGGGGAGCAACACATCCGAATCTCACTTTCAGACCAGCAGCCCTGCTGCAGACCTCTGCAGTTTTCATCTGCCTCTTCCTCTTCCACAGCATCCAGTCATGTCCACCGTGGATCGTAACACACTCCTTTTGGCAGTCACCATCCTTCTGCAACAGTGTGAAACCATCTACAGGCTCTGTGAACTCTACTATGGGAAGAAAAAGGGGCGGCCAAGAAGCGTCTGGGTATGAAGATGGTTCGCCACAAGAGCAGAGGATGGACTGTACAACAAGCTGATGGTGGAGCTCAGGAACGAAGACACTCGGGCATTCCAGAACTTCATGAGGATGCCTCCAGCCAAGTTTGACGAAGTTGTGCAGCGGCTGAAACCCAGGTTGACCAAGGCAAACACCAACTTCCGGCCCAGCCTGGACCCTGGGCTCAAGGTGGCACTCACTCTGCGCAACCTGGCCTCAGGGACCACCTACAGCAGCATGCAGTATGGCTGGAGGGTGCCACACAACACCATCAGCATTGTGGTCAGAGAAGTGGTGCAGGCCATCATCAAAGAATACAAGGAGGAGCTCCTCCAGTGCCCCTCCACTGAAGAAGGATGGAAGAAAGTTGCAGAGCAGTGGTATCAGAGGTGGAACTTCCCACACACCGTTGGAGCTATCGATGGCAAGCATGTGGCCTGCAAAGCGCCAGCCAACTCAGGGTCCACTTATTTCAACTACAAGGGCTTCTTCAGCATCATCCTCTTCGCCATGGTCGATGCTGACTACAAGTTCATGTACATCAATTCTTCAGGCAACGGGTCAGCTTCAGATGCCCAGGTATACAACGCAAGTGACCTCAAGGGTAGGCTGAAACACAACCTCATCGTGGGCTTCCCAGATCCAGAACCCCTGCCCAACGACACACAAGATGTGCCCTACTTCATCGTGGGGGATGACGCCTTCTCCCTCACAACCTACCTCATGAAGCCCTACACCTCCAGACTCCTCACCCATGAAGAGAGGATCTTCAACTACAGGCTGTCCAGGGCAAGGCGGGTGGTGGAGAACACCTTTGGCATCCTGGCCAACAGGTTCCAGGTACTTCTCACCACCATGCAGCATCACCTAGAGACCGTGAGGAGGATCATGGAAGCTTGCTGCATCCTGCACAATCTCATGCACACCCGCTACCCAGTCTTGCAGAACAGGCTCGTGGACCTCCAACAAGGCAATGGGGACATGGAGCCTGGGGAATGGAGGCAAGGGCACAACCTGATAAACACTGAGGATGTGCAAGGCCCCAACAGAGCCTCATGTGAAGGGAAGAAGCAGCGCAACCTCCTGAAACACTGGTGCAACTCCCCAGCTGGAGCAGTGGAGTGGCAAGACAGGATGATAGATGCTTAATAGATGCTTCCTTTAGCCTGTCTCATCACACTGATGAGATTGTGCCATGTATGTTGAGTGGCCCGACAATGAACAGGGCATTTAATAAAGAGTTGTGTTTATCTTGAAATGTGTGGATCAATGATTACATTGTTATTGATAATAAAGGGCCAAAGGTGTGGCACCTGGGAAGGTGGACCATACAGTCCCACTATGCTTGCACTGGAGGTTTATCTATCCCACAGCTATTACCCATTCCAAAGGTATCCCTGCCCATTCCACAACTATCTCAACCCATCCCACTGCTATCTTAACCCATCCCACAAGCATGCAAAGGCTTAAACCATTTCTAAAAGTTTCCAGCAAGACTTTATTTAAAAAAAAGAAATGAAGCAAGTGTGTGAATCAAAAATAGACTTTATTAACAACAAGCTATAAGACAAAAATGAGTCTCTGGCACTCCTCTTGGTCGCTCAGTCTCAGGGGTGAAGGGTCCAGGTGCTGTGGAGGTGGCTGGTGCTGGAGTGCTTGTCATCAGCTCCTCCAGAAGCAGAAGCAACAGAAGCCCCAGCCCCAGAAGAGCAAGCCCGTGCTGCAGAAGCCCCAGCAGAACCAGAGTGAGGGCCAGGGGGCGGGATGGTAGCCCTGTCCCTCTTGCCAGGGCTGGCAGCAGATGGCTGAGGCTTGCTGTGCTTCAACATGGTTGTGGGGTTGCTGGCTGGCAGGGAGGCTGGCAGGAACCAAGGCTGGCAGGAAGGCTGCCAGGGAGGCAGGCACCAAGGCTGGCAGGAAGGCTGGCAGGCAGGCAGGCACCAAGGCTGGCAGAAAGGCTGGCAGGCAGGCTGGCACCAAGGCTGGCAGGCAGGCAGACACCAAGGCTTGCAGGAAGGCTGGCACCAAGGCTGGCAGGAAGGCTGGCAGGGAGGCAGGCACCAAGGCTTGCAGGAAGGCTGGCACCAAGGCTGGCAGGCAGGCATGAACCAAGGCTTGCAGGCAGGCAAGCACCAAGGCTGGCAGGCAGACTGGCTGGCAGCAAGGCTGGCAGGCAGGCAGACAGCAAGGCTGGCAGGGAGGCTGGCAGCAAGGCTTGCAGGCAGACATGCAGGCAAGACAGGCAAGGCAGTCGATGTGTCTGGAAGCAGGTCTTTCCTCTGAATGGCGACCTGCTTCCGAGCTGCTTCCATTATATCCGCGGAGCTGATGCAATGCATCCTCCCCGCATGCGCAATTAATGCTCGGCATCCGCTAGGCTTCCGCTGTGCATCTGCTCTGCATCAGCTGTATCCGTTCCGCATCCGCTTTGCTGAGGTCCCCCGGAAGCCTTGCGGATGTGCCATCCGCTCTCATCCGCTTCCATCCGCTGAGCTTCCGTTCCGCATCCACTTTCCATCCACCCTGCGTCCTCCCCGCGTCCGTGTTATCCGCTCCAGTAATGCAAATTCTTGCCCCTTCTGAGAGCGGATAACAATGGATGGAACATTTTTCTCGTCCATTGTGTCCATTTTGCATCCGTTGGGCAGTGTGACAGGGCCTTTAGCATTGTTTCCTAACATGTTTCCCTCTAAATATACCAAAGACCATAACAATTCTGGGAGTCACTATCCATACATCTGGAGAGAGCCATTTAGAAAGAGGCTGAATGTTCAGTTGGGACTGATTGTAAATTGAACTTAAACTATACTGTAAATCCTACTCTTGTGCCCAACACATATTTCAAGATTCTCTAGTCCTGCTCATTCTGAAGTTCTGGATGAATTATTTTGCTTCATTGAGGGGCAGGGGGAACCATAAGCATTTCTTATTTTCCAGGTCTACTTTGTAGCAGGAAAAATGGCCTGCATGTACTTTCTACAAGCAGGACCTAAAAGCAAAAAATGGCAGCAGAAACTTCCAGCATCCAGAAATGGAGTTTAAAAAATGGAGGATTGGGCATTTGGCCAATTCAACACATGCTACAAATAATAGAATTATGGGATCTTATGCCAACTGAAACAAGACATTCACCCAAAAACTGTGTTTCCCCAAAAATAAGACCCTGTCTTATATATTTTTGCCATAAAAAAAGGCAGCAGGTCTTATTTTTAGGAGATATTGTCCACTGACTCATCTCACTTGTGAGTGTAACCCCTGGCCTCCTTTTCACTGCTTGAGGCCTTCAGGAATTTCTTCTGTGGGGGCAAGGCCAGCAAGGCTTTCCTGAAGACCTCTGCAACCCACAACAGAGCTCTGGATCAATCCGGAGCTCTGTTATCAGCTGAAGAGACCTTCAGGAAAGTATTGCTGGCCTTGTTGGCTGAAGAAGAAATGGGCCAGCAAGGCAAGCATCAGAGCGTGTAAGCCCTGGCTTCAACTGTCTGAAGGGAAGTAGTTAGGCAACTCCACCCCCCATTCCTACCTTAGCTTAATTTTTACCTGTGCACCCTGAAGTGGATGGGTCTTAATTAGGGCTTATTTGGAGGGTAGGGCTTATATTGGGTACATGTATAAAAATCAAGCTAGGACTTACTTTTGGGTTAGGTCATATTTCTGGGAGAACACCGGAAGAAGCCTTGTTCCAACAGTCAATGTTGCCTTCTCCAGTCAACAATTCCAGTTCAGTTCAGCAGGCTGCTTAACAAAAGAGAAAGATTATATTTAGTAAGAAATATGTCCAAGATTGTGGCATCTGTGCATTTTTTGTTCTACCAAGCTGTTTCCCTCCTGAATAGGGATGTGAACAGGGCTTGGTCCCATATGCATTCCAATAAACTCCTTCAATAAGGAGGCAAACTAGCTGCTAATGTGAAAAACAGTCAATAGGTAATGCTATGTCAATTGGATCATCCACATTAAAATTCTGTCTTTTAATAGCTGGATGCATAAACATGACTCACAATGCACAGCAGCTGCATCTTCACTTTTGTGCTTGAACTAGCGGATCCAAGATAAAATGAAAATACTGAAATTTTACAATTTGTATTTTGGAGGTAAAATGCCACTTACAGACTTGCTGAATGGTCAGGGCTCAGATCTTGATCTTTTATTTACACTTTGTTTGCATGTCAGATGTACACTAGTACCAACAATTTTATGTTAGATGACATATTTTGTAGGCTATGGCATATCTACTGTCAATTAATGTTAATTTTTAAAGTACATTAAACCTGTGCCAACAAAGGCAAATCCCAAACAAAACAGAAACCCTGCTTACAAGTTAAGACTTAGCCATAAATCCTTTTGAGATTCACTCTGCCTTCAAACATTTCACTCAACCTGAGAAATCAAAACATTTGCCATTTCCCAACATTTACTGTTTTGCAGTAAATCATGAAGCATTTCTTGTTCTCTCCTTTTGACGATATTGTTTTGTTGCTCTTATGAATGTGGGTTTTTTTTCCTTTGCTTGATTCTGTCTCTGTAGGTGATAAACAGGTAACAAACTTTGCAGAGTTTTTGTAAAATTTTGACCATCAAGATTTGTTCCTTTAGACAACTTAGACATGTTTATTCCTTTACTATGACACGAGCTATTTTTCACACATGATGTCTGGCTTAAACAATCTGTCCCCATATTGGGACTCTAAATCCCAGAATTCTCAGCCCATCTAAAGGACATAAGCTTGGAAAAATACAGCATATAGGATTTACCCTAAGCAGTCATTCATGGCTACATTTCTTTCTCTGAATATTGGAATCTTATGAATATTAACTTTACGTGATAGCTAAAGTTTCAGATTGCTGAGGGTTGAACCTTTCTGGGAATGAGTTAGTGTGTGTGTAGGAGACTTCCTCAAAGTGAGAATTTAACCTGGTCAAAATGGCGACCAGAATGGCTGTTTATTAATGGAGACATGGTTGGGCTGTGAATTCTTTGCATTTTTTTCCTGTGCCTTTGTATGTTTTTGTAATTTTGTGTTTTCTTGAGTGAGGGGTCCAGGTTGGTTAATTACCCATAAGATATTGAGGGCAAGCCAGGAGGTCAGCAATGACTTTAATAGCCCCTTGTTCCACCATGAAGTAGGACAGCATAGAGGCTTGAATCTGCAGAGTCACAGAGGTCATGATGGGAATCTTAGAGACCACAAAGTTTGTGGCAGGGGCCTTGGCAACCATGGAAGCTGTAAAAATCCTTATGGCAGTTTCAAGGCTGGGGGTACACATTGTATGGAGATTGAAGGCTATAGACCAAGGCTGTAAAACTTGCAGCCCACTGGCCAGATGCGTCACCTGCTGGGCATGTTCATGCCCAGTTTAGTGAAGGAGGGGAATCATGATACATCACGTGATGCTACTGTGATGCCATGAGTTTGATACCCCTGCTATAGATACTACAGAGACAAGGGATGGCCACAGAGGGCAGAAGATATATAGCAACACAGTCATAGGGCTATGGGGGAGGATGGACCTAGAGTCCAGAAGGCAGGGGTGGGATTCTATCGGATCTGACCGGTTCTATAGAACCCCTTGTTAACTTTCTAAACCGTTTGGAGAACCAGGAGTTAGAAGAAATCTCATTTTGTTTTTCCACCTTCATTACATTCTTGGCAGTATGCCTAGACTTACTGTCTCCAAAGGAGGTTATTTTTTTTTACTTTCTTAAAGGGGAAGGTTTATTTTAAGCTTTTTATACTGCTGTTGGGAGGAGATGCTCCCCTGGATATACTTCCAGCCACATACAACAATCAGCACTTTGAAGAAATAATTGAAGAACCAGAAAGGAGCTTTTAATGACAAGGAACCAAGATGAGTGACGTTCAGCAAGGCTTCTTGGCTAGCTAGCAAGATTAACATTCAAATGTGAGTTAGCAAATCCTTTCTGAGTTTTAGTCTAAAACTGATTTTTGGTGAAGTTTAATTCTGTCCTTGGTGACATTTAATCCTGTGTTTATTATGGGATAATTTTCCCTATTCAGCTTTGTTTGAAAGGAAAAAGGTTAAACTCTGTTCCTGAAAATAATCTGGCTACTTTCTGTGTCTATTTGTTCTGGTAATTGGTTTAACAAGCAACAGCTACTGTTGTGATTCAATTATTTGTATTGCATTTGAATTTTTTCCTGCCTCGTGATATATTTTGCTGTCTGGGGAGGGGGGTCTTCCTTCACTGCTTTAGTGGTATCTGGCACTGTCCTTTTGGGGTGTACTTCCAAGAGGCAGGATTCAAACTTGGCACTATTTTTTTTACTGCCTTTCTGGGGGGCATCTGACCTTTCCTTAAATCTGGATGATTTCCTTAGGATATTTTGTGAGGTGAGTGAGACCAGTTGGTATCTTTAAGTGGTGCAAATGGTTCTAAGGATTACTTTTCCTGGGTGTGCTCTTTCTGGAGAGCTTAAATGACCTCTTTTTGCTAAAGGGTTTCACCCTATGAGCAAGAGTTGGCTGCTGATAGTTATTATTGCATTTTAACTATTTTAATTCCTCAAGGTGCTCTGGCACCCTGCCTGATTTGTAACTCTGGCTTGCAGGTATTTTTAATCTAATGATTGGTATTTAGGGCAGCTTTTTGCAAGCAAAGAAGGTTTTTGTATTTTGTACAGATAATCCTAGACTTACAACAGTTCATTTAGTGACCATTCAAAATTACAATGGCATTGAAAAAAGTGACATGACCATTTTTCACACTTACGACCATTGCAGTATCCCCACAGTCACGAGAAGCCAGGTGAGGAGAAGCGCTCCTTGATGTGAATGACATTGAATTGGCCACACCCACCCAGTCACATGACTGCCCAGTCACACCTACCAACTAAGCCACACCCACAGAACCAGTTGTTAAAAAATTTGAATTCCACCCCTGCCTGAAGGTACAGGTAGGACTATGTTGCCAATGATGGGCAGAAGGAGGTATAGCAGAGGCCAGACCAGAGGTAGGCCACATTCAGGTGTACCAGATCTGCAGAGAGAAATCAATCTGGCCTCTGTTCGTGCTCCTGGATCAAACTATTGATAATGAATGCCAAGTCAGTATGTAACAAACCTGACCATATCCATGATCTTATCCTGGAGATATGTGCCAACCTAGCATACCAAGACCTAGTTGGATAGAGTGGGTGAGTCTCTTCTCAGAAATGTGATCACCTGAGTTTCAGGTTCTGCACTAGCTGAAAGCCCAGGGGAGGTGAAGGGATTGTTGTCATCCATGAGCCATTGTAAGCTTTCAGGAGTTTGTTATACAAATAACCAGATATGAGGCCCTCTGTTTGAATAGGGTCTTAAGGGAACAGTTAGGATTGCTGTTGGTATACTCCTGTCCTGTTGCCTATTGTCATCCTTGCCAGAGCTGCTGAATTCCACTGCTGGCCTGCTAATAGTATCTTTAGGGTCTCTGATGCTTGGGGATTTTAATTTGCCATTCAGTTGAGTCTGGGACAATTTGGAAGTTTATGGCCTCTATGGCAACCATAGACTTGTCCCAAGTCACTGGTAATGTATCATATACCAGAGATTATATAATTAGATCTAAATAAAAAAAGATCTATTCTTTTGTACCAGTGTACAAATACTGATAGTGAAGTACATTAACATCAGTTTGAGCTATGGACAGATCACTCTCTTGTTGCCTTTTATCCAGGGGTGGGATTCTACCAGTTCGCACCTATTCATTAGAACCAGTTGTTAACATTCTAAGCAGTTCAGAGAACCGGTTGTTAGAAGAAATTACTGGCCTAATCCTGTAAGGAAGGCAGGAAGGAAACATTCTGGTGTTGCTTACAGAAACTGCCTCTCCGTTAACCCTTATTACATTCTTGGCAGGACTAGATTTCCTGTCTCAGGAACGTCTCTGGAGTTTTGTTCCCCTCCTTTGCTGGTACTTTGCTTGTGTGGAGTGACCATTCAAAGTTACAATGGCACTGAAAAAAGTGACTTAAGACCATTTTTCACACTTACTACTGTTGCAGCATCCCCATAGTAATGAGAGGCCAGGCGAGGAGATCATGTCTTGAAGTGAGTGATATTGAGTTGGCCACACCCAGCCAATAACATGACCACCAAGCCACATCTACCCAGTCACATGACCACCAAGCCATGCCCACCACCTAAGCCACACCCACAGAACCGGTTGTTCAGAAATTTGAATCCCACCCCTGCTTTTATCTCATTGTATCAGCCTTCCAGGCAAGAAGTTGGGGCCAATCAACCTGCCCCGAGTGGTTGATGGACCTGGAGGTGGGGATGTTCTGAAAAAGCTTGGGGTTTCTCCTCATGATCTCATGAGGTTCAACAAGACCCTAATTACTGCCTAAAATGGCAGGTGGCTTTGAACATGGATCATGTAGTTCCTATGAAGCCTCTCTCTCTGTACTGAGGGGTACACTGGGGTACACCTTGGTTTCCTGAGACAAGAGATACCTAGCATGCCATTAGAGGAACACTCAAAATCATCAGAAATAAACCAAACAAGAAAACATAACAAGATAATCTAATTCTTTATTATGAGGCTCATTATGAGAATTTTTAACTTTATTATAAAGCAACATTAACAGAATCTTTCGAGTACAATTCTCCTGCCATCTCTTTTTACCATCTAATTAGTTAGGGCAAGTTTCTTTCTTGCCAATTAGTCACCTACGGTCTCCTCCCCCTTTTATCTGATTGTTCTCTTCCCCCTGTAATTCTCCCATTTCATTAAACAGAGTGAGTCTGACCAGGCATGGGTATTACACTTAATTCTAGTAGCTTATCTAAATGGGTTCATTAGCATTCTCAGATTCCTACTGGTTCTTGTTCTTCTCTAATTAGGCAACCTTGGGATTATTTGTTTTGAACTTGCTGTAGAATGATTCAGAAGATGTGTTCCAGACCTCAGGTAAGCATAATATCTCTCTTTTATCAATTAAAGAAACCTAACCTCTTTCAGACTGAATGGGAGAACGGGAATGCTACTATTTCAAGGAATCTGTGCATTAAAGTTAATGCATCTCTTAAAGAAGCAGTCTTTTTTTTTTTCAGGCTGATGATGAAACCTGAAAAAAGCTTGGGTTCTCACAGTTCAAAGCACTTCTGAATCATTTTCAAAGTACGCACAGTCTATCTTGATAACCATATTGTTTGTATTTCTTTGGAAAACCTCTTTGGCCATTTGTATTAGTTATTTGTATTAATGGGATCCAAATTGCCAGTGATGGATTAAGAAAGAGATCTTAGAGCCACAATGGACAGTAAATGAAAATATTAATGCACTGTGTGGGGCTGTGCAAAGGGCAAACTTCGTGCTTGGAATCGTTAGAAAGGAAAGTGACAGCAGAACTGTTGAGAAGTTTGCCTTTTTGTAACAGCTGGAGCCTGAATTGAAATCTTCATTAAGCTGTCCACTGATGTAGAAATGCGGGTACTTTTTTGATATCTTCAGAAAGAGAATTAAAAATAGATAACAGATTTATACAAATTTGTGTTGAGAACATGCTTAAAGTATTATACTGACCTTTGGTCATCACACCTTATGAAGAATATTATAGAATCAGAAAAAATGGGAGAAGGAGAAGGAAGGAGGAAGCAAGTAAATAGCATTCCTTAAGTAAAATTGGCATTCCTTAAGTTTGGAACAAATGAGGATAAGAGAAGTCATGATTACATTATATAAAATCTTGCACAGCATAGTTATTATAATCACAGGATTATCCCCTCAGAAATTGTAAAACATAGCAGCAACTCTAGTTTTTTTTTTCAAAGGGAGACTGGAGAAACTGATGGTAAACCAGGCTACTAACTGCTATTAAGATTGACAGTTGTTTACCATCCTTTGAATCATGAGTAGTATATCTTAAACGGTGATAGCTGAGAAATGATTACTGAGCTAATACTCCCCAAAACAAGTTTGTGAGCATTGTAAATATACTCAGTTAGCTTCTGTGAGAAATACAGAACACTGGCTTTCTAATGTTGCATTATTCAACCCATGTGTCTCATTTTTGTCCTTGTGATCCATTCCAGTTATTAACCCACCTACCCACATTTCCTCAGCATACCTTTTCTTCATCAACAGTTACTTCACACCCAAATGTTTCTGCACATGGTGGACTTCAGCAAGAATTTTTAGCCCATGAGGTATTCGGATTGTGCAATCAGAGGTGTGAAAACCTCTTTTGACCTACATTTTTAAAATGTTGAAAGAAAAACTAAAATTATCATTGCTGTGTTCTGGTACAGTGACTTTGTTAAGTGTTTACATAACAAATGCAATAGTACCTTCACAGTAAGCAAGGGCTCCCTGGTAGTGTGAAATCCAACAGCAAGAAATAACTTGTTTGGGCCAGTTGCATTTCAAGTTCCAAACAACTCCATGTTGCCTTTTCTGGGAAAAGCTAATAGAGCTCCAGATAGACTCTATGATTGTTGATTACCATTCATAAAAATCATCTGAATCCATTGGATTTGGAAACATTGGGTGTGATCAAGTATCCTCTTCTCTGCACAAATATAAGCTTTAGGATGAGTTACATTAAAAAAAGAAACATAAGAAATGTTGTAGCAAAGCATTTTGTCACTTTTCTAAGCAAAAAAAATGTAGCTTGGAGGATAAACTGAATGTTTATTTTTAATCATACTGCATAATTTGGCTATGCCCTTACTCCAGATCATTTACTTCTGTCTGGGGATGTTTTTTTTCAAAATGATTACAGCAAGAGTAAACCAACACCCAGGCCTGCAGGTGAACTTGCTCTAGCTGAATCAACCAGCTGGCGGGCTCAGTTTGCTCCTTACTTATCCAGCCCCAAGAATTGTTCAGGCTTGCATTTATGTTTCCACACACAGTTCAGAAGGAGGCAGCATTAATTATGCTACCTGATTCTCAGACAGATTGGGGTTAATTGGGGTCAAATTTGAAGAGGTGGGAGAGTATCAAAGAAAGGAAAATGGAAGGAAATTAGCGTACATCATATCAGAGATGTAAATAAAATGATCACAAATAATCCATTCACATCCTCTGCCATTAAATGAAAGAGAAGAAGAGAAGGACCAACAGCAAAGTGGATGGACTTACAGTGGTGACAACTGCACTGCTGGAAAATAACTGCCCTAAAATAACAGGTTAGAATGTGAAGACTAGGAGTTAAAAACAACTTGATGACACATAATTTAATGTAAAAATTAAAGTACTGGACTGGTTTTGGAAAGCCCACCTTCCAATCCATCCTCAGAGCAAAGAAAATCTCTAACTACAGGATGGTTGTGCAAGGAAAAAGGAGGGAAGGAGCACTTTAAGCTTCCAAATGAAAGGCAAGATATAAATCTAACAACCAAACACACACATAATTAGTACAATTCCTAAACTACTAAGATGTGAAAGCTATGAAAAGGAGCTTTTGGAACAAATAGGTCTTGTTGGTCTCCGGTATAATGATCAGCATTCACTTTGGATGCATGTGATATCAAGGAGATATTATTTTTAATCCAAGCCCAGCAGGGTTTAGACAGCTCACAGCTGGCAGAGAACTGCATTAAGTAGCTGGACCAAGATATTTTTAATATGGAAAGTGCTTTATAATTGTTATCTAGCTTATCCTCACAACCAGTATGCTAAGTAGGTCACTCTCATTCCCACCTTACTGATGGCTTGGCTGCTGGTTGACAACCTTTATTATTATTGAAAACTAAAATAAAGGTTGAAAACTAAAATAAAGCCCAAGGCCAGGTATATTAGCCTTGTTTTATAAAATGACACCTACCAATTCAATGCTAATTCAATTCAGGAAATATAATTTTTAAGAGCGTTCAGTGTAGTAACCGATAACTAGTCCCTAGCTGAGAACTGCACTGCCACATTTTGTACCAATTGTACCTTCTGGATATTTTAAAAGGGCAGCCTCATGTAAACTGTGTTAGGGTAGTCCATTCAGGAGGTGATTAGGACACGAATACCTGAGAACCTGGCCTCTCAATTTAGGAAAGGATGCAACAAGTTCACAACATAACATTGTGCAAAGGCCCTCCTAGCCACTGCCACCTATTTTTCAACCAGGAGTCTTGAGTCCAGAAGGTTCTACAGATTGGACACCAAGTCCATCCGTGGCAGTGTCAACCCATCCAGTACTATAGATGTTAAAGTCAGAGGTGATATTCACCAGGTTCTGACCAGTTCTGGAGAACCGGTAGTGGAAATTTTGAACAGTTTGGAGAACTGGCAAATACCACCTCTGACTGGCCCTGCCCCCATCTATTCTCTGCCTCCTAAGTCCAAGCTGATCAGCTGGGTCTTCTTTTGTTGCCCTGCACAGGAGAACGGAGCTAGAAAACAAGTTAGTGGGGTGGGGAGGGAATGGGATTTTGGAGTAACCTTCCCCCAGGAGTGGGGAGGGAATGGAGATTTTGCAGTTTCCTTCCCCTGTCATGCCCACCAAGCCATGCCCACCAAGCCATACCTATAGAACCAGTAATAAAAAAATTTGAATCCCACCACTGGTTAAAATCCCAGGAAGTCCCTACAACCTAAACTATTCAGTCTTGGCAGGGTTCATTTGAAATCTGTTGTTCCCATCAATATTCCCAGAATCTCCAGAAGACAGCATATAAACAGTATCTCTTAATTCATCAAATATATAGTGAAAATTAATTTCACCCTGCAGCTTCATATAGATGTTTAAAAGGAGCAAAAAGGATACTGAGGCAGGGGCTAAGCTGGTGGCCTCTTGCTCCAGATCAACACTAACTGAAACTGACTCCAGAGGAAGGAGAACATACACCTTCAATTCTCTGAGTCTGTCCTGAAGGATGCCATAGTCAATGGTATTGAAGACCACCAAAAGACAAAGAAGAGGAAAGAAAAGCAAGAATGGATGCACTATCCCAATCCCACTTATGATGGGATCAATCAAAAGTGCTGTCCCAGTCCCATACCCAAGCCTGGAATCTGACTGAAAAGGGTTGAATTAAAGCTATAGCACAACCATCTTATCAACAATCCTCCCTAAAAAGGGAAGGCTGAAAACTGGACAAAAGTTGTCCAGGATAGTTTCTTGAGAAGAGGGTGAACAAATGATTCCTTAAGAGGTGAACAAGAAATTTTTTGAGAGAAAATTGCTAGAACTCAGCCACATGTCACCTCTTGGGAGGCTTTCAAATTCAGATGACAAAGCAAGATTGCAACCTGGGTATCTCTAAAGGTACTGTACTAAAGCTATTGGAGGCAAAATACATGAATTCAAATAAATGTATTTTTGATATATCCAGTAAAGAGGAGTGTGGCATTTGCTCTGAGTAATTAGTTTATTTGGATTATTTTTAACCCCTCCTGTATATCTCAAGGTGGAGAATGTTGTGTATAGAACTTGGTAGACTCCAAATACCTTAAACCGATTGGCCGAGAAGGCCGTTGTCAGATTGGTTATTTAGGAACCAATTCGATTGGCCCGCTGGAATGCGGGAACACTTAAAGTATTGTCATTGGCCACTAGCTGTGAGCAAGCCACTATAAGAGCTGCCGCGGCTTGGGCTGCTCTTCTGTTACCATTGAATTACTTGTTGAAATAAAAGAGTTGTTGTTGGAACCCAGTCTCGTGCAACTTATTTCTGAATGGAACACTGGCGACGAAGGTGGGATCGTCGTTGAAGAGTGAGACCGAAGCACGTGGCAATCAGAACCGAGCAAAAGAGATGGCCGGTAACAATGCACCGCCAGCACCATTCAACCCTGATGAGGAGGATTGGGAGTTGTATATAGATCGCTTTCTAATGTTTTTGGAAAGCAATGAACTGCAGGAGATATCTGAACAAAGGAAGAGGGCTCTCTTCCTCACACACTATGGACCAGCCATTTTTAAGATGGCAAAGGCACTCGACAAACCAAGAGACATTAAACAGATGACTTGGCCCGAGATGAACAGAATGCTCCAAGCACATTACACACCTGTGGTCTCCAACTTGATAAAAAGGCATGAGTTCTACAAAAGAGACCAAAAAGAAGATGAGACCGTCGGAGATTTTATAGCAGCCCTGAGACATATCGGAGGAGCCTGCGAGTTCCAGAACATGGACAAGGCCATGAGGGACCGCATGGTCCTCGGATTAAGGGATGCTACACTCCAGAGTAAGCTGCTAAATAGACCAAACATCATTGTAGCCGAGGCCATCGCAGAAGTCACCGCCGCAGAAGCAACAAATAAATCCGCAGCCACTATGCACCAGATGAATTAAATTCCAGATCCGCCAAATCAACCCAGAGAAAAGAAGGCAGAGGGAAGCAAAAAACAGCCCACAGCGACCGCCCACTATGAAGATATCGACTCCCCGAGCAACACTGATGACAACAATGAAGATGTCCATAGACTACAATCAGACAAGAAATGGTGGGAAAAAAGAAGAAGCAGGCGGGAATTCCAGTGTGCTGGATGCAGTGGCAACCACCCACGATCTGAATATAGGTTCCTAGATGCAATCTGCAGAGCTTGTAACAAACAGAGGCACATCGAAAGGGTCTACCAAAACAAAAAGAGCTATAGTCCTAAAAGACGCAGCAGCATACACACACCCCTCAGAAATAAAGAGAGACAAACCGAAAGCAGATGGAACGGAGATAATAGAAATAAAAGAACGAGCGACAGAGAGGAAATGCACCAGACGGTAACAATCGGAAATGCCAGGGCAGCAAACATAAAAAAGGTGCGGATAGAGGTGAACATCAAAGGGAAGCCCTGTGAGATGGAAGTCAACTCCAGATCCTTTTTATCCATGGTATCTTGGAACACCATCAAACACCTGATACCGACATCAAACAAAAAGAATTAGAAAAACAAAAACTGATTTTAAAGGACTACCAGGGAAATTGAATTCTGGTAGTAGGCCTTGGACATTTCCTTGTCGAGTTTAAAAATCATGCTGAAATTTTGCCTCTGACCATCGTCGACCGTGATCGCCCTAGCCTCCTGGGAATCGAATGGTTCGCGCCCCTGGGAATCGGGATGACCGGAATCAACAACATCGTTGCGGCCAACTGGGAAGAGAGCCTGTTGCAAGAGTTCTGAGATGTATTCAACGGGACCCTAGGCAAGTACAAGGGGACCCCAATTTTGTTTAGCCTAGACCCAAAACTAGCCCCCATCCAGCTCAAAGCCAGACGTGTCCCTTTTGCCTTAAAACCAAAAATTGATGAACAACTGAACAAACTAATAGCACAAGGGGTGTTAGAGCCAATCGATCATGCCAGGTGGGAAACACCTTTCGTGACTCCTGTCAAACCAGATGGGTCAGTGCACATCTGTGGAGATACAAGGCAACCCTAAATCATGCGCTCCAACAAAGTGCATACCCAGTGCCGGTAGTGCAACACTTATTGCACTCCTTAGGGGGAAGAAAATTTTTTGCAAAGCTTGATCTCACACAAGAGGACCAACAGCTACCCATTGACTCCACTCCCACAGAGGCACAGACTATAGTGACACACAGAGGGGCATTCAAGTGCAACCGACTTAAGTTCGGCATTAGCGTAGCCTCAGGCATTTTCCAAAGCCTCATGGAGCGCCTTCTAAATGGAATCAAGGGAGTCGCCCCCTATTTCGATGATGTACTAGTGTCAGCAAAAAATGCTAACCAACTAGAAAGCAGATTAAAAGAAGTATTAAGAAGATTCAGAGATGCAGGCCTTAAAGTAAAGTGAGAAAAATGTAACCTAGCCACCAACCAGGTCGAATTTCTAGGCTATCTCATAGATGAGCAAGGAATACACCCCACTGAAAAAAAAAATAAAGGCAATCAAAGACGCACATAGACCTAGGAACAAGATTGACTTACAAGCATTCCTAGGTCTCATAAATTTCTACAATGTGTTCCTGCCCCAAAAAGCAACCGTAGCAGAACCCTTACATTGGTTGTTAGACAAAAAAACTACTTGGAAATGGGGCCACCGGGAACAAGCAGCTTTTCAAAATATCAAAGATCTATTAACATCTAAAACCATTTTGATCCAATATAGCAATACCCTGCCTTTGATGGTCACCTGTGATGCATTGCCTTTTGGAATCGGCACCATCCTGAGCCACAAGCTACTGGACGGCAGAAAGGCACCAGTCACCTTCTATTCAAAAACACTATCCAAATCAGAGATAAATTACAGCCAACTCGACTGAGAAGCCCTAGCAATCATCGCCAGAGTCAAAAGATTCCATGAGTACCTTTATGGCAGAACTTTTTTGATCATCACTGATCACAAACCCCTGCTAGGGATTCTAGCAGGAAACAAACCGACCCTGAACATTCTGTCACCTAGAATGACAAGGTGGTCTGAATTCCTGGCTGCCTACAATTACACGCTAATCCATTGCCCAGGGAAGATCATCACCCATGCAGATGCCTTGAGCCGTTCCCCGCTGCCCATCACGGAAGATGACCCCGTCTCAACTCTCCAACTCGAGGCCTGGCTGAACCTGCCACTAACCACAGCAGACGTCGCTAAAGCCA
Source organism: Laticauda colubrina (assembly GCA_015471245.1). Taxonomy (NCBI): domain Eukaryota; kingdom Metazoa; phylum Chordata; class Lepidosauria; order Squamata; family Elapidae; genus Laticauda; species Laticauda colubrina. Next base: position 22,440,227 of record BLBF01000018.1, read on the forward strand.
CCACAAAAGACCGGCTGACAGCTCGCATTCTGCACTGGGTAGGTAAGGGCTGGCCAGACAAAAACAAAACCGAGACCTTTAAACCATTTCGCACCCGACAGACTGAACTGTCTATCGAGAAAGGCTGTATTTTGTGGGGTGACAGGGTGGTAATCCCTGAAAAACTACAGGAAAATGTATTGTGTATGTTGCACGAGGGACACCCGGCCATAGTCAAAATGAAAGCCCTGGCCAGGAGTTACGTCTGGTGGCCAGGGCTGGACAAAGACATTGAACGTTGGGTGGCAACATGCCATGACTGCCAAAAGTCGAGGCCTACCCCCCCACTAGCACCAGTCAGGGAATGGGAAACTCCCCGAGGCGCATGATTGAGACTGCATATTGACTTTGCAGGGCCAACAAAAGGCAACACCTTTTTTGATAATCGTGGCCACCTACTCGAACTGGTTAGAAGTCATACTTATGGCTTCCATGACCACCGAGGCAGTGATGAAGCAGTTAGACAAACTTTTCACCATGCATGGACTGCCTGATGTGTCCTTAGTATCCTTAGTGTCGGACAATGGACCCCAGTTTACCACGTTGGCATTCGAGCAGTACTTAGCTGCACAAGGCATGCAACATGCCTTGACAGTGCCAGCTCATCTGGCTGCAAATGGCTGGGCTGAATGCATGGCTTGGTACACTAAGGAGGGCCTAGAAAGAATGGACAAGGTGGACGTACAAGAAAAGCTAAACCGATTATTAACCATGCAACATATTACTCCAAGCAGCACCACCAACAAGAATAGGAAATTACATTCTTACCTTGACAGATTGCACCCCACTTATAACTGGGATAACCCCCCTGACTCCTCCAGCAAATACCGCTCATTCGAGATAGGTGACCTGGTTTATGCAAAAAACTTTACCGGGGACCCGTTATGGCTTCCAGCCACAATCACCCAAATCACAGGGTGATCACTAGTCTTACTGACTAGTGTTGGACGACGGAAGAGAATGGAAGCGGCACATCGACCAGCTTCGTTCTCACACCCTAGAACGCAACACAACACCAGCGCCAACAATAAGCAAACAAAAAACAGCTGAGGAGGGGGGGAAATACAAAATAATAAAAAAGGGAGAGACGAACCTCCCATAACATGACAACAAGCATTACACAAAGACTCACAAACAAATCAAAAAGAGCACTCACAATTAGATGAACCCCAGAAAACAAGTCTGGGAGCAGGAGAACGAGGCGAGGCCTTCCTGGAAGGAGACAGACAGGCCAGCTCGACCAGCCCAGACGAACCAGGAGGGAGTGGCGGACCCATCTCAACCGGCCCGAGAGACTCAGGTGGGAGCAGCAAGGCTGACTCACCCTTCCAGGAGGTTCCATAGAGAAGGCACAGAGAGAAAGCAATCCCATCCAAACTGCTTGAAGACCACGCCGAGACTGAGTTGCGCAGGTCAACCAGGACTCGAAAAAGCCCCACCTACCTGCGTGACTACGTGACGCACGTTGGACTAAACCAAGGGGGGTGGGGTGTTGTGTATAGAACTTGGTAGACTCCAAATACCTTACACTGATTGGCCAAGAAGGCCATTCTCAGATTGGTTATTTAGAAACCAATCCAATTGGCTCACCGGATGGTGGGAACACTTAAAGTACTGTCATTGGCCACTAGCCGCGAGCAAGCCACTATAAGAAGGGCTGCCATGGCTTGGGCTGCTGTTCCATTACCATTGCATTACTTGTTGAAATGAAAGAGTTGTTGGAACCCAGTCTCACGCAACTTATTTCCGAACAGAACGGAGAACATTCATAATGTTCTCCTTTCTCCTCCTCTTTTCCCTCCACAACAACACCCCGTGAGATGGGTTGTGCTGAGAGAGAATAACTGTCCAAAGTCACTCCAAAGCACTTTCATGCTTAAGGAGGGAATAGAACTCCCAGTTTCATGGGTTTTAGGCCAGCATTGTATTAAACTGGCCACTACTGTATTATTGGGAGGTTTTCTGCTTTTGAGCATTAAAGGTTTGCCTCCTGAGTTCAGCTGACATCTATGATCATGGTTAATACCTGTTGCTATAAGGATTGTTTCTCACATTCCTCTAACCATAGTATGAACATAACCCAGTAATAGGTTTTAGAGGGATTACCCACCCCCCAAATGCTTATTATGTTGCCTTCATCTCATCTCTCACAACTATGACAGCATAATTATCTTTATCTGTTCCAGTGTTAATATTTTCCTTCTGATACTATTTCTACTGTACAGATAGTACACATTATTTCTACTGTATCATTCTTCATCTGTGATGTGATTGGTGAATGAGGCAGATGATTTGTGAGAGACTAAGATCTGTCCAGTTCCTCCTAGATACCTTCTCCTTTATGCCATTCTTTACATTTACTTACCTAAATACCTGACCAGCACTTTCTGAACCCAAGTGAATACATTAATTATTGTTATTTTTTCACTTGACCTCTGTTAAAAAAATAGTGACAGCACCAGCCTTTTTACTGAAATAGAATAGAGATTGGCAGTAAGGGCAGGACAATTATGTCAGCTAGATTTTCTGCCAGTTTGTGGTGGGAAGCTCACACTAGCACTGGTTTTCTCTTTAGAGTTCATCAAGATGAAAACAAGAGGCTCAGATAGGAGCCGAAGTCCACATGCAAGACTAGTTCTTCCCTGTAGACTAAAAGAAGCTAGAGCAGGCTGGAGTACGAAAGCTGGGTGGAAATCAGAAAACAGTGTAGGGACTGCTGCTTTTCTATCTAGACCATGAATAAACTGAGCTAATAGGAAAGGATGGGGGGAAACAGTTCGAAAGGATGGGGGGGAAACAAAACAGAGAGAGGGCCTTTAATGCAGTGGTGGGATTTAAATTTTTTTACTACCGGTTCTGTGGGCATGGCTTGGTGGGTGTGGCAGGGGAAGGATACTGTGAAATCTTCAGTCAGAGGTGGTATTTGCTGGTTCTCTGAACTACTCAAAATTTCCACTACTGGTTCTCCAGAACTGGTCAAAACCTGCTGAATATCACCTTTGCTTTCATGTTATTTGCCTTCACTTTTTTAAAGACACATTTCTTTCTCCTTCATAATGGTCCTCTTCATATACTAAAGGCCCTGTCACACTGCCCAAGGGATGCAAAACAGACACAACGGATGAGAAAAATGTTCCATCCGTTGTTATCCGCGCTCAGAAGGGGCAAAAATTTGCATAACTGGAGCGGATAACACGGACGCGGGGAGGACGCAGGGCGGATGGAAAGCGGATGCGAAACGGAAGCCCAGCGGATGGAAGTGGATGGGAGCGCATGGCACATCCGCAAGGCTTCCGGGGGGCTGCAGCAAAGCGGACACGGAACGGATACAGTGGATGCAGAGCGGACGCTGAACGGATACAGCGGATGCACAGTGGAAGCCTAGCAGATGCACAGCGGAAGCCTAGCGGATGCCGAGCGTTAATTGCGCATGCGGGGAGGATGCATTGCGTCAGCCCCGCGGATATAAAGGAAGCAGCTCGGAAGCAGGTCGCCATTCAGAGGAAAGACCTGCTTCCAGACACATCGACTGCCTTGCCTGTCCTGCCTGCATGTCTGCCTGCAAGCCTTGCTGCCAGCCTCCCTGCCAGCCGCCCTGCCAGCCTTGCTGTCTGCCTGCCTGCCAGCCTTGCTGCCAGCCTCTCTGCCAGCCTTGCTGTCTGCCTGCCTGCCAGCCTTGCTGCCAGCCAGTTTGCCTGCAAGCCTTGGTGCCTGCCTGCCTGCCAGCCTTGGTTCATGCCTGCCTGCCAACCTTGGTGCCTGCATGCCTGCCAGCCTTCCTTCCAGCCTTGGTGCCTGCCTCCCTGCCAGCCTTCCTGCCAGCCTTGGTGCCAGCCTTCCTGCAAGCCTTGGTGCCAGCCAGTCTGCCAGCCTTCCTGCCAGCCTTGGTGCCTGCCTGCCTGCCAACCTTGGTGTCTGCCTGCCAGCCTTCCTGCCAGCCTTGGTGCGTGCCTGCCTGCCAGCCTTCCTGCCAGCCTTGGTGCCTGCCTTCCTGCCAGCGTTGGTTCCTGCCAGCCTCCCTGCCAGCCACCCTGCCAGCCAGCAACCCCACAACCATGCTGAAGCACAGCAAGCCTCAGCCATCTGCTGCCAGCCCTGGCAAGAGGGACAGGGCTACCATCCCACCCCTTGGCCCTCACTCTGGTTCTGCTGGGGCTTCTGCAGCACGGGCTTGCTCTTCTGGGGCTGGGGCTTCTGCTGCTTCTGCTTTTGGAGGAGCTGATGACAAGCACTCCAGCACCAGCCACCTCCACAGCACCTGGACCCTTCACCCCTGAGACTGAGCGACCAAGAGGAGTGCCAGAGACTCATTTTTGTTTTATACCTTCTTGTTAATAAAGTCTATTTTTGATTCACACACTTGCTTCATTTCTTTTTTTCAATAAAGTCTTGGTGGAAACTTTTAGAAATGGTTTAAGCCTTTGCATGCTTGTGGGATGGGTTAAGATAACAGTGGGTTGGGCAGGGATAACTTTGGGATGGGTAATAGCTGTGAGATAGATAAACCTCCAGTGCAGGCATAGTGGGACTGTATGGTCCACCCTCCCAGGTGCCACACCTATGGCCCTTTATTATCAATAATAATGTAATCAATCATCCACACATGTCAACATAAACACAACTCTTTATTAATACCCTATTCATTGTAGGCCCACCCAACATACATGGCCCAATCTCATCAGTGTGATGAGACAGGCTGAAGAAAGCATCCATTAAGCATCTACCATCCTGTCTTGCCACTCTACTGCTCCAGCGGGGGAGTTGCACCAGTGTCTCAGGAGGTTGCGCTGCTTCTTCGCTTTATGTGACGGTCTGTTGGGCCTTGCACATCCTGAGTGTCTATCAGGTTTCGCCCTTGCCTCCATTCCCCAGGCTCCATGTCCCCATTGCCTTGTTGGCAGTCCACAAGCCTGTTCTGCAAGACTGGGTAGTGGGTGCGCATGAGATTGTGCAGGATGCAACAAGCTTCCATGATCCTCCTCACGGTCTCTGGGCGATGTTGCATGGTGGTGAGAAGTACCTGGAACCTGTTGGCCAGGATGCCAAAGGCGTTCTTCACCACCCGCCTTGCCCTGGACAGCCTGTAGTTGAAGATCCTCTCTTCACGGGTGAGGAGTCTGGAAGTGTAGGGCTTCATGAGGTAGGTTGTGAGGGAGAAGGCGTCATCCCCGACGATGAAGTAGGGCACATCTTGTGTGTCGTTGGGCAGGGGTTCTGGATCTGGGAAGCCCACGATGAGGTTGCATTCCAGCTCCTCCTTGAGGTGACTGGCGTTGTATATCTGGGCATCTGAAGATGAGCCGTTGCCTGAAGCATCGATGTACATGAACTTCACCATGGCGAAGAGGATGATGCTGAAGAAGCTCTTGTAATTGAAATAAGTGGACCCCGACTTGGCTGGAGCTTTGCAGGCCATGTGCTTGCCATCGATGGCTCCAACGGTGTGGGGGAAGTTCCACTTCTGATACCACTGCTCTGCAACTTTCTTCCAGCCTTCTTCAGTGGAGGGCACTGAAGGAGCTCCTCCTTGTATTCTTCGATGATGGCCTGCACCACTTCTCTGACCACAATGCTGATGGTGTTGTGTGGCACCCTCCAGCCGTACTGCATGCTGCTGTAGGTGGTCCCTGAGGCCAGGTGGCACAGAGTGAGTGCCACCTTGAGCCCAGGGTCCAGGCTGGGCTGGAAGTTGTTGTTTGCCTTGGTCAACCTGGGTTTCAGCCGCTGGACAACTTCGTCCAACATGGCTGGAGGCATCCTCATGAAGTTCTGGAATGCCCGAGTGTCTTCATTCCTGAGCTCCACCATCAGCTTGTTGTACAGTCCATCCTCTGCTCTTGTGGCGAACCATCTTCATACCCAGACGCTTCTTGGCCGCCCCTTTTTCTTCCCATAGTAGAGTTCACAGAGCTTGTAAATGGCTTCACACTGTTGCAGAAGGATGGTGACTGCCAAAAGGACTGTGTTACGATCCACGGTGGACATGACTGGATGCTGTGGAAGAGGAAGAGGCAGATGAAAACTGCAGAGGTCTGCAGCAGGACTGCTGGTCTGAAAGTGAGATCCAGATGTGTTGCTCCCCCTTTTTATAGGCAGTATAGGTGTCCCTTTGCATCCTCTAGGCATCCTCTAGGCAACCTGTAGACATCCTTAATATCTGAGATAGGTCCCCTCTGCGGACATTTTTTCCATTTTAAACGCTTTGTTTCCATGCTGCATCCGTTCTGCATCCGTTCTGCATCTGTTCTGCATCCGTTCCGCTTCCTCCCTATGCCCAAGCGGATGCGAGTTGCGCGGATGAGTAACGGATGCCTAGCAGATATAGCGGATGCGTAACGGATGCAGAACGGATGCGTAGCGGATGCGTGGCGGATGCAGAACGGACGAATTGGATACATTTTCCACGCAAAAGTTTTGTGCAGCTCAAAACTTTCTGAGTGGATGAAACGTCAATAAACGGATGCTGGACGGATAGAGAGGAAGCAAAACGGAGGCAGTGAGTACATCGCATTAACCAACGGATGGCAAGCTTTTTTGTCCGTTTTACATCCTCTTTGCATCCGTTGGTGCAGTGTGACATGGGCTTAAGCTACATAATCTACCCAATGGCAATTTATTATGGGATAGAAGGAAATCTAGTGAGTTTATCATGCCTTTCTATCATTATGAAAAGTGTTGATCCCTTGAAAAGAAGGGTGGGGATCCTGTGGTTTTCTAGATGCTGATGAATTTGGAAATTTTTGGCTGGCAGCGCATTGAATTAAATCAAGGGAATGTCAAACTTTGGTTGCACACCCAACGTTCATGTATAACTAGGACAAAACTAGATTTGATTTAAATTTACATTTAATTAAAATTAAGTACACTTCATATGATTAACCTCTTGTCATTTATTTAACAATTTTCCCCTTCTGTCAGGAACAAAAGAAGAAAAATGATGCAAACTTTTAAAAGCGTCTAGCTTTTCAGAAGCCTAGCACGCAACTTTTCAGAGGCATATTCAGTCCAAAAGCTACCTCTGAACCTTTTAGCCTCATCCATCAAGGATTTGACATCCTTGTAAGATAGATATTTTTAAAGCAAAGTTTGACTCTTTCCCATTATTATTCCCAAAAGATGATGATGCTAAATGAAAGACAATCATACTACCTCTTCCCAAAAGGGAGATTGGATAGAGAAGCAAAATCACCCCAATTTTAGATATATGTTATTTGGAAAAAAATGTCTCTACTTTCAGATAAATTTAGCACTGAAAGGAATGGACTTATACACTTATTATAAACTCATTTGAATATGGAACATTATGCTGCTCTATTAACTCACAAGAACAGTACACTGGGCTAATGGAAGATTTGAAGTTTGCTGTGCAGATGATCGTTCACTTACTACCAGAATTTCTTTTTCTAAGCTAGGCAGCTGTTAAGTATGTCTAATTTTACAACCTTTTTTTGCTATGATTGTTAAGAAGATCACTCCAGTTGTTAAATGAATCAAGCAGCAGTGAATTTGGCTGCCCTGGTTGAATTTGATTGTGAGGAGGTCAAACTGGTGATCACATGACCCTACGACACTGCAACGATCATACATCATGCTGGTTGTCCACACCCAAAGTTTGATCATGTGGGGATACAACGGTCATAAGTGTGAAGACCTATCATAAGTCATTTTTTTTCAGTGCTGTTGTAACTTTGAATGACTATTAAATGAACAGTTCTAAGTCAAGAACTATCTGGAGTATAATAAATATTTAAAGGAAAAATATCCTACATGAAATACCAAAACTATCCAAATGAAGATGAAGCAGGCCTTATGGAAAGAATGCCCATTAGACAATGAGCCTTCTGAACTCTCCTCACCTCCATTAGCAACTAAAGCCTAAAAGTGAATCACTTTGAGATATGACTGGGAACCTGTGTAACTGACTTATTAGCAATACCTTAATTGGAAACCAGCTATACATATGTATATACTTCCAGCTGCCAGCCAAAACACATTATGAAATCTGTTCTCTTCAATCAAGCCCTACAATAAATCAAGTTTGTTCAGATTCATCAGACGGATTACTACTGAAGGATTTAAATCAAGCATTTCTGAAACTTAACAGTTATCCAATAAAGTAAAAACATAAATCAGATAAATACAGGGGTAAAATAATGCATCCTCATCAACATGATTGCCATCATCTCAAATATGAATATATCTTTGTTTGAAATCGTAAGCTACATTGAAAAAATCAGTTCAGAACATTGAATGCAACATCTTAGCAACCACATAAATATGTCTTCTCCAGAATCATGGGTCCCAACAATGTCCTTCAGAACTTCCAATGGTGCACCTATGGCTGCTGTAATGGAGTCTATCATTACTCATTAGGATATTTAATTTGGTAGCTGGAACAGTAAAGTGTACAAAAGGCCAGAACACACAGTTGTAGTTGATTGGTTGGAGAGTGCTAGCTCATGCATGAGGCAGTCTGCACTATGATTAGTTGCTGTGGGTGTGGAGGGCAAGTTTTCCTTTTACCTGCCTTTTTCTTCTGTATGCTCTGTATGCTGTTTAGATTTACCTCATGATGTTTCTGTGTTCCTTGTCTATCTTGTCCACTGTAAATATAAGTGTATTTTTATTTATATAAAACTACAAGTTCATGTCATTATTTCTGACTTCATTTGGACATTTGTTGTGCCCAAATGTCTTGTTTTTCTTCTTCTTCTACCTTTCCCAACATTATAGATTTTTCAAGAGAGCTAGATCTTTGCAAAATGTACCCAAAATATAATAATTTAAGCCTAGAGCTCTAGGCTTATTTTTTTCTATGATTCGTTTGTTCATCTTTTTGGCTATGCATAATATTTTCAGGAGCCTTCTCCTGAACACAAAGTTCAAAAGAATCAGTACTCTTTCTTTCCTTCTTCTTTGAAGTCTACTTCCATAGAGAGTCACAGAGAAAATCATTCCAGTGTTCTAATTGTGTAAGCACAGACATATTATGGCATCCAAAGACTTCCTTGTGGTAATAATTAATTCGTAGAGCAATATATGGAAAAAGACAAACAAGACTCTTGGGGGGAAAACAGCAGCTACCATAGTGGAATCTCAGTTGGGCAGTTTAAAAAAAGATGAAAAATGTTTGTCAATATTCTGAATTATTTACAGCTAAAAGAAGAAACTATAAGAAAGCTTGAATCAAATATCTGTTTGGATTATTTCTTCTCCAGAAGAAATAGTCGCTAAATTTCCTATAAGCTAAAAAGATATGGCATCTTTTTTAATCCTATTCCTCTTTTAGTCAGTTTAGATAAGCATTTTCTGAATGAAAAAGATAGAAATCTCTGTCAGAGAAGTGTTGCCAGCCTGGTCAAAATGTGTCTAGATAATTAACTATAACTTAGGAGTAAGCTCTGCCTATTCATTCTCCGTATATAAGGAGAGTTGGAGAAATAGGGTTAAATACTCTGTCTGCTCCAACATTCAAGCTCCAACATTCAAGCTCCAACTTGATATACTTTCCTCCTGTGTAGAATTGAACACATGTTTGGAAAGCTTGCCCTCCCCCCTCTCTCTCTGTTTTGCTTTGTACAGCAGAGCAGCTGTTGCCATATTAAACAGCTGTTCCTCTTTTGCTCCTCTGCAGTGGCTGAAGTAAATTCTAAGAACTTGGTTTCAGAAAACCCACAACTGTGGAGACTCATGATTTGGAATGATCAAATATGTACCATCCATAGGCTTCAATAATTCTGGATCTCCTTTACACATGCTTTATTAAGGCTGACTACAGTTCTGTTTTATGAAATAGAGGGCTTTGTAGGGAAGGGAAAACACCATCCACTCACCTCCACTCCCCTCAGGAAGCCATTAAGTTTGTTTGTCTGTGATTCCTTCCAGCTGACAGAACCAGTCTGTTAGCAGTTAAGTTAAATAGAGCTTGTCCTGTAATAACCTCTGTTTTAGGCTGCTAATTGGTACCAGCACCCAATCCCAGGCCTTGGTCTACCCATCAGCTGGGGCTGGTTAAGACTCTGCCCATGAACATTGTTCTAGTTAAACCTTGGTTCAGGCCAAGTACATTAGAGCTTTCCTCAACTTAGTGCCCTCTGGTTCTCTTGGGACAACATTCCCCAGAATACTCTAGCCAGCACATCTGGATGGTACTAGCTTGAAAAATACTAAGCTGTGGAGAACTATACTCTTAGCAAGTCTTAGCCCATACTCAAGTCCCTGAGAAACAAAACATTGCATAACAAGATAGTTTTCACCCAAGTATAACTAAATAAAATTCATGGAAATGTGTTCCCAATGATGTTTGGTCCCCAAATGTAACCACTAGTTTGCTCTCATAGTTTTTCTGATGATTCGGTTTTTATGTTTATTAAGCAATTGCGGTTCAGACATGATGTTTTTTATTCTAAATATTAATTTTGCTATTAGACATTTTTGTGCTATTTCGAGACTATTTGACTCAAAAAGTCAAGTAAAAAAAAATGTCATGTTCACTGTGGTCCCAGGGTGTGGTCTGAAGCCATGTGAAAAGTAAAGCCATGCCCAATTTCATTTACTCCCACTTTGTTGGAGGATAGCTTCCCAAAACACCAGCCAGCCTGATGATTCTGGCTAAGAATTTTGAGCACTGTCATTTCATGCCTCTGCAGGACAACACTTTGTAAAAAGATGGCCTGGGTAATATTTAAAACAAACAGTAGAGAAATTCATGCTGTTAGGCAGAAATCAAGGTCTTTCCTAGGACGCATCCTACATCTTAATCAACTGTTGTTGTTGCTGTTGTACTTTGAAGAAAGGTAGCATACATTTTTAAGTCTTTCTTAAATATGAAGTGGGAATGCAAACTAATTTTGGCTGACCCCTAAACAGTACAAGACCTGATGTTCTAATACTTTAAAAATTAAATATATTTTAAAACTACATTTGAAAGAAGCATCTGTGGTTAGTTTTATTTCTCCCCAGATTTATGGACTGGAGCTTCTCCCAGCCTCTTCAGGTGTTCCAGTTTGCATAGGGCTGGGTAAAGCTGTAGTGGGAGCAACAGCATGTCCCTAATATTCTCCTCTGTAGATCTTCAAGATTAAAAGCCTGCCAAAGGGTTTTAAACACGTTGAAAAATTAGAAACAGTCTGGTAGCACTGTTTCTATTTAGGATCTTTCATTATAAGGTGCAAGTTTCCATCATCATATCTATACAGTGGCTAGACAGATGCAAGATTTATAATGGGAAGAAATAGAGGACAGGGCAAACAGAACAGAAGCAGATGTAGGTTACACGTGAGACATATAAGTACCTTATGAATTATCAATAGCAATGTGCTAAAAACATTATGTTTGCTGAGATCTTTCAGATAGCTTACTCACTTTTATGCATGTGAGTTCAGCATGTCTCACTCCGTGGTGCTATTCTAAAATGGTCACTTTGACATCTGTAATAGAGTGTCCTGGCAGGCCAAAATGCTCTGATAATATTACTTTCTCCTTTTTCTGAGTCCTGATGTCAAATTTATACATTAATGCTTTCCACTAATTCATTAATTCAATTAATTATTTCCATTAATTCATCTGGATTCAATTACAGTGGCCATGGGTCAGTGGTGGAAGATGTGAAGGTTCATGTTGCGAAGAAATCATTCTGTCAAAAAACTATTTATTCATGTCAGTGTTCCTCTTCTCTTCTTCTTCTCTCTGCAAGTTTAAGATGTGCAGAGTTCAACTCCCAGAATTCTCCAGCCAACAAATTCTGAGAGTTGAAGACCTCACATCTTAAACTTGCTGAGGTTGAGAAACACTGATCTATGAAAGGGAATAAATATTTTTTCCACTTCTGTCCACTAGCCCCAGGTTTTTCAAATATCTATTCCATATGAACCAAAAATAGATAGAAATCTTCATTTTCAAAAATTCTTACTGTAAGAGTTATTTTTTGAGATAGAGAGATCATATTTCTCCCCCCAAATTTTTTTTCTCTTTAAGATGTTTACAAAGGCTAGGCCAAATGTTATTTTTAACTGTGCAGCTGAGCCAATCACATGGCAAAGGAATTAAAGTTGTAATTTAAATCACACAAGAACACCCAGGGAAGGGTACTACTGTAGTTTGCCCCCAAGTCAGGCAATCTACTATTTCTTCATCATTTCTCCTTGGAGCTGTCAAGAAGAGAAATAGGCAGTGGGGAGATTTTTTTACCCTTCACCCCAACATCAGTATATGAACTTTACCTGAAAAGTCTTATCATTAACACAGAATGAAACAGTGTGTCATGCAGCAGATGCCAAAAATAAAAGGAGCAGTGTGTTGTGCAGCCACTAAGCTACCATGTCATTCCAATTTAAAAGAGAAGGCCAAACCATCATTATGTAAAACAATACACTTTTCCAGTGGTGGATTTCAAATAATTTCACCGCCTGTTCGCCAAAAATGTGAGCATGCGTGCATATGCACGCATGGTTTCTGCGCATGCACGTGTCCACAGCTTCCGCCATGCAACAAGGAGCTGTTCGGGGCCTGCTCCCCTCCATCTCTGGTCTCTGGGGCAGTGGCTGCTTCTCTTCACACTGCTGGGAGAGCGTCCTGTGCAATTTAGCAGCTGTGAGCCGCTGCTTTTGTCTAAGTCCCATCCGGAAAGCATTGCAGCACAGAGAAACAGCAGCCATGTTGAATGCTGTTTCTCTCAGACACAGCACTTTTCAGATGGGACGTAGAGGCAAGCAGTGGCTCATAGCTGCTAAATTGCACAAGATGCTCTCCCAGCAAAAACAGCAGTGAAGAGAAGCAGCTGCTGACCCAGAGAGCACATGGAGAGACTCCGGGAGTGACCAAGGCTCAGCAAGGGACAGAAGAAGTGGCTGCAGGATTGATTGATTGATTTGTTTGTTTGTTTATTTATTTTGTCAAGAGTTTATAAGATAACAGGTATAAGTATAAACATAGTTATGAATACATGAAATGGATAAATATAAGAAAAATAAAAAGAAACAATAGGACAGGGATGGTAGGCATGTTGGTGCGCTTATGCATGCCCCTTACAGACCTCCTAGGAAAGGGGTGAGGTCAATAGTAGACAATCTAAGGTTTAAGTTTTGGGGGTTTGGGGAAGAAACCAAAGAGTCAGGGAGAGTATTTCAGACATTGACCACTCTGTTGCTGAAGTCGTATTTCCGGCAATCAAGTTTGGTGCAGTTAACCTTGAGTTTGTATCTATTGTGTGCTCTTGTGTTGTTATTATGGTTGAAGCTGAAGTATTCATTGACAGGTAAGTTATAGCAATGTATGATTTTATATACCATATTTAGATTAGACTGAAGACAGCGTAATTCAAGGTTTTCTAGGTCTAGAATTTCAAGTCTGGGTGGCATAAGGTATTCTACAATGAGTAGAGGAGTGGAGAACTCTTCTTGTGAAATATTTCTGGACTTTCTCAACTGTGCTAATATCAGAAACGTAATGTGGGTTCCAGACTGATGAGCTGTATTTGAGTATTGGTCTAGCAAATGTTTTGTATGCTCTAGTTAGTAGTGTGATATTACCAGAGAAAAAGATATGTAGGATTAGGTTAATAACTCTTTATGCCTTTTTGGCTATGTAGTTACAGTGGGCTCTAACACTTAGATCATTTAGAGATGGTCCTTTACAGAGTTTGGATCATCAACTAGGTCTTGACTATTCAGCTTGTATTTTATTTTCTGATTTTTGTTTTGCCAATATGTAAGACAGAGCATTTATTTCTTGAGTTTTGAAGTTGCCATTTGTTTGACCATTCTGATACATAGTCAAGATCTTTTTGAAGGGTAGCAGTATTGTCTGTGGTATTGAACAGCTTTACATCATCAGCGAAGAGAATGAAGTTGCTCTTAATATGATCACAGAGGTCATTTTTGTAGAGTTTGAAGAGAGTTGGTCCTAGAACACTGCCTTTGGGGACATTACTATTGACAGGTACAAAATTTGATAGGACACTCCCAATTTTGACCATTTGTTGTCTGTTTGACAGGAATGCTTCTGTCCAGTTATGCAGTTGTCTAGAGATACCATAAGATTTTAGTTTTAGGAGTAGTTTGTCGTGTACCACTGAATCAAAGGCTTTACAGAAGTCGATGTAGATTGTGTCTATTGCTTTGCCCTGATCGAGTTGTGTAGTCCATATGTTTTTGCAGTGTAAGAGTTTCAGATTACAGGATAGTTTTTTCTGAAAACAAATTGTTTATTGAAGGGCAGGTTGTTTGTCTCGAAGTGGAGGATAATGGATTGGTTAATAATTGATTCCATGACTTTACAGGTGACACAGCATAAGGAGATTGGTCTGTAATTTTCAACTGGGCTGGAGTCTCCTTTTTTGAAGATGGGGATGACCGTGGCTTATGACCATAGGTTAGGCAAGGAGCTGGTCCTGAAAGATTTTTCAAAGATTATGTTTAGAGGTTCAGCGATGGCAGTGGGTAGCTTTTTTAAGAAGTAGGCACATATTCCGCCTGATCCAATAGATAGAGATGGTTTTAGATTGCATAGTGCTTCTTCAACAATGTCTTCTGTAAGATTGGTTTGTATTAGATCACTGTAGTTTTCTGTGGTTCAACGAGGAAATACTGGGCATGATCCATTGCTGTTTACAAATACTGAGCCAAAGAATGTGTTAAAGAGGTTGGCTTTAATAGTGTCGTTATTGCAGTCTTTACCATTAGGTCCTTTCAGGAGTGGGATGGACCTTGAGTCTTTTAGTTTGCTGTTTACAAAATTGTAAAAAGTGCAGATGGAATTGGTGCGTACAAGGTTTTCCTCTTGTTTAATGTGATAATTGGTGCATTTAGTCTTTATCTGGTGGCATAAATTTTTGTATCGCCTTTGAAGTTGGCAACGGGACCAGATTTGTTTTTCCGCCAAAATGATCTCTTTTTAGATTGAAGTTTCTTATTGTTGTGGGTAATCTGTTTTTTTTTGTTTGTTTGTTTGTTTTGGGAGTTGTTGTTGGTACATATAGTTTGATGTCTCTTTTGACTTCAAGTAAAAATGGTCTTCAACAGGATTGCATCCAGTGAATAGAGATTGCCAATCAAGGGATGAGAGATCGTTGTCTATAAGATCATAGTTTCCTTTTTTGAAGTTATAATTGGGGATTACATCATTGTGATGATTTTTGTGTGGACGTATATTGAGACAAAAGTCAATTATATTGTGGTCACTGTTGGAAAAGAGTTCATAAATTAAAATCAAACTATTGCAGAAGATGAGATCGAGGCAGTTGTTAAGTCTAGTATTGTTGGTTACTAATTGTTCCAGTCCCAGATTTGTAACAGCATTGTAGAAGGTTGCATGTATGAGTTCAGTTGTACATTCATTTACGGACCAGTTAATATGAAGTAGATTAAAGTCACCAAGAAAGATAAAAGTGTGTGGGCAGGATGTTGCCCATGTTAGTGGTGAATTTAGCTTGTTTACATGTTCAATGTCATAATCAGGTGCTCTGTAATATAGTAAGAATCGAAATGTGATATTTAAGGATAGTTCACAGATGATGGTCTCAGGAAGAGCAAGTTCCTGGGTAACTAGGATGTTTTTTAGATGTAGGGGCTTTTTATAGAAGATAGCCACACCACCTCCTCTACAAATTTCATCTGATCGCGATCTGATCGCTAAACATGATAGTCTCTTATGGCTAGGTCCCACTGGCCGATGAATGCAAAACATATGCATAAAGGACACAGCAGACGAGCAAAATTTCGGGGGTGGCTCCATCCGTTGTCATCCACTCCAAAAAGTGGTGAAAATTTGCATAAACAGAACGGAAAAGAACAGAAAAGAACGGAAAAGAATGGACGTGGGTAGTATGTACTGGGGATGTAAAATGGATGTTCATAGGAAGCCTAGTGGATGACAGCGGATGGAAGCGGATGACACATCCGAAGGGGTTCCGGGGGAGAATGGCTAAGCTGATGCATAGCGGAAGGAGCGGAAGCATAGCGGATGAAGCGGATGCATCACATACGCCTATAGGAAACAAAGGGGATGCCGCACGGATGTATATCAGATGTAAAGCGTTCACTGTGCATGCAGGGAGTATGAATTGTGTCAGCTCCACAGATATAAAAGGATGCAGCATGCATGCAGTCAGCATACAGGGGAAAGACGTGCTGCCATATACATCTAGCAGGAACACCATGGTTCGTCAGTCAGGCAAGTAGAGGAAGCCCATGCCTACTCGTTCCAGCCCTGGCAAGAAGGACAGAACCACCATCCCACCCCCTGGCACTGAGTCTGAACCTCCTCCTCCTCCTCCTGCTGCTGCTGCGGTGGACCAGCCCCAAGGCCCTCAAAGCCCTGCTGCTGAAGGCCCTGCTCCTCAAGCCCCTGAAGACTCTGCTGCTCAAGCCCCTGAAGGCCCTGCTGCTGAAGGCCCTGAAGGCCCTGCTGCTCAAGCCCCTAAAGGCCCTGCTGAAACCCCTGCCAGAGGGAGGAAGAGGCAAGGGAAGGAGAAGGGAGAGAGGAAACAGTACACCGTTTCCAAGGAGCATGAGGATGAGGTGCTGGAATGGCTGAGAGAGAACACAGGCTCTATTGCGACACCAAGAAGAAGCAGGCAGCTTGGAGAGACAAGGCAGAGAGCCTGGGGTACACTGAAGAAGTACTCCTGGGATGGTGGAAGCACATGCACACCTGGTATGGCAAGATACACCTCAAGAAATCCGGGCAGGCCGCTGTCAAGCTCACTGACCGGGAGATGTACGTCATGGCCAAGTGCAGCTTCCTGGAGGGTGAGAGCCGCCACTGAGGAGCAGCCCCTTTGACACCCCTCTCCCTCAGACAGCCCACAGACAGCCATTCCTCTTCCAGCCAGGAGCCAGATACCCTGTCCAGGCAGGTGTCTTCAGAGGGCCCCACAGCAGAGACACCCCCCCGACAGCTGCACTCCCCATGCCGGCAGACTTGGAGGATCCTGTGGGGGATGATGCCCTGCTATCACAAATGGAGGAAGAAGAAGCAGCCACCAGAGGCCAACCCACCCCCCACCCCCACCCCCAGCTCCAGAGGATGCAGGCAGAGAGGCAGATTGGAGGGCCAGAACCACAGTGTGCTGTTGGAGATCAGGGACACAATGAAGACCAGCACAGAACTTCTCTCTCAACTGGTCCACTTGAACAGAGGATCCTCGGGCCGGAACACCTTCATCACCTATGTGAGCCAGACCCTGAGGGACCTTCCGATGCCCAGTACCAGGTGATGAAGCAGAAGATAACAGCACTTCTGCACCACCCTCAAGGCTCAGCAGAAGCTGCTCCTACCCAGTCCAGGCATGCTCCTCCACCCCAGGCGATGTCACAGCCCTTCCACGGCTTTCAACAGCCCCTCACCTACCAAGGCTACGAGTACCAGGACTTCCCACAGCAAAAACAGACCTTCCCAGTCCAGGCCCAGGTTCATCGCATGCCACAGATGCCAGTCCTCACCCAGCTGCAGAACAGACAGCCCCACTACACTCTTCCTTCCTCCACCCACAGCCAAGCCTGTCAACAGACAATCTGTCATCAGTATTGGGCCTGACATCTCAAGTCCTTGATGAAGGGCCTCTCAACCTCACGGGACTGAGTCAGCTCTCAGAGAGCTTCCTGAACACACCATCCCCTGTTGTACCCTCGGGGCCAAGCACCCCAATGGTGCCTCAGATCAGCACTCAAGTCACAGCCACTTCCACAGTCCCTGTCCACTTAACAGCTGAGACTATGGACATGACTCAGAGTGAGTGGGAATAGTGTCAGAGACTGAGCTGTTTACTTGTTCAGTTTATCTTTGCTTAAGACACTTTACTTGGTTCATTTTGCTTTTTTAATAAAGTCATAAAGTTTACCTAAGAAAGTTAATAAAGGTTATCTTTGCTTAACACACTTAATACAGTTTACTTGGTTCATTTTGCTTATTTAATAAAGTCATAAAGTTTACCTAAGAAAGTTAATAAAGGTTATCTTGGCTTAAGACACTTAGTTCATTTTTTTTACTTAATAAAGTGTTGGTAAAAACTTTTAACAAATGGTTAAGCCTTTGTATGCTTGTGGGATAGATAAGGATAGTTGTGGGATAGATAAACCTCCAGTGCAAGCATAGTGGGACTGTATGGTCCACCATCCCAGCTGCCACACATATCAACCTTTATTATCAATAACAATTTATTCATTGATCAACACATTTCAAAATAAACAAAGCTCTTTATTAATACCCTATTCATTGTAGGACCACTCAACATACATGGCACAATCTCATCAGTGTTATGCGACAGGCTCAAGAAAGCATCCATTAATCATCTATCTTCCTGTTTTGCCACTCCACTGCTCTAGCTGGGGAGTTGCACCAGTGTCTCAGTAGGTTGTGCTGCTTCTTCCCTTCACGTGTACATCCACAGTGTCTATCAGGTTTCGTCCTTGCCTCCATTCACCAGGCTCCATGTCCCCATTCCCTTGTTGACGGTCGACAAGTCTGTTCTGCAACACTGGGTAGCGGGTGTGCATGAGATTGTGCAGGATTCAGCAAGCTTCCACGATGCTCCTCACAGTCTGTGGCTCATGCTGCATGGTGGTGAGAAGTATCTGGAACCTGTTGGCCAGGATGCTAAAGGCGTTCTCCACCACCCATCTTGCCCTGGACAGCCTGTAGTTGAAGATCCTCTCTTCACGGGTGAGGTATCTTGAAGTGTACGGCTTCATGAGGTAGGTTCTGAGGGAGAAGGCGTCATCACCAATGATGAAGTAGGGCACATCTTGTATGTCATTGGGTAGGGGGTCTGGATCTGAAAAACCCATGATGAGGTTGCGTTCCAGCCCATCCCTGAGGTCACTAGCATTGTACACCTGACCATCTGAAGCTGACCCTGTTCCATCCGGAAAAATGCAAGGTAGACCAGGTGCCAACAAACAAAGTCTTTATTCAAGTAAGCAACAGTAACGGAACAGTTTGGCTGAAGCCACGGCAGCCTTTTTATACAGGCTTGCCTGCCGGCTTGTAGCCAATGGCAGCTATTTAACTTTGCCGCCTTTCAGCGGCTCTTTTGGATTGGTTCCTAATGAACCAATCCAATGCTTAGTCTTTTAGCCAATCAGATTGCATAGTTTGGACTATACCATTTTATACAGAACACCCCTCCCCCCTTAGTTTAGTCCTACATGGGTGACGTAGTCATGCAGGTAGGTGGGGCTTCTTCTGACTCGACTTGACTTGCGCGGTTCATTCTTACTGGAGACTTTGAGCGGTTCGGACAGGATCGCTGTCTCTCCGGCTCTTCTCCATGGAACCGCCTGGAAGGATGAGTCAGCAAGGTTGCTACCGCTTGAGTTGCTCAGGCCGGTGGTTTTGCTGCTCCCTCCTGGCTTTCCCGGGCAGGTCGAGCTGGCTTTGCTGGCCCCTTCCAGGACGGGTTCCTCTCCCTGTGGATTATTTCTGCCAGTTTCATCTAACCGTAAGTGTTCTTTTTGCTCTTTTTGATTGGTTAGATGTTCTGGGTTTAATTTTAACAGTTTGTTTTTCCCTTCAGTATTATTTTCTTGTATCCCCCCCCCCCTTTGGTTTTGTTTTTGTCTATTTTTATTGTTGGAGGTTGTGTGGTAGTATTGCGCTCGATATTTCGGGAATGAAGCCGGTCTATGTGCCACTTCCATTCCCTGTCATCGTCTACGGTCAGACGGTAGGACCGGGGGCCTGTTATTTGTGTGATTGTGGCTGGAAGCCATAGAGGGTCCCCGGTAATGTTCTTTGCGTAGACTAGGTCACCGATTTCAAACGTGTGGAAACGGCTGGAGGAGTCGGGGGGGTTCTCAAAGTTGTAATTTGGATGTAACCTATCCAAATGTGATCTAAGTTTCCTCCCCATTAGCAATTCTGCGGGGCTTTTGTTAGTTACCGTGCTGGGGGTGATATGTTGGAGGGTGAGTAAATGGTCCACTTTGTCCTGGACATCCCCTGGGTCCATTTTCTCCAAACCCTCCTTGGTAAACCTGACCATTTTCTCAGTCCTACCATTTGCCGCCGGGTGGCCTGGCGCGGTTAGTGCATGGCGTATGCCTAAGGAGGCTAGATATTGTTCAAATTGTATAGTGGTCAGTTGTGGCCCATTGTCAGACACCAGGATGTCTGGCAACCCATGGGTTACGAAGAGCTTGTTTAGTTTTTTTATAAAGGCGTCGGTTGTTGTAGATGACATTACTGAGTCTTCTAACCAATTCGAGTATGCATCTACAACAATCAAGAACGTATGCCCCCTGGTCGGACCCACAAAGTCAATATGAATCCGAGACCAGGGGCCTCGTGGGGTCTCCCAGTCCCTTATAGGAGCTTGTGGTGGTGATGGCCTGGTTTTCTGGCATTTATTGCATGTGGCAACCCAGGACTCAATATCTCTGTCTAAACCAGGCCAGCGTACATAGCTCCTCGCCAGGCTTTTCATTTTTACGATGCCTGGGTGGCCTACATGAAGCATACCTAACACTCTAGTTTGTAATTTGGAAGGAATTACCACCCAATCACCCCACAATAAACACCCTTTTTGAATTGACAGTTCAGTCTGTCTGGTCCAGAAAGGTTAAAAGTTTTCAGTTTTTGGGTTTTCCGGCCAACCTTTACCTACCCAATTTAAAATGTGGGCAGTCACTGGGTCTTTAGCAGTTGCTCTGGTGACATCATGTGCAGATATTGGTAGTTCGAAGCAGGTTTCTATCTGCAGGGTGGTAATTGTTGGCACCGGGTCTTCCTCCGTCATTGGCAGCGGTGTTCGATTTAATGCGTCTGCATGAGAGATCTGTTTCCCGGGTCGATGTATCAAAGTGTAGGAGTACGCTGCTAGGAATTCTGACCATCTAGTCATTCGAGGAGATAAAATGTTTGGTGTGGGTTTGTTCCCCGCCAAAAATCCTAGTAGTGGTTTATGGTCAGTTACGATTGAAAAAGTTCTCCCATAGAGGTACTCATGAAAACGTTTAACTCCGGCGACAATTGCCAGGGTTTCTCTGTCTAGTTGACTATTGCTGCGTTCTGCTTTGGAAAATGTTTTCGAGTAAAAGGTGACGGGTGCCTCTCTCCCGTCAGGCAATTGGTGGCTCAGGATGGCACCGACTCCAAATGGTGAGGCGTTACAGATGACCGTCAATGGAAGTGTGTTACTAAACTGAATGAGAACAGTGTCTGAGGTTAACAGATTTTTTTATGCCTTAGAATGCTTTTTGTTCTCTATGCCCCCAAGTCCAACTAGTTTTCTTATCCAATAAATGATGTAACGGTTCAGCTATCGTTGCCTTGTGAGGAAGGAATACATTATAGAAGTTTATTAGACCAAAAACTTCTTGCAATTCCATTTTGTTTTTTGGCTGTGGTGCATCTCTAATACCCTTGACTTTTTTTTCTGTAGGGTGTATACCCTCACCGTCAATTAAATACCCCCAAAATTTGATGCGATCAGTCATTAAACAGCATTTTTCTTTTTTTACTTTCAGGCCAGATTCTCTAAATTTTGTTAGCACTTCTTTTAGTCTTTTCTCTAATTGGGTCGTGTTTTTAGCCGAAATTAGGACATCATCAAAATATGGCATGACCCCTTTAATTCCATTTAGTAGGCATTCCATAAGGCTTTGGAAAATGCCTGGGACAACGCTCACTCCAAATTGAAGTCTGTTACATTTGAATGCCCCTCTATGAGTTACTATTGTCTGTGCCTTGGCTGTTATTGGGTCTACTGGAAGCTGTTGATATGTCTGGGCTAAATCAAGCTTGGCAAAAAAATTTCCTCCCCCTAGCGAGAGCAGTAAATGTTGCACGATTGGTACAGGGTATGCGCTTTGCTGCAATGCATGGTTCAGGGTAGCCTTGTAGTCTCCGCAGATGCGTACCAACCCATCAGGTTAAACAGGTGTTACTATTGGTGTCTCCCATCTAGCATGGTCAATTGGTTCTATGACCCTTTGCTCAATTAATTTATTTAACTGTTCATCAATTTTGGCCTTTCAGGCAAAGGGGACTCATCTGGCTTTTAATCTTCTAGGTGCTACCTGAGGATCTAAACTAAAGGAAATTGGGGTCCCCCGGTACCTGCCTAAAGTGCCGTCAAAGATGTCCTGGAACTCTTGTATCAGGCTCTCTTCCCAGTCGGTTGTGGCTACTCGGCTCACCCCGGTCATTCCGATGCCCAATGGTGCGAACCATTCGATGCCCAGGAGGCTGGGGCGGTCCCGGTCGACTATGGTTAGAGGCAGGACTTCAGCGTGCTGCTTGTATGTGACTCAGAAATGTCCTAGACCTACCACAGGGATTCGGTTTCCTTGGTAGTCTTTTAGAGTTAATTTTTGTTTCTGGAGTTCTTTTAATTTGATGTTTGGAACCAGCCGTCTGATTGTGTTCCAAGACACCATTGACAGGAAGGATCCTGAGTCGACTTCCATCTCGCAGGGGCTTCCTTCAATTTTTACAACAATTTTGACTTTTCTCCCACTTTCCGTCTGGGCGCTTCCAATAGTGACAGTTTGATGGGTCTTTTCTCGGTTGCCGGTTTGTTTGTTGCGTTCCCATTTCTTTTTGGCTTGCTTTTCTTCGGCCGGTAGTGGGGAGTTACTGCGTCTGTTTGGGCTGTTATTTTTTTTGATTCCTGCAGACCTTTTCGATGTGTCCCCTCTTCTTGCAAGCTCGGCAGATGGCATCAAGGAATCTGCAATCGGCTCAAGAGTGGTTTCCCCCACAGCCAGTGCATTCCCACCAATTTCTTTTTCACGCCTTTTTTTGTTGGCATACAGGCGATGGACCTCATCATCCTCATCTTCCGTTTCTGATGGACTGTCGAATTCTTCGTGATGAGTTGTGGTGGGAGCTTGCTTCTTTCCTAGGGTCATCGCGTCATTATTGGAGTTCATTAGTTTCATAGTGGCCGCTGACTTTTTCGCGGCTTCTGCTGCTGTGGCTTCTGCAATCGCTTTAGCCACTGTGATATTGGGTTTATTTAGTAGTTTACTTTGTAAGTTAGAGTCTCTCAGACCTAGGACAACTCGATCTCGCAAGGCTTTATCTAAGTTCAGGAATTCGCAAGCTCCCCCCAGTTGTCGGAGAGCTGCCACGAAGTCAGCGATGGTTTTGCCTTCCTTCTGTTCCCTTTTGTAGAATTCATGCCGCTTGATGAGATTTGACACTACTGGTGCGTAGTGGACCTTTAACATTCGGTGAAGTTCAGACCAGGTCATTTGTTTCACGTCTCTGGGCTTCGCCAATGCTTTGGCCATTTTAAAAACGGTTGGTCCACAATGCGTTAGGAATGCAGCCCTCTTCCGCTGGTCTGAGATCTCTTCCATCTCATTGCTCTCTAAGAACATCAGGAAACAGTCTATGTATGACTCCCAATCCTCTCCGTTGGGATTGAAGGGTGCGGGCGGCGCGTTATTCCCAGCCATTACTTTAGTCTGGAATTCTTTCTGCCGCATGCTCGGTCTCGCATTTAGGACTATCCCATCCTCATTGCCAGTGTTCCATCCGGAAAAATGCGAGGTAGACCAGGTTCCAACAAACAAAGTCTTTATTCAAGTAAGCAACAGTAACGGAACAGTTTGGTTGAAGCTGCGGCAGCCTTTTTATACAGGCTTGCCTGCCGGCTTGTAGCCAATGGCAGCTATTTAACTTTACTGCCTTTCAATGGCTCTTTTGGATTGGTTCCTAATGAATCAATCCAATGCTTAGTCTTTTAGCCAATCAGATTGCATAGTTTGGAGTATACCATTTTATACAGAACAGACCCGTTGCCAGAAGCATCGATGTAGATGAACTTGTAGTCAGCATCAACCATGGCAAAGAGGATGATACTGAAGAAGCCCTTGTAGTTGAAATAAGTGGACCCTGAGTTGGCTGGAGCTTTGCAGGCCATGTGCTTCCCATCTATGGCTCCAACGGTGTGGGGAAAGTTCCACCTCTGATACCACTCTTCTGCAAGTTTTCTCCAGCCTTGTTCAGTGGTGGGACACTTGAGGAGCTCCTTCACGTATTCTTCGATGATGGCCTGCACCACTTCTCTGACCACTTTACTGATGCTGTTGTATGGCACCCTCCACACATACTGCATGTTTCTGTATGTGGTTCCAGAGGCCAGGTGCTGCAGAGTCAGTGCCACCTTCAGTCCAGGGTCCAGGTTGGGACGGAAGTTGGTGCTAGGCTTGGTCAACCTGGGTCTCAGATGCTGTACAAGTTCGTACAAACATGGCTGGTGGCATCCTCATGAAGTGATGGAATGCACGAGGGTCTTCATTCCTCAGCTCCACCATCAACTGGTCATACAGTCCAAACTCCATTCTTCTCATAATCCATCCTCGCACCCACACAGCTCTTGGACGTCTCCTTCTTCTCCTGTATAAAAGTGAAACAGTCTGAACAGGTTTTGGTTCTGGTGATGAATGAGTGCAGCTATCATACGGACTGCATCATGATCCATGGTGGAGAACAATTGATGATGTGGAAGACTAAGACCATACGCTTACATACGCTTACATCCGTGTCCCTTTTGTTTCCTCCCTCTTTCCGTTTTCAGCTGCAGTGGATTTGAGTTGAGGGGATGGCCACAGGATGCAGAGAGGATACAGCGGACATTTAACTGATGATAACAGACATAGAACGTTTGTTGCCCATATATGTCGCGTATGTACATCGTACGCAGCGGAAAGTTCATCCGCTCACAAAGTTTTGTGCAGCTCAAAACTTCTTGCGTGGATGAAATCTCAGTGGACGGATGCTCGAGGGATAGAGCATATGAAACACGTATGCAGTGAGTACATAATGGATGCATAGCGTTTTCCAATGGATGGCAAGCTTTTTTTCATGTTTTACATCCTCTTTGCATCCGTAAGTGCAGTGGGACCGGGGCTTTACTGTGGTAATGGATCCAGGGAGAGATGTGTTGAGCCAAGTTTCACAGACAAATATGATGTAGAATTTAGCCATGTTTAGTAAGAGAAGAAATTCAGGTATTTTATTCACAAGGCTTCTTGCATTGGGTAGCTTGCATTTAAGACCAGCAGTAGTTGAAATTTGGGTAATTAGTGGCGAACTGTGCAGAATCATTACTGCCGGTTCAGTAGAACCAGTCTGAACTGAGCTGAATACCACCTCTGGGCTTTTCTACATGAAATGGTTAAAGGTACCATCTTGTCTTCTGCTTCAGGCATCAAATTTCTTGATCCAGTACTCTATTTGGCACAGACACATTTGAAAATATGTGACAAAAAAACCTGTTGCTGCCTGAAAAGGATGCCTGTCTTTCCCTAATGGTTGAGTTAGCCTTGCATTCAGTCAATAGTCTTAAAGCTTCAAAATTCTCAAGATTAAGCAATATTTTAATATTAATTGTACTGATGGCTATTTCAAAGCTACACTAGAATCCCTCTGAATCTTTTTCTGATCCTGCAATCATAAATCGAAAGTAGACTCAAAAAGAAAACATGCTGTTCATAAAATCGGCAACAGAGTACCAATAAGAAAGAGGGAAACCCTAGTTTTCATATTTTCTCAAGTGTTGAATGGCTTGAGACCAATCCTGCAAACTGATACAGTTCCTCATATGGAATCAAAATGCAATGGGCATCAATCTCATTACCATGCATCTAAAGAAATTGTAGCAATTATTTTCAATTGAAGTTCCCAGCAATTACCAGTTGATAACTGCAAGGGAAAAAAACTTCTTGATCTCAAACATGAAGAGGCTGATGGAAAACAGATTTGGCTGCTTTATCTCCAAACTGATAGAAAGCATCAAGGGACTGAGTGGAAAGATATATACAAACATACTTATGACACATTTCTAAAGATGCCGCTGGAGTTATTCTCTGCAAACTGTTTAGCAAAATATTTCCTCTTCCTTCTTTTGTTAAAATCAGAATGTGTTTCAGTTGTGCTTTGCTGCCCAGCCTTTGGAAGAAATCATTCAATGAGTACAATGCTGCTGAAGGGGAATTATTCAGCTTGCAAAACTATATGTAGAGCAAATGATGGGTATATATTCCATACTTGACCTATCCAGATCTCAAATTCATTGTGACATATTGCTAATGGGGTTTCAACAGCACAGAAGTTTGTGGCTCATTTGGGTAGAAATCATGCAAAACACAACTGGCATAGACATCACCATGCTCATTCTTTTCACAGATGGCTTCCACCAAGTTCTTCATAGTAATTTTCAGGTGGCCTTTTTCACTTAGAGAATGCTACAATGCACCAAGAACTATCCAAAAAAGCAAGCTGTAAAAAGGAACTGAAATTGACAAAGATTGGGATTGTTTTAAAATATCACTAAAAAGAAAAAAAGAAAAGAAAAAGAAAACAGTGTGACCACAGGATGAGGACAAATATAAAAGGCCTTTCAGGCAGAAAAAAAAAACATATTTACACTGGTAGACAGAAAATGTGATGTACATCCATCAGCTCACAAAGAAAAATACTTTTTTTAACCACTCTGCTGCTGACTTAATGTTCCATTAAGCCTGTCTAAACAAAAAAAAGGTACATCAACTTATTTTTGAGATGGTTAATATGAGGAATCATGTACAGAAATAAAAATAACAAAAATGTATTAGTAATAGTAGTAATCTGCAGTTAACTTCAAGGTCTAAGATGAATGAAAAACTTAATAATTCAAGTCCTCACCAAGGACTCAAGAAGCTATTATAATAATGCCTAAAGATATAGGCTATGGATCTTGAAATGTCCCAAGACTTGTGGACTTCAACTCCCAGAATTCCTGAGCTAACATGACTGGAGGAGGAATTCTGGGAGTTGACAAGTCCACAAGTTTTGTCAAGTTTGAAGACCCCTGATATAGACAGTTTCAAGTATGATGGGTTTTTTTTATAAAATTAGGGAAGTTGGGTCCAATAAATTCAAAATTTCCAAATATATAGGAAGTTCTTTAGGTATTTCTCTGAGGATTCCAATCACAATGGATATTTCTTTTTTCCATAAGCATTCAACATTGATCTGCAAGTGCTGGTATCTTGTAAGTCTTTACAATTGTTTTTTCTCAATTCTAACATCACATTGAGCAACATCAATGAATCAGGTTTCCTTCTTTTCAATGACTGTTGTATCAGGGATGTTATGAATAAGGTGCCTATGTGTTTGAATTTTAAAGTCCCATAATATTCTAACCCACTCATTTTCTGAAATGTCCTCAGTAGGTTTTGTAACTCTTAAATCCAAACTTCTGGCAAAGTTTCCAACAAATAATTTTCACAATTTGGTCATGATGCTGCTTATAAAGGTTTTCCTTGATGTACGACCACAATAGGGATCAGACTTTCAGTCGCTAAGCAATACAATCATTAAGAGAGTCATGACTCTTATTATCATTTTTACCATGGTTGTTAAGCAAAACAAGTGTTCATTAAGTGAATTACACAATTGTTAAGGGAATATGCATTACTTTGCTTGTTAGTAGGGAGCTGTGGAGGTTACAAATCATGATGACTGCAAGACACTGCAAGTGTAATAAATGTAAGCTGTTTGCCAAAGCCCTGAATTGCAATCATATGACTGCAGAGATAATATGAAGGTTGTAACTTTGGTGACTTTGATCTGGAGTCCTTCCATTTATTTTGGTCTACAATTTTCATCATGTTGGCTAGCCAGGGTTCATGCCATCTGTGGAAGATGTGAGCTGTACCTGATTACATCTGGAGTCCACCAGGTCTGGAAAAGGCTTGTGGTGTTTATTAAAAGTAATTACACATAGTCTGTTTCTAGCAGAAGGCAGTGAAAATATTCAACTGGTTTGCTTTGTGTTTGTTAGCTTGTGGTTTTAGGCACACAATCATTCAGGAGGTTCTCTGGCATAAAGTGAACATAAAGCTCCTCTCTACAGCACACTACAGCATTCTACACACACCCCAAGCCTGGCCCATTATGCCTGCATGCAAAACTCTGTTTGCACAAGTGGCATGCGCGTGCCCGCTGCTGCCACAAATGGAGTTGTATAACCACCTGCAAGTCGCATAGAATCATCCCCTCTCTCATCCACCCCAAATCCAGAAACCTTGGGGACCACTGCTTTAATGGATGCTTAAGGATGGATAGATATTACAGTGATATCTTCATTTTGTTTTTGTTTCTTCACATGTTGTACACAATCAGCCTGTTTGGCTAGTTTCTCTTCCATACATTGGGCGAATCCAGAGAATGGACAAATTCAGATACATGTTTTAAGTAAATTGTGCAAACAGTCAAGGCACAGGGATTTTGTTTTATTGCTTTGCTGTTTTATGATTGTTTTATAGTTATTGGCTTCATTGTTGTTGTGAGTTGCCCAGAGTTGCTTAAGATAGACATATAAATCTTTTAAATAAATAAATAAACACATCCTCATTGACATGAGAACAGCTGAGCCAGTAATTGGCAGGGAGTTTTCACAATCCTTTCTTTCAGCTCCCTGATCTCAGACCTTAAATGTTCACCTGCAACCACCACTGTGACATCCAAAGTGGAGAAAGCAGAGGGAAGCCAAATATACATATTTGTCAGTATTTAAGCAAGTTTGACTCCCTGAAATGAAGTGTCTTCCATTTGGCCTTCTTCGCATTCCTTTTTTCCTAAAGCAGTATAACTTTTGCTTTGTGAATCTTTATCATTTTCTGTGCAGCCATGGACATACTCATGTCTGAAGCAAATAATACATGTATACAACTTTGGAAAAAAGTTTGGGGTGGGTGGAAAGAGAACTGGCATCCCTTTAAGTATCTGCTGCCTTAAGCAATGGCTTATTTTTTCAAAATAAAACAGGCCTGGTTACAGTGCTGACTATGGCACTAAAACAGTCAAGTGTTCGTTCTTTTGATTGGATCCACAATACATACACAGCCGGAACCAATTAGTTATGACATTTCTATGAGCATTCTAATAGCTAAAGTTTTCTTCTATACATTAGCTATTTTATATTTATTTGTTTGATTTCTGAACCATTTGGGTATTGTTATCATTGGTCACATAAGCAGCCAGATGTTTACACTAGATCTGGCATTTTTATCCACCTTTCAATGGGCAGGTGTTGTTTGATGGTGTTAATGTATCATTGCAGGTTGTAAGTTGTTCCTAGTAAAGCTGCCTTTTGATGATGATTTTGTCAGTCCTGACTGTGTTCAAGTATTGTTTCCCAAAATACTGACAGATTGCAGAAGGGCAGAGCAAGAGATGTCCCAAATTCTGAGCCACCCAAATTCTGCATGTACAATTCTGGATTCTTCATTGAATGAACTTCAAAGCAACTTTGCTTAAAAGGTACAGAGATCCAACATCAGAAGAGATCCAATTAAGAGATCCAACATCAGAAAAAAAAAACAATTATTTTCTGGATACATGACATCCTGTTTACTTGCCCCATATCAATTTGTGTCAGGAAAACTTCCAGCTGATTGGAGCAGATCAAGTTGGCGATGGCTCGAGTACATCCATTACGTGACCTGAAACCAAAGGAAAGGCTATCTCAGATAGCTTTAATTTCTCTGCTAACTCTGTGGCATGTCACATGATTGTCATAATTGCGTGGCATGTCACATGATTGTCATCTGGCTGAAGTGTTATCATACATCAAAAGCAGCCGTGTGTGAGTGGTTGTGACTCACATGCTCCCAACTACATTCCTCAGCAGCACCTTGCAAGAAATCAAAGGATAAGAAGCCCTTGGCTTTAATCCCAGCAAGGTATTTTGGAAAAAACAACTCTAGGGCCCCTCATTTTGTCCTTGAAGGTTACTAAAAATCCTTCAGACCATTACCTTTCATGCTCTTCTTCAGGCCTCCCTCCTTTTCCTGCCTGTTAATCATATTGGTTAAATATCAGAATAGTTACACATTTTATGGGCAGAAGTCTTTTCTTATTTTGTGTGTGTGTGTGTGTGCTTCAAAAATCTTGAATTTAGAATTTGTAGGGATGACTGGGAAAGGAGGTATTGACTGGCTAACAGAGTATGTAAGAGAAGTATGCAGTGGACAACAATAGTATATGCTGGGTGATCAATCCAGTGTCAAAAAAGGGATCAGATAAATTTGCAATTTGGGAAGCTGTGCTCAGACATAGAGCCAATTCATGTTCGAGAATCTGGATTCAGAAAAATGAACAGCAGCCTTCCTCTCTGAGGTTTGGGGAGAGAGGGTTTCTTTTTAAATGATCTGCAGGATCTTAACATGATCTTTAACCTACCAGCATGAAGAAAAATCTTTATGTGGATATTTTTGCATGCAGCATTTTGCCATGCCATTATGGATTTGACTAAGCCCAACAGAATCATGTCAGTAGGCTGTGTATATCCATTACTTTTAAAATTCCATTGTAGGCTGATGAATTCATATGCCTAAGCACCTTATCCAGCTATGTACAGAATATAGCATTAGAAGACATGCCTGAGTTTGCATATAAGCATCAACTTAATGCTTGTCATGCTTAGTCCACTTAGCTCTG
This sequence comes from Laticauda colubrina, assembly GCA_015471245.1. Classification (NCBI taxonomy): domain Eukaryota; kingdom Metazoa; phylum Chordata; class Lepidosauria; order Squamata; family Elapidae; genus Laticauda; species Laticauda colubrina. Next base: position 22,470,701 of record BLBF01000018.1, read on the forward strand.
ATTTTTATCAAAGGCCCACAGAAGTTTCCAGTTCTCAAGCTGTGCAGAAAGGTAATCTCCAGCTCATTTTGTTAGCCATGATAATCAGATATATGTGCCTATAACATTTCTGTTTTACTAATTTCACTGTTTGTGTCCATGCTGCATTTCTCTTTTATATATTTACCAAATCCTTTTATAAATTGATTCAGTTTATACAAGATAATATCTCCAGACATTTAAGCCTTTCTTTGTAAAAGAAAGATGATTCATCTCCTGGAACTGGTAATATTATTATGTCTATGCATATGATCATTCTCTTGTTTTCCTTCTCTCTCTTTTTAAAGGTTGAAGGTGGGGTGTTACTCTTATATCATCTAAGATTAATTCTCTAATTATTTTGATTGATTTGCTGTCCAGAAATCAAGGCTCTTTCTTCTTAAATTCAAGGTGCTGGGGAAAAAATGTGGAGACTGTAGACAACCTTAATTTCCCATGATGTACACAATAAGTTGATCTAGCCTGATTGGGTATTACTATCTCATTCTGTCTGACTGAGGACTGTTAGTTGCCAACCAACCAGTTTTATCTCCTGAAGGCATTTTTTTTTGGTTGCACTCCCACCTCTTCTAATGTGAGCAGTCTGGTACACCATCCCACCAAAGTTAGGAAAAATATTTTTCCTGAGTTCACAACACATGGATGGGTCTTTAATTAACCAAATGGTGATTCTTAGTGCAAACAGATGCAAATACGATCTTGACCCTGCTGACTTTTCAGTTCAGTTCTGACTTTCTTTTTTTCTATTCAGACTCAGTTTCATTCAAAACTGCTACTGCCTAACAAACTATCTTCCATAAGGGAGAGGGTGGGGGAAGGAAATCTAGTATAGGAATATGCAAAACATATCGGGATTACAAGACAAAGTCTCATGTGAACCAATGAAGTAAGGGATCCAAACTATGTATATAGAAGTTGATTACTTTTCTGTTTGTTGCCCAGAACATAAACTTCAAATCTTATGCTGTCGAATGCTTCCCTGGTTAAACAATATCACTGAAGTTATTATTTGGCATTCAGTGAATGAATAATTTTACTGTTTTGTCTTCCAGGCATTTATAGGAAACTGCAGATTCTCATATAATGTTCTTAATATACAATGACCAAAAATAGAAATTTCTGCACCTTCATTAGATTAGAACAATGAATAGACATATCAGTTGAAGGCCACCTTGGAGAGTTTATTGTACCAGTTTGATTCTCTGGTCTGAAGTATTTCAATATTATCAGTCACCCTATTTTTTCCTGGACCTCCTTATCCCTCCTCCTCCTAATTCCTTGATCTCAATCCAGTAGCTGAAGCTATGTAGATATAGATTACATAGATATTTATCTACCTACTTATTAATTTGTAGTTTTCACTTTAATGATACTACCCCTTTTACGTCTTCCATAAGTCTTGCCAAAATCCACTTTCTCTGATATCTCTCCTATTGTAAATTATGCACTAACAGCAAAATAAAAGGGCCTTGATCTACATGAAATGTATTGTCCACGTAGGGGTAGTTCTCAACTCAATTAAGCCCAAATTTTATGTTGCTCATTGAGACATTTCTTAAGTGAGTTTTGCCCCATTTTACGACTTTTCTCGCCACATTTGTTAAGTGAATCACTGCAGTTGTTATCAATAACACCGTTGCTAAATGAATCTGGTTTCTACATTGACTTTGCTTGTCAGAACGTTGCAAAAGGTGACCTTTGACCCCAGGATTCTGCAACTATCATAAATGTGAGTCAGTTGCCAAGCATCTGAATGACAATTGCATGGTCACTGGGATGCTACAACGATCATAAGTGTGAAAAATGGTCATGTCACTTTTCTTCAGTGCCATTGTAACTTTGAACTGTCACTAATTGAATTGTTGTATGTCAAGGACTACCTGTACATTGCCAATATGGAAAATATGACTTTATACATCTCTACCACACAAAGAGGAGAAGATTAACCTGTGCCTGCTATCAAAGCATTCATTAGGATTGGGAGGGGGGAACCCATTATGGATTACTTTTTCAACCAGAATACCACGATCTGTCAAGCGGAAGATATCACAGCATAAAGCAGGAATGTCATTCAGGCAGCTAGTGCTTGTCTCTAAAAGCTTTCCTTTGGGATGGCCATACAAAGAAGTACATTTCCACAAAGAAAATGATGTACACTTTGGGAATATTGCATGTGAAACTATTGAAAGGTGCTTTTCTTTAAATTAAATAATAATCCTAAGAAAATTTATGGGAAGAATTTGAATGCTTTAAGGCTTTAAGCTGATACTGCTTTAGCCTGAAGTGCACATTCTTAATGCTCATGTGATAATGGGCCTCTTTAAAGCCTTGACATTTCTTTCTCTTTATATTGGTCCTAGGGAGATCGTCCTTCAAACAGTGGGCTGCATTATACTTGGTCACAAAATCAACTAAATCTTTAGACTGAATTTGACATTTTTATACACCTTTTCAAGTCCTTTCCAAGGACCTGGGATATGCAGATGTTGTTGTTTGATAGTATTAAAAGTATTATTGCAGAATGTAAGCTGTTCCAAATAAAACTGAATTTGCAATTGACTGAGTTGTCAGTTCTGATAGTGTTCAAGTGATGCTCTAGATCAGGGCTGTCAAACTCACGACCTGTGGGCTGATGTGTCATGCACTGGCCACACCCATGCCTGGTTTAGTGAAGGGGGAAAAAGTTACGATACGTCACATGACGATGCCGTGACAATTCAAGTGTGACACCCTTGCTCTAGATGTTTTGGAATTGCACCTAAAGTATATGTACTCTGTGTGATATATAGCATAAAAACAAACAATAGCATAACAAACAAACAAACAACAATTTACATCATCCCCATGGCTGAAGCTGGCAATACTGTGGTTTTATGCTGGAGCCTTATCAGTCTCGCCAATTAGACTAAGGAAATGCACTGGATGGCCTAATTATTCTTAACTGTAAGGCTACATTAACAGAATCTTGTAACTCTGAATGTACAAGTCTCTCACTGATCCCTTTACACTCTAAGAAGCTAGAAGGGAGGGTTCCTTCTGAATCTTTCTCCCCTTTTATCTGACAATTCCCTAGGTCAGCAGCCCCCAACCTTTTGGGCACGGTTCCGTAGAGAAAGGTTTTTCCACAGACCAGAGGGGTCATGGTTTCTCTTGTTCCTGCATCTCATGAATGGGGCTCGCTTGTTTGTGCACCCCGGCTTCTGGCATGCTGCAGACTAGTGCCGATCCGTGGACTAGGAGTTGGGCACCCCTGCCCTAAGTAATATCTCTTCCCACCCCCATATCCAATATCATTCCCACATACACTTACAGTTACACTTAGAGGCTGTTAGGAGCCAGATAAGTTGAGACAGAATGAAGTTGGACCTAAGTAAGACATAACTTTTGTTGGTTCTCCAAACATCCAACTCATCCTCAATGTTATCTCTCAAGGAGGAAACACTATTCTTTGGGATTCGTGTCCATTACTTGCAGGTCTCCTAAATTCATAGATACTGCCTGGTGAGCAAGTAGAGGCGACAGTCATATGAGGTGTTTCCCAGATCTGGCCAGGAAAATTATGGCTCTACTTGGAGCATGAGGACTTTGCAACATTAATTCATACCCTCATCATCATATATTTTGACCAGTGCAATATATCCTACATGGGGCTATCTCTGAAAACCACTGGGAAACTGTGATGGTTCAAACTCTTCTGGACTTCTGGAATTTACTGTAAATTGGGCTGTTTGCTCTGGCATGGGATCAGGAAATGAGTGAAACCCAGATGGTTGACATTGTTTAGTGGTTCTTGTATTTTCAGCAGCTTTGGGGTGGGGTGGGGTGGGGTAACAATGTATGTTTTATTGACTTTTCTAATTTTATTTTTGAATGTTGTTTACACCCAGTTACTTTGCCAATGGGAGTGGCTATATAACTCTAAATAAATAAGAACTATAAATAAAATGAAAGACCTGCTTGCTGACAGGTGTTCACTGCTACATGCATATTACATTTGTACCTGCCTTAGCTGCCAATAGGCTTCTGAGGGAAATTCAAAGTACATAGCTGAAACTAGTTTGATAACCATGGTATCTTCAGGTCTATCTTCTCCAGTCAGAACCAATCCCTGCGGGTATATTCATCAGTGGAACATTAAAGACATCCGCATTTTGATGAGTAAGAGACAGCAGAAGCCAGGAAACTGTGCTTTTCTGTCATAGTTCAGCTATGATGTAATAAATTCCATATAATATCAGATTATTCCCATTCCAGAAAGTGGTGGCCTGAATTTTTTCAGAGGGCTTTTAAGATTAGCTTGTACATACCTGTGAAACTGCTGCAAAGGTGTTGCTGAAAGAGTGTTTAAAAAATGATTAACATTATAAGTTTAACTGTTGTACTAGAGATACTGGGGCAGTTTATTTCACACATTCTGGATAGTTTATTACTTTACATTTTAAGTGATAATGTGAATGTTTACATTTTATGTTATGCTTTGGTTATTTTAACTGTTATTCTGTAAACTTTCACAAATCCAACAGGTACATAGGACATATTACATATTGAATGAAGATTAAAAAATACCCCACTTTTTCATTTCTATTTGGCATGTAGAAAACTACATTTATGGAACACTATTCTAATGGGGTTTTTTTTAAGGGCATAAACCTTATTCTGTACATCTAAATAACAATCTCTATAATATATCAGATAATGATATTTTCAGCTTTCACAATATTATTTATGGTTGGATAAAATTAAATGTTGGTGTTTTAAGCTAAAAGAGCATGCTAGCTATCAAAATAACTTTATCCCCCAATCTAAAACTTACTTTAAGAAGCTGCTTCTGGAATTTCCTATATTTCTAAATTAAAGTATTATAATTAGCCTTATTAGATGAGGTAGCCTTTAAACTTGGCAACTGTAAGACCTATGGACTTCACTCCCAGAATTCCCCAGCCAGCCATGTTGAAGTCCACAAGTTTTAAATTTACCAAGTTTGGAAACTAACCTTAGATCAAGTATTATAACACCCAGAACTGGAATAGGAGTTGATAGATGATATTTCATACTCAATAAATGTGGTGCAAATAAACTCTCTAAACAGACTGTGAAAGCTACCCATTATTAATGGATATCCTCCTGTTCTATTTAGTAGCTCAAAGGGGGAAAAATAAAGGAAAAATTGCTTCTAAATTATTAGTTATATATATATATGACTAATAATTTAGAGGGCATTTTTTCCTTTATTTTTTCCCCTTTGAAAATGGGCATTTCCCTTTCAGATAGACAGACGGACAGACAATCATTTCAACTGTTTTTCCAACGGTTGATTGAAACTGTGTTTTCTAAATTGGTACAGTGTATTTTATACATAATGTAAATAGTTCATGATATTTAAGGAATTGTTATCACTGAGTTGGATGATAAATTGGAAAACTTGATGATAACCCCAAACTGAATAGAAAAATTAAAAGTGACTGAAAAAAAAATATTGCAGTTTACTAAGGACAAGGGGCAGAGTAAACTCACATAGGAAAGTGCACAATACATGATAAGGAGTGCCAGACTTGCTTGCAATATCAAAGGAAAGGATTTAAAACTATAGTAAATCATAACTTGATTATGACTTATAGTGTGAAATGGCTGCCAAAACTGCAACATGTAATTTTTGGCTGCATAAATATAAATACTGTATAGTTCCCCAAGTACTGAGTCGCTCTTTTATGCATTTTGAGTTCTGGGCGTCATCATTTAAAAAGGATTAATAAAACAGGAACAAGTACAAAACAGAACAATTAAGAATGTCAAATTTGAAAACCAAAACAAGGAGCAATGGATGGAGACTGAGTATTTAGCTTTTGGGAAAGACACATTTGAAGTGAAATGACCTCCCATTCCAAGGCCTCAAGATTATGCAAAAGAAGGCTGTGATCTTTCCCCATCATCCCAGAGTGCAGGATATAAAGTCCTGTTCATTAATTATAGAAAAGCAAGTTTTGAGATGAAGATTAGACCTCCTAACAGAGGAATTCAGCAGTGGAAGCAACTATTCAGAAAAATGATGGACTCCCTTGTTGGAAGTGCTCAAGAGTAGACATCCATCACTTCTGGGATGCTTTAATTTGGATTTGCTGCTGTGAACAAAGTGTTGGACATGATGGCCTCAGTGGACCCTCCCAACTGGATTTTGATGAACTTTACTTTTTTTTTAACCAGCAGTTTTGCATATACAACTGGAATATCCCATGAAACATTGGTAGAAGAGCAAACTACTGTGAAGAGTTAGCCAAAAACTATGCAGCTTCATCTGCTCTGTTGAAGAGGTAATGAGATACATAATCAGATGATTAATAATATTTGCTTATATATTTCAGTATTTCAAAACTAGGGGTTTGTTAGCCATATGCTTGCCAATTTGGTATAAAAGGGCACTTGGATTCAATTATAACAAAAAGAAAGGGATTCTGGATGAGAAAGCTCAAAAAGCTTTCAAGCTCAACGATCAAAAAGCTATCTCATCTTTCCTTCCATAACTATTTGTTTATGAGAACTATTATCAGAAGTGATTGAAAAATATAGGAGGTATGCAAATGGAAGACAACAAGATTTTGCAACTTGCAAAATTCTGTGAATGAAGCAGACTGACTGAATGATACACATCTCAGTAGGAAATGTGGATCATATGAGAAAAAAAAAACCCTTCCCAAAATTATCTCCACACTGCTCCACTTTTCAAATGCGCACAGCTGGAAGAGTAATCTTGGAGGAATGTTATATGTTTAATTGATATTTACTATCTGTTCTGATTAGGGTTAAAAGCTAATATCCACTCTTATAGAGCTGCTGTTTCATAAATATCAATGGTCTGGACTGACCCTTAAAATACTTCAGGAATGGCAGCTTAAATGGAACAGGCTAATATTTAGATTGAAATAAATACGATTTTCCATAGAATTCCACTGCAATGGATTTGGAAAACAGATTCTTCCTCTGGGCTTCCTTTGGGCTGACATACCATTAAAATTGTCTCTGCGCCACCTGTGAGCTTCTACAAGAATGGGGGACATAACGAACTAAGTAGATGTTCCCATTAAGTTCAGCTCAATATGTTTCCAAGCCCTACATCTGCACACATGTGGTTGCCCAATTGTGAGCTGCTTTACAGCCACTGAATACCTGCATACCTCTAGTTTTGCTGGTCTCTCAGGATGGCTAATGCCAAGAACATACTATATGTTCTGTATTAAAACAGTAGACTCCTAAATGCATGATTCTGATTGGCTAAGAAAGTCAGTATAGGGATTGGTTCACTAGGAACCAATCCACATAGCTGCTTAAAGGCAGCAAAAATGAATATCTGTCATTGGCTACAAGCCGGCAGGCAAACCGCTATAAAAGGGCTGCCGCGGCTTGAGCCAATGTTCCGTTCTTCAACTACTGTTAACAAATAAAGACTTTGTTGTTGGAACCCGGTCTACCTCGCGTTTTTCCGGACGGAACACTGGCGACGAAGGTGGGATCGTCCTAAAACGTGAGACTGAGCACACGGCAACCAAAACCAGACTGAAGACAATGGCTGGAAATAACGCGCCACCCGCACCATTCAATCCCAATGAAGAGGATTGGGAATCCTACGTAGACCGTTTCCAAATGTATTTGGAAAGTAACAAGATGGAAGAGATCTCAGACCAGTGTAAGAGGACTGTTTTCTTGACACATTGCGGGCCCACGATCTTCAAAATGGCCAAGGCATTAGCGAAGCCCTGAGATGTGAAGCAAATGACTTGGCCTGAGCTTCAAAGAATACTGAAGGCTCACTACGCTCCAGTGGTGTCAAACCTTATCAAGCGGCATGAATTTTACCTAAGAGACCAGAAAGAAGGCGAGACCATCACTGATTTTGTGGCAGCTCTCTGACAACTGGGGGGAGCATGTGAGTTCCTGAACTTAGATGAAGTGATGCAGGATCGAGTAATATTGGGTTTAAGAGACTCTAATTTACAAAGCAAGCTGTTAAATAAACCCAACATAACCATAGCCGAAGCCATCGCAGAAGCCATAGCTGCTGAAGCCGCGAAAAAATCGGCAGTCAAAATGAAACAGATGAATGCAAACAACGACAAAACGAGCCTAGCCAGAGGGAAGAAACAATTTCCCACCACCACACACCAAGAAGATTTTGACGAGACGTCAGAATCCAGAGAGGAAGACGACGAAGTCCACCGCCTATACACCAACAAAAAAGGGTGCAAAAAAAGAAATTGGCGGGAATGCGCCGGCTGTGGAGGAAACCATCCTCGAGCCAATTGCAGATTCCTTGATGCCATCTGCAGAGCTTGTAAGAAAAGGGGGCACATCGAGAAGGTCTGCAGAAATAAAAAAAATTATAGCCCAAACAGACGCAGCAACTCTCCCCCACAAGCTGAGCCAAAACAAACCAAGAGAAAGTGGCAGCGGAACAAACAAGCCAGTAACCGAGAAAAAATGCATCAGACTTTCACTATCGGAAGCGCTCAGACGGAAAGCAGGAAGAAAGTAAAAATAACAGTAAAAATAGAAGGCAGCCCCTGCGAAATGGAGGTAGACTCAGGGTCTTTCCTATCAATGGTGTCATGGGACACCATCAAACAACTGGTCCCAAATATCAAACTTAAGGAGCTCCAGAGACAAAAATTAACCCTAAAAGACTACCAAGGAAACCAAATTCCTGTGGTAGGCCTAGGACATTTCCGAGTCGCCTACAAACAACATGTCGAAGTACTACCGTTGAACATAGTCGACTGAGACTGACCAAGCCTCCTGGGGATCGAATGGTTCGCACCATTGGGCATCAGAATGACCGGAGTAGACCGGGTGGCCGCAACAAACTGGGAAGAAAGCCTGATCCACGAGTTCCATGATGTTTTCGACGGCTCCCTAGGCAGGTATCGGGGGACCCCAATTTCCTTTAGTTTAGACCCCCAGGTAGCCCCTAGAAGACTAAAAGCCAGAAAAGTTCTTTTTGCTCTAAAAGCAAAAATAGAGGAACAACTAAATAAATTAATAGACCAAGGGGTTTTGGAACCTGTTGACCATGCTAAATGGGAAACGCCAATCATAACACCAATTAAACCTGATGGGTCAATTTGCATCTGCGGAGACTACAAGGCTACCATGAACCACGCATTGGAACAAAGCGCATACCCGATGCCAGTCGTACAACATCTACTACATTCACTTGGGGAGGAAAAGTTTTCGCTAAACTAGATCTAGCACAAGCTTACCAACAACTTCCAGTAGACCCCTTAACAGCTGAGGCACAGACAATAGTGACCCACAAAGGAGCATTTAAATGCAACAGACTCCAATTTGGAGTGAGTGTAGCCCCAGGCGTTTTCCAAAGCCTCATGGAATGCCTATTGAATGGAATAAGAGGGGTTGTACCGTATTTCGACAACGTCTTAATTTTGGCCAAAGATACGACCCATTGACTACCCACATACTGAACTGGGTAGGTAAAGGCTGGCCGGAAAACCAAAAAACTGAGAACTTTAAACCTTTCCGGACCAGACAAACCGAACTCTCGATTCAAAAAGGTTGTTTATTGTGGGGTGATTGGGTAGTTATCCCTCCTAAATTACAAACTAGGGTACTGGGTATGCTTCACGAAGGCCACCCTGGTATTGTTAAAATGAAAAGTCTGGCTAGAAGCTATGTCTGGTGGCTGGATATAGATAGGGACATCGAATACTGGGTAAATTCTTGCAACAAATGCCAAAAAACCAGGCCTTCCCCACCACAAACACCTATAAAGGACTGGGAAACCCCATGAGGCCTCTGGTCGTGAATCCACATTGACTTTGCGGTCCTACTAAGGGACATACCTTCCTAATTGCCGTAGATGCATACTCGAATTGGCTGGAGGTTGTAATTATGCCATCTACGACAACTGAAACCGTCATTAAACAACTTGACAAACTGTTCGCAACCCATGGCCTGCCGGACATCCTAGTGTCCGACAATGGGCCACAATTAATGAGTATCCAATTCGAACAACACCTAGCCTCCCTAGGTATAAGACATGCTCTAACCGCACCGGCACACCCAGCTGCAAATGGTAGGGCGGAGAGAATGGTCAGGTTTACCAAAGAAGGTTTAGGAAAAATGGACATTGGGGATGTCCAAGACAAAATTAACCGCCTACTCACCCTCCAGCATATCACACCCAGTACTATAACAAATAAAAGCCCGGCGGAACTACTGATGGGAAGAAACTTAGGTCACAATTAGACAGATTGCACCCGAATTATACACCAGAGAAACCCTCCGATTCCTCCACCCGTTTCAGGACATTTGAAATCGGCGACCTAGTCTATGCAAAAAATTTCACCGGGGACCCCTTATGGCTTCCAGGCACAATCACACAAATTACAGCCCCCCGGTCCTACCGACTAACTGTGGACGATGGCAGGGAATGGAAGCGGCACATAGACCAGCTTCGATCCCGGAACATTGAAAGAACTACAATCACACAACCACAAATAATAAAAAACGACGAAAATCAAACCAAAGGGGGGGGGGAAATACAAGAAAATAATAAAGAACCATTTAAATTAAACCCAGAATACGATAACAAACAAAAAGAGCAAAAAAGAGACTTACAGTTAGAAGAAACTTGCAAGAAGAGTCCACTCGAAGGGGCCAGCCAGGCCAGCTCGACCTGCCTGGAGAAACCAGGAGGGAGCGGCAAAACCACTGGCCTGAGAAACTCAGGCGGCAGTAAAATGGCTGACTCACCCTTCCAGGCGGTTCCATGGGGAAGAGCCGGAGAGACAGCAACCCCATCCGAACCGGTCGAAGACTTCAGCAGAAATGAACCGCGCAAGTCCAGTAGAGCCAGGAGAAGCCCCACCTACCTGCGCGACTACGTCACCACGTAGGACTGAACCAAGAGGGGAGGGGTGTTCTGTATTAAAATAGTAGACTCCTAAATGCATGATTCTGATTGGCTAAGAAAGCCAGTATAGGGGTTGGTTCACTAGGAACCAATCCACATAGCTGCTTAAAGGCGGCAAAAATGAATATCTGTCATTGGCTACAAGCCGGCAGGCAAACCGCTATAAAAGGGCTGCCGCAGCTTGAGCCAATGTTCCGTTCTTCAACTACTGTTAACAAATAAAGACTTTGTTGTTGGAACCCGGTCTACCTCGCATTTTTCCGGACGGAACACTATACCTCACCTTATTTTCCTAATATCACTGTTTATATTAAAAGGACATTGGATACATTCAGGAACAAAACTTCAGACATCAGGATGTGAAGATTTTTCCTCAGAACTCTGAGCCAACTATAAATAACCTACAGGATAAATAGACACCTGACAATTACAGACTGCAATGCTCTGGCTTTAGCATATGGGACAATACCTGTTAATAGGACATTTTTATCTGCTTATTTATTTGTTTTCAGGCGCAAAGTGTTTACAAAGATTAACCTCAAGATGACCGATCTGCTGCTTTAGGTGAAATGGTTGCCCCTTAATAATTACTTGCAAGTATTCTGAAAAACCACCATGCTGTACTTAATGGTCTCTTTCACATTTCATTGGCACCCATTGAGACAAAAATCCAGAGCAGAGATAAACTAAGCCTCATTTCGGAAATATCCATGACATCAGCATACTGTATTATTTTAGCCAATGTTCAGAGATGGCATATTTAGAAACATTCCTCCAAAAGATCTTAAATTTTGGGGGGACCTTATTTATCCAGTAGTCAAAGGCCTGTATTTTTGAAGAGAATTGTGTGGAGAATGGAAGCAAATGTTTTGCCTCTCATAATCACGATTGAAAACATGCATAAAAGTATCAGACACAATTTCTTAACAGGAAACATCCGGATTTGCAAGAAAACAGTGTGAGTTTTTTCCTATTTTCCTTCACCATGGACAAAATTGTACAATTCAAGAAATAATGCAACCTTGTCTCAACCTGGCCAAAGATAGAGATATCACATCCCTAAAAATGCAGCCGAGAAAGGAGGTAATGAAGAAACATGAAAATATAAGAAAGAATTCCTGATGTATTTTGAGTAAGTTGCAGAGAAAATTATTCTGCAGTTAAATAAACACAAAAATCCAGATCAGATCCTTGTCTCATACATTCTGGAGGCAAGATAATATTTTTTTTTTCCTGCATATGTTTTGTTGAGATGAGATTTTCCCTGGAATGCAAAAAGACCAAGGCAAAGCCCTTACATATTGGATTTTGTGTGTATTGACTCTATTCACATTCCTGCAGGAGCATCTAAGACAGAGGTGGAGAATTATGGCCCCTATATGACTTGTGGACTTCAACTCCCATGCTGTCCCAGGAATTCTGGGAGTTGAAGTTCACAGGTCGTTCCCCATCCCTGATCTAAAACATGAAACCAACGCAGGTACCCTGAGCATCTATCTGAGAAATTAAGCCCAACTATCTCTGAGGAAATGACCAACACACCACAGATTCAAACTTAATCTTCTGTGAGTGCCTCCAGAAAACGTTTCTCAAAATAAAGGTCGTTTATAATATTACAATGATGTAAGTATTCTATCCAGGTCTATATATCACACAGGTCTGCCCCTTTTAAGTTTTGCTGGCATTCTTTTCCTATTGTAGCCAGCATCATTTTACAGATAGTCCTCAATTTACGAGTACAACTGAACCCAAAATTTACATTGCTAAATGAAACATTTGTTAAGTAAATTTTGTCCCATTTTATGACCTTCCTTGGCACTGTTGTTAAATAAATCTTTGCAATTGTTGAGTTAGTAACATGGCTGTCAAGTGAACCTGAAAAAAGTGAAAAAAGTCAGTTTTTCAGTGACGTTGTAACTTGAATGGTCAGTAAATGAATTGTTGTAAATCAAGGACTACCTGTACTTTTTTTCCCATCATCTAACTCAGTCCATATTCCCTGAACTGTGCTAAAGTAGTTTTCCCCATGTGAGGTCTACCACTTCTGTTGATAACACTCATATTCTGAATACCTCTGGACAAAGCACCGTTGACTCTTTATCTGTTGGACTTTTATTACTCTATATCCATGTTTCTTTTCTTTCTCTCCCACTCCTATTTTTTTTTTCATTTCAATCAATCCCTTTACTTTCATCACATTGAAGCAAACATTTCATGGCCATTTCTTTTATCTCCTTCAATGAGCGCTTAATCAGGAAAAAATGCTTTCATGTTGCTAAATCAGGGCCAATGGGCAAAGTTGGGCTGACAAGAGACATTTCCCTCTGTTATTATACTGGCCTAAATAGTATTAATTACACAGATCACCCTTTGATTGCTGAAATGTGGTAAGCTAATGGCAAGCTGGTAAGAATTGCAGTTCTTCCTGTTTTCGCATCCTATTCTACTTCTGTTATTCCAATAGATTCTGGCCTGTCTGTTTCGCTTACACTGGATTCCACTGATACTTTCACAGCCGCTCTTATTTCTTAGCCCAAAACATATTCTACAGTAGGTATTATTCTGACTTAGTTTTTACTGAAATAATAAATGTGTCCATGGGCTGACTCCAGATGAAAACAAAAGTCAAAATAAATCTTTGCATGCAGAAAACTAGGTGTCAATGAGAAGGTAAGTAGCCTTGCTCTTTCCTTCCCTTGCTTTGATATGAAAGTTGTCCTCTGCCCCACTTTCTTTCTCCTGATGATGGAGGAATAGGAAAATAATGCTCTATGATGCAATCTAACCAAGGGACAGGTTTATCACTCCAGTGAGATTAAAGCCATCATCTCATATGAAATGAACATCTGTATCATTGAGATATTGCATTTTTCCAACTCTGAGGTTCATTTCCTGTCACATTTCCCTGATAGGGTAATTTCCCCCACTTTGTCAAAAACACTAAAAAGACACACAATCTCAAAAACCATTGGCACTAAAAGCAACATAATGGTGTTATTAAAATCATGTATCTTAAAATTTGATATACAATTTTATGTTTCATTATTGAAAAAAAATGACAATATGCTGTTCACTTCACATGCAAACTACATGAGTGCTACATCTTTTTCATGTTTTGTAAACTAATGTAAATAAGATGCAGGTTTAACATTGCACTGTTTAAAAGTCTTATCATCATGTTGTGTGTAGACACCGAACACCAATGTTCTTCATCTTCTTTTCTCTCTTTTTAACTCACTGCCAAAGAGAAAGAATTGTAAAACTCTAGAAATGGAAAGTTTTAACACTGTTCTGGGACTTTTTGCCCCAGTTTTGTTTTATTCTGGCTATTTAAAAGTATATGTCTTCTTTTATTTTGGGGCAGCAAAGTCAGATATGAGATCATCAAATGACATTGCTCTCAGAAGAGTTCATTCTACAGAGAAAAAAAGATAATGATGGTCTTAGCTGCAGCGCTGGTAACCATAATTTATTTTTAATTGAGGACAATTTGAAGAAAGCTCTCTTTCACATACTGAAATGGGCAGTTAAATAAAGGCAAAAGGCTACAGCAATAATTTAGAAAATAATTCAAAAGGTTATTTTTGAAATATTATGTATCGTCTTAGAACTACTCTACCCATTTGCATTCTCTAAGAGAATAAAAAGAGAACTCATGCTGTCTTCACAGTTGCCGTGTAAACAGAAAAGCACTTCTCTAGTTTAGTTTTAAGTTTGTCTAATCTTAGCATCTGAACTTTTCACTGTTAGACCTTTTTCATCATAGAAAACTGACTTGTATTTCCATTTTGTGTTGTTTTCTTTTCAGTGTACATTTCCACCACAGGATTCATTATCTTTAATGCTTTCTCATTTTTTTCATTGTTGCTAGACATACCACAAAAAACATGATAAGGGAAGAATCCCTGATATCCCCCAATCATATTTGGTGCATTATCATATGTCTGCCTCTAGCAATTCCTGATGCCAAGGTCAGACTTCTTAAGAATGCTGATGACAGTTGCTCACAAATTTAATGTGAATGTCAGTTGGCACAAAGCATAAAAATAGCTCTCTATTGAAGCAGTACTGAAATGATTTATTGCTGAACCATGTGAGAAATATCAAGTGTAGCATCAAGTGAGAGAGATCATCATCATCATCCCACTTTTAGTTCAAGGTGGTGTATACAAAACCCTGTTCTCTAATTTTTCCAACAACAAGGGAGAGAAGCTGAGCTGACAGAAAGGTAACTTAGAGTAGGGATCTCCAACCTTGGCAACTTTTGCATGTCTGTGCTCTTCCGAGGTTTATGGCCTGATAGAACTTTTTTTGCTTTGGTTGCCAATATATCACTGAGTAACTTTGGGATATGTCACTTCTTGGCATTACCTTGTCTTTGTTTGGTTATTTCATATGTGCAGTCCTGTGAAAACACTATATTAGCACTATTTTGCACTTTTAGTACCTATTGGGCTCTTGTATTTTTGTCGATTGGGTGAAGTTTAATGCTCTGTTTTGTTTGACACTAGTGTATCTATGGAATAAAATCTATCTATCAGCCACAACAGCAAGTCTATAGGAGCATCATGGTTGAAAAGAGACTAACCAGAATCGGTGCTGATACTGCTTCTTGTTCTTGAGAGAACGTACATACCTAATAAGTGAAGCAGAGCTGGTTTGTGGGCCATTAACTGCCAAGTAAGCTCACCCAGATGGATAGCTATGTTGCAGCAACAAAACTTGGACATCTTCAAAAATGATAAGTTCACTCCATCTGGACCTTAATATATAGAACTAACTAGAATCAGATATATGCAATCATAATTTTTTAATTGTCCCATTATTTGTGTTCTCTACTACTTCCAAATTGCCAGAACCCATAGCTTATGTTTCTAAGATATTTAATTTATTTAATGGCATTAATATCCCATTACAGAAAGGTGAGGGACATGACTTTTTAAAAATCTTTTGGACTTTAAATTTATTAGAATTTTTTTAAAAAGAAAAAAAATAGAAGCATTGTTTATCAAGCAAATACTTAGGTATTCCATGATGTAGTGTAGAAAATGAAAAGTTTATTCAGCTGTCATTTCTTCCAGTCAGGCCAAGCTAAGGGAAGGTGATGGTTTAATAAATCATTTTGATTAGGTCATAGTCAAACAACAGAGCCAAAGAAGTTTGTGAGGAAACCCCAAACTCTAAAATAATTACTGATTCTGGGGCTATATTTCAACAAGCTATTTTGATCACACCCATATGGGTGATGCCCATGAAAATTGTTCTTTGTGCTTTATCTAAACAAAGCCATAGAAATATCTTGAACCCACTAAGTCCTAGGCTTCTTTGGATTTACTTTATGTAGGTTTGTTTACTTTCAGAAACTCCTTTCTTTGTTTAGGGTGAAAATATACATATCTGCTTATAGATCATATTTAGAATTAGGAGTTTATGAAGAGGATTCTTATAAAATGGCAGCCTCCAACTGAAGCATGTCTATTCATAAAATGATGACTAGTGAGAAAATGGGTTATTGTCAGCAAACAAATTAGACCACTATCCTTCCCATTTTCTCACTAGTCCCCCATCTAATCAACATTTTATTTTCTAAGAATAATGTGTGGAGCTCAGATGCATGCATTCCTATAAATAGAAACTATGCTCAAGGCTAGCTTCTGCAGCCTGCCAGCTCATATGACAAGGGGTACCTCTGGTAAGAAGCAAAGGAGAGGAAGACAACAGGAAGCCTAAGATTAAAAGCTGGTGAGTTGGAAGACCTGCGATATTGGCAAACATGCACCACATGAATAAAACCAGGATTGTTTTTCTGGTTATACAGTATTATAGCAGAAGGTTGATTAAAGAAATTGAAAGAATGGTAGAATATCAAAATCCTTCACAGTACAGTCTATAGATGTGATCTAGAAGAATTCATGGGCTTCCACTGGCAATAAATACATTAGTTTAATTCACTATAATTTCATATTTATTTTACCTAGCATTAATTCCCTCCCATGCATCAGTTTTTACTTTTTAAAATCTATTCATAAGGAATTCAAGTGTTTAATTTGCATAATAACATGACAGTAATTGTTCAAAACTGAATGGATTGTGCAAGTAACAATAACACTCTCTGCTCTACCTGTAAGCCACGGTGGCTCAATTGTTAGAATGCAGTATTGCAAGCTAATTCTGTTGATTGGTTTGTTTAATTAATTAAAAGTCAAATTAATTCTAGTTTAACTACCAAGAGTTTGATTCTCACTGGTTCAAGGTTTACTGAGCCTTCCATCCCTTCGAGGTTGGTAAAATGAGGACCCAGATAATTGGTGGCAATATGCTGACTCTGTAAACCACTTAGAAAGAGCTGTAAAGTACTGTGAAGCTTTACATAAGTCTATTGCTATTGCTATTTTGATCAGGAATAAAGTGCAGAGGCCAATGTCTGTATCTAATAAAAGCAAAACTCTTTCACAAACAGCAGCATTTAAAAAAAAAAGACAAAGAGACAGAACCCAGCTAGTCACATCCATTAAATCTGTTTTCACTCTATTATTGGTTATCTAGTCTCCAAAACTTAGTTCTCACTGAATGGTCAAGCTCCCCAATAAAGATGGTACCATTTAGCTAAATAAGAGCATCCATGTTGTGGAGCAGATTCATTCATTGATTCCAAAAAGCATCTTTGCATCTTATATACAAGTTAAACACATCAGAAAATGAGAAAGAAAATGAAGAGCAAAATCTCCATTGTTTCTGCTATTTTGCATAAGCAGCTAAATGAGCAGAAGCACAAGTCATACTGTGAACCACCTTAAATGTTCTTCTGTACCCATCTGAGCAACCTTTCCATTCAATCTTAAAGCAATGGAAGCATTAGGTTGAACATTATATATTCGTAACTTTTACCTGTTTATCTTGAGGTCAGGGCAGAAGTGGTGGGAAGTAAATTTAAGTTGCACTAATAATGTTAGCTGGTAGCTGGTGAGGAATGTTTACAAATATCCCTTCACTTTTGATAAACAGCCAAGCTGTCCCCTGAAGTTACCCTGAAAAAAAGGCAACTATGATCTTATAAACAACGATCTCTCATCCCTTGATTGGCAATTTCTATTCTCTGGATGCAATACTGTAGAAGACCATTGCAACATATTTTTACTTGAAGTCAAAAGAGTCATCAAACTATATGTACCATTAACAACTCCCAAAACCAGAAAAAACAAATTACCCAAAACAATAAGGAAACTTCAATCCAGAAAGAGATCACTTTGGCGGAAAAACAAATCTGGTCACGTTGCCAACTTCAAAAGCCGATATAAAAATTAATGCCACCAGATAAAAACTGAATGCACCAATTATCACATTAAACAAGAAGAAAACCTTCTATGCACCAATTCTATCCACGCTTTCTATAACTTTATAAACAACAAACTAAAAGACTCAAGGTCCATCCCACCCCTGATAGGATCTAATGGTAAAGACTGCAATGATGACACTATTAAAGCCAACCTCTTTAACACATTCTTTGGCTCAGTATTTGTAAACAGCAATGGATCATGCCCAGTATTTCCTAGTCAAATCACAGAAAACTACAATGATCTAATACATATCGATTTTATAGAAGACATTGTTGAAAAAGCACTGCACAATCTAAAACTATCTTTATCTATTGGACTGGATGGAATATGTGCCTACTTCTTAAAAAAGCTACCCACTGCCACAGCCAAACCTCTAAGCATAATCTTTGAAAAATCTTTCAGGACCAGCTCCTTGCCAAAACTATGGTCACAAGCCACGGTCATCCCCATCTTCAAAAAGGGAGACCCCAGCCTAGTTGAAAATTACAGACCAATCTCTTTATGCTGCATCACCTGTAAAGTCATGGAATTAATTATTAACCAATTCATCATCCTCTACTTAGAAACAAACAACCTATTCTCAAACAAACAATTTGGTTTTTGGAAAAAACTATCATATAATCTGCAACTCTTACACTGCAAAAACATATGGACTACAAAACTCGATCAGTGAAAATCAATAGATGCAATTTACACAGACTTCTATAAAGCCTTTGATTCAGTGGTACTACACCTAAAACTAAAATCTTACAGTATCTCTGGACACCCTTCAAAAAGTCCTTGGCTATGTATCAGAATGGTCAAGCAAATGACAACTTCAAATGTCAACAAATAAATGCTCTGTCCTACAGATTGGGGGGGGGGGGAACCAGAAAATAAAATACAGGCTGAATAGTCAAAACCTTGTTGATGATCCAAACTCTGTCAAGGAATTTGGAGTACTCATCTCAAATGACCTAAGTGTTAGAGGCCACTGTAACTACATTGCCAAAAAGGAATTAAGAGTTGTTAACCTATTCTTACATAGCTTTTTCTCTGGTTATATTACACTAATAATTAGAGCATACAAAACATTTGCTGGACCAATACTTGAATACAGCTCATCAGTCTGGAATCCACATTACATATCTGATATTAACTGTTAAGCCTGGGTTCCCCAACCAGGGTTAGGTAGACAAGCTAAACAGAATGTGCAGCGTTAGTCAGATAGGCACACAGATAAATGAGTGAGCTAAGCTTGTATGTTTATTAACATACAGTAAAAATAACAGATACGCTTGTGCTATCAAGAATATATTTTATTCCAGTATAAGTTTATGGCATAGTCAAATAACAGTCCAATATTCATTTACCTTGTAGTCAGTCCATTCAGGGGTATTCATTTAGCAAAGTCCATGTAGAATATCCTATGTCAGTTCACTTACAAAATCAGTCCTTTGTTGTCTCTCCCGTTCGAGCAATGCAGTCTTGATTCCAAGCAGTAATCAGGGATCATCAAAGCCAGAGAGAGAGAGCAAGCCGTAGTCTTGCTACTTTTATATTGTTTTCTTAACCACTCCTTTAATTGCTATTTCACAGTTAAAGCTGTATACACTCTACCATACACTAACTATGATTCATAGTTATTATTTCACCTAAACCAGTTAGGGTGAACAATGTTATCCCTAACATTAACACAGTTGAGAAAGTCCAGAAATATTTCACAAGAAGAGTTCTGCACTCCTCTACTCATTGCAGAATACCTTATGCCACTAGACTCGAAATTCTAGACCTGGAAAATCTGGAACTATGCCGCCTTTGGTCTGATCTAAGTATAGTCTATAAAATTATACATTGCAATGTCCTACCTGTCAATGAATACTTCAGCTTCAACCATAACAACACTGGAGCAAAGAACAGATACAAACTCAAGGTTCATTGCACCAAACTTGATTGCAGGAAATACTACTTCAGCAACAGTCTGGAATACTGTTCCTGGCTCTGTGGTTTCTTCCCCAAACCCCAAAAACTTTAACCTTAGACTGTCTACTATTGACCTCACCCCTTTCCTAAGAGGTCTGTTGGGGGCGTGCATAAGCGCACCAGCGTGCCTACCGTCTCTGTCCTATTGTTTCTTTTATATATTTTTTATTTTTCATAACTATGTTTTTACTTATACCTATTATCTTGTAAGCAATTGACAAATAAAAATAAATTAAAATAAATAAATAAATAAATAAACAAACAAACAAACAAATAAATAAATAAATAAATAAATAAATAAATAAATAAATAAATAAATAAATATAAAGTGGTGAAGCATCTTAGAGGCTGTTTGGTCATGGGTGAACACTGTTTAGACTCTAGTGATATTTCTAGGCTTTCCTGCATCCTTAGTTCAAAGTTCAGAAAGACCACAGCTAAAGGATAAACAATTGCCCATTCTCAACTGGGCCCATATCGAAAGAATTTAGAGGGACCAAAAGAGACTTTGAAGTCAACCCAGGTTAGGCTACTATGGATACTATAGCAAAGCTGTAGGTAAATTTTTTGGACAAAAATCAAAATTTCTTCTGGTGATGGAATATCAGCCATTCCATTCTGTAGCCCATAACAGTTTTGGATAGCAAGGTGGATGACTTCTAAATTTAATTAATCAATGAATTAATTGCTTTCATAAATATATGGGACTGTTTTGCTTAAGGTTAAATATCATTACACTCTTGAGTCCAACATTGCTTCCATAATCCATATTTTAAAAATACAAATGCCACTGAACTAGGGCTTTTTGCATTCAAAGTTTTTCCCTGATGTATGGACATTCCTATTTTTACAGACAAATTCGGTAAATCTACTATCTCATTATCTATACTCCCTGGCTTGATAGGAGCCATATCCAATAGTGCGTCCTTTCCCTTAAGTTTGAAATGGAATAATTTAGGTTATTGCAGAATCTACAATAACTGAAGACAAAGAAATGAGCTGTACTCTTTGTTTCTATACACCAAATCAGTTGAAGTGAAGATGACTCAAACCACTT
Source organism: Laticauda colubrina (assembly GCA_015471245.1). NCBI lineage: Eukaryota > Metazoa > Chordata > Lepidosauria > Squamata > Elapidae > Laticauda > Laticauda colubrina. Next base: position 22,492,017 of record BLBF01000018.1, read on the forward strand.
CTGAAAGTTTGGAAACTGAAGCATGTAGGGAAATATTCTTTTTGCCATTTTCTTCATAGTCTCTAAAATATATATTGTTTGGGGCTCTCAATTTTAAATTATATTGTGCAACCAAATACATAACTAAAACCTGTGAAACTTGATGGTATTGTTCTAACCATCAAATAACAGGAGGTTATTTGAAACAAGTAATTATAACTGTCTTTTTTTTATTTCTGAGGCTACTGAGAACATATGAAATGTTGAGGCCATGATTTGGAACTTCGAGAGTCTTCATAAAATGAGTTGCCACCGTGGCTTACATATTCATTTTTAGGAAAAGGAAAATGTGTGTTAATTGTATGGAAACAGTGAGGATTTTGCTCTTCAAGGTCTATCTGTTTTTCTGATAGGTTGCATATAATATATTGTAAACGTATTTTTTTGGAATCAATGAATGAATCTGTTCCGCATCATGGATGCTCATATTGTAGCTGAACAGCACAATCTTCACTGGGAGCTTGACCATACAATAAGAACTGAGTTTTGGAGACAAGATTATTTCTTGTCTTCAATCATGATTTGAAGTGAATCCAGGAGCCATTTTTGTTTTCAAAGAATGCCTAAAATAAACTTTTAAAAATAAAAAAACAGATAGGCATCTGACAAATGCTAAGTTTTCAAGTTCATTATTACCAAGCATATTGGGATACCCCAGGGGTGGGATTCAAATTTCTTAACAACCAGTTCTGTGGGTGTGGCCTAATTTGTGGGTGTGACTTGGTGGTCATGTTACTGGGTGGGTGTGGCTTGCTGACTGGGCGTGGCTTGGTGGTCATGTGATTGGATGGGCATGGCTTGTATGTAAATATTATAAATATTTATGTAAATATTGTTTTTTTTTTATTAAAAAAAAGCAACTTTTACCCCAAAGCAGGCAAAGCAGGCAGGCAGATTGAGTTGCTCACAGAATCACAGATTCACTTAGAGATCTATCTATCTCCAATCAGCTGTCTGTCACGTAACATTTGCTTGCAAGCAAACTCACAAAATTAACTCACACACCATGTATGTAAATATTGAATTTTTTATAAATAAAAAAAGAGCAACTTTTACCCAAAAGCAGACAGGAAGATTGAGTCGCTCACAGAATCATAGATTCATTTAGAGATCTAACTATCTCCGATCAGCTACCTCAGTCTGACTCTGCACTGAAAAGTAGAAGCTTCAGTCCTAAGGAAGGTTCTGCTCTGCTTTTAGATTAGTTAGAAAGCAAGAAATCCAAGGATTTCCTGCTTTCTAGATAATCTAAATCTCGTGGCAGAGCAGAACAGCTGATAGTTGGGGGGGGGAGGAAAAATAGCAACTTACCAAACCAGGCAAGTTGGATGGTTTGCATGTTCAGTAAGGAATGAGTGGGAGGGGAGGGGAGGGGCCAGCCAGTGGAGTAATTTGCCGATTTTCCGAATCATAACATGTGTGTGTGCAGAGTTTGCAAAAAATCAGCTGTGCTGCCTGGACAGCTGACAAGCTCTGCGTGTGGGTGCGCAGCATTCGAAAATCCTTGTTTCCTGCTTTTTCAACCTCAGCTATGCCGTGCAAAGCAGCTGAGGAGGGAAAAGCAGGGAATAAAGGACAGTCTAGAGCCCAGACAGGTGGGTGGGGCAAACACTGAACTGGTTTGGTGTCATCTGTTCTTTGCAGCTACCAGTTCTATAGAATTGGGCTGAACCGGTAACATCCCACCCCTGGGATACCCAATCCCCATTCTCTTTCTTTCACTCCTGCTTTGAAGGCATCTCTTCCACCTTGAAAGTCTGCCAACTTGAGGGCAGCTGTCCTTCATTGGTTGAAATGCAGTATATAGGTTTCCTGTACCACTCCTCTGGAAAATTACTTTTTATTCCTACAGTTGTACTTGCTTGTATATCTTATTCATGGAAATTCAAATGTGTTTTGGCAAAGAGAATTTATAAGAAAAAATAGTCCAAAGAAGAGGTTTAAATCATAAACTGCTGCTTATTTTTGCTGCATATTTTTGTAGAAAAGCAAAATAAAATTGCTGCATATAAATTAACGGTAATGGGCGGGATGGAAGGATGGAAGGAGGAATTTGTATGTGGAACACAAAACTATCTATATAGTCAGATTGGAAAATAACATTTTATTAAAATAGTTCTGATGAATGAAGAACAAGGAAGGAAGAAGCAAAAGCCAGAAAAGGAAACATTTCTCCAAATGTGTGGAAGAAATAACAATAAAGCATGTTTCCAAGCAGAAGCTTTGGATGCCTCCAATATGCTGTCATGTTAAGGAAAGTTACAGATCAGTTCCTCCTTTGAATCTGTGATAGTGCAAGTGGTACCATTCAGACTGGATGAGTAAGCACAGACTTAGAATTGGCACCCAAATAGAGCTGCTTTGAGGCTTTCTTCCTCATAATATTTCAGAAAAGGTTGATCCCACTGTAAGGGAAAGCTGAAGATTATTCAGTGTTCTAGAGGGTTTGGAAAAAGTACATGGTGGAAATCTAGATGCCAAGCATGACTGCGGTTTGGCTCTGCCCCCAATACTTCTACATTTTAATAGAGAAAGATATTGAGAGAGAGAGAGAGAAAAAGGGAGGGAGGGAGGGAAGGAGAGAGAGAGAGAGAGATAAGATAGGTAGATAGATAGATAGATAGATAGATAGATAGATAGATAGATAGATAGATAGATAGATA